>CM053516.1:9148760-9221197 GCA_028627145.1 Eidolon dupreanum | reverse complement strand
CCCCCCCCCCCCCCCCCCCCCCGCAGCAGCAGCAGGGTGGGGCTTCCGGAATTCCAAGGACATGCCTCCTGGATCCACCCCCACGGTGACCCAGCCGTACCCACCATAAAGGCGACTTTCATGAGCAGCTTAGATGAACACTGATTTCACTTCATACACTTAGAGTTGCTTTCTGTAATATTTTACCCCTTCCCCAAAAGGTAGCTTCAGTAGACAGATTACACAAATGTAAGCGCTAAGAGTAAGGTTAGACAAGTCATTTTCACAGGTGACTCACCGAGGTCCCGAGGTCGCACAGGGTCCTTCAGCGGCCCCCAGCCAAGCTCTCACCCGGCACCCACAGTGAATGTCGACCTGAGCGTTGCCAGTAAATCCTTAGTAACTAAAACTGCATATTTTACTACAGTACAGAGTTTAAGTAAATACACAGATGTAGAGGTTAAATACTGAATGTATATAGTAAAAAGAAGCATCTTGTATTCAACGAAAGATGGATGCATATATAAGAGAGAGATCATTTAATTTAAAGAACTGTGTTGTTTCTTGTCTGTTTTCCAGCGAAGTAACTTAAAGGGTAGAAAGGCCTCAGGATGGCGTCCTAGAGGGCGAGCGGGAGGGGTCGGGGTTCCCTTCGGTGCCGTGTCCTCCGTCCCAGGCCCCCGGGAGCGTCAGGGAGACACCGAGAGTCCGGCTTCATCATTTTGGCGTCTGACCAGGGCACCAGACCTTTCACGTTTGAAGCCTCTTCGGCAGCATCGTCAAAAGGCAAATTTACTTCTACCTAAGACATTTCTTTCTCTAGTAGTAGAATTTGAGCCCTACTTCCCATTTTTTATGGTATTTTGGTACCTTCCACAGATGAATATAGAAATGTAATTTTGTCACTTTCTGATCCCTTCCATCTGACACGAGGAATGCTGTGGCTTCTGAAGGTCCATTAAAGGTTCATGACAGTGCTTTTTCGCTGGGCTGATCGCGTCCCTCCTAAGTTGCAGTGACTTATCTGTCCCATAGCTGAGCTGGCTTCTCCAGGAGGAGTCTGTTTTGAGGGTGGTGTGAGCTTCCTCAGATAAGCCCAGGAAAGGGGTGTAATTACCAAATAATATAAAACCTCAGATGCAAGGACTTGAATAGCCTTAACCAAATATTCTTCCCCAGACCCAGTGGAAAATGCACGTGCTCGACCCCAGCGCGCGGGCAAAGCCCCCCAGGCCGGTGCCGCCTTGGCTTTGACCGGGTAGTGCTTCCTCCCACAGCTGCTCAGTTGTGCGCTGAGTTGTGCCGGTAGTAACATTTGTGTTTGAATTCCTGCTGTTTTAATCACAAGGAAATGAGATGCAGAACCAGAACCTTTATTTCTGCAGTCATTTGATCAGTTAAGCACATGAGTAGAGAAAGAGATAGAAATAAAAATATCTCCTGGAAGTGAAGAGAATCTGCCTCGTACTTTTTACCTGGTCTGCGCTGAGAGTCAGCACTGTCATCTCACCCCGAGCTCAGTTTACATCCTTCCTGAGCAGCCACTGCGCCAGCCTCCCTGCCACTGGCCCAGGGAGCTGAGGCTCTGTCCCAGACGGCGCTGCTCGGTGGAGGTCACCTCGGCCCAGTGAGGGAAGAAAGGACGCCATCTGGGGATTGTAGTGCGAAAGCTTACAGTAGAGAAGGTAAAAATAGTAACAGCTTTGACATCAGACATTCTGGACAGGGCGCATGCTCAGATTTGAGTTGTACTTTGGGCAGGCGTAATTTACTACACAGTTCTAATCTCCTAAATCTTACTTTTGGAAAAGAAATGTCATGTGAAAAGATTTCCTACATCCAGTATCAAGGGTCGGACCTTGAGTTTGGTTACTGCCATGCGACTCAGGCAGCTCCTTAAACTTGGCATGTGCCAGGAGATGGGGGAACCAAGCGGCCAGCCCCCGCCTCCCCTCCTGACTCCCCTTTCCCCTTGCCCTGCCCGCCGCCGCCTCTTCCCAGGCGAGGTTCCAGGACTCTGCGCCAGGCCCTTAGTTCATAGCTCTGACAATTAAGTGTGAATTTTTGTTGCCTAGGTACTTATTTGTGAAAGGGTGCTTTAGGATCAAAAAATAACCCTACCTGACGCCTGCTTCCATCGCAGTGAGGCACGCCCTTCAGCCTCCAGGGCAGATGAGCGAGGGCTTGTCGCTGGGCCGTGTTCCTATCAGCCCAGCACTTCCGCGTTTTCCATGGCAATCGTAAGTGGTCTCACCAGGTGTAGTAGAGCAGTCCCAACTCTGATTAGCTTCTAACAGCAGAACAGCAGGAGTAGGGGGGGAAACGCTGCCAGGGGTGAGACTTTTTTTGGAGGGGTGGGGTGTTCCCAAGATAACGATCATGCTGCTGGTCTTATCCCCAGAAGCAGGTACCTTCAGAAGCATCTTTGAAGAATGGTTTGAAAAGATGGGGAATGAGTGCCAGGGAAACAAAACAATGATTATTCAAAGAGATCAGTAACAAAGATCACGGTAAGGTATTCTGTGCCGTCTACTGTCATCCCTTGTTTTCGTGGAGGACATTTTAAAAATGTATATGGCAGCAGGAAGTCATTGCTCTTCTCAGCAGAAAGGAAAAATAAATGAAGAGGCATTTCTGGCACAGTGTATGTGTTGGTATTTGGTGCTGTCTAGCCAAGTTGTCTGACTAATCTCGTCATGTGCTTTAAGCATATAAAATTATATGTATTTCTCTTTGCCAAAAACAAAAGCCTTCCTTCTTATCAAATGATTACTAAAGTAGATCTCACTCCTTTAGTTATGTGGTGTGTGTGCACGCACACACAACACGCATGCACCCACACTTCGTAGTTTATGTTCTTTGCCAGGGAGCAGTTTTAAGGCTTTGAGATACAACTAGAAAGGGTCCATCTCTTTGGTTTTCCAAGCATTTCCTGTACTCAAGCTCCAGGGAAGAATCCGAATTCCTGTTATGTTTACAGCAACAATCTGTCATTCCCCAGCTCTCAGCCTTTCTCTGCCTTCCACGTGGTCAGAATCATGTCCTTTTGTTACGTAGCGGCCACATCTACTTCTATGAAAGACCCGTTGCATTTTCACGGACTCTCAGGTATCACTACAGAAAAGCCAGAGCAGGGCCGGCAGACGTCCCCACACCCCACGTGCAGCTGGGCCATTCGCTGCCAGCCATGGCCATGGTCACACACTGTGGCCTCGCAGCCAAGCGGGGCCTCGGGGAGCCGCCATCCACCTTTCTGGACAGAGGGGCCCTCTCGGAGGTGGTCAGACTTTGCCACTGCCCGAATCCGCAGGGCACAGCAGGGAAATAATCGGGCACTTCGCACCCCCAGCTGTCCCAGCCCAGCCCGACTTAGATAAGCCTCGTGACATTTCCTTGAGCCCATCATGACCCCTCTTTCTCTGTTAGGACTTTAATTATTGGTCAAGTTCGCTGCAGAGTCCTGCTAGATCTGGGGGCCGCGCTTCGGCCAGAGCTCCGGTCAGCCGGGCGCTTGTCTTCCTTCCCAGGGACAGCCGTTACACACGAGAAACCATTTCATTTCTGGGGGGGACTTGATGACAACCAACCAACCTTGAAATTTCATGAAAACAAAATGATCTGCCTTTTTATTTGATAGTGTAATATCATTTATTTTATAAAATTTTTAGGGTTTTTTCTCATTGTAATATTGTACAGTTTTGCATGGCCTAGGTGTAATCATTTTTTTTGTTTTGTTTTGTTTAGAATATAATGCTGACAAATATGTGTGTATGGAAGGGGAAAAGATGTTGCTTTGGCCTCTTATCACTCCTTATTTCTTTTTGTTTGGTTTTATGCCCTCGATGTCTTAGGGAACTTTATAAGAGATTCTCTGCTACCACACAATGGCGTGGATTCTTTTGCACAGAAATATTTAAGGTGGGATAGTCAAAATGTAACAAAAGACTCCTCGCCAAAATTTTATGTTGGTATCACTTAATATTAACCAGACTTTGATGTATTGCAATAAAACAGGGAACTGTTAGAATTGAGTATTTTGTCTTTTTTCCCTGATTAAAAAGTCTGAACAATGGAGAAAAGGTGGCTGCTGCCTTCAGTCTTCTAGGATCCTGCTTCCTGCCCATCCCCCTCCTCGCCCAGGCTTCCTCCTCATGCTGCAGAAGGACGTGGGGTAGGTTTGATCCAGGACTTTCTTAGTTCCTAACACAGCTCAGGTAAGAATTGCGCTCAGTCCTCCTTAAGCTTTCAACTCCCCTCTTCTGGTCAGAACTTCCGAGTAGCCCCGTCGGTCCGCGTGCCAGATCGCATCCGCACGTGGGCACTACCGGGAATGCCGCAGTGAGGGGTTAGGGATGCGATGTCTTTTCGAATTAGTGTGTTTTCTTCTGGTGGATACCAGAAATGGAATTGCAGGTTGTATGGCAGCTCTTTTCTGAGCAGTCTCCATACTGTTTTCCATACTGGCTGCTCTGCTCAGTGCTACCAGCCGTGCACAAGGGTTCCCTTCCCCCCATCCTCACCAGCGCTGTTGCTTTATTGATGATGGTCATTCTGACACGTGTGCGGTGATCTCACTGCGGTTTCCACTGACATTTCCCTGATCAGTGTTGTTGAGCAACTTTTCATTTGTTGGTCATTTGTATGTCCTCTTGGGAGAAATGTCTATGCAGGTGCTCCGCCCATCTTTTAATTGGATCGTTTGGGGGTTTTTTGGTATTAAGTTGTATGAGTTCCTTATAAATTTTGTATATTAATCCCGTATTGGGTGCATCATTTGCAAATATCTTCTCCCATTCAGTAGGTTATCTTTTTGTTTTGTCCTTTGTTGTGCAAAACCTTTTTAGTTTGATGTAGTCCCATTTGTTTTTTGTTGGTTTGTTTTCCTTGCACGATGAGACAAAGCCAAAAAGATATTGCTAAGAGCGATGTCAGAGTTTACTGCCTATGTTTTCTTCTAGTAGTTTTATGGTTTTAGGTCTTACATTTAATTCTTTAACCTGTTGAATTTATTTTTGTATATGGTATAAGAAATTGGTCCAGTTTTATTTTTTTAATGTGTCTGTCCAGATTTTTCAACATCACTTATTGAAGAGACTCTTTTTACCCCATTATATATCTTTCATTCTTTGTTGTAGATTAATTGACCATATAATAAGTGAGGGTTTATTTCTGGACTGTCCTATTCCATTTATCTGTATATTTGTTTTTTATGCCAGTACCATACAGTTTTGATTATTGTAGCTTTATAGTATAGTTTGATCACAGTGTGGTGCTTCCCACTTTATTCTTTCTCAAAGAAATTTTTTTTGTGGTTCCATATACATTTTAGAATTAGTTCTCAGACTGCTATTGGTATTTTAATAGGAATTGCATTGAATCTGTAGATTGCTTTAGGTAGTAAGGACATTTTAACAATATTAATCTTTCCAATCAATGTACAAGGTATATCCTTCCATTTATTTGTATCTTCTTCAATTTTTTCAGTGTCTTATAGTTTTCAGAGTATAGGTCTTTCACCTCTTTGGTTAAGTTTTTTCCTAGATATTTTATGCTTTTCGATGCAGTTATAAATGGGATTGTTTTCCTCAGTTTTCCTTCTGCTTGTTCGTTATTGGTGTATAGAAATGCAAGATTTCTGTATTCTAATAGTTTTTTGGTGGAGTCTTTAAGATTGTCTATATATAGTGTCATGTCATGTCATCTGCAAATGAGAGTTTTACTTCTTCGTCTCTGATCCGGATGCCTTTTGTTTCATTATCTTACCTAATTGCTGTGGCTAGGAATTCCAGTACTATGTTGACTAGAAGTGGTAATCACGGGCTTCCTTGTCTCTGATGTTAGAGGAAGGGCTTTCAGCTTTTCTCTATTAGGTATGATATCAGCTGTGGGTTTGGCACATAGAAACTTTATTATGTTGAGATATGTTCCTTCTATACTTGCCTTTGAGTTTTTATAATAAAAAACATGTTGAATTTTGTCAAATGCCTATTGAGACGATCATATGGTTGTTATCCTTTATTTTGTTAATATGATGTATCGTACTGATGGTTTAGTTGTTGAGCCAGCCCTGCATCCCTGGAATGAATCTCGCTTGGTCATGGTGTGTAACCCTTTCAATGTATTGTTCAATCCAGTTTGCTAGTATTTTGTTGAGAATTTTCACATCTGTGTTCATCGAGAATATTGGCCCGTAATTTTCTTTTTGTAATGCCTGTGTCTGGTTTTAGTATCAGGGTAATGCTGGCTTCATATACTAAGTTTCGAAGCATTCCTCCAATTTTTAAAAAATAGGTAGATATTTTTCTTTGAATGTTTGGTAGAATTCACCTGTGAAACTGTCTAGTCCTGTATTTTAATTTATCAGTTTTTTGATTACTGCTTCAATTTCATTACTAGTAATTGGTTTTAGATTTTGTATTTTTTCCTGGCTCAGTGTTGGAAGGTCATATATACATATCTAGAAATTAATGTTCTAGATTGTCTAATTTATTTGGCATAATTGTTTATAGTATTTTTTAATGATTCTTTGTATGCCTGTGGTGTTGGTTGTAACTCTTCTCTTTCATTTATGATTTTATTTGGGCTCTAGGTTTTTTTCGAGTTTGGCTAAAAGTTTGTCAATTTTATTTACCTTTTCAAAGAACTAGCTTAGTTTTATTGATGTTTTCTAGTTTTTAAAATTTCTATTTCTATTCTGATCTTACCTATTTTCTTCATTTACCTTGGGTTTTGTTCTTTCTACTTCGTGTGTGTAGATTGTTCATTTGGGATTTTTCTTGTTTCTCAAGGTAGGCCTGTATAGGTATGAACTTCCCTCTTAAAATTGCTTTTGCTGCATCCTGTAAATTTTGAAAAGTTGTGTTTTATTTGTTTCAAGATAGTTTTTGATTTCCTCTTCGATCCACTGGTTGTTAGTAGCATGTTTAGATTCATGTATTTGTGGTTTTTTCCATTTTTTTTTTTTACTATAGCTGATTTCTAGTTTCATGCCATTGTGGTTGGAAAAGATGATTTCAGAATTCTTGAATTTACTGTGGCCTGATACGTGAGCTCTCAAGTTTTTGGATGAAACATTCTGACGGGAGCAGCAGGTGGTGCTGGGGGCGGGGGCCGCAGCTGTCATGCAGACCGTCCTGCCCCAGGGTGTGTGTCGCTCGTCAGTCCCAAACTGCAGAAAGTAGATTCTTCAAGAACCATTAAAACCTAGATGAGAACCTATTTTGGACCTGTGCCATCTCTCCAAGTTATTGCCCGTTACTAGAATTCAGTCTGCCCAGGAAAAGCCGCTTTTCAGGACGCTGAATGAGGGACGAGCCTCACCCCAGGAACAGGTACAAGCCTTGCAGGACCATCTGGAGGTGGGATGGGGTGTGACATTGACCTCGGGCTTCTCACCATCAGCGCAGAACCCTCTGCGAGTGAAAACTAATGCCACAATGTGAGGATTTTTTACTTTATTGAAACAAGTAAATCAGACAATTATAAGAATTGTACAAAATTAACAGCCTGTGATGACCCCTTTAGGTCCAACCAGTGGCATCTGCACATTCATCTCCCTCCACAAAGGCGCCTGGGCCTGGAGGACCCCGGAGCTGCCCCCACCCCATTCGCCATCTCCCAGTGGAGCAGAGACCTGTGTCGCCTTCGCTCCCCCTCTGCTGCTCCTTCCCACGGGAGGCAGTTCGCTGGAAAATTCCAGTTGTCAAGAAGTATAGGAAGCAGCCAGGAAACAGGCACGGGCCTCAGCTGGTTAAGTAGTACTTGTTGGCACTGCCCAGATCAGCACTTCTCCCAGCTCCAGATTGCAGGCTGGAGAGGAAAAGGGCAGAAAACCAAACCTCGTTCTAGAAACACGTACACACACAAACCTCGTACTATACGTTCAATAAAATCCAAAGAGACTTCTCTGTGTATTTTGTAGCAGGGATGCGAAGGGTCATCTTCTGGTTAACATTCCCATTAGGGGAAAACCCTGTTACAAAAAGGAAAAGGAAATACAGTTGCCTTTTTACCTTTATCTAGAGTATTTCAGAGGATGAACAACAGTAGCTTTTGATAAGGTATTTGAGGTTTCATTTCACAACCACTTAGCAATGAAAACCGTGTATAAGTGCTGGCGACAGGGCTCCAAGCAGCTCCCCCTCCCACCAGAGCCAGCCCCCCTCCTTCAGCAAAGGACTTTAAGTGGAGCCTCGCCAGCTTCCTGCTAGTGTCAGCTGCACCAGGGCGGAGAGTTCGCACAGCGGCGGCTACTGCTTGGCCTGCCTCCGGCAGTAGTTGCTGTAGGCCTCCTCGAACATGGCCTTACAGGGGAACCGGGCCTTCAGCTTGGAGCAGATGAGGAAGGAGCCCCCCATTTTCCTGTGCAGTGAGTAGGTCTCCTCGGGGGGTGGGATGAGGCGGTGCTTCAGCATGATGGGAATCAGGTTGTGGATCTTCTCCGTGGTGCTCTGGGTGCCAAAGTCAAAGGGCTCCTCGGAGGCAAAGGCCTCGCCCAGGATGAGGATGGCGTCCAGGTGGGCGTCCTCCATGGCCTGCAGAGGGAGAGGCTCAGGCACGCGCTTCACTTTTAACGAGACTGAATAACGGTGACTGGAGCAAAAACTCAAATATACGGGAACTAGGACAACAGAATGTGTGGACTAGGCTCCAAGCGACAGGGAAGAGAGTGGCGGGCCTGCAGCGGGAGGCCGGCCGTGAGCCCCGCAGCTTCAGGCCAAAAAGAACCGAGCCAGGTCCTGAGCTGAGGAGCGGCCAGACGCCCCGCCCCCCGCAGGAGAGCTGCGCCAGTGGCTTCTGGGCGACAGGAGCTCAGAGGGTGCCCAGGGCTTCCCCCGACGCCCTCCGCCCCTTCCCCGCGAGGGCTGGGGCTCTGCCACCCCGTTCGCCCTCAGCAGAGCCCTGACTCCGTGACTGACCGGCACCCCAACTGGACTGCCCCCAATGCCTGCCCCTCTGAGAACCTCGGGGCTGGGGCAGGTGGCTGGGGGCTCTGTGGAGACCCCTCGGGGCGCCTGTCACCTCCAGCTCCATCATCCTTCCTCCATTCAGTTTCCACTTAAGATGTCAAAGGAAAAGGAGTCCACTGCCCCCTCCCTCACACAGGGAAGCTGGCCGGCCCAGCAGACACCCAGCCCCGGCCCCGAGAGCTCACCTTGACCTCGTAGCCCGTGAGGAACTTCATCTCTATAGATTTCTTCAGTACAGCCTCCCTGTCCCTGTCGGCAGCGGCCCTGATGATCTAGGGGGGCACCATGGGCAGAGACGAGCTCCTGAGGGCTGGGGGCCGCCGCCCACCGCCTCCCCCACTGCTGCCCTCTCAAGTTCCCAGGCCTGGAGGCCCCAGCCGGTGCTGTGAGCCTGACGAGGCCTGAGCGAGGGCAGGGACAGGAGCCTGTCAGCCTGCCTCCCTGCCTCCCTCCCTCGAGTCCCCGGGTGCCTCAGGAAGGTCTGGGCCGAGGCCCCGCCCCTACCTGGATGTAGAGGTCAGTGAAGGACCTGTCAAATTCCCGAGTTGCCCCAAAGTCCAGAAGAGCCACCTGGGAAGGGCGACATGGGAAGCTGGCAACTGGGACTGAGACCCCCACCCCCATCTCAGAGCCCCTGCTCCAGCGGAGAGCTCAGATCCCCACAGGGCCCCCTCGGGCTCACCTTGTGCTGCTGAGGGTCGTAAAAGAAGTTGGACCAGTTGGGGTCTGTCTGCATGAACTGGAACTCGAACAGCTCCCGCAGGCACAGGACCAGGATGTTGTAGCAGATCTGGGGCGAGGTGGGGCCTGGTCACCGTGGGGCCCAGCTGCCTGGTGACCCAAGTCGGGCCGGGACAGCCGGACTCCATTTCCCCCTCCATCTCCCACCCGCCGCCTTCTGCCCAGAAGATGACTTTCCATTCCAACAGCAGACCCCAGGGGCCGGGGCGACACAGCAGCCCCCTTGTCCCCTTCATGCCCACAGGGAGCGCCTGGGGGCTCCGAGGCCAGTGGCAGACACACCTCGTTCCGGATCTCCTGGCTCAGGTCCTCGGCCTGGTCCAGGGGGAAGCCAGACACCAGCTCTGTGGTCAGCACGAGGGGGCTGCAGAGCTCGTCCACGATCTCGGGCACGTAGAAGAAGGGGTGGTCCTTCAGCAGCTCCCTGGCAGGGGCGGGACGTCATGCCCCGGGCCCAGATCCTCCCCACCCCCCCACCTCCCCAGGGTGACGCCCGGCGACGAGGGACTGAGCCAAGTGCAGTGCCCTGCTGCATGGTGGCCAGGACACGGCTAAGGCCCCAGGCCCCGACCACGGCCGCCTGCCCCGCAGAATGAGAGAAGCCCTCACCCCTCCCCCATGGGCTGCCCACTGGTGGCCCTTCTGTCCCCCGCTGGAGGGAGCAACAGGCGAGGGGCCTAAGGCCCGGCTGCCCAGACTGGAGCCACACCGGAACTTCCTGGCACAGGCGGCCTCTCGCTGGTAGTCACACTCAAGGGCCAGCTCCCGCCTTAGCACGTCAATCAGGTGCTCGGGAAACAGGCCTGCGTGGAGAAGAGGTGTCAGGGGGCACTGGGGGCTGCCCAGGGAGGCCCCCTTGGGTGCCCAGAGCCTGTCCCAAATGTCTGCCCATGACCATCAGCCAGCCTCAGACCTTCCGGAAGCATGTTGCTCATGTTCAGCACAGCCATGAGGTTGTTCACATCACTGTTGATGCTCTGGGCCACACCAGGGTACTGCAGGAGGGACAGACGGGTGTCCCAGGGGCACAGAGCAAGGCCCTGGCATGCAGCCCCCCAGCCATGTCCCACTCACCTCCACACCTTGGGCAAGTCACAGCTAAGACCCCGTGATGCTGCTGTGACCCCAGGGCCATCCCAACGTGGTTCTCCGCTGTCTCCCACCCCAGCCCCAGAAACACCGCCCACTCAGGCCCATCCCTCCAGCTCAGGCCCAAAGCAGACATCACTGTCTCCTGTCCCCTGTCCCCACCCCACCCAAACCGAGCTTGCTGCAAGGCGGCACCTCCCACAGCCACTCACATGGCAAATACTTCTCAGTCCCCCGTGCTGCCCAGGTGTGGGGCCAGAAATGACACGGGCCCTCATCCTGCCCTCCACAGCCCCCATGGGGACAAGCACACACACCGGGCACCCACCTGGATCTTCATGGCCACCTCACGGCCACCCTTCATGCGGGCCAGGTGCACCTGCCCGATGGAGGCAGCTGCAAAGGGCCGCTCCTCAAAGTACTCCAGCTTGTCCCGCCAGTTGGGGCCCAGGTCACTGTTGAGAGTTTTCTAGAGGGAGAGGCCAGGGAGGGGCCGTGAGCACGGCGCAGCCACCTGGGACACCCCGAGAAGCGCCTCCCGCAGGGCCCCGCGGTTCCCCTGTGAAGAGGGGAGGCCCCAGGTGCTCGGGCGCCGCTTCCCTCACCGTCATCTGTTTCAGCGGCATGAAGTCGGCGCTCTGCCTCACGCGCTCGAAGATCTTGGCCAGGTGGGGATTGATGAAAGCATCGTCTGGAAGGCATGGGAGAGAGAAGTCAGGGGGCAGAGGGCGGACCCCTTAGGAGGAGCACAGGCCGGAAACAGCAGTCTCCTGGGAGAGCAGCCCCCAGAGATGCTCCGTCCTCCCACACACCTGGACCCCGGCTCAGAGACGAGGCGCAGGCCCAACGCCACACAGTGGGACCGGCCCGAGTCCTCCTGCACCCCGACGGCCTTTTCCCACCTGGCGCACAGGTGGACAAAGTTCCAGAGGGGACACGGGACACTCACGAGTGTGCACACTCCTGGGGCACCGTGGCCAGCAACCACATCCGGAGACCCCGCACAGGCCTCCACGCCCTCTCCCTCCCGGGCGCTGGGCGACCCGCATAGCCCGGGGCCCCGACCTTCGGCAGCGGGGGCAGCGTGCGCCCTGGCTCTGAACTCAGCCACCAACCTGAGGAGGTGGCTGCTTCCACACAGCAGGCGGAGCGCTTCAGCTAAGTAGGAGCAATTTTAGGAAACAAAGTAATAAAATGCAGGAAGACCCATCATCAGACCTCCTACCGAGAACTCCAGCCCGCCTTCTGCACGCGGCCGCCCCTCACAAGCCCTCTTCCCTGCTGTTTAGTTTCCTGAAATGTCCTGAAGTGGCACTATTGCCGGGGACCCAGCATCACCCCGAAGTCCGTCGTGCAGCCCGACGGCCACTTGCTTCGGCCGCTGTCAGTCATGCCCCAAATAACACCGTTGCACTCAGGGACCCCACGCTCGGTCCCACATTATCATGAAGCTGAAAAATCCCATCGCCTAGTGGCGTCATAGCCGTCACAGCTCAACGCATTACGTGCGTGCGGTGACACTGAGCCACCAGTCGCGTAAGAGTATCGCACACAATTACGTATAGTCCACGACGCCTGGTAATAAACGACTGTTGCTGGTTTATGCATCATACTTTCTATCATTTTAGAGTATACTCTATTAAAAACAGCTTGCTGTAACGGGACAGCCGTGTACACGGGTGGCCTCCTGCGATCTCGTCCCATGTTTACTGCGTCTTGTGATGCACCCTTTTCTCTTGCGCTTGATTTAACCTCATGTTTCTCACGGACGCGCTGTATGGGCCGGGAGCCTCGGTCGGGTGGCTCCGCCACACAGCCGGTGTGCGGGGCGCTGTGTGACCAGGCACCGGTGACGTTCACACAGTGAAGCTGCCTAATGACACCTTTCTCAGAACGTATCCCTGTCAGTAGGTGGCACACACGACGAATCCTACGACAGAGCCCTGACTGCATCTGTGATGCTCTCGTGAGATCAGTCACTAGACGTGGCCCTCCTGGAGCCGGGGCTGGTGCAGCGGGTGACAGACAGGGACCGCTCCTGACCCGAAGCCACAGGCAGCGCCCGCGCCCAGCCCACCCACCCGCGACCTCCGGCCTTACGCTTGGCCAGTCCAGCGAGGCCATCTGACGGCTTGTGAGGGAAGTGCTTTCAAATGCACCCACTGCAAGCCTCTGGGGCACCCCTCCCGGGGGCACCATGGGAAGCCCCCAGCCTTCCCTCCTTAGGGCCATATGTCCCTTGTCCCCAACATCATGGTGTGGCAGGCCTGTGAGCCCCCAACCAGTGCCCTCCAACCAATGTGGGAGGTGGCGGCCAGACTCTCACCAGCTTTTGGGATGCCAGGACCACCTCTGGATATCTCAAAACACCCAGGAGGAAGCAAGAACAATGGCTGTGTGCTCCTTTTTAAGAGTTTTTTAAACATCCCGGGCTAGTCGCCGGCCGGGATCCAGACAGGAGAGGCAGCGGGCGGGAGGCGCAGCTCCGGGGTGGGCCACTCACCCTGGATGCTCAGCATCTGGCCCAGCTTGAGCGCCGCGCCCCGCACCTTGCACAGCGTGCTCACGATGCGCTCCGCGTTGGCCTCCGACAGGAAGGGGCTGGAGTCCAGCACGGCCTTCTTTCCTGTGGGCAGGAGCCAGGTCACCACGGCACCCACCCCTCTCAGGGTGTCCGGTGGCCTTACCCAACCCAACAGGGCCACGGGGCAGGAGGAGGAAGAGGCCAGGCAGGGCTCGCAAGCGGCCCCAGAGAGGTGGCAGTCAGGTGGGTGCTGGGCCTGAGGACCCCCGTGGGTCCCGGGGACAGACACAGCTCCTCCCTCCAGCAGTGCTGGGGCTCGGGGAGCCTGGTGCAGCCCAGCCCGCCGTCCACTGGCTGTGTGCCTCGGGCAAACCACGTCGCCTCTGGTCCTCCTTGGTAATCACGGGGACAATAACGGGACATCTGGGCATGGGGGATTTTTAAGTGATTCCAAAAAGCCCGGCAGAGAGCCTGACAGGCCCAGGTGACGCTCCTTTTCCTGGTGCCCATAAAACCAGCGTCACGTTGGGGGGGCCTATGAGTCCCGAGCTGTGCCCTCCAACCAGCGTGGGGGGCGGTGGCAATTTCAGCCCTGTGTTCCACACCACAGCTGTAGAAATGCCTTCCAGGGCCACCCAGGTCTCTCCAGGCCTGACCCCAGCACCCTCCTCACCTTACACACGCACACGCGTGCGCACACACACACACACACGCGCACACACACACACACACACACACACACACACACACGCAGGGCCACTTCTTCCGTATCAGTCCCCAGGGCCTGGAGGGGACACACCAAAGGGCACAGTCAGCTGGAAGTGGGGGGGCAGGCACTGGGAGGGAAGGGCGTGGAGGGAGCCAATCGCAGGTGGAGAGGGCTGCCAAGTCATTGTCCCTGTGCCCTTCCCAGTGTATGGGCAAAGGTCGCCAGCGCCCCTAGGGTCACTGCACGTGCACCACAGGGCCGGCTGGCTGCAGGGAGGGCCAGCCCCTCCGAGGGGAGCTGGGCCAGGGACGGGCCCGCCCACTGCTGCCTGCCTCTCCCCTCCCAGAGCCCTGCCCCCGGCAGGGGGCGAGTACGCGGGGACCTCAGGGGTGCAGATGGCCTTTGTCCCGTACCCTTGGGGTGGCAGAGGGCAGGGAGGTGACTCGATGGGGCTGCAGGGAGGCCGGCGGAGTCCAGCTGCCACCCAGCGGTGCTGCCCCGGGCTCAGAGCCCCGTCCTGACCCCAGGGGCCCCGCCTAAATAGGGAGTTGGCCCCTGTCCTGGGCAAACGGGTCTGCTCGGCTCTCCCTCTACCCTCCCCCAGCTCCTCCAGCACCCTTGTAACTGTCCTCCAGCCGGGGACACTGGTGCTTTTCCCACCCACTGTCCTGTGAGCCACTTCGATCAGACCCCCGAGGGCTGCCCCACGGCGCCTGGCACCGTCCTCAGCCCGCATCACCACAGGCCTGGCCCAGACTCAGAGAAGGACTGAGCCAGGGCCTCAAGGCAGGAACGAGAGGCGGCCTGTGGGCCACGGCCCCCCAGAGCCCGCTCAGGAAGCTGGAGCAGAGCTTGGGGGCTGCCCAGGGCCATCCTGCCCTGGCTTGAACCCCAGGTCCCGCGGTTCCTGGACCCCTTCTCAGCGGGAGTCACCGCCACTTCACTGACAAAGGACACCAGCTGTAACCCTGCAGCTAGTCTAGCTCCTTCCTGCTTGGACATGGTGGACGGAAAGCAGCCGGCGTCGGGGGGGACGGGAGGTGTCCACACCAACCCTAAAAATACCCTCGCTAAATCCTGTCTTGTCCTCTGGCCCCTCCCAAGGACACACATGGCAGCCTGTGACTCCTGTACTCAGGGGCCTGTGGGGACAGGCTACTGCCTTCTCTCTGGGGCCCCCCTTGTCTCAAGAGGGTCTTGTGGGTGAAGAGAGGCCATCTATGTGACTGGCAGGGCCCCTAGGGAGCCCATCCCTAAGGTGACAGCCAGGGCTACAGGGGCAAGACACTGGGGTATCACTGAGGGACCCCCATGAAAGAGGGAGGTGTCATACTAAAATGAGTGACATCCCCTGGGGGGCCCGAGTGTTCTGACCTGATCTCGGGCTGACCCTGGGAGAGAGGGGACAGTGGCAACATGCTCTTTGCCTCAGAGACAGAGGGCCCTGTGGGGTCTGTCCCAGCGGCACCCACATCCTTCAGCCAAATCAGGAGCCCTGGGCACCTAACCTAGCGAGACCAACAGGCCCAGAAGCTCCAGAAAGCGGGGTCAGAGGCGGGGCCGAGAGCAAGGCTCCAGGGGTGTCGGGCAGGAGGAGCCAGGAAGGGTGAGGGGAGCCAGGACAGGCTGAGCAGCCCCAGACCTCAGCCAACCCTGGGGTGCCACTTACATGGAACACAGGTGATCACAACCCTGAAGGTGGAATGTGAGGTCTCTGGAGGCCTCGGAACCAGGTGGAGGCTGGGGGCTGGTAGGCCCACCTCCCAGAGCCACCCTGCCCTCCCGGTCAAAGGCCCAGCTCACCTGAGCGGTCCTCAGGGCGGAGGCTCTTCTTGGCGACCTCGGCCAGGGCTCCAAAGCCCAGACCCACAGCCAGACCTGCAGTGACAGAGGGTGGCGGTCAGTGGCCTTCATGTGGGGGTGGGGCTGCTGCCCAGCACCCTCCACCCAGGAGCTCTGGAGCCACCCCACAGACACCAGCCTCAGCTCCCTAGGGACCCTCGCTGAAACTCCCAACATTTGAAAAGGGAAGGGGAAAAGGTAGGAGACACATCTGCTATTTTCAGAGAAGACAGGGCTCGAGGTAGGTGCTGTGTGTGAAAAAGCGTCATCCGACCCCATCTGCCCATCATCTCTGCTAATCGCTAGGCTCACAGACACAGGAACGCACCCCGAGACAACGTGCAACTGGGAACCGTGCCGGGAGGACCCAGCACGCGTGGAGGATGGACCGGGAACGGGGCCGCCCACGGCACCGCCTGGGAGAGGAGCCTCCAATTCTCCAGAATTCTCTAACTCAGTTCACTGCAACTGGAAGGGAAAGCCTCACTACAGGGATATGAAGCAGTCACTGGTGCGAGTCAGAATATTTCTGCAGAAGCAAAAGACTGTCCCGGACCCAAGCCACGGGGACACACAGGAGCTCAGGCTGCAGCCCTCAGGCACTGACAGTGGTCTAAGGACAGGCGCAGAGTACCAGTCCCCTTTCGTAACTTCTAAATCAAAGTTCACTAACACCTCACTTACCCCAGACACCTGAGGACCCCAGCAGTTGCCACAAAGGCCACACGGAAAGGCCAGCAGCCTGGCTCGGAGCCTACGTGCTCTACTTTAAAACAGCTGTGGCCGGACGGGGAGTGGGGGCAGGGGGCACACATGAGCAGAGGGAGAGGGAAGAACAGACGGTTGACCACAACAGAAGGGACAGCAAAGATCCAGCGATGACACTAAAGGCGCCCTAAGGCCAGTGGCCTCGGAGAACACAGCCCTGAGGCCTTAAAGAACACAGCCTGAGAGGCCAACAGAACGGCAGCCCCCACGCCCCTGGGGGCGGCTCGTGCCAGCTGCTCTGGTTCACAGGCAAGGAAACCTGTGCGTCCCTGTCCTCCTAAACTTCCCGTGATGAGTATGTGTCGCTTTCATGAAAAACGAAAGCTCCTGCTTCATAGGTCATTGAGAGAATTCAACAAGTAAAGGGCTCTCAACAGGGCCTGGCACAGGTAACGCTGTACACGTGTTTGCCATGATCATTTTTCCCATTAAAAACGGTTAGACCAGTGCTGTGCAAAAGAAGTACAATGCGAATCGCTTAAAATTTTTTAAAGTTTCTAGTAGCTACATTAAAAAGAAGCAAAAAGAAGCACGTGAAATGAATTCTGATCATACGTTTTCTTTAACTCGGTATATCCAAAATGTTATCATTTCAACAAGTACAAGTAAAAATTATTAGAGATATTTTACTTTTCTTTTTGTTTTTGGTCTTAGGTCTTCAAAATCCTGTGTGTATTTTACTCTCAGAGCATGTCTCAGTTTGGACCAGCCACATTTCACGTGCTCAGTATCCCATGCGGCCGGCGGCCGGCGGCCGCTGCAGGAGACAGCACAGGGCACAATAAGCCAACCTCTGGCAACTAGAAGCAGCAGCCACGGCCATCTGGAAACGGCCCTCGGTGTAACCCCAGCGCCCACCACGACATCCTAGTGTACGGGGAGGCAGTGCCAGGCCTGGTGAGCACCCCCCACCCAGCTCCGGTGGTCACCGGGCACAGAGCTGGGAGCCGGGTCTCCAATCGAACATTAACTGCCCTGTGGCCTGCCCACCTCCGCCTCACCCAGCACACTATCCAACTCAGCAAAATAGATGATGACAGGCAATAACCTCCCAACTGCAGTGACTTCCATCGACATCTTTACATCTAGATTTTTCTGTGCCTAGAGCGAGTCCAAAGACAAACCTACAAGAGGCAGATGGTGTCAGAGGTCATCCCGCCTGCCTGTAGTCAGCAGACAGCACAGCTGTTGGGGGCCCTCCTTCCTCAGGCAGAGGGGCCCCCAGCTTCCCCTGCTGGGCTCCCCTCAGATACTGTGTCAAACTGTTCTCTGGCCATCTCTAGGCTGCAGGTCACAGCCACAGCTCTCCAAGGCCAAGGACCAGTCATTAAATAAATCGCCAAAAGAACATTCTGCAAAGGAGGCCTTAGGCTCCTCCTGGGCGCTACGAGCTCCCTCGGGAGCAGCCCAGGGCCGGGCTAGAGGTGCTGCCAGCAGTGAGTGACCTTGGCCTTGGGAGCTCCTACACTAGTGAACAGAAAATAGGCTGGCTCTCCCACCACCCCCGCCCCGCCCCCCAACCCAACCCGGCCAAGCTTAAAGCAATTCCCTGAACCTTGTAGAGGGAAGGGCACGAACCAGCGGCTCTTCCTTCTCCCAGAACCAGTGGCCCCTGGGGGCAGCTCCTGGAAGATCAGGCCTCTGCCCGGGATCCCCCAGGTCCTCGCCCTCTCTGTGCGTGTCCCCATGGCCCATCGGCCCCACCTCAGCAGCCCACAGCACTGTGTGCCTCTCCGGGTTCTGATCCACGCTCAGGCCCGGCCTGGCCCGCACGGCCTGCTGGGAGTCCGGGAGCACAACCAGCCATGGAGTCTGCTCAGTGGCCCCACAGCCTGGTCTCCATCCTAGCCTGTGAGAGGGCGCCCGCCCCTTCCTGATCCCGACGTTTCTCGCACAGAGGTATAGCAGTCAGGACGTGCTGGGGCGGGGGACGGGCTCTTCCCCGCAGGGGCGCACTCTGGCCCAGAAGTCCCTCTGGAGGTCATCAGGGCCAAACGTGGCCCTAGCCACTGGACCTCTGCCCAGATGGGCACGAGAGGTTAAGGAAAAGTCCAAAGAAAACACCTTTTAACAACAGCACCGTTCGCGAGGTGCCAGGCGGCTTGGGGAGAGGGGCCTCCCGGCAGGAAGGAGGAAGTGCGTGCTCCGCAGACGCGGCTCCAGGGCGCGTCTGCGTGACTGCAGGGGCCAGAGGCGGCCGCCACGGCGCTCACGCCCTCGGCACTCACGCCCTCGCCGTGTTCACGCATCCAACGCACCTGATCTGACGTGACCATCCACACGGAAAAGGCGGTGGGCAAGGACAGTGTCCTCTGCTGCCAGCCGCTCTTGACTCCTTAGGGAGTCAGCCCACCTTCTGTGCTGTCACCCGCATCTTCCACGCCGCCCCGGCCCAGGACGAGAGAGGCCTGCGGAGGGGCCTGCCGCCCACAGCGCGGGAGGAGGAGGACCCGGAGCGGGTGGCGGAGGGAGCTCCCTGCAGCATGCACTCGCAGGTTCTCAGGAGCTGGCCCGGAGCGGGACTGGGGGTAGGGGAAGACCTAACACAGCCCCTCTGCTGGTTGTGGGGGACACGGACTAATCATGGGGGGCAGCTGTGATAGAGGCTTCCTGGGCTCTGGTCCCAGGCTGTCACAAATAAGCACTTGGCCCTGGGTGACTGGCGACTGTGGCTCGGCTTCCCCACCTGTAACTGGAGGTGACAACTGCCCTAATGTCCTTCTAAGAGGAGGGAGCCTGGCCTTAGGAAAGTCAACAAAGGGGCTCCGTGCCAGGAGATCAGAACACTCAGTGCTGCCGCGGAGGTGTGAACTCTTCCCCCCCAGCCGTCCTGACAACCCTGCCCCAGCCGAGGAATCCAAAGGTGTCACCACTGCCTGCCGAGCCACAGCAGGGCCTTGATCGGTGTCTGGACACAAAGGCAGTGGGGTGAGTCTATCACAAAACTCAGTTACTACCACCCTGCATCTTGGGGGCTTGTCCTTGGTATATGCATCGCTATAATACCCTTTAGAAAAGAGCAATAAAATGGTGGTAATCGTTGATAGTAGTTTTTGTTTTGTTTTAAATGTTCGTACTTGGAAAAACTTAGAGATAACCAAAACTACGCCAATTTACCCAATGTTTCTTTTTCATGTTGCCACTGAGATGGGGGGGACACACCAGGTGTATCAGAATCTTTAGGAAATTAAAGCAACAATAGCCGTCAACCTAAGCAACGCCCACCTTCTAACATAAGTGAGAATACCCTCATGTTACCTTATCTCCTAAGAAACCCAGTGGAGTCTCATAAACAATTTTTTAAAGCAAAGTATTTTTCTGGGAGTGAGGGTCCCTTAACATTTTACCTTTTAAAAAAAATGATAGAATTCCGAAGAACCAGTCCCTCTTCATTCCCAACCCACTGTTCTCTCATAACAGCCTCTGTTTTTGTGTGTCGTATTTCAAAATCCTTCCTAAATAGAACCTAAACAGCCTTGTCTCTTCCTATTTCTTCACTTGTTGCTTCCTCTCTGTCTTCCTATTTCCCTCAGTATTCTCCTCCCTTCTGCCTTAATCGTCTGGCCTGTACACTCCTGGGTGAGGGTCTCAGCAACCGCCACAGCGCTGTGCTCAGAGCCATGCTCGGCCTCGCCCAACAAGTCGTCTACGGCATCTGCTCTATCTGTTCAAGTCTCATTTCCATCATCATCTACTTCTCCCTCATTTTACAGGTTCAGAGGGGATGAAGACATCCTCCTCTGAAGCACAAACAGCAAAAAGGATGGAAAATGCAGAAAAGAGTAGAGGCAACACCTAGGAAAGCAGGAAAAGGTCTAACATATGCGTAACTGGAGTTCCAGAAGGAAAGAGAGAGAAACGGGCAGCGGCAACAATATATGAAGAAATGACCAGAATTTTCCAAAACTGATGAAGAAGAACAAATCGCAGATTCTAGAAGCCTTGCAAACTCCGAGCAGGACAAATGCGAAACAAATCACACCCAGGCACATCACAAATTACTAAATACCAAAAGCAACAAGGAAATCTTAAAAGCAGCCAGATGACAAAAACACACATTACTTGCAAAGGAGGAGTATAAAACAGACAACCAAGTTTTCAATAGAAACAATAGAATAATAACATGGTTAAAGTGTTCAAAGAAAATAATTTCAAACATGGAATTTAATGCCCAGCCAAAATACCTTCCAAAACGAAAGTATAATAAAGACATTTTCACTCAATATAAAAATAGAAAATTAATGATTAGCAGGCTGCATTATAAGAGAGAAGGAAGTTCTTCAGAGAAAAGGAAAATTATCTCAAACATAATTACAAAAATATAGGAAGAAATGAAAAGTGTAAATATGTGGATTAATCTAAATTAATTAGGCTATATGAAAAAAATAAAATGTTGTGGGGTTTAATATATCTTAATTTCAATATATAATATAAAACATGTAGAAACAAAATGCATACATACACATACACACAGAGGGAAAACACAGATTTAAAATGTTTAAGGTCCTATCATTATTTGGAAAGTAGTAAAAATAATCATTTTTATTACAGTGTAATAAGTCCAGAATGCATACTATAATCTCAAAAATAAATACTATAAGTAGAATAACACACAAGCTAATAGAGAGAAAATGTGTATAATAAAGTCTGACTAATTCAGAAAAAGACAAGATGGGAGAAATAAAGGGAACAGATGGATCATATAGTAAACAAAGGCTAAAATAGTAGGTATAAACCTCAATAGATCACCAACTCCATTAATGTAAATAGACTACTTACCTTATTGTACTAAGATTATTGGCCTATACTTAACAAAAAATAATTATATAAGCTGCCTACAAATCATATACCTTAAGTATAAAGACACAAAAAGGTTGAAAGTACAAAGAAGGAAAAAGAGATACCATGCAAACATAAACCCCTAAAAATAGCTGAAACACAACTATACTAATACCAGACAATGCAGACTTTCACAGAGATTAAGAGTGATATAACATAAAGGAGTCAATCTCCCGGAGGATATAAGAATTCTAAATCTGTAAGCAACCAATAACATAGCTTCAAAATATTAAAGCATAAATTGACAGAACTAAAAAAAGGTAGATAAAAATATAAAATAAAAAATAAATAATAAATAAGGTAGGTAAATCCATAATCATAGTATAAGACTTTTAAATGTCTTTCTTGATAGCTGATAGAATAGAAAAAAATATTAAAAGATCTGATCAATATTAGTAACAAACTAGATAAGATAGACATATCGCTATACCCAACATCAGAATTCTTTTCAAATACACATGGAATATTCACCAAACTATTCCCATTGGAGTCAAGACCCCAATTTTACAGAAGGAAAAACCAAGGTAGGGCCTAAGGTCACAAAGCAGCAGGGTTAGAATTATAACCTGATATTCTGATGACCTAAAGCTCAGTCCTGACCCAAAATCCACTATTTGACCCTATCTTTCACATCATTCTTTAACAAAATCTAATGTCCACAGATCACCTGCCCATAACATTGCAGCTTTAGCATCCCATAGCCAAGTTGGACTTAGGGCTCCCGTCCCCAACTCAGCATCAAAACGAGCCACCCAGCCTGGAAAGCCTCTGCCTTCCACCTTCACACGGCTGAATACCTGCTGCCGACCTTCCAAACGGCAACCCCACTGCCCTGAGATCTAGAGCAATCCTTTCCTTCATACTCCCCAGGTAAAAATTTCCCAAAGCCTGATGGTCTACTCCTCAAAAACACCTAGCCGCCGTGAGCAGAAGAAAGGCTAGAAACGTTTTCTAGGGGAACAAAGTAGAGCAACATTACTTCAAACTGTTCAGACGACTCACCAGTAAGACATGTATTTCACAACGCAATGAAGAATATACATAAATAGTATGTTCATACCTCCAAAACAATATTTTTGCAATGTGTGCAGTTCTAAGGGTCTATGATATTCATTCTGATCTTTTTCTATTCAATTACGTTCTATTTAATTTGTTTCTTAGATGCTGGTCTTGACCAATTAAGTTGATTTCACACTCACGAAAGGATCATAAATCATAGTTTGCAAACCTCTGGGTGAGGAAGAAGGCCTGGAACTCACTTCTGGGGCCAGACAGCAGGTTCTTTCCCCTTGGGGGAGCCACCTCCTGCCACCTCTGAGCCTGAGATGCTAGCTGCTAACAGCCTGGGAGACAGTGTGCACAGCTCTGAATCACGGCTGTGGGCAGGCCCCCAGCACGGACACCTGAGGATGGCCCCGGGCATCAGGCAGCTGTCAGCAGGGGCTTGAGAGGCTTCTCAGGGTACAGAGCACCCACCAAGACCAGGGCTTGTCCTTGCTTCAGCCCACGCTGCCTCTGGCTGCTGTGTCCCCCGCCCCAAGGGGAGCCTTACACACTGGTTTCACTGGTTGCCTTCACGTCCCACACGCCTTCTGCTTGTCTGCCTCCTTAACCACTCCAGCAGGACTTCATGCTATTTCATCAAACTTCAATTTACCATGGCAACCTTGGTTCTGGCCAGTTTTCACAAACAGATCTCCACTAGCCCCGCCCCTGCCAAGACCCCCACAAGAGGAACATACCCGTTCCGAAATACATCAAGCTAAGGCCTCCAGGGGCAGGGCTCTGTGGCGAGCCCTCGTCTGGAGTGAGGGGAAGAGGAGGGTTTTGGAGGAAAACTACAGAGTAAGAAGAGGATAGATAGTTCCTGCCCGCAAACTCAGGGGAGGAAAGAGAACCTCCATTTAATTCTTTAATAAGAAATAATAAATATTACCCAACTAACAGCCACTGT
The DNA here is from genome assembly GCA_028627145.1 of Eidolon dupreanum. NCBI lineage: Eukaryota > Metazoa > Chordata > Mammalia > Chiroptera > Pteropodidae > Eidolon > Eidolon dupreanum. Next base: position 9,197,783 of record CM053516.1, on the reverse strand, counting down.
GCAAGGCAGAGAACGTGCAAAGTCTTCTGGGAAGTGAGGGTCATTGGAGGTGACCAGAGCAGTGATTCTCAAACTCATGCTGGTGGTGACCAACCAGGAACTTACAATGTTCTGTGAGGAGCTGCTTGAAATGCTAACCCATTAAAGTGAAATAAAGCGAAAATTCCATGCTGATAATTAGATGCCACTTTATGCTAGAGTTCTGAACATCTAGATAGCAGATGCCAGATTTTAAGATCACAATATGGAAGAAAATCATATGGCTGAGAAAATTCCGTCCGATTAACCCAGTCTGCTCTGCCCATTAGGAGGACGGGCAGCCGTCAGTGTTCGAACCCACAGATCAGTCCAGCTTCCAGAGTAGCAGGCTGTCGAGGAGCACAGAGCCAATCCTGAACAAGGAATAGGACAGGGTTTCCAAAAGAGAAGAGGCAGCAGAAAACACCACGTATGATGGTACACGGCAGGGAGGCATAAAAACCAGTCCAAAAAGCAAAGGGCTTGTGGGAAGACAGCCAGCACTGGGCCCCTGAGCGCTGGTGTCGCCATGAACCCATCGGACCTGTTATACACAGCCATGCGAACAACCACTCATCCGAGGCTCATATGTGAATCCAGCTGCCAAAAGTGTCAGTTTCAATAACTGTATTGTCTGGAGAATCTACTGGAGGAAGTTGAGCTTTAGACAAATGCACTCCAAGTCACTCTGTCTTAAAGTATACTATTGCAAAAAAGATAGTGCTTTCAGTAGGAACCTCTTGGTCAGTAAATAAGCGACAGATATGATGACACAATGTCCTAAAGGCAGATACAACTGCTTTAAACCTTCATTATAAAATAATCCTTCAACTCAGATCAAAAGAGCACAGATATGCTGGACACGTGACTACTCAAACCCTCAAAGAAAAGAATAAAACTCATGATGTAGCATCTTAAAATGGACTTCGAACCCAGCTTGGGGCTGCAGCGCCTCGTTAGCATTACTGATGCCCCACAGGCCTGCGGGAATCCGGCAAACGAGTTGCCACATGGCTGGTCCCAAGGGGAAGAAACACTGTCTAGGAGGCAAACAGGCCCAGTGAAGAACTTCTACTCGCCACCTAGCCTCCCTGCCGCAGAGGCCTCCAGCGGGGCGGGGCAGCTGAGGTTAAGGGAGAAGCCGGCGCTGCAGACGCGGCCCCCAAGCGTGCCCAAGAAGCAGAGCAGCAGCTCGCAAAGCGGCGTCGCCCACACCGGCCCCCAGGGAGCCGAGCGGACTGGGACCCAACAACTGCATCGTCATCCACACGTGGAAAATATCCAGGAATGGCTACCGCAGGAGCTACCACTGTCCCCAGGACACCCCTGGGTCGCGACCCCCGCCCATGCAGACCTGTGTGAGGGGCACATGGCCACCTTACCTCCGAAGTTGGCCAGCCGCCCAATCCTCGTCACTGGCACCTTCCGCTCCCGAGCACGCTCGCTGAGCTAGAGGGAGGACAGAGAGACCTCGGGAGTCAGCGAACAGGGACAAGACCAGCCTCCAGGGCTTTATGCTGCCCCCCACCTCCCTCTCTGCCCTAAAAGGCAGCAGCTCGGCCTTGCAGCACACTCCACCAAAAAGAGACCTCCATGTTCCTGAAACCTCCGGAACACCCCGTGGAGAATGTCCGCAGAGGGGCCTGACCCCGGCACCTCTTGAGAGCCACCCCACGGGGCCACTCCGGCGGCCCCTCCCGGACGCACCGTCTGCCTGTGGGGCTTGCTCTCGGGGCGAGCCTTGGCCTGCCGGGCCTTCTCAATGTCCTCGGCCGTGAGGCCCCCCACAGGGGACTGGTCCTGGTGGAAGAATCTTCGCTGAAGGCCCGTGCCAGAGAAGGGGGCCCTGGTGTCCACGAAGAGCCACCCATTGGCCCGGCCCAGCGGGGAGGCGGCCTGGCCCGGGAGCCCAGCTTCCCTGAAGGGCCCGCTGTCAACATAGGCGGGAGCGGGGCCCTCGCTGCCCGCGTGGTCCCAGGGCCCAGATGGCGCCTGGTCGGAGGAGGCGGCTGCAGAGAACTCCACGGAGGCGCCCTCGGCCTTCGGCCCTGCGGAGTGGAATTCTGCTTCCGGGTCGTCAAAGCTCTCAGCATCATAAGGCTCTTCATGCTTCTGCTGATTCTACAGGGAACAAAAGCAAGTGTGAGAGGAGCGAGAGGCCGGCCGGGAGCGCCTCCCCGTGTCCGTCCCTCGGCACAGGACAGCACCGCCGTCCGCCCTCCGAGCCTGCAGAAGGTAACACCGTGCTCCGGAAGCAATCAGCACCTTCCCAGCCCAGGAGCCAGAGACCCGAATTCCAGCCCTGCTTCCGCCAGGTCCCCACTGCGTGGGCCCGGGCAGCCCCACGGCCACTGAGAACCTGCTGGGCGCCCGGACGGGGCCAAGCCGGGAAGCACCACTCTCAGCAGCGACTTCCTCGCCCGGTAATCGGGGTGAAGGAGAGGCTTCAGGGGTTTGGGGAGGGTGAAGCAGGGCAAGACAGGAGAGCTGGGAGAAGCCAAAGCATAAGCGTGGACCAGCGAGGCCGAGGGCAGTGCGCGGCCAGGGACGCCCCGCCAGTCCGGGCCCAGCACACAGCACGGTGCGGACGCAGCTCGGGCAGCCACCCTGGCGGGCCTGTGAGAGGCTCCGGCCCGAGCTCGTCACAGCCGGCACCCCCCGGCCGGCCCTGGCAGGCAACGAGGCGGGTACACTATGTTCTCCTTGTAACGGGCGCCAAGACCTGACCTTCAGTCCCAGGTTCTACTTTTGAACCTGAGTGACCTTGAGTGAGTTCCTGACTCCTCTCTGCTACTTCCTCCTCTGAAAATAGGGTTCCACACAGTCACAGGGATGTGGAGCCACACACAGGGCCACGGGAACGGCACTGACTCCCGAAGGGAGGTCGGTGGCCCGGATCCCCGTCCCCGGGGATGGAGTCCATGCACACGGTGCTGCCTGCGGCTTCTGCGAACAGCAGCAGGTGCTTGGCCTTCTCACGCTCCACCTTATCAGATATTGCAGAATCTAAAGACTGGCTACCACTCTTATTGCATAAAGGGGAACAGGCCGAGAGAGCTAAGTAATTTAGTAAAGGCCCACCGGCCGGCCAGGCTGAGCGGGGGTCCCAGGCCACGTCTGGCCTGCTGGCCACCCCAGGGCCACCTGACAGCACTTTCTTCAGAATGGAACTAAACTGTATTGGATTCGCTGGGCGCCTCTCAAGATGTCCAGGAAGCCCTAGGGAGAGGGGACCCGGTGACGGCTGCCTCGCCCTATATCACCACGCCCTGTTTACGTGGCTGTGAGGCCCGTGGACAGTGAAGGGGCCTCAGGGTCTCGATGGGACCAGACTCGGTTAAGCGTCGACTGAACGGAGAAGTGAACGGCTCCTCGGAGGGGCTGGCAGGAGAGGCTTCTGGAGCGCGTGGTCCCCGCCCTCTGACAGGAAGGAAGCCTGGGATGCGAGCGCAGAGGGAGGAAGGGGAGCACGTGGAGGCCGCCAGCCTCGCCGGTGCCTCCCTCGTGGTGGGGGGCCATCCCTCCCTCCTCCCTCTCAGTGACTGCTCCTCCCAGAGCCCAGGCCAGGCCTGTCCAGGGGACAGAGGGGGGTGCAGGAGCTTCACAGGAAGCCCCCCGCCCCCCGGCTCTCAGGGGCCCTGCCAGGTCTCGCTCCTGTCTCACTTGTGGGCAGTCCCAGCGAGCGGGGCGACCTCGGGCTCCTCGCTGGAAAAGGCACCGAACGAGGTGGCACGGCCACAGCCCGGCCTCACCAGGCAGAGTGGAGTGCGAGGGCAGGGAGTCAGGCTGGGAAGAGGCCACCGGAATCTGGTCCTGTCACTTAATGATTATGAGCCTCACATCAAAGTTCTCAGTTTGTTTCCCTACCCGATGAATAGGCTAGGACAGCAGCGGGGCTTGGACGAGACCGTGGGTGTGAAGGCTTCTAGAAAAAGGCATTTGTGTACAGTGGGAGAGAGGCACACATCACCACCGGACGCTTGGAGAACAGAAGGGGCGGGGCTGGGAACCCAAAAACTGAGACTGACCTCGCAGGCCGGAGGAGCGCGAGTGTCCTTTGTCCAGGTCAGCCGGCCGCGGGACAGACGTGGCGGGAGAGAGGCAGCGGGGCGTCCCCTGCAGCTCGACCCCCAGCACGGGCACGCACACGTGCACGCACGCACCCCTTCCCAGCCCCGGGCTAGCGGGAGCAGCCGTAGGGGGCTGTGCGGGGTGAACAACGCTCTGCCGTATCCGGCCCTGTGCACAGTCACCCTCCAGCACTTGCTGCTGCTTAAAACCTTCCCCTGGGTTTTCCACGCAGAGGCTCTCTGCAGTGTGCACGGGGGACAGCATGAGGCATGAGACGGAGGCAGGAGGTGAAGCTGTCCTCAGCTTGCACCCTGGAAAGGAGCAGGGCCCCAGAATCAGGACCAAGAGACCCACAGAAAAATGAAGGAGAAAAACGAGGCCTGGCCCTGGCTCTGGCTCCGGCCCTGGCTCTGGCCCCGGGGACACCATGGGAAGAGCCTTCCAGGCCTGAGGAAAGCCAGCAGACACACCGTACCCTGTGGTGGCCCCGCGCCGAGGCTTGATGTCCAGCGAAACCTGCGTTTCTCAGCCTGACCGTGCCCCCGCCAAGCCTAAACACTGGGTGGCTTCCGTCAATTCTTTACAGAAATCAACACAACAAAAACACACTAACATAAATCAGATAAAGGAGGAGAAAGTGCTTTGTCTTATGAAAACATGTGTTTGCTTCAGCGAAGGAAGCACGCAGGCATTCCCTCCAGTTGCCTCTCCTAAGAACACACAGCAAGTGTTACATTTTTTGTGTGATTTTAATTTCCAAAATTAAAACGGCCTCTCTCTGGTACCTCTCACACAGGCCCAGGAACTGACCACAGACCAGGTAGACGACGGGGGAAGGTCACCTGCAGGTCCCTGGCGACAGGGCCTGGTCTCTCCAGATGAGTGCCGGTGAGTTACTAATCTACCGAGCGTGCTGGCCTACAAGCTCCCGGGGCTTCTTCCCAACTCTGTGAAGCCTCCTTTAACTAAAACCTGAGTCACACGATGGCAGCCTCACGCAGGTACCCTGTGCCACCAGGAAGGAGGGCAGGTTACATTAGCCAGTGGGCGCCCTGCCCACAAGAGACCAGCCACCCTGGCTGTGTCATGGTCTCACCGGCCCCCTCCAACCTGGCACCCTTCCTACCGGCGCCCCACCCCCCCACCCTGCTCAGCCTCCTTACCTGCACCATCCCCAGGACCGTGCCGATCCGCTCCGCAGCCGTGGACTGCAGGGCCCTGGCCGCCATGACGAGCTCCCCGCCGAGGCCCAAGTACTGCAGGTGGGTTTCCACGGCCGCCTGGGTCAGCTTAGCAAGGCCTTTGACCACCATGATGGCGTCCCCCAACATGGCAGCCATCCTACAGGGGTGGAAGAGAGCACACCAAGTCAGGGGGTTTGGCAGGCCACGCTCACATCGATCAACTCCACCCCAAACTCTGGGCAGAAGGCGACGGGCTGTTTGGTTTCCACGGACTCCCCTTCTGAACCTGGCTGACAGAGAAAAGAGAGGAAGGGCCCAGGGCTCGAGGTCCGCCGAGGCGACCCCCCACGCTGCAGGGCACTGAGCAGAATGAACGACTCCGAGGGGCGGGGGCTGTGTGCCAGGCGTTCCCTCACCCACTCTCACGGCCGCCCTGGGAAACACTGGAGGCAGAAAGAAGTAAAGTGATTCGCCCAAGGTCTCCCAGCCACCCAGTGGCAGAACCGGGCCTTGAATTGGGTGTGCTGACTCAGTCCTGGCTCTTTCCTCTGGACCAAACAGGAGGCTGGGGAGGGAGCATCTGCTCCAGAAGCAGTTCTCCGCAGGGCCCCGGGGGGCCAACCCAAACCCCCCAAGTGCTGTCCCCGCCCAGCCACTCTCACTCTGCCCAGTGAAACCTCTGACAGACACAGCAGACCAAGGGACAACTAGGGTCCCCAACCCCTTCCTCAGGCTCAACTATTCGCCAACCCAATGTTTTCAAACCACAGTGCAATCCATCGGGAAAAACCTACCCAGCGTTAAAAACAAACAACACAATGTGAACAGAAGAGTAAGCATCAGGGCACGGCGGGCAGGCCTGTCTTAGGAAACTTGTTTTCCTGCCTGTGTGTACACGTGAGCTCCTCTCCCTCTTTTTTCTCTACTGGGTCACAGGCTAAAATGTGTTTCTTAATGTAGGTCATGGTCAAAGAGGCTGAAAGCCACTGTACACAGCCGAGCCCCACAGTGCGGGGAATGTGCTGTCAATCACCCAAGTATTTCTTAAGGCCTGCGAGGGGCTGTGTGCTGGGAGGCATAAGATAAAGTCCTGTTAACCAACTGGGGCTGAAGAAAAACCACGAAAAGGAAGGGGCAGCAGGAGACCCCGGTGAGGGGCACTCTGACCAAGGCAGGGAAGAGCTGGGATGTAATGAGTCCGAGATAAGATGGAAACCGAGAGGAGGGGGGCGTGGGAAGCGCTGCGGGCAGCGCGAACACACAGGCGCAGGCCAAGCCGGCACGCTGGACGAAGGGCGTGGGCCAGGAGGAAGGAGACGGCAGAGACACCTCGTCTTCTCGTCACACCAACAGCAGCACAGTCGGGAAGGTCAGGTAAGAGCACTGCCTGGGACCTCAACCAGAGCCCCAGGGACCTCTGAAGGAGGCAGGCTCACGGGGGGCAGCGGGGGGGGGGGTGCGGGCACGTGCAGGTCGGCCCACCGGTTCCTGCAGGGATGGCTCTGCTCCTGAACAGCTACTTTGATTTAAAGGAGAACCACAGAGATGGCCAGAGAAACCCACTAATGCACAGGAGCCTCGAGGGCTGAGCTGACGCACCATGACCTGCCCTTGAGAACACTTTCACCTTCACACAAGAGCAGCCACCAGGTACTGGGCTGGGTGCTTTCCACAGTTCATCTCCTTTTGCTCTTTATAAACGACTGCATGACATGGATATAATTGCCCCCATTTCAAAGGGAGAAAACCAAAGCCAGAGAGCTTAACTAACTGGCCAAGGTCATTCGGCTCCTGAATGGTGGCCCTGAGGCCTGACCCTGGCCTTCACCTGCTCTGTGCCCACCGGTCCACACTGCCTCCCCGAATGCTTGGCGCATAGACTCTGAGGCACCCTCACAGGCATAGGGCACTGATCAGGCACAAATGGACCGCCTGCACCCTAATTAAAGCCAGGGAGGTTTTTGGAAGGTGATCATACCCTTGAAAGAGACGGCAGGGGGGAAGGAGGCTAGCCCGGCCCATCACCTGGTGCCAATTCACACTCAGGCTCCCTCTGGGTGCCTGCACTATATGGCTATAAACAAGGACTGGGGAGAGATCACGTGATCAGAGCTCAGCTTCAGCTGGTGCCAGCTCTCAACAACTCTCCAGCCCCCGGCCCTACCCGACAGACACACTGTCGAGTCCAGGAGGAGGAGCGCCCATCAAGGCCCACAGACCCCAGTGAGGCAGGCGGTTTCTGACAGAGACGTCAGGGATGTACACTGGCAAGGCGGGTCCCCAGCCACATCTGTTCACAAGAACCCTTACTGGTAGCCCCAGGACCATCCACCGTACCCCACTGCTCCAGGGGTCCCCAGAAACAGGCCTTCCCCTTGCTCACCTCTGAATCCAATCCAGATCACCAAGGAAGACGTCTCCCATTGGCCACAAATCCTGATAATTCCAAAACCTTATCTTGTCTAACTGATACCAAATCTTCCTTAAAATTTCCAAAGACCTATTTAATTCAGACTTTGTTTTCAGGCTTATTAAAACTAATTCTCCCCGAATTTCTCATCCTAGTTATCAAAACCACACACTAAAATTTCACAAGAGCAAAGCCGATAAGCAGTTTTTTTGGCCCATTTCCCCAGCTCTAGCTTGAATGGCCCACCACGCCGATGGGCGTTCACTTCGGAGGGTCCCGCAGGGGCAGGATGGCACCCACCGGGGCCGGCCCTAACCCCTGCTTTCCAAGCATGTCAGTTCAGCCCCAAACACGGCCCCGTGACAGGCCGACACTGCTCCTACTGCACACTGACGCTTTTAAAGAAACTTGTATGAGGGAAAAATGTTAAACTGACCGAAATTTTTTAAAGTCCTACATATGAGAAGTATGAGGAATAACAGTCTCTTTCAGTATCCTCCTAACTGTATTTTCCTAACTTTTTTAGTTCACATATCCTACTTTCAAAATAGCAAAGAAATAAGTCATCTTAAAAAGTACGCATTAAAAAATTAGTTATTGGGGAGGGGGAAAAAGTAAAAAAATAAAATGTTAAAAATGAAAGAATTAGAAAAAATAATTAGTTATGACTTTCTTCCTGCCTAAACGGCTGCATCCTCACACCCATAAAACTCCCAGTGGGTGCGAGTCTCACCCTATACAGTGCACGCAGTCAGGAGAGAGAGGGCCAGACCACCCCCTCTGGAGGGAAGCCCCATCCCCGCAGAAATGCCCCTTCCGGCTTACTGTGATGCACACCTTGCTTTTCTCAAATTAGCAGATGTTGCCAATAAACACAGCCTATCACTGTGAGCAGATTCACACGTGGATGCCTATTATAAAACCACAGCCCATGCCCACACCCCTTTGACAAATAGTATTTATCTAATGTACTGGGGCCAAATCCAAACCTCTGCTTTGCTCCCTACTAAGTAAACCATTCATGTTCCAATCGAACCAGGTATTTTACAAAGGAGTGTCTACCCTCGGAAAAGTAGGGGGAGGGAAGGGGAACATCCACCAGAAGGAAATCTCTTTCCAGAACTTCTCTCACCTTTTGGTTTTCAAAGATTGGATCTTACAGACCCTACTTCTCATGCCAGAATCCCAACGTGACTCAGAAGTCAGCTACCCAGAGTCTGGGTGCAAACAGTCTCCAGATAAGCACAAGAACAGGCATCCAGCTGCACCACATGGAACTTTTCATCATGATCTTAAAATCGAAAGCTCCTCAAACGCATTTAATACATAAATTAAAAATCTCATCCTCCCCACAATTTCATCTACAAGTTTTACAGCCCTCACCCCACTCCGCTTCATCCTGCTGGTCTTAAATGGGTCTTAGGGACCTCGCCTGGGAGTGACACAGGCATGGAGCATTCAGACCCGGCCCACTTGGCCGCACGTGCCCCCAAGGCCTGGGCACTCACCTGCTGTGCCAGGTAAGCACAAGTGAATATAGCGGTGGGGGTATTGGAGAGGTTCGGGAGTGCCCACGAGGTACGAGAACCAAAATACAGTCATTCAGTCACTCGCTGAACACACGTTCACTAGCGTCTGCTCCCAGTGCTCCGGGCCAGTCTGTGCAGGTCTAGCAGGAACCTGCCCTCGGCCCCAGGGCACTCACAGCTGCGGTGGCATGCAGGCACATCTATGATGGGCACAGACACCAGGGAGATGGCCAGAGGCCAACTGAGGCTGACACGCCAGGATCAGGAGGTGGCTGACCAGTGGTGAAGCCTGGACGCAGGGTCCCAGCTCTGCCACTGCTGCTGACACTAAGCGTGTTACCTCTTCGTCCCTTTCAGTGGCGGAGAGCTCACCAGGCCGTTTCCGGTCCTAACATGCTGAAGTGCTACGAAGAAGTAAATAAAGATGCTGTACAGGGAGACAGCGAACTGAGACACGTGCAGCTCGCCACTCCCAGGGACAGAGACTGAGAAGGAAGCACAGGCAGTGTCCCCTGACAGGGGAGTCCCCAAACCCCAGCGGTTTTCCTGCTGAACCTTCACTCTCCCCGCTACCCGAGACGCCGCCTCATCGAGGTTGGAGAACAGACTCGCAAAGCGCTGCCGACCTGGCCAGATACGATAAGGTGCACCAGCAGGAAAATGAGTTGTGTTCTTTTTCAAACAATAAATATAACAGGCAATCCTGACAGGCATAAAGTAAAGGAAGGCATTTTTCCACTCGAGACCCACGTGGGAGAAACTTATTTTGCGGGGAGGGTTCCCGTACACACCCTAAGTCCCCGCTTCACAGCCAGAACTCACCATCTGTCAGCTGCCTCTCCTCACGAGGCGACGGCAAGCCGGGGATGGTGTGTGAATTTACTAAGCGTTGTTCAATCTCTGTCGTGACGATAAATCACAGCACGACAGACCAGCTCCTGCCCAAGTGGAGCCATGGTGTTCGCACGGCTAAAGAAGCACGCCCTCCTCTGGTCTCTTCCCACCCCGAGCTGCCCCCATAGTCTTGGGGTGGCTGGTAGAAGGACCCAAAAGCAAACTGCACAGAAAGCTCTTTGTTTTGGGGAGTGTGTGAGCTCACCAAAAAGCCTTCTCCTGGGCAGGCGCCGTCCACCCATCTGCGCCATGCACGTCACCCCAGTGTCCGATGGGCATCAAGGTCAGCATGTCCAAAACTGACCTCACCGTCTACCTCACCCTCCCCGGTCTCCCAACCCTGAGCAATGCGACAACCAGCCACTTCTCTCCAGCCCTCCTCGCCTCCTCTAATCCACCTGAATGTTCTCACCTGGGCAACTGCAACAGCCCCTAGCTGCCTCTCCGCCCCCGTCTACTCCAGAGCAATCGCTTTAAAGAAACACCCTACCAAACCACTCCCAAGAGTCCTGACTTCGAGATTCCTAAGGGGCCGAAGGAACCTTCATGGCCCACCGCTGCCTCCCGAGCCTCATCTTGCTCCACTAAGCGCCCTGGCCAGGCCACCCAACTCTGCTGCGGGCCTGGGCAGAGGAACGCGCTTCTTTCCTCCTCCCTCCTCCCTCCTCCCGGTCTCAGCTCAAACATCGCCTCTCCTGGGAAGCCCTCCCCAACCTGTCCCACCCCTAAGGCCCCTCCACGTCCCCCGTGGCACCCTGTTCTTCCCCTTTCCTAGCAGCGAGCCTGCTCTAAACCTGCTCATGGAACTGTCTTTCTCCGCCACTGGGCTGGGGGCCAGAGGGCAAGGACCACCCCAGTCTTCCTCCCTCTCCATCTCCAGCAACTAGTACTGTGCTCGGCACAAAGCCGGCAGGTAATAAATACTTACTTGTTAAATGAAATGCACTCAGCTGGTCTCTCCAAGGCTGAAGAAAGCCTGTCATTTCTGGGACTGGCTCCACCTGCTTGCAGCTTTTAATCTACATACGGAATCGAAGGCCTCTTAGGAGCCTGGTCTGAGGCAAGGTTCTCACGCTTGAGTGTTGACTGCTGGCTGCCCCTCCCCGCTCCGACTCTGTAGGTCTGGGACGGGGCCTGGACTCCTGCATTGCTAACACGTTCCCAGGTGCTGCTGCCGCTGCTGGTCCTGAGACCTCGCCCTGAGAACCCTGCTCTGGAGGAAGAAGGGGGAAGGGAGCAGAGGTGGCCCGCGCCCCAGGCCAGGTAGGACACCGGAACAGATCCTTTCCCAGAAGCTGCTCCCCGCTGCCCGCTCCCAGAAGTTTGGCTTCGCCTCACGCGGAATCTTCCACCTGCCCCTTCCTTTCCCACCTTCCCCTCAAGAAACTGAACACAGACATCAAAAATGACTGAGCTTAAAGACAACGACCCATGAGGCCAGCCCTTCCAGCACTCTCCGGAAAGGTCTGCTTAAGGACCTTCGAGAGGCCCCAGGATAGGGGCTACCGTGGCCTCCTGCCCCCTCCCGGCCAAGAACAACCTTTTTATTTTGGGCGTGAACATTCTCCATTTCTAGGCTACCAGGCACTGAAAGTTTCTTTACAAGTTTGGAATTTTTCTCTTACTTTAAGGAAAAAAAAAAATTGACCCATTGACTGTTTCCTCCCAGGATTCAGAACAATGTGTGTGTGTGGGAAAGACAAACTTCTGAACCAATCCATGACTTTCAGTAGCTGTGCTCTTTGCCTTAGCCCTTAAAACCACACACCAGCGGCCATCACTCAAATAAATACCGCAGGCCACTCCAGGCATCTATCTAATGAAGTCCGGCCACAGGGTCCCTGTGAGCAGGTTCAGAAATATCCTAATACGTTATCAGCTTTCAAAGGCAACTGGGTACATGAAGAACCCAGGGGAAGAGGGAAAATAACCTCCATACCTGCGCCGTCAGCCAGCCTCAGCCCAGGCCTGGTGAGTCAAGCCCTCACAGTGGGGGACAGGCCACTGGAGTCATTCACGCCCCACAGCTGCAAGTCACCTTCAAAATGCCCCAAACCTGGGGTCTACAGGAAGTCCTCTTTCCCTACTCCTCCCTAAGCCATCCTGCCTTACAACTATCCAAGAATTCTACCAAAATCTTTCAAATTGCATTTCCCTACAAAACAGACGTATGCAATCATTCAGCTATAAGAATGTAAATCACTACATTGTCTAAGATTAGTTACGTACATAGCAGTATACCCACAGGATGAAATGCTATGCACCCATTTAAGATGATACTGTAAAAGGTATTTACTGACCAAAAAAAGAAAGTTGATTATGTCTTCCCATGTGAAAATAAAGCTGGTCACAAAACATTATTATCCTTCCTTTTGAGGGGTGGGGGGAAGGAGGGAGGGAGGGAGGGAGATGGATGATAGCATACAAAACAGTCACAGTGGTTTTCTCTGAGTAGTAGATGATAGATTCTCCTTACTTTTTTAATTTTCTTAATATTTTCTAAAACTTTCTACAAAGAACATATATCACTTTTATAATAGAAAATAAATTACATAAAAATAACCTTACATATCTGTTGTTAAAATAAAAAACATAAGCAAACACACAAATGTGTAAAGAAACTATTCCATATCCCAAGTGTCTGTCCCGGGAGGAATGGGCTGAGGGCTATGCAGATCAGGATGCTATAAATACCCTTGTTTAGCCACTGTCCTTCATCAGAAGACAACTGCCCCTAACAGGCCACCAGGAAGATGGAACACGGCCATCCCACTTTGGGGAAAGAGGCTCAACTGCCCTTCTCAGAAACTGGTGAGAAAATCACTTGGCACAAGTAGGTAGCAGGTCTAATGCTGGCCCTTGTGTTAAAAGACAGAAATAATTACTGGGTACTTTCTCCCCCCAAAAATAGGATCCTAGTTTAGAATAAAGCAGTAAGTGCAGTGACCACATTTTCCTGAACCAAAAGTTAAAACATGTAACAGAGACTTAGTGCCCTTCCAGGTCAGGGGTCAGCAAACCACCCTCGGCCAAGACCAGCTCTGCTTTTGTAAATCAATATTTATTACAATACAGGCCTGCTCATTCATGTACTGTCTACGGCTCATTCATTTATGTACTGTCTATGGCTGTTTGATTTTGTTGGTTTGTTTTTAGCTGGAGCAGCAGAGTTGAGTAGTTGTAAAAGAGATCTATGAGCCACAGAGCCTAAAATATTTACTATCTGGCCCTTTACAGAAAGTTTGTTGACCCAGAGCGGGGCAGCCCCTAAGTGCTACTACTCATGAAGGGGTCAGGTCTGGGGGCCCTACGAGGTATCAGATGCCAACTTCTCATACATCTCTGCTCCCTCCTTCTGCTGTTTCAGGATGCTCACTGCCATACCACTGCCGCCTGCATTCCCTTGCCTCACTGTAAACTGACAAAGGCCACTGTCGGTCCATAGCTTGAGTCTGAGTAGACATTAAACCATCCTCCGTCGAATCAGTCCTTTGCTCCTGCACTTTCGCTGCATCCCTAACAAGAGCTCCCTGCCAGGCAAGCATGGGGAACTGGGGTTTGAGTCGGAGGGAGAGGTACAGGCAGACAGGGATTCACACTGCTGCCTCCACCCTAAGCCCCACACAGGGCCCCCCTACCGTGGGGCCTGGAGGCCTCCTGACCGGTCACACGGGCAGGCCTGTCTGTCCCAGCCCTCACACAGACCCTGCACCACGGGTCTGAAACTGCAGCCCTTGGGTGGCCCAGCAGAGTGGTGCATGTAAGGAGTGAGTTTTCACGGCCCCAGCTGTCTTCTAGGCTAAGAGCTTCATGTTCTGGACTGTTGGAATTTTTCTTGGAACTGTTTAAACTATACCCTCTTGTGCTAACTTGCACAAGAGCTTACTGAGCAGCAGGCATCTGACACTCTCCCCCAGTGAATCTAACCCAGGGGTCCCCAACCCCTGGGCCATGGACAGGTACTGGTCCATGGCCTGTTAGGAACTGGGCCGCACAACAGGAGGTGAACAGGAGGTGAGCCAGCGAAGCTTCATCTGCATTTGCAGCTGCTCCCCAGCTCTAGCATCACCGCCTCAGCTCCGCCTCAGATCATCAGATGTTAGATTCTCATGGGAGTGCCAGTCCCCGGGGCCAAAAAGGTTGGGGACTGCCGATTTAACCAGTTCCCCGAATGTTTTTATTTTGTGGGAAGCAGACCAGCACAGCGTGATTATAACTATAGTTGCTATTATTTATTGAGAGTTTATTATATGCCAGGCTCTGTGCTAAGTGTTCTATGTGTATTATCTCAGTTATTTTTGTAAGATAGGTACTATCATTATTCCCATTTTACAGATGAGGGAACTAAGGGACAGAGAAGTTGAGCAACTTGCCCAAAGCCACACAGTTCATAAGAAAGACTTGGATCTACCAGGCCTCAGGAGCCAGGCAACCATTTAACAGATAAGAGGAGAAAACAAGCAAAAGAGTGGGTTTTGATGTCCTAGACTGCAAGCCTCCATTCTCTACTCATTGGGAGATTAAGGTAGTCTTACCCTGAGGTGGGCAATGGGCTGGGGGGTGTGGGTGTGGAATATAAAGTCAGCAGAAGGAGAAATTCCAGCCTCTAACGAAGGTCCAGAGAGGACTCTGACACCATGAATGGACCCGCTCGGGCCCAGAGCTCCAAAGCGGAGGCAGGAGGCACGGAGGGGCCCAAGGGCCTTTCCTCCCTCCGGCGTGCAAATGGAACTGATTACAAACAGGGCTTTTAAAGCCAACCCACCAAGCATGGCGTCCCAACGGCAATTCCATTTTCTGACTAAAAACCCACCAAAGTTTTCTGCTTAAAACGTGAAAAATATTTGGTTCAGGAAGTGATAGTGATGAAGCAGTCAAGATGCTCTGGAGTTAGGGCCCTGGGTTCAAATTCTAACTCTGCTGCTATCCTAAGTCAAGTCATTTGAGCTTATCTTTGTGCCTCAGTTTCCTCATCTATTCTCCAGATGACTGGATTAGATAATCCATGTAAAAACATTTAGGCACCAAGTACCTGGCACACAGTAGGTGCTCAAAACCACTAGCTCACATGATTGTTTTTATTGCAACCATACAGACTCTCTGGAATGAGGTTCAGACTTGGTGAGACAGAGGGAGCATGAATGAGATCGGTGTGCACGATCCTTTTATTTACTGAGATCCCAGCAACGTCTGACACAGGTAGGGCAGCCTTGCCCTCTCTTGGAGATCAGAGTGGCCTATGTGTGCTATAGAGTAAATGTCATTCTGGAGAGGTGGCCCAGCATGCCAAGCAGGACCTAAATACCCACTGGTATTCTTTCCCACAGTCACTGCCAATGAGAGAACAGAACAGCACAGGAAGCTTTTGACAGGCATTTTCAGGGAGGGACAGTGGTGGGGGAGCCCCTTTGACGCACACAAGCTCCCTACCTACAAGCTGCAGCACCCTGTGCCACCGGTTTGATCTTCCCCAAATCCATTTCCATTGGGCTATCCCGTCACTCAAACGGCTCCTAACTGTCTACAGAATAACCTACTAGGCCCGAGGTTGGAGGTGTCACAGTTGGGACCCGGGCTTCCTGTCCGGCTCCACTTACACCTGTGCGTGTGAGTGCCGTTCCAACGCCTGTGGCGAGCAAGCCCACCCCTTCACCTCCGCACATCTAAAGCCTGCCCAGCAGCCGTGCACACGGGAGAACACTGTCTAAACGAAGCCAGCCTCGAGGCCTGGGAATCCGCTCTGCCCAATTCGTGGCCAGCCGGCTCCACCTGTTCCTGAACCGTCCTATAACCTGTTTCCTCACCTGAAACTTACAGCGTAAATTCTTATCATGTCCAATCTAAATAAGAGAGATAGAAGTCCTTTGAAATGTGTGAACATATCATGTACATTCAAGGATGTCATTTCTAATCAGACCATAACTTGACTCTCTCAATTCCTACGAATATAAGTCTTCCCATCAGTTGATCTAAATCTTCCACGGCGGGTCAGATCCCACCCTGTTTTATAAGTTATCTTTGGCACATGTACGTCGTTTCTCCTCAACCAAACTATAAGCCTCTCGTGGGGAGGCTCACGTCTTAAACACTTCTGGCTTTTTCTCCACCCACCCCTTCACACGGATCGATCCTAACCACACAAATGACAAGTGTGATCTGCACTGTCACTCAGGAAGGTGAATAAGGGCCCTGGGTGGGGAACCCTGGAGCTCTGGTTGAGGAGTTTCTTTTAAAGTGAAATCAGAAATGTAAAGGGTTGTATTTAAATGTGGCCAAAATACTGCAGCTAGCTGAATAATGGCCACCCAGAGATGTTCAGAACCTGTGACTGTGTTAACAGGACTAAGCAAAAATCCTGAGACGGGAGATCACCCACGTGGGCCCAATGACATCATGGGGTCCTTCTGAGAGAGACGCAGGGGAATCAGAGTCAGAAGGGAAAGTGAGAGAAGCAGAGGTTGGAGGGATGCAACTGTGAGAAGGAGCCACGGCCAAGGGTGCAGCCACCTCCAGAGGCTGCTGCCCTGGAGCCTCCAGAAAGTCAGTCCTGCTGACACCGTGACCTTGGCCCAGGGAGTCCCATTCCAGACTTCTGACCCACAGAACTGTAAAGTAATAAACTCGTAGTGTTTTAAACCACTAGGCTTGCGGTAAATTGTTATAGCAACAATAGGAAACTAATACGGTGGCTATTTTTAAAAAGGCAAATGATTGGGTTGGAAAGAGGGGCTATATTCTAGAATAATTTCCAGATCATTTCTCTAAAATAACTTGGTTTGGTCACCCCTCAAACAGTGCCAACCATGTGCTGGGTGCTGGACTATCCTGGGGCAGCTCAAAACACATTCTTGTTCTTGATGACAGAGTCCTGCTGGCTTCCAGGATACACGTGCCCCATCCTTCCGCGAGCCTCCCTCCCGTGCGGTTCAACATTCGGACCATTCCTGAGCATTTATTACGTGCCAGGCACTGGGCACAGGCTGCATCACAATGTCCACGTAGGACCCTCGGCCCTCCAAATGCATCTCCTCAGGTTTTACATTCTTAATCTTTCAAAACACACTCATTTCAGATTTAATAGTTCAATGAAATAGTATCAATAACAAGAACAGCTACGATCGATTATTACCCTCTGTGTGCCTGTCACTTCATATTACCCCTAATCCTCCAACAACCCAGTGAGGTACTGTTGTCTGCATTTGCTGATGAAATAAAGCTCAGCCAGGTGAAAAAATCTCCTCTAAGTCACCAAGCTGTCAGGTGCCAGCCTATCCATGCTTGTCTGACGCTAAGCTCTAGTCCTTTCCTCTTATTGCCTAGGAAGCTGAGAGATAATAAACCTGCCTCTAGATCAATAACATTTTTAAAAAATCAAGTCGGTCTCCCAGAGACACAGCAAGGTCCATGCTCTGAAAAGTATGTCCGCCTGGTTGCAGAAAATTATGAGTCATAAAAATCCCAGAGCTGGGCTCTCAAAGGCCACCTGGCCTAACTTCTCCTTCTGCAAAGCTGCTCAGCTACGAGGGTTTCTGGAGAGAGGGAACCCCCCCTTACCCAGTTTATATTCCCCACGAGGTCAGGCACTGTACCTCGTCCACACTAGGAGTTTAATACCCGTATGTATTCAGGGTGCTCCCTCGCTTCCCAAGCTCCCTCATCTAGAAACCAGAACCAAAGCGACAAGCAGGGTGCCAAGCATCAGGGAAAATTCTGTCAACAACCACCCTGAGACCCCAACGAGGCATAGCCATAGATAAGGCAGCAGCAGCAGCACCCCTGTTTTGATGAGGTGGGGGCAGAAGAGGGAGAAACGGAAGAAGAACAGCTTTCACAGGAGCAGGGCCAGGGAGGTCGTGTGCCTGGTCACGGTGGATGCTCGGCCCGGAGTGGCGGCGCCATCCAGGATGCGGCAACTCTGCTGCTTCCTCTATTGCACCTCACTCCTTGCTTGCAAGAGGACTGGGAGGGAAGAAGGAAGAAAGACAGCAGGCCCGGCCCACTAACGGTGAGTTCCACACCGGCCTGAACAGGAAACACAGCAGATCTGGTTTACCAAATATTGGCTGTAAAGACATTAGGGAACAAGAGCCACTTTTTTTTCCTACCTCAGAAGGGAGATGTTTGCTCCAGCACCTGTCAAACAGTAACCACCTGCGGGTCACAGGACAATCTATTCTTACCCTCACCCTCTTCTGAGCCAGGATCGGTGCCAAAGAGAAAATGTGCCAGGCAGAGAACAAACATGAGGCTTGACCTCTGGCCCTGGACTTTAACTGAAAAGCTGTATGTATGAACAGTTCCCAGGACCTCCGAGCCAGCCCGGCAGACGGCAGAAGCGTTGCCACCAGGCCCTCTTAGTTCCCCAACAACGTGAGAAGTGTGATGAGGGCTGACGGAGGAAGGGGCGCGAGGCCCCGGTTCCAGGACCACCCCAGGCACCAGCCACGTGTGACCTCGGCACACTCGTTCTCCTCCCTGGGCATCTATTTCCGCAGTTCCTCATTTCCTCATGTATGAAATAAGGCAACTGACCTGGGTGATCACCGGTTCCCAGAGATGAGGACACGGCCGTTTATCCCTTGAGCGCAGAAGGTCGACCAAGAGAGCACAGCACAGGGCTATTCTGAAAAGTGGGATTTAACAGGGTCTAGAAAGAATTCATGCACTGACCCTTCTAGACAGTCTATGAAAACAGCAAGTGGGGGTGGGGAGGGGCAGACCCTACGGCCTCCCTCTCAGGAAACACCTCTAGGAGAACCCAGTGGGACGCTGAGGAGGCCATGAGCGAGGAAGGGGCTGGCCCCTTCTCATACAGCCAGGCAACACCTCCCTGCCTGCCTCCCACACTCACGCTCACACACACTCACCTACAGGAACAACGAGCTCCTCAAAGGCTGGCAGGAGCAGGACCTCGAGGGTCTAAGGCAGGACACTAGCCTGGATTCCTCTCCAAGCACCATCCCCACCTTGCCCCTCTCATGTGAAGCAGAGGGCCTCACTCACTCTATAGCTGGCATCTTTGTTTCTTCCCCAAACAGGCAAGCAGATGTGAGCGCCCTCAAACCCTCGGCCAACATCTCACACCTTCCCCAGCCTCTCCTCCCCTATCCTATCTCCTTCACAACTAACCACCCCCTCCTCAGTCCTCTAGGACCTTGCCCTTGACCTGTTTTGATCTTTTGCTCTCCATCTCTCCTTCCACATACCAGCCCCTCAAGCCCACAAACCCACTCTCAGTTTTCCCACACCAAATATAAAAACACGCCCTGTTGACTCTGCTTCTTCTTGAGCCTCATCTTAGCCAAGGTCTCCCAGGAACAGAGTATGTTTCCCATCTTTCCTTCTCCCTCAGCACACACTGGTCCCACCCCAAGCCCTCCCCTCTGTGACACTCACAACAGCCACCTGATGGCCTAATGCACCTCAGCCCCCCCCAACACTACCCTCCTCAGCATTCCCTGCCGGCCCCACCTACCCCCCTAAAGCCCTCCCCTTGGTTCCCATGATCCACTGTTGCCCTCTCATCTCAGCTTCCTTCACTAGCTGCCCTCCACCTACTGCACAGCAGAGTCCCCAGGCCTGGTCCTGACCCCCATCCTCCCTGTTTATCTACACCGTCCCCTGGGTGGCTTCAGCCTCTCTGTGGGTGGACAGCTCCCCCAAGTCTGTGCATCCCTATTCTCAGGCCAGGCAGGTTCAACTACTGAACCAATCCGGGAACAAACCCAGTTATACGTGCACACCACACCACCCCTCAAAGTCCCACTTGTAAATTCCCAATGCCATGTTCGAGGCAGATAATCAATCGATATTTGTTCAATGAGGAGTAAATAACCAGGTCCACCCACAATTCCAGAGTGGAATTTCTTCAGGGGCAGGACGCAGAGGGGTACCAACCCTCAGGGTACGCAGGGGTTCTCTGGGTTTGGACCAGATGCTGCCCCTCTCTCCAAGCCCAGATGGGAATGGGATGGCATAAAAACAGACCAATTGAGTGAGGGCTCCCGAGACAAGAACTCAGTTGCTATTCAACTACAATAGATTCTATAATACCATGAAATGGCAATTTGAGTGAAAACACTAACCTTTTTCATAAATCCTTCTCTTCATGCACATACTAAAAACAAATCACACCCAAGTATGAAGAATAAAAAGAGCTTTTCAGGGTCATTTCCAACTTTCAATATTCTGTGGGCCCCTGACCTCAAAGCTAAGGGTCAAAGGCTCAAGAGCCTGTAACCCCACAAGAAACGACATGCTTGTGGACAGAACAGTGGATTCTCACTCAGGTTCGCAAAGTACAGGAAGAAGCCCCCTCTCAGATCCCACCCATGTGCATCTCACTCGTGGCCCTGGCCCTGCCTCAGGGCCACAGACCCCGCCCCTCCCACAGGTGCACCTCCAGAAGGAGTAGGGCCTCACACTCCGCCCTCCCACCTGCTCCTTTCCGCAGGCTCCCCGAGTCCCTGGCTGCTGTTTAACAAGAATGCTGGCACTATTTCCAGACACCACTGTCAGATCAAGACAACTCCTGATCTAAATTTTCCTGTCTAATTTTGCACACAGCTCTTGTTTCAACTGACAAAGATAATGACTCAGTGTCCACAGCTCTTGATGGAAAATTATCCTGCCGAGTTTGGAGCTTCCCAATAATAGACTTCTCGAAACTTCTTTTTGAGACAAGAGAAGTGACTTCCCTGTCCAGATTCTTTTCTACAGGCAACAAAGGGCACCCAAATGACCCCCTAACTGACCAAGGAACATTATGGGGAAATCCTGACATATCCCCACAAGACTAATTAACAACTAGAAAGATAAATTCATAGTAGGCACTTGGAATGTTTTTCCCTGCCTCATAATAATAACCACTGTTCAAGGCATAAATACTGAAAGCAAAATCTAGACTCAGAAGTAAAGCAACTTTCTCTGCATGAAAAGAAATGGCTGTCTTTTGATATTGATGCTTTGATTAACTATAAAAGAGCTCCACAAATTATACGTGTCTACGCTGCACCACTGCACTCCTCGGTAGCCTGTCCTGCAAAGGAGCACATGGTATGTGTAAATAGACCCACACATATGTCTGAAATGCAGCCAGATACTCCCTCCCTGCAGATGCAGGCCTGAACTCCTCCCACGCAAGAGATGCCTCTGCCAAAAGTGAGAATGAGTGAAGCGTCACCTTGGAAAAGCCACCTGTGGATAACTGAGTTGGCATTTCTGCCAGTGTTCTGACAACTTAAACTTGTTTGTTTACTATTTAAAAACTGCCCCATGGTTATTTCATATTCATATCCTCAACGTCTTGCAAAATCCCCAAAGATAGAAACCACCAGTCTTCCACTCCTTTTTCACTCTGAACCCAGCTAATCACTGCTTTGCAAGCAGCGGGCATGGTAAATGCCCCTGGGTTTCTACCTCCTATCCCTCCCCTACTCCCCCAGGTGAACAGGTGGGGTCTCCTTTACAGCTCAATCTATATGGCTTCTATCCTTGGTTTAGGGTGGGGGAAACAACACTACCCTGTTCCTAAACCTCTCAACTATTCACAGGCAAGTCCCAGGAGGCCTCTGGCAGCCTGAGAAGACTCTTTTAGAATATTACCTCAGTGGTTCTCAACCAAGGGCAATTCTGTCCTCTAGGAGATATTTTTGGTTGTCACAACTAGTCGGCGGGGGGGGGGGGGGTTATTAGCATCTAATGGATACAGGCCAGGGATGCTGCTACATTCTACAATGCACAGGTCAGCCCCTACACAACAGAGAGTTATCCAGGCCAAAATGTTGATGGTCTGTAAGTTGAGAAACGCTGTCACAGGTGATGTGCAGGGAAATGCTTATAGCACCTCGTTCACTTTTCCTGAGTTGCCTGAGGTCAGGCGAGAATTATAACAAGGCGGCATTGTCTGCATTATTTGCAAGGCTGAACAAAAAGCCCAAAGCCATTGCCAGAGTCTTAAAGATGCTGCACCCCTGAACAAACAGGAACTCCTTCATCTATTTTCAGGAGAAGGACCCTCCTGCTCGGATGGCCCACCTATCCACAGCATGACAACTGGCAGGCTGGCATCAGTGCATACTCAAATCCTTTGGCATCAGGGTAGGCCTGGCATGCCCAGCTCTTCAATCTTCTGTCATGCACACCCATAGCCCAAGTGAGTAATGAGCATGGACAAGTTTTCCAGTAGGCCCAACCCAGGCTGAGAGGCTGCACGTAGGCTGACATCTCACCCAAACAGAGAGTCCCAGCACCCAAACCTGCCCCTGCAATATTCCTCATCCCCCAAGGTACATGGGAGAACTGGCCTGCGATTGGCAGATGGGGCCGGGAGGGTAGGGAAAGGCATGAGTTTAAGCAATTAAGCCCAAACCACTCACAAGACCCTCAATTTTTCAGGAAGCAGGAGGGAGAGATAAAGTGAAGTGAACAGAGGAAAGGACCAAGAAGGGCTCCTTTTTTCAAGCTCACCCGAACCCCCCACCTGTAAAACCCAACAGCGGAGACAGGGGAATCAAAGTTATGACACAAACCTGCAGCCAGGGGCAGTTAAAGGCCCTAAGACACAGTGCAAAGGGGTCTGAGAGTGAAGAGAAATATCATGGGAAAGCGAGACAGGAAAGCCGTCTTGGCCACCAAGAGCGAGGCTGCTCGGCACACCCCAGGGCTCCCGACGCTGTTCTCGTCCCCTCTCTGAGGCAGGCCCGGCAGGTTAAGGTAGGCGACATCTGCAGGCCCCCCACCCTGCATCCGAAGTCCCGCACACCGCGCCGCATCTCGGAGCTTGCAACTACTGAAAGTCTCAAAGGGGAAGACGCGCTGTCACTTGAGGAGGATGCAAGAAAGGCCCCGGCAAGTCAGAGCCCAGCTCTGAGGTGCAGGTAAACGGCGCCCCGGCCATGCGGCGGGCGGCAGCCTTACCCCAGGGCAGGAAGCTGGGATCCACGGTCACCTTTGCGCGGCTTCCGAGAACTGGCTGCACTGCTGACGCCAGACACGCGCTCGAGGTCTGTTTACTAACTCGCCGGCGCGGGGACACCCAGGGCTGGCAGCCCCGCCCCTCCCCCTACGGCCCCGCCCCCCACCCCGGCCGCTCTCATTGGCTACGCGCCGTCGCCAGCCGAACGCCGCTCAGCGCGGGGCAGCGTGCTCAGGGCGTGCGCTCGGCCCATGGCCAATTGGAACCAAGGGCGGAACAGAAGCAGCCAATGGGAGGCCGCCCCAGCGCGCAGGGTCCACCCCTTCTTTCCTCCGGGCTGCCCTTTCCCCAAGCTGGGAAAGACCCGGTTGAAGGTGCGACCGTGGGGTAAGTGGCCTGTCGCGCGTGCTAGCCGAAGATCGGCTCTTTCTCGCGGTGAGGTGACGGCCGTGGCTGCGGTGGCCGGCCTTTGCCGTCACCTCTGGGCCTCTGAGCGGGCCTGGAGGGCAGGCGGTGGAAGATGCGGACGAGACTGCAGCCGGCGCGGCTTGAGCACCGGACATGGCCTGCCCTGTGCCCGCCTAGATGTCACCGAGGCCCCTCCCAGTTTCCCCACCGAGTGCTCGCAGGAGGGAAATCGCTGCGGGCCAGGACGATGGCGTTTCCACCTTCGGCGTCCAGGCTAACCGTGTTGGGTTTGGGCTGGGCGCCATCCCCAAAACAAGAAGCCCACGGGGCCGGGGGCGTGCTGTCTGTGTCCTCAGGTAGGGGCAACTAGGAGATGACCCATGGAGCGTGCAGCCCCTCGCTGGGCTCAGAGAACCCAGTCGTGTGTCCTTGCCCGCTAGTCTCCACGCAGAGGCTCCGGCCCACGGACAGGCCAGCACGTGGGAGGATCGGAACCGCGGGCATTCGGTCCCTGGTGGTTCCGTGAGGGCGACCTCCCAAGTGAATCCCGCTAACACACAGAACTACCCTGAGAGAACTGCCTCCCTCTGCCGACAGATTTGCCCCAAATCACTCCTTTGTTTAACCAGAGAATTCAGATTTGAGCCGGAGTCTGTCTGACAGCCCCCCAGCCCACCGCGTGATTCCCAAAGGCTACAGCTCTGTCCAAGACAGTTAGTAGAGCTTCCCGCGAAAAGAAAAAAAACCAGTGAACTTTTCATAAAACTATTCAAGGCAAAGGATTGTCCTTTTTCTTCTGAGACTATTTTTTGAAATTAATATTTAACTTCTTGGAAACTTTTTTTTCTAGTTGACATAAAATATATTAGTTTCAGGTGTATGATATATTGTTTTGACATTTATATACCTTACTATGTGACCACCACACTAAGTCTACTGCCTTGCCAAGTTTTTACAATATTGTGGACTATATGCCTCTTTATTTCTTTCACCTATCCCCCTACTTTCCTCTTGAAACTTGTTTATTATAAGTAATATTAATAATATTACTTAGAAAAAACTGTTCTATGTTGAAGCCTGAAATGGGGGGGAGGGTCACTTATTACAGGCATACCCCAGAGATATTGCAAGCTCACCATACCACCCCAAATTCATGTGAATTTTTTGATTTCCCAGTACACATAAAATTATATTTAGAGTATACTACTGTAGTCTATCAAGTGTACAATCGCATTATGTCTGAAAATACAACACATATACCTTAATTAAAAATATTTTATTGCTAAAAAATGCTAGCATGTCACCTTCAGCAAGTCATGATCTTTTTGCTAATGGGTGTTCTTGCCTTGATATTGATGGCTACTGATTGGGAAGGTGGTTGCTGAAGGTTTGGTTGGCTGTGGCAGTTTATAAAAATAATGAAGTTTGCTGCATCAATTAATGCATTCAATTTGTAGTATAAAATGCTGTTTGATAGCATTTTATCCACAGTAGAACTTACAAAATTGGAGTCAGTTCTCTCAAACCCTGCCACTGCTTTATTAATTTATATGATATTCTAAATTCTTGGTTGTCATTTCAACAGTCTTCACAGCATCTTCACCAGGAGGAGATTCCATCTCAAGAAACCACATTTTTTGCATCTATAAGAAGCAACTCCTCACCTGTTCTGTCGTGAAGTTGCAGCAGTTCAGTCACATCTTCAGGCTCTACTTCTAGTTCTCTTGCTATTTCCCCCACTTGCTACTTCCTCCACTGAAGTCAGGAATCTCTCTAAGTCATCCATGAGGGTTGGAATCAACTTCTTCCAAACTCTTGTTAATGTTGATATTCTGACCTCAATCCTTTCCAGAAGGTTTTCAATTTGCTCGAGGCAGGATTGCTACAAACCTTCAACTTATTAAAAAAAAAAAAATTGCAACATCTGCAAAGCACAGCAAAACAAAGAGCAATAGAATGAGGTATGCCTGTACGGCTGTAAGTCAATGAGTTTTCCATGACACCCTCAGAAACCACCGTGTGGGAAATGCCGGGTTAGGTGATCACTGGAGTCCCTCTTCCCCTAAAACTTTTTCGTAGTTTTAAAAAACCTTAAACATTTTAATATTTCAATATTTCATTAGGTAATATGTTCACATGATTTTTTAAAAAATATTTTTAAAAGGTTTGTAGTGAAAAGTCTTCCCCTACTCCGTCTCCCCCCATCCCAACCCCAGTACCCCCACACCCTCCCACCCAAATGTAACCTCTGTTACTGAGTTTCTCATTCTAAGTTCCCTTATACATATATAAGCAAATACAAATATACGCTCATGTTTTATACAAATGGTCATACTGCACACTATCCTGCTTTTTCTTTTTTTTCATTTAACGACATAGCTTAGAGCTCGTCCCAAATTTGTACACAGCAAGCATCCTCATTCTTTTTTTCAGTATTACATGATGTGGACAAACCATAATCCATTTAACCAGTCTCCTATTGGTGGTCATGATGACTGTTTGAATTCTTTTGCTATTTCAAACTGCTATACTGAATAATCCTGTTTATTTTCAAAATGTGATTAATTTGGATTTAGGCAAGGCTGAGTTGGCTCATGGAGAGAACAGTGCTATTGCAGAGCCCACAAATGTCCTCGCTGTACTTAGAGGCCTGACACCCATGATTCACCAACTCTAAGATTCATGACACACACACAAACACGCAATGGTGAAACAGATCATTTCTGGAGTACCAGGGATGCACCGACCAGAGGCCACAATATGAGGCGGTCTCAGACTCGGGGAAAATCCAACCCAGTCCTGCTAAGAGAATGACTTCAAGGAATTCCCAAGCCTGTTCAACTAAGACAAGACTAATTACTGTAATTAGCTGACTGCACAATTAGAAGTAATTAAGCACATTACAGAAGAAACTCAGCTCCCCACAGCTGGAAAAACTCCCAGTTAGCCCAGTAACACCGTCTGCTGCTTGTTTCTTCTTAGCCTACGTTTGCAACATGTGTCTGCCTCCTCAATAGGGCATTCTTTTTCCCTTTCGGATTAATTTCTTTTCAACATATTGTAGCACATGGACATGAGCCAAGTATGCCAAATCACTGGCTTACTTCTATTTTGAAATCGAGATATAATTTATGTGCAGTAAAATGCACAGATCTTAAGTCTATAGATCATACGTTGTTACAAATGAATCGCTCATGTAACCAGCACCCCAATTAAAATATAGAACAATTTTCTCCTCCAAAAAGTTCCTTCATGCCTCTCTAATTGCCCCCTACACACACACACACTCTCTTTCTCTCTCTTTCTCTCTCTCTCTCTCTCTCTCTCTCTCTCTCTCTCTCTCTCAGCAACTGTTCTACGTTGATTTTATTAAGGAGAAATAACATTATATGACAAAGTGGGGAGTAGTAACCTCTGAATCTAAAATGAGTATATAATTCATTCTGTTGTCCTTAAATTCTTGAGTGTGTGGAAAGTCATCCCAGTTACTGAATATGTGTTTTACTTTTTTCTCAGTCACTGCATACTTTAAAAAATTTTTTTAATTCATTTGAATTTAAGAGTAGTTTCTAGATGAGCTGAGTCTAATTATGTCAGTCTCTTACACTACTTTCTTCTCAGAACCAGGTTTAAGAGAGTGAGGTTGTGAAGAGATGTTTAGAAAAGGGAGGACGGGGTGCCCAAAACAGAAAGAGCCCTCTGCAGGCAGGAGCTGCCATCAAAGCAGGTAGGAGTTGCTGCAAGGAAAGGAATTTCAACTTGAAGGTGAGGACAGACTGAGGACACACACAAGATTCCATTTTGCCAATGACCAAGGATGTTGAAAGTCAATGTGAACTTTCAGTGAGTACCAGAGGGCCTGGCTTTCTTGGGTGAAACAAGCAATTTCTAGAAGATCCTAAGAGGCCTGGACCTACAAGTCTGAGTAAGGCAGAATGTCCCACTGGTGATCGAACCCCAGGTTCCGTTTGTTTCCCTGGGCCAGTGAGAGAGGTGTCAGTCCCCCTGGGCATGGTAAGGCATTTCACATAGCTGCACCCCGCCCCAGGAGTGTGTGTGTAGTGGGGAAAGGGCATGCAGGGAGGAAGTCATAGAAGGGAGGGCAGATCACTGTTTTGAGGGCAGGTGTAGCTGAGGAGGAAAAACTCCCTGCCTCATGGTGCTGTGGATCTGAGCACCAGGATAGGGGTTCTTGCATCCCCAAGGAGACCCTGAACTACCTCTTACCCAGAGTCCCTGGAACAGCTTGTGCCTGGGTGGGTCGGGGAGCTGTGGGTTTAACTAAGGAGCAGAGCTATGAGATCATGGCCCTGGACCACTAGTGAGGAACAATGGTCACCAAGGTCAGTGATAGGAGTGGGACTGTCCTTCCTAGGAGGCGCAGAGACCTGGGGACTTGTATAGCCTCCAGACTGACTAGAAACCAGTGGTCCCTGCTTGCATGTGAAAGTCAGACTGACCCCACCCCCCACTTTGGACAGTATAAGTTGGGGTTTGGGGACATATGAGTGAAGGAACCCCATGAAGGAGATACTGAACTTCCTGTTATTCAGGCCAATGGGAAATTAAGCCAGTTTCCTTTATGGGAGAAAATTTCAAAAGATAGGATCACCTTGCACCCTAACCTTGTAGGACAAAGCTTGCTCAGGTAGCACCTGAACCCTGAGATCTCTTTGCACTGGGGTAACATTTCCTGCCTCAGCAGTGACTTCTAGAACTTGTGCTCCAACTTACCTGGGCTGCCATGTTTCTCCAACTCCCCCTTGGCTGTCTGCCTCTGGGGCTCTGCTCTTACTGTCCCCCTTGCCTCCAGGGTCCTCCCTTCCCACCTATAATAGTTAAAATCCTACTCATTCTTTAAGACCTAATTCCAACTTACTTGCTACATGTTGCCTCTGATCCCCTTGACCAGAAGCAGTCTGTCTCTCTCTCTTACTTTTACAGTACTTTATTTTAGCATTTGCATGCTTTTTCATATTATGCTTAATAGTGTACTGTAATTATTTGTCAACTTTATATCTAATAAATTGTAAACTACATATCCCGATATCTCCCACAGTGCCTTAGACCTAGAAAGTAACCCCTAAATTTCAAAAAATAAAAATAAAAATTGCTGCCCAGGTGTGGTAGACAGTGGGGATATCTTCCCTCCCTTTTGTGTAGTCACCATCAGTGTGAGCAGCATCAGCCTCACCCAATTCTAGAGGTGCGGTAAGTCCCTGATGGCATAAGCCAATCCCAACCCACCTGAAAAGTGATAGGTTTCTTTGAGCCTGAGCCAGTCAGCACACGGCAGGCCCACAGTGATTGGTCCTGGAGTGGTCCAATCAGAACAAAGCACAGGCCTCATGCTCAATGGCTATGGGAAGTAATAACCCCTTTCTCCTTAGACTAATTGTCATTGTCGAGAAATCCCAGCTGAGTTGTTCAATTCCAGCTGAGCTGCTGTACACAGGCCTCTGGCAACCATAAGAAAGCCAGCCAAAAAAGGAACCTGGCCCACAAGGGAGGACGGGCAGAGAGACTCAGAGAAATGGAGCTGGAACCCTGACTAATCCACACTGGAAGCCCTAACATTGAACTTTTCCGCCATGGAAACCAATGAATTCTCTTCATGGTTTCTCTTACTTGCAACCCAAATCATCCTCACCGGCGCACTGGGAACGTGACGTTGTGAGCACTGTGGGTTCACACACGTGCACGTGTTCAAGCAGTACATACACCCACGCACACCTGACTTTAACTTGGGAGAGGGAAAAAAAACACACATCTCCACTTCCTAGGGCGGCTGCGACATTTGCATTTACAAAACTGCACACTTAAAGCTTTTGATAATTACCAGAACATGGAACTGATTTTTTAAAATAGTTTTTCATTAATTTCTGTATTTAAAATGATTTTACAATTGTAAACTGAATTCCTACGAATATCTTGGACTCTAGCAACTGTAATAAATTGTAGACTTTTTTCCTTTTAAAAAATGAATATACCTAGACTCCAGGTAGTGAGTATACAATAGTGTACAGATGTTATAAAACACCTGAAATTTATACGATGTTATTAACCAATGTTATCTCAATAAATTTGATTTGAAAATTAACATGTTTGTGACCTCTTTAATACTACTTAAAGTTAAAAAGCTCAACTTTTATCTCAATGTGAAGTTTGTATTTTCAACACTTTTCTTGGAAGGTGAAATGGGGTTCTAATAACTGGAAGGTGATGTTGACTTTTTCTTGACTGGTTCTGTGCCTTGACCTTCTTTACCACTTTGTTTTCAGATTCTCCAACCTGCTTGTTTATTGTCTCTCTTGGCAAGCATCCCTGAGTCTCTCCTCTAGGGACCTAGTTCCTTGTGAACTGGGACCATGTCTTGTGCCTCTTTCATAACCCGTGCCCTCTGCATGCCATGCTGAGTCCCATAGCTTCTCAAGGGCTGGTGGACAGCCCATGGAAATTTCCACAGCAGCTGCTCAGCCCCAGCCCTCCCACTCAGGACCTGGCCTTCAAGTCCTACCAGCCCAAGGACGCGGAGCCTGGCTCTGGGTCAGGCCCTAGGTCTATTTATGACTTTTTATCTCAGGGTTTGCGCCTTGGCACTTTGCATTCAGGAAACCTCCACTCCTGCGCGCACGCGCGCACGCACACGCACACACACACACACACACACGTCCTTATCTGGAGAAGAGGTGAACAGTGGCCAGATACACTCACTTCCTTCACGGCTGCCTGGGTGGCCTCAATGTCTCTCTACTTCGGTTCATTCTTCTTGGTTTATAACCAACATCCTTTGATAGGAACAGAGAAAACCTGATATTCAGATAAAATATCTTTATGACCACTGATGACCTTATTCACTTGTGTCTCACATGTTCCCCCTTACTAGAAAAAATGTGTTTCTCGAGGGAGCAGGAGGCTCTTCTTCACTCCCATTGTGCATAGCCCTGAGCTCAGTTCTTCAACAGAACTAGTCATTGATCAACCCAAAGCCACTGTGGGAGCCATGCAGGGAAGAGCTGAGCCCATGAGAGACCAGGGGCTCGGTGGTGCCTGAGGGGAGACAGGTGAGTGAGTACCTTGCCTCTACCTCAGCAGCATCTCTCTCTCCTCCCGGGCAAGGAGTGAGAGGAAGGGACTCAGAGCCAGAGTTCTACCATTCCACCAGGTCCCTTGGGCACATTACAGGACTCAGTGTCCTGAGGTGCCAAATAACCTACCTACTTAACTCTTTATTTCATGATATTACTATCATTATTTTTAGCAATGGCTGTATTTATTAAGTAACACAGATGTCAGCTGAAGCCTCCCTGGATAAGATTGGTTCCCAAATCCACTGCACATCCTGTGAAAATCTAAACCTCCCCAAAATTGTGGCCAATTCCCAGAAGGCCGGGGCGGAAGGCGGGAGGAGGCTTACATTCCCACGGTCACCTCTGGCCCTGTGCCCCTGCAACTGCTGAGTTCCATCAGTTTGTGGACTGTCTCGTCATCTGTGTGCTGTCCCCGTCCAATCCCTTTAGGGGAATAGAGGGGACCTCCGCAACTGCAAACTAAGTATCAGATACCTCTGTCCTCAAAAGGTTTTAGCCCTTCTGTCCTATGAAGGCTTTTATCGGCTGACTGTCCTCCTAAAGTGGTCCAGCTCGGTGGCTTTTTTCCTTTTCCTCACCTCCCCATCTCTCCTCCTTAATGCTTCCCTTTTGGATTGCCTCCAGAACTCCAAATTCTTCTCACTGAACTCTATAGTCATTTATTTCTATACCATCCCTTCTGCCAAACTCAGCCAGCCATTCAAGCTCATCAGAATTCGGAGTTAGGATCTTCCACTTAGAAAGAGCTACCTTCCTTATGGATCAGACAATTGTGGCTGTCAATGGTTTGCTCTCACTCTATTAAGATTGCAATACAGTTTCTGCTAAATTCTTGCCAAATGACAATTCCATTTTTTTTTTTTTAGAAAGCAGAGAAAATGAAGAGGAGCACTATTTTGGATCAAATTCTGCACAACCAGGAGAATCTGTTTCTAAGGTCAAAGTGAGCGAAAGCTCACTGTCCTCGGGAGTCTAGGGCTGGACCTGCTGGATGGTCAAGGGCGTGCCAAGATTTAGGAAGGAGCATCCCAAGATATCTGGAGAAAAGTCATGTGTGACTGATCTTGTGATGTAAGAATAAAGGAAAGACGGCTAAGCAGGACCAAAGGAAGTAATAAATTGCAAATGATCCCAAAGAGGAAAAAGAAAAAGACAGGACCACAATTAACTATGACTGGAGGCAGGTGGACAGGTCAGCAAGTTGTTCCTTTCCACACTGCTGGCCGACAAAAGCTCTGTCATCTTCATCCCATGACTTCCAAGGTTGCCCTGGGAGTTATCTCCACTCCATATGGGAGGTTTTAATGGGTCAGGCCTGGCAGTGGCACACGCCACTTCTGCCTATGCTCTATTGGCTGAACTCATACTGCCACACTCAACTGCAGGGGAACCTGGGAAATGTAGTCTGTGTGCTCAGAAGGTAGAGAAGAGCATGGATTTTGTCCAGTACAACTCCTTCAATTTTCCTGATTAAGGAGGATGATAAGGGTGGAAAGTTGAGGAACACTATCAGTAAGAGGAATTGAAGCTCTAAGTATGGAAAGAGACAGTAAGAGAGCAACTTGCTGCCCCAGAAGAGCTGTCTTCTGATGTGGAGAAGTTACATCCAAGGGTGCTGAGGGTGCTCAGACAAGTTCACTCCATCTTTGAGGAGCTTTAATGAACAGGCGTGCTGCTGGAAGACTAAAGAGGCAGGTGGTCATCCTGATTTTCATAAAGCCTAAGAAATTGGAACCTGAAAAGTACACACTAGTCAACTTGACATTAATATGGGATGAATGACTAAAAGAAATGATCAAATGTGTGGTCTCAAAAACACACACACAAAAGAACAGATCACAAAAAACCTGCATGTGATCTAGGCTTCGTTTCCTCCTTTGAAAGAATTAGCCTTAACTATGTTCATATGCTTAGACTTAATGATACTCCAGGAAATTTGTGCTAAGGAATCAATGCAAATGATGGACAAAGTTATTTTGCACACAAAAAAAATGTTATCGCTGATTTATAATAGCGAAAAATTAGATATAAAAGTACAGCAATAGGGGAATGGTTATACAACTTACTGACTGTTAATACAACTAAGTATTATAAAGTCTTTAAAACTATTTCAAAGAGTTTTTAATAATGTGAGAAAATACTTATGAAATTCTGTCGGTGGAAAAAAATAAGGATGCAAATATCAGAGAATGTATGCTCCCAGGATTCTGTCTCCAGTGACTCCTACTCTGCTCAGTATTTTTACCTGTGTCTCAGGTAAACATCTAGAACTGCACTGTTCAGTATGATATCCACTAGCTATATGTGACTATTTAAATTTAAATTAATTCAAATTATAAAAGCAGCAAGAGAGAAACAACCTGTTATATCCAAGAGAACTTCCATCAGATTATAAGCAGAATTTTCAGCAGAAATTTTGCAAGCCAGAAGGGAGTGGCACAATGTATTCAAAGTGCTGAAAGAGAAAACAGCCAACCAAGAATACTCTACCTGGTAAAGCTGTCCTTCAGAATTAGAAGGAGTTTTCCAGACAAGCAAAAGTTGAAGGATTTAAATGAAATGCACTATGGCCATGCCACCCTGAGCGTGCCCGATCTCGTCTGATCTCAGAAGCTAAGCAGGGTTGGGCCTGGTTAGTGCTTGGACGGGAGACCACCTAGGAATATCAGATGCTATAGGCATTAAAAAAAAAATGAAATGCAATTTAAAATTACTCTTACCATTTTAAAATACAATTTAAAATTCAGTTCCATAGTTGCACTAGCCTCATTTCAAGTGTTCTATAGAAATAGCTACTGGCTATCATATTGGACAGCAGGGAGCATTTCCATCACTACAGAAAATCTATTGGAAAATGCTGGTCTAGCTGTAATGCTTATCAGTTTCATGGAGGACACCAGGCTACAAGAGTCAGCCTCCCAGATGACTACCACAAGCTGACACAAGGAGCCATGTCTAACCAGTTGAACAGATGTAAGTGTAATATCCTCCATGAGAACTCCAAAATACAACTGCAGAGGTAGAGAAGAATTGTGGGGAAGATGATTTTGCTTCAAGACAAGCCCCCTATGCATCTATTGCACCTACCCCAAATAATGCTGCTACCCCAAATAATGAGATCTTGAGCTGAATTAATGAAGTATACAGTTCAGAACAAGAAGGTGACAGTTCCAAACTACATTGAACAAGTCACACTGAGAGTTCAACTGATTTTCCTTCAGGAGTATTTTCAGAACTAGAATTGGCTACAATACAATTGATTAAATAGAAGACACAATTTGCATAATTAAGGACTGCTATT
Source organism: Eidolon dupreanum (assembly GCA_028627145.1). Lineage (NCBI taxonomy): Eukaryota > Metazoa > Chordata > Mammalia > Chiroptera > Pteropodidae > Eidolon > Eidolon dupreanum. The sequence goes on along the minus strand of CM053516.1, from coordinate 9,163,961 downwards.
GGTTATAAGCAGATCACAATTAGGAACATGGAGTATGGGAGAGAAAAAACTGTTACGAATAGCCCAGCTACTAGGTTTTAGTGGCTTTGTGCCTTGTTTATTAAAAAATGAGCCATAATGGAAATGGAAGTGGCAAGGCTGATGAGAAGCTGTTAAGATGGCACTGCTGTGGAGAGGAGGGAGGGAGGGAGACTACTACCCTCAAGCAAAAGCCAGAGGCAAGCAAGGGATGTTTAAGGCTTTATAGTCTTAAAAAAAAAAAAAAAAAGATCTTACATTAGATAAGAACTCCTCTTTAAGAAATTGTTTTTTGGTTTTTTTTTTGATAATGTGTGATTTCCTAAAAATGCAACTATCATGTTATAGTGGACAGAATTATGTTCAGTTTTGAGTATTTCAGTCCAAAAGGGATGCTGAAGTACCTGATTAAGAGAATAAGGAGCCAAATGGATAAAGTTCTAGAAACACTGGCAAACAGAGGACATTAGAACTGAAACTAACGTGTGTGTACCTTGGGAGAGAGGGTCATGACTAGACGGGAATTGGAATTCAGCTCGATACAAGGAAGGGCTTTCCCACACTGAGAGCAGCACAGGGTGGTGGGCAAGGCCAGAGGCCAGAGTCAGGCCAGCCTGAGTCTGCATTCTGGAACTTTCTAGCCATGTCACCTTGGGCAAGTTACTTAGCTCTTCTAAGCCTCATTTTCTTCACCTGTAAAAGGAGATAACGACTTTTAGTGTTACTCGAAGAACTAAATAATTATGTCTAGTGCTTATCATAGCAGCGGGCACATATCAAACCGTCTATCAATGTTATCTCTTAGCTACTATGATTTTTCCAGCAGAGTCTGCATGATCACTTATGGGAGGAACCATAGAACAGAATTCTGCACCGGTAGGTAGTTAGGATGTATTATGTGAATACTAGCAACCTGGAAGTTAAAAAGTGATACAGGAAAAGGGTTCTGCCGTCAAATCAGTTTGACAAATGCTGGAATAATTGAAGTTAACAGGTTTGTTTACTTTGTGACTTCTCACAGCCTTTAGTATACCCCTGAATTTTAAATCCCCCATCATACTTGGCCACAGAACCCCTTTTCATGGACCATCTTGAGGGAAGAGAGTATTGCAAACACATTTTAGAAAACACTGAATTAGATGATTTCTGAGATTCTTTCTCACTCTGACATCTGAAAGTTGTGAATTTCAAATGCAGTGATGTTTATAGCTGTGGTTTATTGAGCACTTATTATGAGCCAGGCACTGAATTAAGCACTTTATATACCTAATATATGATTCTCACAGCAGCCTAATAATTCTCTCATCACCACCTTTGCACAGATGAGAAAAGAGAGACTCAGAGAAGTTAAGCAACTTACCCAAGGTCACCAGCTAACACGTGGTGGAACTAGGACTGTAACCTTGCACCTCCTTCAAAACCCTGCTCTTAACCACCAGGTTATACTTTAGCACAGACTGATATTTTGCATATGACTGGATTGACTGAGTGTGATGATGAATATTTAGGGGGGGAAAACAACATGAAGCTGGCATCATGGAAAGAGGGAAAGAGCACAGACCAGGAGCCAGGAGACTCAGGACTTGAAGCCTTGTATCACCAGCTTCGATCTCGTGCCCTTTCTACCAGCCAGCATTCGAGCCAGCGATTCATGCCAACCTGCTTTAAAGTTTGGGGAAGAGGTCACTGGGACTACTAGATAAGAAAGTGAGAGATTATCTCTGTATTAAACGACCACAAGGCTTTCTCTTCCATTGCTAGAGATGTCCGTGAGATGTCCGAATGAAAAGGAGGCCCCGGTTTGGGGTAAAGCTCCACATATGCCCTTTACTTCCATCTTTATCCAAGACGAGCTAAAAGGGAATTTAGATTCCTTTGCTCCCTCCCTCCTCTCAACACTGTGGATGAAAAAGGGATTCGGTAATAAATCTGACAAGTCCAATGACTAAAAGCAACTTCACAGGGTGATCTGATCATAAATTCCTAACTGGGCAGGTTATGGTGCATGGTCACACCCCAGGCAAATAACTTCTTTAGTAAAAGGTTCATCTTTGCCTTAAGCTTTGTCTATTATTTCTGTGCGACTAGGTTAACACACGTTTGAAATGCCTCTTTTTTAGACCCTGTCAAGAGAGCACATGGTCTTGTAAACTATCCTGTGATCCAATCCCCACCTTGCTCTCTCCCACCTTCGCATCATCTTCCTTAAGTTCCCTCCTTAATTCCAAGTGCATAAAAGAAACTGCAAAACTGTCATTCTCCAGAGCATTTGAGATCTTGCTTCCCAGCAACTGTCTTCAGTTTGGCTCAACCGAACTCTTGTAAAAATTTTATACCGGTTTGGACGTTTGTTACGTTGACACGGTAAAGAGGATGGGGTGCTTTTTCCTCACAGACAACGGCAAGAGGAACGAACACTTCAGATTAAAGCTGAGATTCTGGAAAACAGGCTTCTCAGCTCAGCCCTGCATGACATCATGGTAACGTTCACAGAACATGCCAACCCCTGCCATGTAGACAGGTTCTAGAATGAACCAAAAGCCCGGTCCTCTTCTGGCCAAGTCACTGGGAGGGGACACTCAGGGCCTGAGCCTTCTACAGGCAAAGACTTGGAGTTAATCATCTTTGCTCTTCCAGCACCAGGGGCCAGAGAGCTGAAAGGAACTCAGAGCTGAGCTGTGAAAACCTGGGCTTGAGGTCCCCGTCCTGGTTCCTGGCGGAATCTGCTGCCCTCGTGTGGCCATCCTGGCTCACAGCTAATAGAAGCGGAAATTCAAGACCGATGGAGCCCTTGGAGAGGCCAGAGGGGACGCGGCGAAGGACAGTTGATCTGGAAGCCGCCAGATGAAAGCAGCAGCCTTCCAGGCAGGCGTGAACCTGCAACGTTTTGGTCTCAGGACCCTTTCACACTCACACAAATTACTGAGAACCACAGAAACTTCTGATGTGAATTAATTCTATCCTGTTTAGAAATTACAACTGAGAAACTTTAAAAAATATCGATGTATCAATTCCTTTAAAAATAATAAACATTTCATGTTAACACAAATAACATATTTATGAAAATAGCTATTTTGCTAAACAAAAAGAAACTTTAATGAAAAGTGACATTTATTTACATTACTGCAATTCTTTTCAACAGAATTAGTACATCTGAATTCTCCTATCTTTTGCATTTAATCCCTCGTCATAGTGTGTCAGGAAGCTTCTGGAAAACTCCAGTGCAGGCTCCTGAGAGAAGGAGAATGAAAAAGGCAAAGAATATCTTATCATGAAACAGTTCTGACATTGGAGGCCCCCAAGACCACAGAGTAAGAACTAACCCTGACTCAGAGTTCTCCTCCACCAGATCGAGAGACCGGGGTAGGGGGAGCTGGGAAGGGAGGCTGCCTGGTGAAGAAAGAACCACTGCCCCGCCCCCCACCCTGAGCCGCTGCCCCGCCCCCCACCCTGACTCAAGGGCAGTCAGGCTGAGTGGCACCGCAGGTGGCCTTCACTCCAAGAGGAAACTGCTGCACACACAGGCTGAAAAGCTCTCACATTTTTTTCCTTTTATGTTTATAACAGCTGAACGGATGTGAGACAGAAAAATCAAGGAAAAATATTAGCTAAGTCAGTGTTTCCCCATCAGGCACAAGATTTTAAAAATCTCTTCACGCAGAGGGGAGAGAGGGGTGTACAGAGGAGACCAACAGAACGTGGTTCTGGCGTGAGTCTCTGGGAAGAACCCAGGCACCGTGGCCCCGCTGTTCTCCCTCATTGGGCTTCCCTCTGGGAGGTGGTAGAACCCTCAATAACAGAGGGGACCTGCCCCCTCCTTCCCGGGACCCTGGGGACCACAGGCTCAGATGTCCTTGTCTTACCATGGCTGAGATAGCATCCTGGTTGTTGTATGTGTTTTTTTCATACCTGGATACATGGTATAAAATTAAATCCACCCCTCCACTTTCCAGCATGGCCACCTGGCATCAGGAAGGTTCACCTTTGCCCTCGGGTACACTCTGAGTCATCACACACGTACATCTCTGACCAGCACCATTCTGCTGTCTGCTGTACCACCGCAGCCCTTCGGGTCTGACTTGTGCCTCTGAAAACTAAAACCTTTCAGTGAACCAGACTCTAAGCCCCTTGACACCTGCGTCTTTTCATTCCTGCATCTCCGCATGGCCTGGAATCTCTAGTATGTAAATTAATTTCCTCCCGAATTCAGAGTAGATCATGTCCAGAAGTGTCTCTGTCTGTGGTATGATGACTGAGTCCCCCTCGGCCTGTACCAGCCCCTTCAAACGCACCTCAATGCAAAGAGCCCAGACCACGTATGGAAAAGCAAAATTGGGTCCCTACTAAATACGATACACAGAAATAAATTTCATCTGGATTAAAAATTGTAAGATGAAAATAAACATTTAAGCTTTTGGAAAACCTCAAGGGTAGGGAAGGATCTCTTAAAGAGTATTCAAAGGCAGGAGCCATAAAGGTGAAAGACTGCTAACATTTAACAACACCAACATTTAAAATGACTTTGGCATTCAAGAGATCCCTAAAGGAGGCGGAGACGAGCCACAGCCTGGGAAAAATACTTGAAATGCATATAATTGACTGAAGATTAGCATCTCTCCACAAATATATCTTACAAGGCCTAAATATTCTTAAGTAAAAGGCAAACCATACAAATGAAAAACGAAGATATAAATAACCTACAAGGAAATCCTCACTGCCCAAATGTATGATGATGCTTAAGCTCTGTGCAAACTAAAATCTGAAGGAGATGACACCCATCCAGTTAGCAAATATGAAAATCTGATAATACCAAATGCACTGCGGCGGAGTTGGGGAAAAGGAGAAACGCTCAGATTGCAGATGAGAGGGTAAAGGGATCCACGCGCTTGGAGAGCGAGTGGGGACTCCCCGTCCATGAGGGGCGGCCAGTACTCACCCAAGACCACAAAACAGGACGCTCCTTGCAGTCTAGTTATAATGCAGAAACCTTGCGAAAACCTGGACCGTCCATCAACAGCATAATGGATAAATAGTGGAATATCATACAATGGAATACTAAATTTTACATAGTCAAAATAACAGAACCAGAGCTATTTTTATATGTGACTGTCTCAAGAATGTCGTATTAACGTTTTTAAATTGTCACTTATGTACAGTATGACATCATTTCTGTAAAGTATAAAAAACATACCAATGTGCAGTGAAAGAAACTAAACATGGATGGGAAGGATACAAGTTGACTTCAGGATGAGGGGAGGGAGTAAATAGGATTGGGGTAGTATATAAACAAGCCTTCGGAATTACAAAGTTTTATTTGCAAAAACAAAGCTGGTGTAAATATGGAAAAAATGTTGAGATTAGTTGATTGATTATATGGGGGGCGGGACAGTGGTTGTTGGTACACCAGTTCTGTTTTTTTCAGCATGTTTGAATTATCTTTTTTTTTTTAATCCTCCACTTGAGTGCCAGTTGCCCCATCTCCCAGTGACTCAGGGACCAAGCTTCTGTACATAGTGTCTCCTCAAGTATCTTTTGTTTTTTCTCCAATGACACTACCCTTTGGTCTTCTCACATTTACTTATTTTTTCCCAGTCTTAACACTTAACCTTGACACTTGGTCATGGGCACCATGCCTCGCTCCCTCCCTCCGTCACCCCACCTTCTGCTTTTATCTCTGACAGTGGCCTCCACGCCCAGCACCCTCATCAGTTTTGGACAAAGACCTCTTGAAGCCTGACAAACCCAAACATTCGTCAAATCTCACCTGTGGAAGCCCCTCCCTGAAACTACTCTTTCAAAGGTAAATGTTGTCCTACTTGCCACAGTGAATCGGCTTCTCCCGTTTGTCTTTCCCTTTAATCCCTTGGGAGCACTTACCATTAGGGTCCAGCCCTCATCTTCTTACAATTCGCCCTCCTCTGGCCTTCAGCACAGTGAGGCCACCGCCGTGGGTGTCTGTGAGTCAGTCACAAGCCGGTTACAGCTCTCCCACTGCCACTGCCAGGGGTCAGGGTGTCATCACTGGGCCAACCACGTCTGGCCTCCCGCCTCCGGCGTCTGCCTCTGCTATTCTGCCAACAGCCCAGGGGAGCAAAAGCTCTGGTCAGATATCAAAACACGTGGTTCTCTTATTCTGCTCATGACGAAGAGCCAGCTTCACAGCACTCACGTTATTTCCGGAACAAGGAGACAGAGCTACCAGTTTGAAGCGCGAGCACAGGACCTGCGTTTCCTCAGTGGTCTGACAGCCGAGCTCCGGGCGGGACCAGGCCTGCTCTGCGCTGTCCCAACAGGCTTGAGTCCTGTTCCAAGAGATTCTCCTTGCCAACGGGTGAATGCTGCAGAGAAGACAAGGAAAAACCAACCTGTCTGCGCCCTCCCACCCCCATGCCCAGAGAACGGCCGTAGAAGGAAAGGAGGGCAGCTGTGAAGGTGGACTCTCGGGGGCCCCCCCGTGCGCTGGTTTCTGTCAAGGACGCAGGGCCGACACCTGCTCTGTGTTTCGGCAACGGCCTCGCGGTGTGTCTGGCGACGTGCACAGTCGCAGCCAGCACGGGGCTCTGCTCAGCAGCAGCAGCGGCTGGCACAGCGCCGAGCCGCCAGCCGCCGGGCCTCGCCACTCTCTGGGCACCTTCGCTCAGGGAACTTTCTAGTTAAAGAAATGACTGCAGAGAGGAGGCGGGGGTGGGGGCAGTTAAGCCTCGCTCCTCCGTAACTGGGCAGATCTTTCTGTGCCCGGAGAGCCCATTATCCCAGGAGTGGCCGTGAGACACAGGGAGACGGGCCAACGCTGACGAACAGAACAAATGCCAAGCAAGGTTCCAACGGGATTCATCTATTTATTGATATCTATGTTCAGCCGCTTCCCAGCAGGAACTGCTGTAACGAGAATCGGACTCGGTTTCTAAAAGTAATAAAATAATGACGACATCATAGACAAAGCGTTGGGACCATTCTGCAGAGAAAACTGGCTTTTCTCCTCCAGCCAGAGTGACCAGGTGCTCGGTGCCGTCCTGGGCATGAACTCCGGCTCATTATATGCCCATACCTTCCTTCATCTTGGCCTTTGGAACATTCCAGGCGATGAGGCTGTGACCAGGCGCCCTTCTCCCCACCCCTCCCCACATCACAGACCCTTCCTCCATTCATCTGGACCGACTTCCTGTGTTTCCTGTACGTGAAGCAGGCGGTCACGAAGGGGTGAGCCATGGTCTGGTGACAAAAGGGCCAGCACCAAAACGCTGGTCCTTCCTCTTCACGAAGTAAACACGATACTTTTTTATTCTCATTTTTTTTTTTTTTTTTTAGGAAAAAAAAGTCTTAAAAATATATGGCACTAGAGTGTAAGACGATACGACTGCGGCCAGTTACAATTTCCTACAGCTTCCAGCCGCGCGTGCCTTCAGATGTAGAGCTGATGGGAGGCCAGCGTGTCCATGAAGGGGCGCACCAGGTTGTCCGTGGAGAAGTAGAAGATGAGCCCGAACGTGATGGAGATGGGCAGGGCGGGCAGCGCTTTCTTGAACACAGCGAGCAGCAGGAGGGTCAGGCACAAACCCTGCAGGGCACGAGGTGAGGACAAGGTGAGGGGGGCGCGAGAGGGCAGCAGTTAGTGATGGCCCGGTCTCCGGGGCTCAGGAGCTTGTCGAGGTCTTGTCCGACAAGAGCCCTCGTCCCCGACAGCTCTGCGAGGGGCCGAGGGCAGGAGTCCTCGCCTCCTCTCAAACACCCTGACGTTACGGTGGACTGGAAAGCAGGCAGCGCTGCCTCCACCAGATGACCCCCCAGGCCACAGCAGTGACCCCCCCGGCCTGACGGCAGCGCGCCTTCCCTCAGAGGAGATGCATGTACGGCGGGTGTGACTAAATGCCAGTGGGTCTCAGCAGCTGACACCAAGGGAACCCAAGATGCCACGTGACCCCTCCCCCTAGAAGCAGGTACAGTGGCCGCCCATCCTGTCCCTGCTTCAGCTGACGCAGGCAGTGGTCCAGGGTGCGGACAGGGGACAGAGTACCTGTCCTACGGTTGGGGAGAGCAGGACCTTAGGTCAGAGAGCCAGAGGCAGAGGAGCCTGGGGGCCACTACCCGTCGGTGACACACACTGGGGGCAGATACAAAATCTCCGAAGGACGGAAGCCCCAGTCTCAGCGTGCCACGTGCCACCACGTGCCACCCCGGGTTCCTGAGCATGGGCCACTGGGAGCCTCCACCTCTGAGATGCAGTCGCCCTAGGACGTTTCCCCCGTGACATGTATCTGGCCACGGTAAGTGAATACAGGGGCCTCCAAACTTCATTGCTGGGGCTCGAAGTGATGAGACCCTCTCCCAAGCCCCAGGAGACCCCGTGCTGCCGGGGTGGCTCAGAGGCAACACACGCAGTCCAGGGCCTGAGTTCAGATCACGGCTTGTCACTCATGGGTGCTGTGGCCACAGGCGAGACCTCAACCTACTTCCTCCATAAATCTTAGGGGATCACCCCTTCCTCACACGTGGTGTGACACAAGCACACGAAGCTAAGCCCTTGCCACCCCGGTGTGCCGGTCAGAGTCCCAGGCCCCCCTCCCCTGTGCTGTCCCTGCGTCTTACCTACCCCCGGAACCTCCTGTAAACCTCAGTCTCACCCTGAGGATCTTGGCGAGCCCACTCAGCCCCACCACTTCTGCCTTCCCAGGGATGACAGCATCTGAACACTCCCCTGGGACCCTGAGCCCCCATAAAGACCCCCAGGGGCCGCGCCACCCACTCACGATGAGGATGGCCACGAAGCAGGCCAGTGTGGTGTTCCAGTCCCCGCTGCCCGTGGCCGCTGCCTTGCCCACCAGCACGCTGTAGAAGATGAAATCTCCAAGGCCCAGCTTCACGCCCCCTGTGGGGAGGAAGAGAGTGAAACCATCGTTTTAGAAGCCCCAGGAGGCAGCGGCAGAGACAGCAGACACCAGCCAGACAGCCGGGGATCCAGGGGGCGGAATGCCGGGGGCCTCAGGAGGCCAGACGGGGTAGCACCTCACTCAGCCCGCCTCGCCCCGACTCTGGGACAAGGACTGGCTGCCTCAGAAAAACAGCAACCAGCGGGAAAAGGGAGGGGACTCCTGGACTGGGTGACCTGCAATCGGGTTGTGAAAAGCTGGCATGTTTGATAGCTCAGGTTAACTGGTCCTTGGCACTGAGTCAAGAAAACAGCAAATAAAATGCATCGTCTGGGCTTGGTGGGAGGTTGTCAACGCAGGGCTTGGTTTGAATTACAAGTATTTTTTAGGAAATTTAATCTCACTACTTGCAAGAACACATGCAACACCTAGTGGTCCCCTGGAGACCCTTTCCCCTTAAAAATAAGTAAACATGTTTGTAATCAGCTTTACTGAAAAGTAAATGAGAGCTTCCGCAATGCTTTCATGTTTGTTTCCCTGAATGCTCGATTATAGGATAATTTTGGTCACTGTAGACAATAAACGTGTCTATAACAAACTCAAATTGAGCAGGCCTGCATCAAGGAAACTGTCTGCCCCACCTCCTCCCTTCCCGGCTCCAAACGAGAGACGTCCCTCTTCCTGGTCAAGGCAGCATCTGTCCCCACCTGCCCCTTCCTCTGCCAGACCCCTGCTTTGATTTCGGCCTCCCCATTTTGGCCGGCTGCTTCTTGGGCGGGTACCAGACCCGTGCTAAGCGCCGCCCCCTTACAGCGTGGCTGTCCCCGTCGCATGGTCTCTCACTACTGCCCCCTACTGATTTCCTGCTCTCGCTTGCTCTCCCCTCCCCTCTCTCTTCTTTTTCAGTCCACTCTTTTTCAAAAGAACTCTGTGCTCACCTCTTAGCCTCTTCAGAGACCTAGAGGCACCAGACCCAGGTCCCCCAACCAGGGTGCTCAGGCAAGGCCACCACACAGCCCCAGCGGACACTGCAGCCCTCCCACCGCGTGTCTGTCTCGGCGCCTTGTCCTCTGGCTAGTCCCCAGGGTCCTCCACAGGCCCTTCATCCCTCGCACGTGGTCAACCCCAGGTTCTGAGCCTGCACCTTCCCTGGGTCCCCTTCCTGGGGCGGTTTTGACAGCGCATGTATGCTGATGACTTCAGCTTGAGTCTCAAACCCTGGTCCCCTCCTGGGTGCCACTCCCCACCAGGCATCTCCTGGTGTCTCCACCTGGATGTCCTGTGGACCCTCACATCTGCCTGCTCCAGCTTCCGCAGGTCGCCCTCGGTGCCTCCCCGCCAGCCCTCACCAGGACCCGCCGGTGCTATGTGTGGGCCCCGCCTGCCCCTCGCCTGCTGCCTGGAGTTGGGCCCTGTGGCTCCGCTCATTTCACTTCCCTGCTAACAAATTACGAACGGTTCCTAATCGCCGCTGGGATAAAACCGGAGCTGCTCCAGGAGTAGGGCAACCCTTTAAGGTCTGGCCCTCCCCAGCTGCCCCCAGCCACGCCCCACACTGGGCCACCGAACAGCCCTGGGACTTCCTGAAGCTCCGTTCCCTGCCATGTGCACCCTGCCAATGCTGCTGTGTGATAAAGAACATGACTGGCCTTGGTCCCTGGTTCCTGGTTGTGGGTGGGGGGGGGGAACTAAATCCTTGGAATTGCCCAGGGAATAGGAGGGTCTTCGTTATTTAGGAGCCCCTTGGACCACAGCTGAGTTTATGCAAATGAGAAGATCAGGATGGGGCTTGTCCCCAGAAAGACCAACCCCGTGATGAAGGGGTTGGGACTCCATGTAAGCCAGACCTCTGGGGAGGGGAGAGGGCCTGGAGACGAAGTTCCGTCCTGAGAGCAGTGATTTAATCCACTGGGGCCTCTGAAACCCCAATAAAAGCTGTGGACAGTGAAGTTCAATGAACATATCATGTGTCGGGGTACAGGGAGGATGAGAAAGGAGCCAAGTTCAGGGGAGGCCAGTATGGCTGGCCCTACAAACTCAGAGACCAAAAGTAACCACCTTGGATGGTCTGAACATAAAAATTCCTAACTAAAAGTTTAAGGTCATGACAGGTAGTCACATCCTAAGCCTGTAGCTTCCTTGACCAAGGTCAGTTTTTACCGTATGTGAGCCTGTCATCTTTTTGCCTCTAAGGTAACGTACCCTTGAAATGTCAGTGATCTCGGACCCCCTCAGGGTTACCTTGTCCCCGTATGCCAGTCAGTTTGGCTCAAATAAACTCATAAAAATTCTCTTTTCTGACATTGACAGGGGTGTACCCTGATTCCACAGGGAGCAGGCACAAAGGCTTTGTGTCCAGGACGCTCCCAGACCTCCTCACCTATGTGTCTCTTCATTTGGCTGGTCCTGAGTTGTATCCTTTATAATAAAACTACACCTGTGTAGTGCTTGCCTGAGCTGTGAGTCATCCTAAAGAATCATCAAACCTGAAGGGGTTGTGGGAACCCAAGATTTATAGCCTGTCGGTCAGATGTGTGAGTGGCCTGGAAACCCCCCGAGCCTGAGGCTGGAGTGTGAAGTGAGGATGTTCTGAGACTGAGCCCTTGAACCTGTGGGGTCTGTGCTGACTGTGGGTGGTCAGTGCCATCCACCAGCCTGTCTGCTGGGTGACCGCCAAGCCACCCTTCAAGGCCCACCTCCAACTTGCCTTCTTCCGCACACCTGCCTCTCAGCACTTCATATCTCACCTCTCCCCACCTGGGCTGCTCCCAGGAGGAGCCTCTGGAGGGCAGAGGCTGTCTTAATCCTGTAGCGGCTCCTATGTGCCAGCTGATCCACAACTGTGGGCTGACGGAATGACTATGTGAATTCCCTTGGGAACATAACCACCTCAGAACATCTCTGGATGCGCCTTCAAGACTCTGTTCCACACCAGCTCTCCCTCTCCCCAGCCACGTGGGTGTCTCCTGGGGAAGCCACCACCCCACCTCTGCCCCCTGCCCCATGCTCCACAGCCCGCCGTCAGCCTCGAGGTGGGGCAGTGCTGTTAGCAGCTGACCTGCCCTGCCTAGCCTGCCCTCCGAGCCGAGAGCCCACAGCCCGCGTCCCCGACAGCTACGATGGGACATTCTAGAGGCCACTCGAGTGCACGTGTCAGGGTGGAGTCCTCTGCCAGCCACAACTCAGCCCCCTCCTGATAGTGCCCTTCCTCCCACACAGCCCCAAATCCCGATGGCTCCCAGTGCTCATGGGACATAGACCAGAATTCCATTTTGATCTAGAAGGCTCCTCAGACCCCTGCCTGCCTCCAGCCCCATCTCTGAACTTCTCAGCATCCTGCCTTCACTTCCTCTAACTCACTGCGTGCCCTCTGCCTCATGGTCTGTGTTCCTCCTGTCCCCTCAGCTGGAAAGGTGCACCCTTCCCCCCACCCGTGTGTCCCCCTCTCCTAGTTACTGCTGTGGCTCAACCTCTGGAGCTCAGCTCAGAAGTTGCTTCCTCAGGTAACTCTCTCTGACCCCCTAAGACCAGGTTGAGAGCTCGTCAGCATTCCCCATGCCACGTCCTCCTCCACTGTGCTCCCCGGCTCACAAGGTGTGCATGAGCAGTGTCCACACCTGTCAGGTGTGGGTCCAGCAGAGCCGGGCACCCCCGGCACAGTGCAGGCACCCAGCTGGTGCTCGATGATGCTGTTAAACACGTGGTTTAGCCTGAACGCGAAGGTCCCCGTGGCCTGCCGACGGGCCCCTCCCTGTGCAGCTTTCCCTGGACTTTCACACAGCCATCTCTGAGTCGAGGCGGAAGGGCCTCCTCCCCCATGCCTCCCCCACCTGCACCCTCCACTCCCACCCCCGGGCCCACGCGGACCATCTGGACACGGGCATCTTACTTTCCTCCTCTTCCTCCAGCTCTTCCCCTGGGTAGCCAGGCAGGGTGGGTTCAAAGACTTCAGGGTACGAGGGCTCCCCAAAACTGTCATAGGAGTCTTCTTCTGGGCATCCAGCAACAGGAGTCAACCAGAATCACCATGGGGGGAGCGGAGGACAAGGGAGAGAGACGAAAGTCCAGTCAGACCGTTCTCTGAGCTACAGGGCACGAAGCTTGAGCTCGGGGCTTCCTCCACCCACTGGCCCTGACACACAGAGACAGGTGCTCCATTCCATGTAACAAGGAAAGGAAAGGAAGAGAAATGGGGTCGAGGTAAAGATCAAAGTCCCACCCTCATGCAGTCCCCAAGATGCCGGGGGGTCAGTGTTCACTTCTGCTCTTCCAGGCCTCGTGACCCCCCCAAGGGGCGAGGCCGGGCTGGGCAGAGCTGGGTGCTGGTGAGGAGCTGCACCCAGCGATGAGACGCTCTCGACTCCAACACTCACCCATCTCCGGGTTGTAGGGGAGCTGAAGGGCTCCCTGAGACGAGGGGTCCAGCTTGGCCATGCCCACCGTCCACACCATGGCGGCTAGGGAAGGAGGAAAGGGTCAAGCCTCAGACAGGGCGGTGACTGCCCCGGGCCTGGGGGCAGCTGGGTGAGAGTCTGCGTCCAGAAGCCTCGTCCCGTAGTATCTGCTCACGCCTCGCGGTCAGGACGCCACTGGAGGAAGCGTCCCGATTCGCTGACCAGGTGGGGGCAGACACTGCCTCTTCCTGTCCTTTTCTGCCTCATCACAAAAATGGCAGTGACAATAACATCAGTGAAGTGTGGTGAACTAATTGTGTTGTTTCATTGTGGTAAAAGACAGGTAACGTAAAATGTACTATCTCAACCGTTTTTAAGTGTACGGTTTAGTAGCGTTACGTGTATTCACAATGCTGTGAAACAGGTCTCCGGAACCCTGTCATTTTGCAATGCTGAAACTTTGTGCCCACCCCCGCCCCCCACAAGACTCTGGCAACCACCATTCTACCTCTGTCTGTCTCAGTTTGACCACTCTAGGTACCTCATACAAGCGGAATCACACAGCATCTATCTTTTTGTGACTGGCCTAATTCACTCGGCGTAATGTCCACAAGGTTCATCCACGCTGTAGCATGTATCAGAATTTCCTTCCACTGTGTGTAGATGCCACAATTTATGCATCCATCCACCTACCGACAGACCCCTGGGTCGTTTCCAGCTCTTCCTTATTGTGAATGATGCTGCTACGAACCTAAGGGTGTAAGAATACGCTCAAGACCCGGCTTTCCGTTCTCTTGGGTGTGTGTCCGGGCGTGGGGCTGCTGGGTCACGTGCTGCTACCTGTGTTTTCTCTCTCCCTCCTGAACTTGCATCGGTCCCTCCAGCTCTCCAGCTGAACGTCCAGTGGACATCTCAAACTCACACACCCCGACGCTCCTAACAACGGCCTCCACCTGCCCCCCCCGTCTTCTCCCTCCCCGGAAGTGGCAATCCCATCCTTTTCGTTGCTCAGGTCCCAAGCGCTGACATCAGCCTTGACTCTCTCACAACGCGCATCCCAACCATCAGCTGACCTTGCTGATTCTGCCTCCAAAACATCTCTGACATCCAGCCGCCCCAGGACACACCTCGCCCCTTCTCCGAGCGTGTCATCCAGCCTCCCAAACCAGCTCCTGCTTCTACTCTCCGCATATTTTATTCTCTGCTCAGAGACCTGCATGGTCAGTTCGAAATCTTCCAGTGGCGTCACACGTCACACAGGAGTAGAAGCCACGCCCTCGCCACAGCCTGCGGTGCCCACCGAGACCTGGACCTCGCCCCTTCCTCCCTGTGTCCCTCCTGCCCAGCCTCAGGGCGCTCCCTGAGCAACCAGGCCCCTGCCTGTCTCAGGGCCTTTGCACTCGCTGCTGTTTCTTCAGACTGGAATTCTGTCCCCAGATTTTCCTAAGGCAGGGCGGTCTCTGGTCAAACGCCTCTAAACGACCACCTTATGCAAAACGGCAGCCTCCCCACCTCCCTGAGGTCCACGGGTCTGCTCACCCCGCTTTATACTTCTACAGAGCACGCATGTCCCGATTCACATATCCATCTATTCAGTTACTGTCTGTCTCCCATTCTAAACCGTAAGCTCCGACAGGGCACAGAGACGGTGAAGGGACGTCCAGGCCCGTCTCGGTCCCCCCGCACGCGGTCCCTGCTCACCCACAGAACACGCCCGGAGCGTGCGTTCATGCGGTCGGGCCACGGAGCCAACGATTCCCCACTCAATCCTTCACTTGTCAGAGATCAGCCAGCACCCTGCGGCTGATCCATAAACGGGTTCCCAGGGCACCCTGTGCACAGCTGAGCCCGAGACTCAGGCTCTCTCTGTGAAGAAGCACCGGGGCCTCGTCTGCCGCTGCGCCCCCAACACCCAGCACGGC
>CM053516.1:9107558-9148260 GCA_028627145.1 Eidolon dupreanum | reverse complement strand
GGCTGAAGGCCGGAGGCCTGGGGGCCGCTCCCCGCGCTCCCTCCACGCCCTCGAGCTCCGGCCGGCCCCCTCGTGGCTGTCCGGCGTCCTCCGTCCCCCGCCCCCGCGCCGGCCGCACAGGCCGGGGCCGCGGCGCGCGCAGGGACCGCAGCCCCGGAACTGGCGAAGGGGCCGCGAGCGGCTGCGACGAGGGGCGCGCGGAGCGCAGGACCCGGCCCGCGGGTCGCGGCTCCACCCCGGGCCCTGCGTGTGGCAGGTGACTCGCCCCGGGCCGCGCGTGCCCGGCCCCGCCCGCCCGCCAGCTCACCTGCTCAGCCCCGGCGCTCTGGCACTGTTTACGCGGGTGGCCGGGCGCCCGGCGGGACCGGCGCTGGCGCAGACCCCGCCCAGGCCCCGCCCCCGGCGCAGGCCCCGCCCCGCCGGCGACACCACGTTCCCGCGCCCTAGTGGCGCTGCAGCTGGAGCCCTAGCGCGCAGGGGGAGCTAGGCGCGTCGGGGGTCCCGGCCTGGCGCATATCACGCCCCTGGGAGGTCAGCACTAGGGACAGGGCACTGACATTAACCTGACGGTGGCCTGGCGGCACCATGGGCCGCTAGCGCCTTTACTTGGTGACAGGTCTCATTTCACCCACGCACCCTCAAGGAAGGGTTTACTCATGTTATGGGAGCAGTAGTGGCCTGGTGTGAGCTAGCGTCACGAGAATTTTCCTTGTCTGTTTTCTGGAGCTTCAGAACCACAGGGAACTCTGGATAAAATCGAACAGGATGAACTTGCTAGCGAAGACCAGAGAATTGGCCTAAAGAGTTGTGATCCCGGTTGTGATTGGGGTCCATGGGATGAGTGGAGATTGTCAATAATTTGACATTTCTGAGTAGCTTCACTTTAAAAAAAATTAAGGTGAAATTCACATAACATAAAACTAACCATTTTGAAGTGAATAGTTCAATGACATTTAGTACATTCACAGTATTGTGTAATCCCAGCCACCTCTGTCTAGTTCCAAAGCATTTCTGTCACCCCAAAATGAAACCTACCCATTAAACTGTTTCTTATCCCCTTCTCCTCCCCACCCCAGGCAACTACATTCACTTCTGTCTCTATGGATTTGCCTGTTTGGGATATTGCACATAAATGGAATTCATAAAATATGTGACCTTTTGTGTCTGGCTTCTTTCACTTAGCGTAATGTTTTCAAGATTGATCTCCATGATGGCATGTATCAGCACTTCCTTCCTTTTAATGGCTGAAAAATATTTCATTGTATGTATATACCACAGTTTGTTTATCCATTCATCCATGGATGGACATCTGGGCTGTTTCTACCTTTTGGCAATAAAGCTACGTCTACATATATTTGTTTAAGTACCTTTTTCATTTCTTTTTGGTACATACCCAGGAGTTGAATTGCTGGATCATATGGAAATTCTATGTTTAACTTTTTGAGGAACCACCAAGCTGTTTTCCACAGAGGCTGAACTGTTTTACATTCCCACCAGCAACGAACAAAGTACCAGTTTCTCCACATCCTCCAACTGTTATTTTCCATTTTAAAAATTATTATTATTGCCTTCCTAGGTGGTATAAAGGGGTATCTCATTCTGGTTTGGGTTTGCATCTCCCTATTAACTAATGACGTTGAGCATCTTTCATGTGCTTATTGACCATTTGTATACCTTCTTTGGAGAAAGATTTATTAAAATCCTTTGTCCATTTTTAGATTGAGTTATCTCTTTGTTGAGTTGTAATAGTTCTTTATATATTCTGGATACTAGACCCCTATCAGATATATGATTTGCAAATATTTTCTTTCATTCTAGTTGTCTTTTCACTTTCCAATAATGTCCTTTAATGCACACATGCCTTTAATTTTGATAGAAGTCTAGTTTATCTATTTTTTTCTTCTGTTGCTTATTCATTTGGTGTTATATCTAAGAATCTGTTGTCAAATCCGAAGTCATGAATATTTACTACTGTGTTTTCTTTTAAGAGTTTTATGATTTTAGCACTTATATTTAGCTTGTGAATCTGTTTTGAGTACATTCTTGGATATGGCGTGCGGTCTGGATCCAGCTTTATTCTTTTGCAGGTGGATATTCAGTTGTTCCAGTACCATTTGATGAAGAGACTGTTCTTTTTCCAATAACAGGTTTGTCCCCCTTGTCAAAAATCAATTGACTAGACAAATGGTGAACCCAATATTTTTAATGCTTTTTAAATGCACATTAACCCAAGATGGAAATGGGCCAGGCCAGCCTTTTGACAGACGAAATCATAATCTTTGATAAATTAGAGAAATGAATTATAATTAACAGAATTATAAAATAATAGGTTCTTAAAATGGAGGGACACTTGAGGGTCACAAATTCCAGCTGTAACGGACTCATGAGCCCTCTCTGCAGGGTCCCTGAAAAAGGGCTGCCCAGCCTGCTTTGTTGTGGTTTGAGAACTTGCAGTGTACTTTACTGAGAGGTTAAATTTCAGCCCCTAGTGTGGAACATAAAGACTCATAAAATGAGTTAGGAAATATTCCCTCTTCTTCTATTTTTTTTATAGAATTTGAGAAGTGTTGGTGTTAATTCTTCTTTACAGGTTTTACCAGAAAATTTACCCAGAAAAGCCATTTGATCTTGCCTTTGTGGAGATTTTTGATCACTAATTCAATCTCTTATTACTGATTCAGTCTCTTTTTATAAAAGATTTGTTCAGATTATCTATTTCTTCTTGAGTAAGTTTTGGTAATTTTTGTGTTTCTAGGAATTTGTCCATTTTATCTAGGTTATCTAATTTGTTGGTGTACAATTGTTTATAGTGTTTTATTATAATTTTTTTCCTATAAGGGAAAAAATTAGTAGTGTCCCTACTTTCATTTCTGATTTTAGTTATTTGCATCTTCTCTCTTCTTAGTCTAGCTAAGGATTTGTCTGTTTTTGTAATCTTTTCAAATTTTTTATTTCAACTTTTGTGTGTTCCGGTTCCAGAATTATTTCTAATTAGTTCCTTTTACTAATTTCTATCTCTTCATTAATATTCTCTGTTTATACGTGGATTGTTCCCTGCCTTCCTTTTGTTCTTTGTCCTCAGTATCCTTTAGCTAATTGAGCATGTTTAAGAGTTCATTTAAAGTCTTTGTCTTAGCAAATCCAATGTCTGGGCTGCCTCAGGAATGGTTTCTGTTTTGTGTGTGTGTGTGTGTGTGTGTGAATGAGTCATACTCTTCTTTTTCTTTGTATGCTTGTAATTTTATGCTGAAACTGGATATTTTGAATATTATAATGTGGTAACTCTGGAAATCAGATTCTGCAGCCCATTCTCAAGGTTTGCTGTTACTACTTGTTAGGGCTGCAGTCATCTGTTCAGTGACATTTCTAAACTAATTTTTGCAGACTGTATTTCTTATCATGTGTCATCAGTGCAGTCTCTGTTCTATTATCTCAGTCAGCCACCGACCAGACACAGATTTCCTTAAATACCTAGAGCCAAAATAAATAAAAAATAAATAAAAAATCCCCCCAAAACAAAAAACCTAGAACCTGAAAGAAACTTCTTCTTGTCTTTGCAGACTGGCTCTGAGCTGGGCACTCCTGCTATGCTTTGCCAGACCACCAACAACTCTGCCGTAGCCTGTACTTTCTGCTTGCATGGAGCTCAGAGCTCAGCCAATGGTGCAAGCCGAGGGTCCTCCCAAGTCTTTTCTGAGCTTGTATGTGGCCCTGGGCACATGTGTTGCAGCTTGGATTCCCTAGTATACAAAGTAGCCTTTCAAAGCCCTTATTCCCCCAGTATCTTTCTCCTCAGCCTCTTCCTTCCCAGGCTTTTTGGTCTGTCTGTCGCTCATGCCATCTGCTGTTCCTTGCCCCTGACAGCTTATGCGTTGTATATGCCTTTAAATGCTTTCAACAGATGCCATCTGGGAAGTTGCTCTAGTCTGGAGGTGGGGTGGGGGATGGGTGAAGCAAAGGTTAGCCTCTGCACCAGTCCCTCACGGAACTGCCAGCTACGTCAAAATTCACAGCCACGTTTTTGAGAATAAGGTCCATATTGCCCACCCAGGCACCAGCAAGCTGCAGCAGGAATGTGAGCTGTTGTTCCCATGGCTGCTGCTGGGGAATGGGAGATGCTAGGTGGGTAAGCAAAGATGCTGCAACACTTTCTTACTGAAATTTAGCAGCCTTTTCTTCGTTAATCATTACCCTGGTTGCTCTAAGTTTTTAATTAGAGTCTAGAGATCCAAAAGGAAGCTGATTCTGTCAGTTTGGGCCAGCTAAATGGTAGCGTAAGTGGCGGGAACGATTCTTGGAGCTCCTTGTCTGCCATTTCCCATGACCTCACTCCTAAGTAGCCTCACTTTTAACAGCGGGCACTATTGAGTGCAGATTTTTCTTCTTGATACTGTGCTCTCCTTGTTTCGCCCCTTCATCGTGGACTTCATTTTCTCTGCCCATCCTTGTTTCCAAGCCTGAGTGGGGCTCTGTCCTCACAGTGTACACTGTCCTTGGGCAATCCAGCCATGCCCAGAGCTGCTACTTTATGTTGATGAAACCCCACACCGAATCCCAGCTCAGTCCTCTCCTCAGCGCCCCAGACAGGCGGACGACTGCCCGCAGACCGCTCTAGGAGAAGCCATGTAAGAAAGTTCCGACCAACAGGATGGGAGGAGAAGGGGCATGTCCTTATGCCCGTTCTTCTTGCTGTCTGGAATATAGAGGTGATAGCTGAAGCTCAAGCAGCCATCTTGGGCCGTGGTGCCCATGAGGATGGTGAAGCAACACAAATGAAAGAAATTCTGTCTTTGATGATCGTGGGGCCACTGGCTTAGAACTTCCTACCTCCTGAGTTAGTTTGGGGAAGGGAAAAACAACTTTTATCTTGTTTATGTCATTGTTATTTTGTGATTGCCTCGCATGCAGCTAAACCCACGCTTGCTTAACACACAGGACCTTTCTAGCCTCATTCCCTTTATACCATGTGCTCCCCTGGCCATGCTAAAGTACGTCAAACTGCCTCTGCTTCTGGCCCTTTGTGTGGCATTTGCTGCAGGGTGTTATACGGAGCTGTTCACTCGTCTCCACCATTGCCCATAAACATCTCTACAGCAGGGACTGTACCTTTCTCGGATTCCTGCCATGTGATCTTCTTTAAGGCAAGAGAGGGAGGGATGGGGAATGGACAGTTTTGGGGTCCCAATTATATGTGCTTTACATTTTATTTGTCTTATTTCATTATTGGGGGCAACTCTGTGAGGGGTGGGCAGTGATATTTCTCTTTTAGACACAGGGAAGTGGAGGTCCACAAAGACAGAGCCCTTCCCCAAATGTGCAGGGATCGTGAGTGGCAGAACTAAGTGCGGAGCCCCAGTCCGCCTGCCCGGAGGCAGCAGCCCTCTGGACCAGGTCAGGAGGTTCCAGCCAGGGCGTGGCCGGCCCCATGTGTGGCCGAGGGCCCTTTGATGAATTCGTCCTCTTCCTGATTCTCCTTTGAGGTCATTGCTCTTAGCTGCTTTCCACATGCTGGTTTGTTTTGGGTGAGTAAGCGCCTTCCTGACCCTTGACCTCAGTTCAGGTTTTGGTGTTCGGGGACTGTGTTTCCTTTTAACACACTTTAGAAACCAGGCACTGCCCCGGAGACAGTGTAGGTGGTGGGACCCATGTAGCTTCAGAACCAGAGGCAGCTGGGTTTGAAATCCAACTCCTCTGCTCTACGACCCAGGGCAATGACTTGACCTCTCTGGGCCTCTATTCCCTCATCTGCGAAGAGATCTAAGAATATTCCTCAGAGGATCATGGTGAGAATTCAAAGAAAAATGGGGGTCAAAGTGACAGGAGCATGCTGACACTCAACAAATGTTAATTGCCTGCCTTCCTCTCTCTACCTATCTCTTCTGTTTGAGGTGGGGATTTGATTTGTTTTGTTTGACATTGAAATGACAGACTGTATTACGGTTCACAAATATTCTGCACCTCTCACTTTGGGCAGATTATATTTCTCTGTACTGTTGAGCATAGGACTGGCCATGTCCCTTGTGAGTTTGACCAATGTCAACAGAGGTGTTGCAGGGCAGTTCTGGACAGAAGCCCTAAGACCCTGGGCAGGCTTCACACACTCTGATGCCTTCTGCCAAGAGACCAGCTGTAATCGAGATAGAGGCTGTTCCCCGAGGCTGGGTTCACAGTTATCATGGGAAGGACATGTCATATGAGCACTAAATAAACCTTTCTTGTTTTTAAGCCACTGATATGATAGTCACCTGCTACTGTGGCATAGCCCAACTCCATCTGATTGATACACTTGACACCTAGCACCATACAGGTCTATGCAATATTTTTCTTTTTAAACTTTTCAAAAGGCTTATTTACTGTATTTATATTATTGGTGGTAGGCACTTTATAAATAAATACCTGCTTTTCTTGCTATAAAATTTGTATACTGTATAGAGAATTTAGAAAACACAGAAAAGTAAATAGAAGAAAAAAATCACCCACTAACATTTTCATGCTTGCCTATCTTTTATTTAATGATTTTCTTAAATGAGACTTTGGTAGAAATTTTTGAAGTTGGAAGCCTTGTTTTTTAGGAAAAGGAGACAGATAGAGGCACAGACAGAGGCATAGGTGAATGCTAATAACATGAGACCTTTCCCAGGCATACTGTAGAGTGAGTCTGGAGCAGTTTCTTCGTGTTCCCTTTGAGCCACGCTACATGACATTCCGCGTCCAAATAGTCTCACCAGGAGGATTCCCGGACAGAGCCAGCCTGCCGGGCATGAAACGCACCTGTGAGCCAGGTGCTGACAACAGATCTGCAGGTATTGTATTGCCAGTCCCCTGTGACACTTGGGGCAGAGAGGGCTTGAAGGAAGCAGCTCTTGCCTTGAGAGGGCTTTGCTGGTGTGTCTAGGAACTGCCAGCAATTGCCTGAAAGATTGTGGTCAATTCACTGATGATGTCACATTTATAGCATTTCTCTGTGTGGTAGCTCGGGTGGTCTCATCTTTCATGGAAGGTTATGTATGTTATTTTAAGGAGCTCTTCTGATGTTTGCTCTTACCATTTCAACAATTTAAGCCAGCAACTCTCAAACTGTTTGGTTTCACTACCCCTTTATAATCCTAAAACTGAGGACTCCATAAAACTTTCGTGTGGCTTATATCTTTCAACATTTACTATATTTGAAATTAAAACCGATAGATGAGAATATAGTCATTCATTTAAAAGTAATAACCAATGGCATGTGAGCATAACGTTTTTGTGAAAGATAACTACATTTTACAACACAAAATCAGTGAGAAGAGTGGCACTGTTTTGTATTTGCAGTCGGCAGAATAGTGGCCTCCAAAGGTGTCCATATCCTATTCCCCAGAACCTGGGAATATGTTACTTTAAATGGCAAAAGGAATTTCACAGATGTGATTAGGATTAAGGATACTGAGATGGGGAGTTTTCCTGGATTATCCAGGCGGGCTCAGTCACCTGAGTCTTTAAAAGTGGAGAGCCATTCCTGGCTATGGTCAGAAGGAGGAGCGAGAGGGAGATGGGATGTTGCTGGCTCTGAGGATAGAGGAGCCAAAAGGTGAGCATCACCTCCAGAGGCCGGAAAAGGCAAGGAAACAGATTCTCTGGTAGAGCCTCAAAGAAGGAGCACAGCTCTGTGACACCTTGATCTTGGCCCAGTGAGATCTGTGTCAGACTTCTGACCTACAGTACTATAAGATAATAAGTGTGTGTGGTGAAGCCACTAAGTTTGTGGTCATTTTTAATAGCACCAATAGAAACTGATACATTATTTTCGAATCCTATTAAGGTTTGGCCTAATAGAAGACATCTGGATTCTTACATCTGCTTCTGCATTCGATCAGTTGTGATACTTTGCTTAAAGTGTATGAAGAAAATTTGGCCTTTGCATAGATTTGAAGTTGGAAAATGTACGAGTATTCTAATAGCCTTTTCAGATTCTTATGGATTATTCTGATACGACACCAAATTTCACAAATGTAATTTCTTAAAGTTTAGTTGCAGAGTGGAACCTGAAATCATATCAATGAACTTTTCATATTTTACATTAAAATCCCTTGATCTGTCGTGCACTTTGCATGGATTTTTACCCATGTGTAATTTTGTAACATCATGTATTGATCATAAAGAAAAACATTGGTTCACTGAATTATGTAGATCTCCCAAATGCTGACACATTTCAGTATACAATATAAAAGATGTAATTCGTTAATTTCATCACCAGTCTCATCTGAAAAATCTGTAAGTATTGGGAAGCTATTATACTCACCATGGCAGATAGAATTATTATAGAAATTCTCGTTTTCACTTGGAAGCTCCAACTTTTGTCATTAGCAAAAAAATGCCATCGATGGTTTCCCTTGAAACAACAGGCTCACTTTATTCATTTTCAAGAAAACGTTCCCCAAATTCACAGATCGGAATAACTTTAAGACATGCATCATACTTCCAGGCAAAAATGATGTTCTGCAGAAAACGCAGACAGTACACTGACACGTAAGTGTAATCACATTAGTGCTTTCTGTGAAGACAACCAACCTCACCTTTTGCTACCCAGAATATGAAAGCGTACACAAGCAAGGATAGAGATGAAATAAAACCAATAACTTCTATCGCTTTATTAAACACATTCTCAATTGAGAGTGGCATTTTTAAAAAGTCACTAATTCGTGGCAGTGAAAGACACACCACGCTGGCAACCAGTGCTGTTAGGTGCCACTGACTTCCCCCACACTTAGGCATCAGCAGTTTTACCTGCTCTTTTCCATTATTACTCTTTTTCACATGTCACCATAATGAAAAAAAGTAATAACAAAGTCTTAGTATTATTATGAAAACCATTTTGCGGGGAGGGAGGGAGCAATTGGGATCATTTTATGAACTATATAGATGTCTAAACAATGTACTGTATACTTGAAACTAATTAAAATAAATTAATTAAATTTTTTTGAAAAAGACAACATTTTGTCCACATGTACCCCGGGGGTCTGTAGAACACACTTTGAGAACCACTGATTGGAGCCATTTTGACTCAGTGTATTTCCACCTTCAGTCCATGTTTCTATGACATGTAGTGGATGGATTTAGCCATTTTGGTGTTTGCTTCTTTAAATCATTTCAAGGATGTGCACAATGCCTTGTCCTGTTTCTGAGAAGATTTATGAAATTCACAGCACATACTTCATAGACAATTCAGCAAATGTTTTTGTTTTAAATAGCCTGACTTCCTCTTTCTATTTTCTTTGGTTCCATGTACCACTCTACACGTGTTCGTTTGTAAAAGAAAGCAATAGCTATCAAATAGTCATTCCCATTTAGCAAGGAATTACTTAATTGAACAGGGAGGGAAAAGATGTAATAATGCATATTAAAGCATTTAAACAAGGAGGCCATTGGCTCTAGTCCTTGATGGCCTATGCAATGAAACCAAAACCTAAGCCAAAGTCAATGCACTTGAATCTGAGAAAAATGAAACTTAAGAACAGCCGATCAGAAACATCCAGCTAGGCTTTGCCAAATAAGGCAACTGCTTAAGCTATGGCCGGTTTTCTTGCTTTGCTTCTGCATCTTCTCTATAAAAAACCCCCTCCCCTAGCTCCTTTCAGGGAGAGCTCCTAACCACCTTTGGTTTGGCATTGCCCAATTAGAATCAATGGATGCTCAAATAAACTTGAAAATTTTAATGTGCCTTAGTTTACCATATAACATACATATGCCTTGACAATATTTAGTATCATTACACTTTGCTTTTCTCCACATCTGAATCATAAGGTAATCAATACTTACTTTTTTCTGTCTTTACAAGGTTTGTTAAATGGTTAAAGTAATATATATTCATTAAATAAAAATTTTAATTTCTAAGTACTAAAAAGAACACAGTAACTAATAGTCCCATCTCCAAAAGCTGACCATTGAAAAACATTTCAGTGTCTTTCCTTCCAGTAATTTTTTAAAAATATACTATGTGAACCATTTAGTAGCCTACTTTTCCCCTCTCAACATTGCACTATATTCATGTATTATTCTATAGTCTTCATAAACGCTGTTCAAAATAGTGGGACAATATTCCAGTGAATGAACATACCACACTATATTTAACCATTCACTTACTGTTGTACTTTTTAGATTATAACCAATTAAAAAATTTTTAGGGCATAGATTTGTTTTTCTGTGTTTAGAATTATTTCCTTAGGCTAAATCTGCAGAAATTAGAAATTAGATGGGGGCTTTTTGAAGCATATTTTCAAGTTGCTTTTTAGAAGACTTGCATTAAGATTAAGATTTACTCTCCCTGCCGCAGCCCCCGGCAAGGCACTAGAATGTCTCTCTTCCCTCCACCCCGGCCATTTTTATAAAACTGTTTGTTGATTTGAAAGATTAAAAAACAAATAAACAAACAAATTCCAAGCTATTCTAGTTTATATCAGTTACTAAGAAGTATGAACCTTTTTCTGTTTGTTTACCACTTACATTTTCTCTTTGCGAATTGCCTATTTAGTCCTTAGCCCATGTATCTTTTGATTTCTTGATGCTTTTCCTAATGCTTTATATGAACTTTTTGCAATAAAGATGTTGGCCCCATTTAAATATTTGCTGTACATATTTTTCTGAACTAACAAGAAGATAAGATGTAACTGGATTTACGTGAAGCAGAGATCTTGCCAGTATCAAAGTTTGGGAATTTAAGTAATCAAGAGGCAGAGGTGGCTCTGTCCTTCCTGCTGGGACAAACTCTCTGGCTCAGCACTGCTTTTCCCTGCTTCTCTTTAGGCCACTTTGTTTTTTACAAAAACATCTGTTACCGTACTAAATGAAGTAGGTCTCTCCTGAAGGCAAGGTGGTGAGATGCGAACTTTCAGAAAGCAGGGGATACCTGTAGGGCGCCTCACCCAGTGGGGTGGGAGGGAGCATTTAGGTTGTGAAAATCTCCAGTGTATACCCCAGATCACTGGGTAACTACTGGCACCTTCCCCAGTCATAAGTCCCCGGAGTCTAGGTTTGTTTACTGTAAGCAATTCTAAACCAGAGACATCATGCTGAAAGAATTTCATTAATCAGCATGCTCCTCCTAGCAAATACCCAGTTATCTGTATATTTACCAGGAGATTAAACCGGGCCTCTGGCCTTTCTTTGCCTGGGAGTGTCCCTCCAGTGACTAGTGTGTCACAGGCCAGCTGCTTTTCTTCTGTCTTCCCCATTTTCCAAGGCAGTTGTTTCATTTTCTTTTTTCTTTTCTTTTCTTTTTCTTTTCTTTTCTTTTCTTTTCTTTTCTTTTCTTTTCTTTTCTTTTCTTTTCTTTTCTTTTCTTTTCTTTTCTTTTCTTTTCTTTTCTTTTCTCTTCTTTTTTCTTTTCTTTTCTTTTCTTTTCTTTTTTCTTTTCTTTTCTTTTCTTTCCTTCTCTCTCTCTCTCTCTCTCTCTCTCTCTCTCTCTCTCTCTCTCTCCCTCTCTCTCTCCCTCTCTCTTCCTATCTTTCCTCGTACTCTAGAAATTTTAAAAACTTTTATTGTAGTTAAGGGGATTTCCGGTTTCAATAATGACAGAAGAGTTTATACTAGTCTAATCCTCTTACGGACAACAATTAGAAACTCTAGACAAATATTTAAAAACATATTATTTTAAGGCACAGGAGAGCAACTAAAAGCAGGCAGAAACTGGCAGGGATTTGACTCCTGAGGAAGGGAACTGCACTATGGGAGATCTTTTTTTACGGTTTCCCCCTGGGGACATGGCCAGTCTGTGTGACTGCTTGAGGTGACTAAAAGTCAAGCAGAAAACCATAGTCACAGCCACAGTCAGATTTATCCCGAGGTACTCAGGTACCGGAAGATGGAGCTGGAGGCTGGTAGAGTAGCTAGAAATTGAAGGAGGCAATCCTGGAAAGGAGCCACAGAGGGGTGAGCCCCTCAAATCTGCAATAACTTTCCCTCAAACCCATGGCTGCCCCCCAAACTGTTTTATGTTACCAGATATGTAGGACATTTTATAATGATTAGAGACAATTCATGAAGAAGACAACCATCTTAATTATGTATGTACCTACTAATAGAGCCTCCAAGCTCATGAAACAAAACCTTAGAACTAGAGCTAGAAAAACCCACAGTAATGGTCAGAGAGCTTAACAGTCCTCACTCAGGAATTGATAAAATGAGACAGGACACACACACACACACACACACACACACACACACACACAAGTAAAAATTTGAGCAACACTCTGTTATTTCTATTGCTGCTACAACAAATTGCAACAAACTTGATGGCTTAAAACAACTCAGGTTCACTCTCTTACAGTTTTGGAAGCCAGAAATCCGAAATCAGTTTTAGTGGTCCCAAACCAAGGTGTTAGCAGGGCGGCAACCCCCTCCCCGCCCCCACCCCCACCGGGCCCAGGGACCCTCAGGGACAACTGTTCCCAGCCTTTTGCAGCCTCCAGAGCTGCATCCTTGGCTCGTAGTACTTCCTGCACCCTCGAAGCCAGAAGTGTAGCGTCTTGCTTCAGGCTTCACCTTTCCCTCCTCTCATAGTCAAATGTCCCTTTGCCTCCCTCTTACAAGGACACTTGTGATTACATTTAGGGCCCACCTGGATGACCCAAAATAATCTCATCTCTAGATCCTTCACTTAATCACACATGCAAAACGCCTTTTGAAATTGTATAGAAAACCTACACTACTCTGTGTCTCTACCCTCTCACTCTCAACACTTCTGACGCCTGATGTGTGTGGGTGCTTCTCGCCCCAGGCAATTCTGCGACACCAGCTGGGTGTCCTAGAATTTAAGTCAGTTCTGACACTACCTGGAGAAAGCCTCAGATCCCACAAGGTAAGGGCTCAGTCCTACAAGACTCCCCCGCCCACACACACACTTCAGATGCCATTGGCAAGCAGTAGGTCCCCGCGTTACTCACCACTTCTGCCTGACTTGGCTACAAATCAAAGATTCCCACAATCGCCTTCCTCTTGGATTTGATTATTTGCTAGAAAAGCTCACGGAACTCAGAGAAACACGTTTACCAGTTTATTAAAGGATGTGATAAAGGATATAGATGAAAAGCTAGATAAAGAGATACATCGAGCAAGGTCTGGGAGTGTCCCAAGTTCAAGAACTTCCATCCCTGTGGAGTTAGGATGTGTCACCCTGCCAGCACCTGGATGTGTTCCAGATCTCATCATCTATAGCTTCTAAATCAGATACGGGTGAGACTCAGTATAGTCCAACCTGGAGCAAAATTCCTCGTCACCTGTGAACTTGTAAAACTAGAAAAGTTATCTGCTCCCAAACTACAATAGTGGCAGGCACAGGGTAACAGCTATAGACATCCCAGTTCCAAAAGGGAGACAATGGAAGACAGAAAAGAGTCACCTAGGAGTTTTGAAGTCCAACCAAGGAAACTCCTTTAGGTCTCAAGACCCGGGAATAGTCCTCTGTGGCTCGAGGCTCACACGCCAACCCCACGCCCCGCCCCACCTCCCCACGGTCATCGTCCTTTTTCTTGAAGGGTAGTTCATGTTTGCAGCTGAGTCGTTTTATCGGCCTATTTTCTGCCTGTAGAAGTTGGGGAGTCTGACAGCCTTCTTACATTTTGTCCTTTCTGTTCCTTTTTGTTCAAGCCGGCAGTGTTTCTGCTGATGTAACATTCTTAAAAACCTCATGTGTGTTACAGGATTCACACCATTAAACAAGATCTTTCCTGGATTCTCTCATTTCATTCTTGGCCTCTGCTCCAACGGCTGAGGGCATCCACGAGTGATGTGTTTAATCTCTAGCAGTGGCTGCTGGTGTCCGGCCACACCCCGGCCTTCTCCCTAGAGTCTGCCATCAAGACAGTGAATCTCCTAAGTACCTTTTGCAATCTGGATAGGTTGAGAGTTCCCTGAATGATCAAGTCTTAGTCCCTTTTTGCTTAACAGTTCTTTCCTCAAATTATCTGTTACCTCTCAATTTTACCATAAGCAGCAAGAAGAAACCAGAAGAAACCTTCTACACTGCTTGGAAATCTCCTCAGCTAAATATCCAAGTTCGTTGCTTACAAGTTCTGCTTTCCTCCTAACTGGAGGACACGATTCAGCTAAGCTTTCTGCCATCATATAATAAGGATCCTCTTTCCTTCAGGCTCTAGTAACGTGTTCCTCATTTCCTCTGAACCTTCAGCAGCACCTTTAACATCCGTGTTTGTATCAGCAATCTGTTTACGACAACATAGCTGTTCTCTGCGATGACATAGGCTTCCTCTGCTGTGTTCCTCACTTCTTCAGAGTCCTTCCTGGCCGAGTCTTTCACATCCATATTTCTACTAACAGTCTGTTCATGGCAATCTAGGCTTTTTCTGTCACATTTCTCAAAATTCTTCCAGACTCTACCCATGACCCAATTCCAAAGCCACGTCCACATAACAGCAGCCCCCCCATTTCCCGGTACCAAAATCTATACTAGTTTCCTGTAGCCATTGTTACAAATTACCCCAAAGTGGGTGGCTTAAAACAATACACGTTTACTCTCTTCTAACTCTGGAGGTCAGAAGTCTGGAATTAGTTTCACTGGGCCAAAAACCAAGGTGTCAGTAGTGCCATGCTCACTCCAGAGGCTCTGCGGGAGAATGCATTTCCTGGCCTTTCCCAGCTTTTAGAAGAATTTCTCCTGGGGATTCCAGCTTGCATTCCTTGGCTCGTGTCCCCTTTCTTCATCTTTGCTGCTGTCAGCAGAGCATCTTCAAACTCATCTCTGCTTCATCATGGTATCATCTTTTCTTCTGTCTCTGTAAGCAAATATCCCTGTGCCTCCCTCTTATAAGTAAGTTAATTATCCAGGATAATCTCCCCATCTCAAGATTCTTAATTATATCTGCAAAGGCTCTGTTACCATATGTGATCGTTAATTTTATGTGCCAATTTAGGTAGAGCACAGTACCCAGAGATGTAATCAAACATCATTCTAGATGTTTCTGTGAGGGTATATTTTTTTAAATATGAGATTAACATTAATTAACATTAAGTCAGCATACTTTAAGTCAAGCAGATTACCCTCCATAATGTGGGTGGGCCTCATCCAATCAGTTGAAGGCTTTAATAGAAAAAAAACTGCCCTCCCCAGAAGAAGAGAGAATTCTGTCAGCAGACTGTCTTTGGACTCAAACTTCAACTCTCTTCTTGGTCTCCAGCATCTTGGCCTACCCTGCAGATCTTAGACTCACCAGCCTCTGTAAGCACATGAGCCCAATTTCTTAAAATCTCTCTTCCTAGTTCTCTCTTGTGTGCATGCCTGAGCACACACACAATTTGTACACACATCCTGTTCTATTTCTCTGGAGAGTGCCGACTAACACATCATATTAACTATCATTCACAGGTTCTAGGGATTAGGTCCTAGATACCTTTGGGACTATTGTTCAGTCTATCACAAACACTGTTGATTCTTTTACATTCACAAGGAATAGTCACCAAAATAGAATATATGCTGAACCATAAATAAGTCTCGATGCATTTCAGTCTTATATAATGTGTTCTTTTATGACAATAGAAATAAATTAGAAATCAATAATAGTAAGATAACTAGAAAAACACGATGTATTTGGAAATTAAACAGCATCCATTAGACAAAGAATAAACCACAAGGAAAATTAGGAAATATTTCCAAATGGATGAAAGTGTAAGATGTCAAGCATTGAGGGCTGCAGCTAAAGTGATGCTTAGAGTAAAATTTATAGCATCAGATGTCTACAGTGTTAGAAAAGAAGAAAGATTTTAAATTAATGACCTAAGTTTTACATCAAGAACTAGGGGAAAAGGAGTAAATTAAACTCAAAGTAAGTAGCAGAAAGCAACAAAATGAAAAAACAAATGATTGAGTAAATTAACAAATCCAAAAGTTGGTTCTCTCAAAAGTTTAAGAATTTGATAAACCCCAGTAAGCCTGATAAAGAAAAAAGAAAAACAGAGAAAACTAATTATCAATATTGGTAATAAAAATGGGATATCATCACAGATCCTACAGTCATTAAAAAGATAATAAATGAATATTACAAATAGCTCAATGCCATTAAATACAACTTAGATGAAATGAGGAAATTCCTTGAAAAATCCAAATTCTCAAAACTGACACAAAAATAAATACAAAATCTTAATGGTCCCTTTTTACATATAGTGTCTATTACAGATATAGATATTGAATTCTTAATTAAAAATCTTCCCACAAACAAAACTCCAGGACCAGATGGTTTTATTGGTAAATTCTATTAAACATTTAAGGAAAAGGTAATAATAATGTCAATCTTACACAAACCTTTTCAGAAAACAGAAGAAAAAGGAATAGTTTCCAATTTATTTGATGACACCAACAATAAACAATCCTGAAACTAAAAAAATGGCAAAAATGCTTCAAGAAAAGAAAGTTGCAGACCAGTATCCCTCATGAATATGAGTACATAAGTCTTTAACAAAATATTAGCAAATGGAATCCAGCAATATATTAAAAGAACAGTATATCAAGTCTGAATGGGATTTATCCCATGAGTGTAAGGTTGGTTTCTTTTTAGAAGTCAATTAACATAATTTATTGTATGAACAGATAAAGAAGAAAAACCATATGATCATCTCAGTAGATGTGGAAAAAGCATTAGAAAAAAATAAATTCTCATTCATAATAAAAATCTCAGAAAACTAGAGAATGAAAGGGAATTTCCTCATTCTGACAAAGGCTATCTATGAAAATCCTTTAGCTAATATACTTAATGGTGAAATATTGAGTCTTTTTCCACCAAGACTGGGAAAAAAGCAAACATATATGTTCTCAATTCTATTCAGCATTGTGTTGGGGGCTCCTAGTGATGGCAATCACACAAAGAAAAATAAGGCATAAAGATTGGAAAAGAAGGAAAACTATTTGCCTCTGACATAACCATCTAAAAGTCATCTATGAAACAACCACTAGAACTAATAAGTGAGTTTAGTAAAGTTACAGAATACAAAGTCAATATATAAAAGTTAAGTGTCTTTATACTCATAGCTATCAATTTAAAAATGAAAAAATTTAAATCCCTTCTAACAGCATCCAAAAACAAATAACAAAACACACAGGAAAAATGTTTATCAAAGTACATTCAAGAACTCAACCATGAAAACCACATGATGATCATGAGGAAATCCAAGAAAACCTAAATAAATGGAGAAATGCTTTACGGATCGGAAGATGTCAGTTCTCTCAATAGTTTCAATTCAAAGTCCCACCAATTAAAGTCTCAATTAAATAAAAATCTTTTGGTAGAAACGAACAAGTTGATTAAATATTTTTAATGGAAAGGTAAAGAATCTAGAATAGTAAAACAATCTTAAAATAGAACAATTGGAGAACTCACAGAACCTGATTTTAAGACTACTATAAAGCTATGGTAATCAAGACAAGATAGTATTGACATATAAGCAAAGAGATGAATGGAATAGAATGGAGAACCCATACGTAGATACTCAATTCATTTTTGACAAAGTTGCCAGGGTAATTTTATAGGGAAAGGAAAGTCTTTTCAACAAATGGTGCTGGAACTATTGGATAAGTGTATGGGAGGGGGAGGGGAATGAACCTTGTCCCCTATTTCATAGACTTAAGTGTAAATGCTAACACTATAAAGCTTCTAGAAAAAATTTAGGCAATTATTTTCACAACTTTGAGATGAGGAAAGTTATCTCAGAACAGACACTAAAAAAGCACTAAACATAAAATTAAACATTGATATTTGGACTTTTCTGAAATAAAAAAATTGTCTGCTTATAAAAAGATACCATTAATAAAACAAGAAGACATGTCGGATTGTTGGAAAACATCTGCAATGCACATATTTGACAAAGGCCTGATATCTAGCACATGTAAAGAACTCTTATAAATAAATAACAAAAAGACAAATGACTCAATTAAAAATGGGCAAAAGACTTGAGCAGATACCTGACAAAAGAAGTTACATGAATGGATTAATCAACATCATTAGTTGCCAGGGAAATGTAAACTCAAACCCCAGGGAGATATTATTTCTCACCTTTTAGAGGACTACAATTTAAAATGGACAATGCCTAGTGTAGTGAGAACATCAAGTGACCAATGGGGGTGTAAGATGATCCAGGCACCTTGGAAACCCGTTACACGTCTGCTCATCCTATGACCCAGCACTTTTATTCCCAAGTATTTATCCAAGAGAAATAAAACATAATGTCCAGAAAAAGTCTTGAACGAGAATATTCATAGCATCTTTATCCATAATTGCCAAACACTGACAATGCCTTCGATATCTATCACCAGGATGGATAAACAAATTGTTGTATATTTATACAATGGAATAGTCAGCAATAAAAAGTAAGGTACTGATACATGGAATGACACGAATAAATCTCGAAAATATTATAGAGCACATACTGTGTGATTCCATTCGTATGCAGTTTAAGAATGGGCAAATCAATCTATGGTATAGAAATCCCAACAGTGGTGATTTCCTCCTGGGGGTGAGGATGAACCGGAAGGGGGCGTCGGGAGCTTTCTGAGTGATAGGGTTGTTGTGTATTTTGTCATATCAGTGGTTATGTGGGTGTGTACACATATCCAAGCTCATTGAATTGTATATTTAATATCTTCGTGTTTTGCTGTATGTAAATTTTAATATATTTTATATATTATGTAAAATATGAATAACACAGATTTATATTTGTTATGGGCATTCCCATATCCAGAAAATAAGTGCTGCTTAAAGTGACAATCAAAAGCAAAATAAAATACATTGAACTGAGTTTTTTCCCTTCCTCTTTTCTTGACCATCACAAACATACACCTTAAATTAAATAATAATTGTTCTTAAATGTTTTGTGTTGTTTTTTTCTTTCTTATTTTCTTTTATGTACTCTAAAGAGTCTTTGCCCAGATAGAAATTTGAAAAAATTTTATTATTTTTTTCTTGTTTATGTATGTTTTTCTGTATTTCTCTTTAATCTGTCCAGAATTCATTTGGAAGCGAGAACACTCGATTCCGGTGGTAGAGAGAAAAGGGCGTTCTTTTCACCTTCAAGTTCCCTCTCTTGAGCTCCCTGCTTTCAGCGTGCACTTCTCCTGGCCGAGGACGAGAGGCATAAAGAGCAAAGTGCGAGGCACTCTTCAGGGTGAGAGCTTGCGAGACTGTCCCCCTCTCCACAAAGGGGTGCCTGTCCCTTCTCTGCGCATGACTGTCTTTCTCTAAATGGCCTCATTTTCTGATTAATATAGCTTGAAATTAGCCTGTTTCCTTGAAATTAAAACAAGAGTACAGCCCTTGAAATGCTCAGAAGAAGACAATGCAGAAATAGTTCCTTGAAAAAATAGGAAAATCTTCTAAATGGAATATTATAACATCTTATGACACACACTGTGTTATATGACTGATAAATATGAACCCTAGGGGAGAGGACTGTCTGGTGATTGGCTTTGGTCTCTGGGCATCAGACACGGGGAGCGGGGAGTAGTTGGACATATATGCAGTAAAAGCGCCTGAGTCAGACTTACAGGGTTATCTTGGTGCCAGGTCCCATGGTACCTACACTCCAGCCTCACACTAAAGAGCAGCTGGTCTGGACACGGTTGAAGAGAACATTGGTGTCAGAGCCTTTTCCAAAGCCAAGTCTACATGGCAACCACCGTCAGCCACAGCAGCATCTTCACTGCAAGAAACAACCAGGCAGTTATTGTTGGTCTTCCATGGATCCTCTTAGTATTCTGTTCGAGGGTGTTTAAAGCTGTGAACCCAGAATTATCTGGGATTTGTGACTGCTGCAGAGTGTGATAAGATAAAGATGTTTAAAAACTTGTCTAAAATTCACACAGCTAAATGACTAGTATCCTCTTTATTTAACCACTGTGGGGAGCGCTGCATGGATGCTTCGATTAGAATAATTTTTGGATTTCTTCTGTTTAAAATGCTGACAGAATCAGCATATGATCCACAAAGGGGAAATCGGCTTGGTTTTAATTCACACCAATTGGTTGTGAATAACTTTCAGCTGTTTCCAAAAATTCAATGCACTCCAGAAAGAACAAAGATGTGCCGCCAGTGTAGATATTAAATGTGCTGAAGTCGCTATTTTGAAGAGATATCTGCATTTCTGTGGCCATTGCAACATCGTTGACAATGGTCAAGATATAGAAATAACGTCTGTCCATCCACGGGTCTGTCCATCCACGGATGAACGGATAAAGAAGATGTGGTGTATATATATGCACTGGATAACTACTCAGCTAAAGAAAAGGAAATGCAACTATTTGCAACAACATGGATGGACCCTGAGGACATTATGCTAAGTGACATAAGTCAGCCAGAGAAAGACATACCGTATAATCTCACGTATATGCGGAATCTTAAAAAACAAAACAGCAAACTTATAGATACAGAGAATAGATGGCTGGCTGCCAGAGATAGACTGGGGGTGAAGGGTGGATGAAACAGTCAAAGGTGGTTAAAAGGTACAAACTCTCAGTTATACAATGAATACGTCCTAGGCGTGTAACGTATAGCACGCCGACTGA
Organism: Eidolon dupreanum; assembly: GCA_028627145.1. Classification (NCBI taxonomy): domain Eukaryota; kingdom Metazoa; phylum Chordata; class Mammalia; order Chiroptera; family Pteropodidae; genus Eidolon; species Eidolon dupreanum. The sequence goes on along the minus strand of CM053516.1, from coordinate 9,127,724 downwards.
AGTTAACAACACCGCACATTTGAAAGTTGCTAGAAGAGTAGATCATAAGAGCTGTCATCACAAGAAAACAAAATTGTAGCTGTGTGAGGTAATGGATGTTTAACTAGCCTCATTGTGGTGATCATTCTGCGATATATACATATGTCAAATCGTTATGTCGTGCGCCTAAAACTAAAACTATAGCATATCTCAATTACATCTCGATCTTTAAAGGCGGGGTGTGCTGCACGCTCTTTTGAATCTTTGCCAGCAGAGTTTCAGATGCACATCAGGTGGAAGGTAGGTAGCTTTCCCCACGGGGATTATTCCGGAGGTGCTTCTCTTTTGGATACATCAGTCTGCCTACGCTTGTCATCACACTCTTCCTATCTGCCATATTTTTTAGGGCTTTGTGCCTGGTACCATGCAAAGCACTGAATCCTGGACCTGAACATCACTCACAGATTATCCCTTAGCCGAAAGCAAAAAGCTAATGTCAGACCTGCTTCTAACATTTCTGCATCCTTTTTCTAATTTTTTCATCCTTTCCTGCTCCCGCTTGATGGTTTCAAAGATACGAGGCAATGAAAAGGCCCTTAGTGGTGGAAGGAACAAAAGAGCTTTTCTCTTATCTCCCTCCGCCACAATTTTCCAAGCTAAAGCTTGACCAACCACTTTCCTACCCAGACGACTTCAGAGCAGTGACTCACCTGGATCCTAGGCGAGGGCTGAGTTCCTTCTTTGTACCACGTCCCTCCCCATTCTTGCTTCCCAAGGCCCCAGTAATGTTCCCTTCAGAGCGAAGGTCCTAAAATGTTCATTTTCCTCAGCTTTCTTCTTCCTGCCTGCCACACGTTCCCCTAATAGCATTCTATTCTGTACATTTTTATTTATTGAAATTTTGAATTTTAATATATCAAAAATATATCAAAAAACACTATAACTTCTACTTATGATATTTTAAAATGTACAGTATTCCAAGGTCCCTAAATTACAATCCCTTTCTGGCCCATCTCTCCCTCTGCCTTTTGTTTTTCCTTATATTTACTTTATTTTTAATTGTGTAAAATGCACGACATAAAGTTTACCATCTTAACCATTTTTAAGTATACAGTTTAGCAGTATTAAGTACATTCACATTGCTGTGCAACCATCGTCACCATCCATCTCCAGAACTTTTTAAATTACTGAACTTTATTCCTGAGAGCAGTTTTAGGTTTGCAGTGAACTTAAGAGGAAGTACAGAGTTCCCATCCCCCGTCCCCACACGCAACCTCCCCTGCCATCCACATTGCATACTACAGTGTACGTTTGTTATAATCGATGAACCTACATTAACCTATTATTATCACCAAAAGTTCTCCGAAACTTTTTCATCTCGCAAAACTAAAACTCCTTACCCATTAAACAATAACTCCCCAGTTCTCTGTTAGCCCCTGACAACAATCACCATTCTACTTCCTGTCTCTACAAATTTGATTGCCCTTGGTACCTTCTATAAGTGGGATCATAGAATGTTCGTCCTTTTGTGTCTGGTTTATTTCACTTAGCATAATATCTTTAAGGTTAGTCCATGTTGTGGCATGGGTCAGGTTTCATTCCTTCTTAAGACGAATAATATTCCATGGTGTGGCTATAACACATTTTGTTTATCCATCCCTCATCGATAGACATGTGTTGCTTCTACCTCTTGGCTATTGTGAGCAATGCTGCAACGAACATGGTTGTACAAATATCTCTTTAAAACCCTGCTTTCAACTCTTTTTGAAATGGAAGTGGAATTTCTGGATCATACGGTAATTCTATGTTTAATTTTTTGAGGAACTGCCAGACCATTTTCCACAACAGCTGCACCATTTTACATTCCCACCAACATTGCACAAGGGAGCCAATTTCTCCATCGTCACCAACACTTCTTTTCTTTTTTTTTTATTTCTTTTTCTTTCCCTCTTCCTTCTTTTTTTTTCCTGTTTTTATTTCTTTGTCTTTCTTTCATAGTAACCTTCCTAATGAATGTGCACTTTTTTTTTTTAAGCCTTTATTAAAAGCCTGGCGTCTTTGAGTTACACTGTGATTTTTTTCAAATCCTAAGTAGGTACTTTACTATTGATCTATTTTCTTTCTCAAAATGTGCTTTCTGTCTGTGATTTAAGCATAAGTGAGTTGATATCATCAGATGGGAGGACAAGTTAGTCAGTGGAGACTTCTGCCCCCACAGAGAGTGCCTAGAATGATTCAGCCAAATTTCCTGGTTTGGGAGGGTCCCTTCCTCTTTTAACCATTCCTGAATGTCTGTCCCAAAGCCCCATGCTTCCCCTAAGAGGGTAGCCTTTCCACATAGATCTCTCGGTGTGGCAGTCCGAGGTGCCTGGATATATTTACAGATTATATGCGATTTGCATGAACTTAAAGGTGGTAGCCTAATCTCACTGAGAAATAATGAAAAGCATCTAGAACCTAGTAATAATAGCAGGCACTCATTATTTAAACATACTTTACACCAGCCCTGGCCCTTGACAAGGCCCGCAAAATAGCTTCTGTCCACTAGAGGGCACAGGGCTCCGCTGTTCAGAGTATTCTGCCATCCAGGGAGGCCTTCCAGCTCTTTACTGGTTCGACTGGTCTCTAGGCTCTATTTTTACGCCCTCTATGTTGGCCTTGGATATTTAGGCCCAGAGACTCCACTGCCTCAGGAAACAGCATATTCTCCCAGGGACCTTGACCGTGACCCTCTCAGGGAGTCAGGTCCCTGCTGGAAAGCAGGCTGTGAGGGCGGAATGAGACAGATCACCTTTCACAAAGTAAGCACACGAGGCCCGTGGAGGGAAAAGAAAGCCTTTGTCCTCCTCGCATTTTTGCATTCTTAGAACTAAAGTAAAAAAAAAAAAATAATGAAAGAAAAGCTGCAAGGTCCAAAGAAAAATGTTTTCCTCTCTGGTACTTCCTAAAACATTGAAAAGTATATGGGAGGCACAGGAAGCCATCTCCTCTGCTTCCTCACTTGACTGTGTGACCTCCGGTAGCATTGGGCCGTGTAAGCTTTAAGAGTCACCAGCTAAAAGAGCAGACACCCAGGCCGGGCCCTCAAGGTTCCAACCCAGCAGGCCGGGGGTGGCCTGAGAATCTGCCTTTCAGCCAGCATCTCATTTCGTTCTCAGGCAGATGATCATCAAACCACGCTTTGAGAAACTTTCCACTGGACTTACATCCTCTGATGCCGTTTTCACTTAATCTTAGAGTTATAAAGTGAATTTTATATCCCAAGTGGGAAAGATCATGTAGGCATTCAATACATTTTAAAATTTCAGTTAGAGAAGGATTCTCTTGTAGAACCCTGAGCTGCCTGGGCAGGTGCTCTCTTCAATTCTGAAACGTGGTGTCGCCCAGCAGCCCGCACCTCAATTCTAAGCTCTGCTTTCCATTCGGGACCCTCAGACTCCTGCTGTTGAAGCTTTGTGACGACTTGGGACCTGGTAGCCTTCTAAATTGCTGTCATTTGTGTCACCAAACTCTTGAAGAGAAGCCCCCAAATGAGAGTCGGCTGAGCCTCTCTCAACTCCAGACTCAGCAAACATGACACATGCGCTGAACTCTAGCGGCTGCTGCTGTCCTCGAAGCCCCCGCAGCAGCCAGACGTAGCTGATTTGCAGGCTTTGTACCGTACGGGGTAAAAGTCGATGTCGACACGTTTAAGAATTGGTCACTACCCACCCGTGTCTGGGATAGCCAGGGTTTGGGCATGCTGCACAAAACCCACTGTGAGGACTTGTGAACAAAAGTGATGGAGAGGGGGACTTTTGGCACCTCTCGGCCTGACACAAATTGTGTCTTTAAGGCACAGAGCAGCATAAACTGGTGCATCTTCAGGGCACAGGACAATGAACACACACACATGTACGCACACACACGCACACACACGCACGGCCTGATTCCCCATTCCCTGCTACTTTCAGGCTCCCAGCTACCAGCATTTTCTTAATCTGGACTTCAATTAATCTTAGAGTCCTCGTACTAATCTCTGATTCTCGTACCAATGCCTGGGCCTCTGGTTAGCAGCCCTTGGCCATCTGCCCAGAGTCTGGTATTGAGATCTCAGACTAAATCTGTCACCAGTTTGTAATTACCCAGTACTGAGCCACCACATGACTCTAATATCAAAGGCAGCCTCTTGGAAGACTGCTCCTGGGCCTGTCTCCTGAGAGGCCACCCCACCTGCTCCCAATCAAGCATCACCTCGTAGGCATCAAAGACGGCTGGCTACCTGGTAGTACAGAGAGGTCCAGAGTTGCAGGTAACGGGGCTCAAAAGTGGGCCTGGCCCTAAAGGTCTGGGTTCCAGATCTTGCATGCTGGGAAATTGCCCTATTCACGGCTTAGTAGTCTGAGTCTTAAGGAGGCGCATAAGAGCCTGATGCCGGAGCCATTACAAGGAGAATAATATCAGGTACTTATATCAGTCTAAGCAACTCAACAGGCAGGGGTAGGGAATGGGGGTGCCTTTCCTTGGTGGCTCAGAGTGAGTTTGATGGGGAGTATGATTCCAGTGTAAATGGCAGGGGTCTCAGACTACATGGCATCTGGACAGATACTTGGCTGGAGTGTCCACCATGACTTCACCAGGTAATGGCCAGAGCCTGTTCTGTTTGGTCAGTGTCTCTTCTATGTTGCTTAAATATTTTGAACATCATAACAATAGATGTACATACACCTGCTAGAAGGGTCAGAATTTCTAGTTGCCTGACAGGGCGGTCTTTCCTCTGGACCAACTACGTTCTTCATTAGACTATAAGAGGTTCTACTCATTGTTTAATATCAGCATCTAGCACATAGTAGGTGCTCAGTGACACATAATAAGTGCGCATGATGCTGAGCTCAGTCAACAAATGGTGCCTGGATGAACTCTGCCACATTTGCCCCTGTGCTTCCCCTTTCTGGGCCTCCATGGTTGGCTACCCTCCCAATTGTGACATTCTTTCTTTGTATACATGAGGCCATCCCGGAAGGCACGCTGTCTTTCAGGTGACCTCACTGACTCAGAAACCAATCTTTTACCAAGCACCTACTATATGCCAGGTCTGGAGATACAGCCTAAATAAAAGTCATGGTTCCTCCCTACCGCCTGGGTGAATACCCTTTGAAAACATCCACCACCATTTGCTTGAGTTCACGCCCATCAAACAGCCTTGTGATTGTTAATTCAGTTACACGTTCAGACATTCAGACACCAGGAAAGGAATGGTGCCAATTAAAAATGAGTAAATTGGTATTCTAGCTTATTCAACAATGTCCTGGGTGTCTGAGGGTCCTGTGCCAAGTCCTCCAAGCCTGACTGGTTCTGTGATACTGGCAAGGATGGGCCTGGTCCCTGGACTATGGCCCGTTCATAGGAGGAACTCCATTCTGCTCTCAGAGGTCTTGGTACAGACAGCCAGCTGGCCTGGCAGGATGTGGAACGATGAGTAATCGCCCCCAAAGGTGTCCATATCCTAATCCCCCAGGCCTGTGACTATGTTGCCTGATGTGGTAAAGGACTTTGCAATTGTGACTAAGTTAAAGATCTTGAGATGGGGAGATCATCGTGGATTATTATATGAGCGGGACCAATGATATCACAGGGCCCTTAAAAGAGGGTAGTAGGAGATGTGTCGATGAAAGAGGGTGGAGTGACCAAGGAAGGGGCCATGAGCCAAGGAATGCAGGCAATCTCCAGAAGCCAGAAAAGATTCAGGAACAGCCTTCTCTGAAGCCTCCAGAAGATACAACAGCCTCCTGACACCTTGATCTTATCCCAGTGACATTGATTTAAAAATTCTGATTTTCAGAAATGTAAAATAATAACTTCATGCTGTTTTAAGGCACCAAATTTGTAGTGAATTGTTACAACAATAATAGAAAACTAATACAATGCCAATTGCACCACCTACCTTTTCAAGAGACAACAAATAGCAGATTTAAAATAAATAAATAATATATAATAATACGTGAATATATAATCGATGATACAATGCCTACAGTAACTAAAATGAGAGCCATGTAGAGTCGATATGTGTCATATCTGTGACTGGTGAGCATCTTTTAAATAAATACTTTTTCTATGTTTACTTTTAGGCCAGAACTGCATTTCCCAGGATCCCTTGCAACTAGGCCATAGGCATGTGACCTGAGCCCCACCAATCAGACGTACCTTTGTGAGAAGGCCCTGGAGGAATTCTTTGCTAAAGGGCTCAGGGGAGCAATCACTGAGCTCTTAAGGCAGCAGAGGCAGAGGTCCTCCTGCCGATGTCCCATCTCAGTATCTGAAGTGCACTCAGCAGTGGCCGGAAGATGATTTGGGTATCACTCCAGGCTTAGAGGCTCCAGGCCTGATTTTCTGGCCTTCCTGGAGATTCTGCAAGCCACACAATATCCTTCTTGCAGTGTGGATTTTTTTCTCTTGCAGTTAAGGACCCTGGCTGGTATGTCAGTTCACGGTGTGCTCGTAAGGAGCCTGTCAATTTTAGCAGCTGGAAGGTGAAGTGTTTTGCCTCTCCAGCCAGGCTGAGCTGTTCAGTGAGATTAGGAAATGGAGGCCAAAGTACACGTTAGTTCCCAACCCCAGCCGCGGAGCCTCACGGCAACCACCGAACAGCTGGTCCCCTTTAAGCCTCGAGTGGCCATGGTCCAGATAATGAGTGAGGAAAGTTCCGACTGGGTTTTCAGGTGGGCTGCAGAAGGACCCAGCTGGGGGAAGTGAGGGATGACTAGCATCATTTCCTCAGACACAGGTGAGGGAGCTGCTAGAAACCTCTTCCAGAGTCAGTTTCCTCTCCACCCCCCTCCCTGGGGTAGCCAGTCCCCATGTGTGATTTGGGGAGACGTGGCTGAAGTGGTCCTGACCTTTCCGGGCCTGAGAGCTCTCACGGATGAGGCAGCCAGCTGCGGGCTGAGCCTCGACACACATCCCACGTCCGGGAGCGTGTGCTCAGCCTGGAACGCTGTCAAGGTCAGTGTCACATGAAGTCATCCTTTCCCTCTGGACTCTATCAGGATTCATCCTTGGTATTTCTGAGTCAGGTGACAATTTATAAGCACTTAGGAAACCAGAGGGATTGTGTCTCTGAATGAGATTTCGTGCTGTGTCTTAACTCCTAAGGTTGCTCTGGAAACAAGGACGTTGACCAGGAAATTAAATGTTATATAAAGGCTGTCGAGAATTAAGCATACAAGAAGGGGAAATTAATGGTTAATGGGCATTCAGGAAGGCCTAGGAATTTTAGCTGCTATGAAATCAAATCCACTTCTCTAAATGATCCCACAGCCTCTGGGGAAAGCTGTGCCTTGTTGGATCTTACAAGGGGCAACTGAGGTGGAGTGGTGTTGTATGTGGCTTTATTCAAGGAATACTAATCCCTGTAATATTTTTTTCCTCACAAAATATTGTCAAGGAGAGGTTTTCTTGATTGCCATTGCCTGAAACCTACCCTTAGACATTTTAATTTTTTTGGCTTAAGGGTAAAACACCCTCATCCCAAGTCCTTAGAAGGATAAATGTTATGACCTTGGCAATTATTAAAAATTTAATAATAATCAATGTAAATATTTGATCAGATCCTTTCCAATGTCCCTCCACAGAACAATTTCCCAAGAAATGAATTTTCAGTTACGTTTTGATTGGGGAGTGAGGGTACATGAGGATATTAATCGATGAGCAAATTATGCTTAGGGATAAATTTATGGAAAAACTGGTCATTCACAGGGAGCACTTTCTAGAAGAAAGCTGGAAAGATGGCTTGGGAATTTCCTTTCTGACTTAAAGGCATGTGTGCTTTATTCATTACACTAGGAAGTTCAGCCCTAGAGAGGGTTTGTCCTGGGCCTAACCATACTAATTAAAAGTTCAAGTAGAATTCTGATAGTAACTAAGATTACTACTCAGTGCAATACAAAAATCAGTGGTCCATGTTAATTGTGCTTTGCTGATATGGCTGCAATAAATTGAAATCACTATGGATGTGGATATAGTGAGTTTTATTTGAACAATAACTTCTATTTAATGCTTGCTTTCTCAAGTGAACATTCATTTAAAGCAGAAGCTTTAAAGATCTCCAGCTCTGGTTCCAACCGACCACTTGGTACATGTAGTGAGCACAAGAGACCTAGGGCCACCCTTCCCAACCCAGGGCTCCTTGAGTCATGCTCCCTTGTCCCCACAGCCACCCAGTTCACCCATAGAGGAGGATCCCTGTCCCATCCCATACCTGAAGCAAGTGTATTGCTCTTCCGATAGGCATTCTTGGCCAGCCTCTGTACCCCTCAAGAAAGTCTAAACATTATTCCCCTCCTGCTCACCCAAGACAATCTTCCCCAATGCTGGATTTCAGAGCTTGCCAGTCCCTGATGCTGTCGCCCTGTGTCCAGGTGAGGTGCATTTGGCAGACAGAACTCACTTAACACACCCATCTATGCAGCTCACCCCCCAGATTCTGCAATGCAATACTCCTGACACTCTTAGACCCCAACTTCATGCTCGGAACCCAAATAATGTGAAAAAAATCTGCTCAGATCACCTGCTTTGTAGGCTTCTGATTCCTGAAGCTAGGGCACCCCAGGGGCAATCTGTAAGGGTCACCAGTGAGTGGTCCCCAGGGCTGGCACCAGTTTAATTCCATGACGGTCTAACATGGAGTGACCCACACAGTTTGTTGTTTGTTTCTGCTTCAACGTGACCCCAGCCCTTCCTGCACCCCAGGAAGCAGGATGTAGTCACTCTTCAATAATCTATAAAATACCAAGAATCAGCGACTCGACATTCTGTAAGTGATAGCAAACGATTTTAAGTACAATTACAGCAGGAGGACACGGTACATTAACGTGTATCCTGCTTTGGAACTAACAAAACATCTCCTTTAGCCCTTTGCTTCCTCTCCCTCCCCGAAGGAATTTGCTATTGTTTGTAAATATAGCATACCCCTAACACCAGCTTTATTTAACCACATTTCAAACTTAGCCTTTCTGATCATCCTAACTAGGATGGCTTTGATTTTTTTATTTTTTGAATCAACTCCGTTGAGGTACAATTTATATACAATAAAATGCACCTGTTTTAGGTATGGAGTTCAATAAGTTTTGGCAAATGTGTACATATGCCTGTGTAACCGCCGCCATACTCAAAATATAGAATATTTTCTGCCACCTCAAAAAGTTATCTCATGCCTATTTGCTGTTGACCCCTTGCCCACCCCCAGTTCCAGGTGACTACTGATCTGCTTTTTGTCACTACAGATTCACTTTGAAGGTTTTTGATTTTAATGAGAATATATTGCAGTCGGTAAAGTGGAGTCCTACGTGTTTCTGCTTAAGCTCTTGCAAGGGGACCACATGATCCAGTTTTAACATTGAGAAAATTCACAATTGGTACATTATCAGAGCCACAAACAATTTATTCCTGTTGCCTTCCTTTCTTCCGTTAGCGTGATACATTGTTTTTCAAAGGTAGTGCCAACAAATCCTCCCCCCGTGACCATGTGCCTCTCTTCCCAACAAGAGGCTGCGTCTCTCCTTCCCCTGGAAATGACACCATCTTCTGACTTGATTTGACCAACAGAATGTAGAGGAAGTGATGCTCTGGCATTTCCTTATAAGACCTGACAGTGTCTGCTTTGGGCCTCTTAGGATTCATGGATAAATAAGCTCAGGCCAGAATGCTGAATGACGAGAGTCTGAGTGGAGAGGGAGGGGCCCCGTCAGCCCCCTGCTCTTCACCCCAGCCGAGGTGCCAGACACGTGAGTGAAGCCATCTCGGGTGTCTCAGCCCCAGCTAAATGCAGCCCCGTGAGTGACCTCGGCCGACACAGCACAGAGTGGAAGAACTACGCAGCTGAGCCCGCCCCAGAACCGTGAAAAATAATGAATCTTTATTCTTTGAACCTGCTAAGTTTGGGGGTAGTGTATCATACAGCAACAGACAACTAATACAATTGGGAACACTGATGACGGGAAATACCCCCATAAAAACACTTGAAACAACATCAGTGAAGAGAAAGGACACGCGGCCTCCATAGCACTACAAAGCCCTGCGCTCCTTTGTGAATCCCCGGGTGCTGTTGATGAGCTCGCTCTGACCAAAGGAACCAGAACCTAGGGCGCATTCCTGGACCAACAGAGGTCTCATCAGGGGCTCTCTGGAACTCAGCGTGGGGGCTGGTTCAGGGAGGGAAGGGGTTCGAGACCCTCCTTCTTCTCTTTCTTTCTGTGGCTTTCAAAGGGAGAGTCTCACAGGATAGGAGGAGTCATAGCTGAAGAATGTGGGTCTCTGTGGAAACCTAGGACACTAACTACGAGGTTAAGAGCTTCTTAGAGCCAAGTCTCCTTAGGAAGACCCAGATGAGAAATAATGCAGGAATTCCCATAATCAAGCCCTGGCACGGCCTGTAGCATGCAATAGTCATGCACAAAAGTGTCTGTTTAATCAGTCAATTTATGCCTGAGTTATCTGACTTATCCAACAGTCCACAGGCCCTTTGGGTTCAGGGAACTCAAGACTGGTGCTAACGTATTCACCAGGCACAGACAAGCCACTTGGATAAATCACGGGGCATCGTGCACACACCTGAGCCAGAAAGAGCCATAGGAGGTTTAATTTGGAGATAAATGATTTGGCCTCTTGTAGACTTAGCCTTCACCTACCATTGAATCATAGGGTGGGGTGAACTGGGGACATCAGCATAAGCTCATCACTTGCCCTTTCTTTCCTGGAAGACCCAGTCATCTTCAACCAAATCTCCAGGTCATAGGAAAAAAAAAAAACTCCTCTAGCAGCAACTCATTTGAATTGGGGAGAACTAATGGGATATATGTAAATTGCTGCTCTAAAGGTTTGAATAACCAGGTGGTAAAAACAAGGGGACCAGCGTTTCCTGATGCAGGTAGGTGGTCAGCTGCTGGCAGAGTCTGTTTGGAATTGGAGCAATGAGAACAAACTATTTCGCCTTAAGTCTCCACTTGTTGGTGAGCCCCTGAGAACAAGGAAGACGAGACAAAAGAACTTTCCTGAATCTGGGCCAGAAAGATGTCTCTCCCCAACTGTCTTAACTTTTCAATTATACAATGGTCCTAGCCCATCTTCGGGGTCGTTGTGTTCCCTGTGCATGCACTGAGGTGGGTTTCCACAGCATTACCTCTCAGGAAGCCAAGGAAGGGGATGTGGGTACCCCAGGGGTCTGCCTGTAGTGGGAGCCTCGAGCGAGTGGCAGAGACAAGGAGGGCCAGAGCACAGGCCAGCAGTAAATGTGGGACCAGCACAAGGGGGCGTCAATAGGTCAGAGTTTTCACTTTCTAAACTGGTTTGTGTCTTTTGAATAAATCCAAAGGACCGACCCTCTGCTCGTGCAAGATCTGTGAGTGGGGTGCAGGCGTTTGGAAAGGCTTTCAGTGCTGCGCAAATGAAAGGCAAAGGCTCTGTTGTTTTAGCTCTGTCTGCAGCTGGAAGATGGCCACACCCGCTGGCGTCTGACTGAGTAGGAAAAAGGCCCCAGGGTGTCCTGTGCTGGGGACACCAGGTGACTGTACAGAATGCATGCCAGCCAGGAGATCCCAGCAGGTGTCGGCGCTGGGAAATGCGCAAGCTCGGCCTGTTTTCCTGCGTCGATGGAGCCTCTGGCTGAGTCACTCTTCCCTCCGCCTGGGGGAGCGAAGTCCCAGAGCTTCTGCCGACGTGCCAGCCTTTCTTTTCTTTTTCCTTGGCGCTCTTGCCTCTTCTAGGACAGCAAACGAATCAGACCTAGAACCCAGAACACACTTGAATAGACTTTTTCTTAATACTTAATGACCAAGATCAAGGGTCACATGGCAAACAAAACACCTCAAAGACAGGAACCAACTACTCAGCAAAACCAAGCTACTACTGATGGTTTTTAAAACAAAGCGAGGGGTCGGGTATAATCTAGGGTCAAGGGCAAGCACAGGGCAATCTCTGTTCTTAGTTCCTTTATAGGCTCAGAAATGATATTCTTAATGTGATAACCTCAGCACAGTTAGATCCTCAGACATAATAAAAACAACATTTTATTGTTAATATCTAATTTGCATGCTGTTCCACATCCTTTTTGGAATGAAACAAGGCAATAATAATAAAATCATTAAAATAATAATTTTAATGGTTTTTTGCAAGTACTTCCACATGTATTATTTTCTTGGTCTTTCAACAGCCCGTTGAACTGGTAGAGTCTTGAACAGGTCAGAGACAGCCTGCTTTTGGGGGTTCGTCTGAATCTGTAGCACAGTGTTAGTGTGCCTGTCCCTATCGGGGGGAGAGGGGGGTGGCAGTGTAGATATATGGGGCCTGACGTGCAGGAACCCTGAGGACATTCCTGTATTTTGCTGACCTTGTTGGCAGATAACTTTCCAAAGACACATTAGGGATGGCATTTTAATTTCTGCGACATGTAGGAATGCAGTCTCATTGGCTACGGATGTTCCTTGGGCCATTGTAAAGGTGACATTTACCTTTGGACAAGTCACAAGTTACAGAAACCTGTTTAAATTGGCTCAAGTAAAAATGGGACATTTATATCAGGATCTACTGGTGTCTCAAGGAACCCAAGGACAAGGACAAGGACTCTCGTGAAGGACTGGAACCAGAACAAACACATGTTCCAAACGGACGTCACATTTCTGAGTCTCCAAGGGGAGAATGTGTGAATCTTCCCCAAATCAAGCAAGCCTGGGAGTCTGACCACTCAGTGAAACAGTGTAAAATGGTGAAGTCCCAAGAGGGGACAAGGAGGCAGACCGGAGAGACAGAAAAAATACCCTACCATATGTAAAAATTGAATGTATGATAAAGCATAACAAATTGGAAAGATTAGTCAACAAATGATGCCAATATCATTTAGAAGTTCCCTTTAATACACCAAAATAAGTTCCGAGGCATTTAAAGAGTAAATGTTTTTTAAAGTTTTTTTTTTTTTACAGTATATCATAAAAACTAAAATAAATATCATTTAATATTAACTAAGATTTTAGCAAAATGAAAGGAATGACTTCTAAGCCCAGAAACCACAGAGGAAAAAATCATAAAGAAACCCCGAAACACTTGACATTTACCGAGTGCTTCTTATCATCAGTCTCTATTTTTAAGCATTTTGTCCACATTATCTAAAGTATCTTTTAACTTTATGAAGATGGTATCATTATTCTCATTTTTAAAGATGTTAAGTAACTTTCCCAAGAGTTACAGTGAGTGGTAGAGCCCATCTTCATACCTGGAACTGTCTATCCCAAAAGCCAATACTCTCATCCTCTATGTCGTGAGGTCTCCTTCATACAAATTTAAATGGGTTTAAAAGGGCACAGTTCAGTCGCTCATGCATTTGGCATGTATTTATTGAGTTCTCACTAAAGGACCGACTGCTCCAGGCACCTGGCATCATACAGGGACAAATCAGGCAGGCAAGTTTCCTGACCTCACGGAGTTTCCATCCCAAACTAGCATCTAGACAGGGGACATGCCATAAAGAAGCAAGTGAGTGAAGAAACAAGAGAATGTCTGATAATGGCAAGTCCACGAAGAAGAAAGCATAGGGCTGTGTGATGGAGGGACTGAGGGAGGCCTCGCGGGGGTTGGGTGGTTGGGGAGGCCTGGGGGAGGCAGCCTGGCTGGTGGATGAGATATGTGGCGTCAGGCCACCAGAAGAATCCGGAAGGATTCTTAGGTTTGGGGCTAGGGTGGATTGTACTGCCATTTACTAAGATAGAAAAGACCCGAGAAGTAGAGCAGGTTTAGGGAGGAGAATTTGGAGTCCCATCGTGACGTGTTAAATTTGAATGGCTCAATAGACATCCAAGTGGAGTTGTAAGACAAACAATGGTCCTACAATGCATCATATGTGCACGGCCAACATCACAAAGCGTTAATATCAGATATATTGACAAGAAGAACACTCAACTTCCAGCAGAGGTATGGGCAAAAGATGAGAAAAAAACAATTTAAAAAAGAGAAAATACAATCGATAAACAAATGTGGGAAAATATTCAGCCTCACTGGTAATCCAAAAAAGGCAACTTGAAACATCCATGAGGTAGTATATTTTTAACTACTAAATTAGAAAAATATTTTTTAAATAATGGCACCCAGTGGAGCCAGAGCAAAATTGATACTCTTTGTACACTGATGGTGACATTATACAGTGGAACGAATATTTTGGAAAGTGATTTGGCAAGAGTCACAAAAATTCTTATATTTGTTGACCCAGTTTTTTCACTTTGGGCGTTCTGTCTTCCAGAAAAGATACTGTGTGCCCATGGTATGTACCTCAGGGTTACTAATGGCAAAAATTCAAAAAGCAAAAACAAAGCGCCCAGCAGTAGGGGAATGGTTACGGAAATTATGGTAAATCTGCTCCATCCAGCTGTGATGGCAGGGCTGCCTCAAGTGACACGCTGCGGAAACTTCCTCTTGGTGGCAAGTTGACCCCAAAAGAAGAAGAGGCCGGGAAGCCCTACCCTGCTTCAGGCTTCTTGTGGGGCTCAGGGCCTGACTGAAGGGACCCTTCAGGTCTGGTCCCTTCGGCCTGGTCACCTGGAAGGATGGAGCTACTGTGGCCCCTGGGACTGGCTGGAGCCCCTGAGATGCCAGAAGGTAAAGAGGGAGGAGCACACGTCACGAAAGGTCTGTGCTCACCTGCTCCTTGGGCTGTGGAATCTCTGGCAACAGCCTTTGTGACCGCAGTGGCCTTCCCCTGCCGACCTACCCCGTGCTGCTTGGGGAGAGACACTGTCCCTCGAAGTTTATCCCCAGAAGTTCTGTGTGTCTCTTACCATCCTCCGCTTTCCGTGGGCTTGGTCTTGACGACACCTGAAATCACAAGTGAGGTGGCTCGAGGGCCTCTTCTGTTCAGCGACTCGGCAAGCTGGTCAAACGTGCCGTGTTCCACAGAGTCACGCAATCGAGAGGCTACCCCCGGTCACCAGGCAGTTGCCGTGGGGACCGCTCGGGCTCCCGGAACGCTCTCTGCAGTCTGTAGTGGTTAGCTGGGCATCAGCAGTCTTCTCAGGGGGATATTTTGTAGGAGTCAAATGACCTCCCAGTTTTTCCATCCCTGTGAGGATGAGGGAACGAGGTCCCTGCCTCCTGGGGAGCCTTTGTTAATGCAGCCCATGACCCCTCAGAGCAGCAGTGGCCAAGGGCACTTCAAAACTGAGCCGAGAAAGTAAAATAGACCAGAGAATGTGGCCAAGGGAATCGGAGGAGGCTCAGAGGAACGCTCCCCTCATACCGCGGAAAATCAGGAATCCGAATCATTTCACGCTCCTTCCCTCAACTCCCGTGGAAAGACCGCTATGTCCAATTCAAACAGCCCTCAGGAGTCTCCCTGGACCCCAAGCCGGCCCGAGTTGTGTCACAGGGGCGGCAGCACCCCGCTAAGCCACCAGCGTGCAGACACCGGAGGTCACAGCAGGCGGCACTGCAGAGAAGTGTCAAGTGAAGTGACAATAACAAGCCACCTCCAATGCTCCTGCCATCCTCCGCTTACCCACTCAGCGTGCATTTCCTGCAACGAGCTGTGTTCATCTGTCCCGAGGTTGGTCCCCCAGGAAGGCAATACTACATAGACCTCCTGGTGACCACGTCCCCACACCCTTATGCAAGGCATGATGCTGACAGCCAGAGCTCGCCTCAAAACGCCGCGGAGGTCTTCGGTCACCTCGTAAGAATTTCTGATATGAATTTTGAATATTGGGTGTGTTGCCCTCCTTGGCCCCCACCTCACTCAAACACCCAGCACCGGGCAGGCTGCAGAGACTGCTTTAGGGATGCCAGTCGTGGCTTGTCACCCCACCATTCCCCACAACCCTCATAATTTAGAGCCATGGCCCAGCCCCTGGCTATAGCGGTCGGGGCCGAGTGGGGCCATCTGAATGCTGCTGACCAGCACACTGTGGCGGGAGCTCCAGCCTGAGAGGGGGGCTGATCCGATTTCTCTCCTGATTCATTCTGAATTGGGTAACCAGGGGCTCTGGCAGCAAGTCTAGGAGGCTGCAGAGGGAAGGGTCTTCCAAAGGGACACAAAGTGCCTCTGTCGGGAGTGGGAGGAAGCGCCTGGTCCCCTGCCAAAGCGTGGTCAGTGGCGGGGAGAAGAAATCTTAGCATCCCCTTGGAGTGACCGCCCTTCTAAAACTTTACGATGACTTGGCATCGCTCACTGGTGCGCAGATACGGGGAGCATCTTCCCGTGGGCAGGGCAGACACCAGAAGGGGGAAGCCGGGCTTCCTGTTGTCTCACTCTTGTTCTCTCAGGTGCCAAGGTCGAAGGCCCCACAGCCGCCCTGACACCCTCGCTGAGAGCCACAGCTGTGTCCTCTGCCTCACTCTTCACACGCCCATGTGATCTGTGTGGCTCGGATGGGCTCTTTATACCCACGCTGCACCAGAATCATGGGGCAAGAAAGGCTATTTATTAATAATACAGACTCCCGGGTCTCACTCCAGACTCAGTGAATCAGAATCCCCAGATGTGGAGCCCAGATCTGTATTTTTAAAGCTCCCCCGGGATTCTGCTGCACAGCCTGGGTGGGAAGCCTTGGAATCAGGCCCCAGAATCTCGGGGGGGTATCTAGCCGCAGCCACCCAGCTTTTAGTGGTAGTTAGTGGTGTCTGGGTGCTGTCCTCTCCAAACAAGGTGAATGCCCAGAGATGACCCTTCCATGCAGTCATGTGGGTCTGATTCCTCCTGGGGCTCATGGGGAGCACAGGTAGGAGGAAGGAAATGGACAAACTGACAGTTAGCACAGGAGCTGGGCTCTGGTGACAGGCCACTTTCCACACCCGCTATGACGTGCATATACATAAACATTCACGCCAATCTTTGAATCATGCAGACGGAGGTCGGAACTGACAGCACGTAGACAAACTTTCCATGTTGGCTAATTGAGTACTGTTTCGTTGCTGGATGTGGATTCCTTGTTAGCATCTGCATCCACTCCGGCTCCCTGCCCAGGGGGTGTTAGGGTGCCCTCCAGACGCTGACTTCACCCGCTGCACCCCACTGGCTCTGCCTCTTACACAGGCCTCTCTCATCTTTCCATTCTCCTCTGAGGGCCTCAATCCCTCTTTATTCCTCCCCGCAACAATTCTTCCTCCCTCACTTCATGCCAGAGAGAGAGCTAGTCCGACGAATGAGTCAGCTTCCCAGTCTGACTGGGCCACAATTCCCAGCGGGTGTCACCTTGAGGTTATTTATGATCCTAATGGGACAAAGGCTTTTCGTCACGTTTTCACTTAGGGGAAATAAGGTGCAGTGATCTCTAGCCTAAGCCCAAGAAATATTACACATGCTTCAACCCAGTTTGACAGAAGTTGGGGATTTGGGGCCAAAGCACCAGCTTATATTAAATTTGGGGATTGAGGGGGTACAAAACACACACACACACACACACACACACACACACACACACACAAAACGAGGTGGGGGAATTTGGAATACTGGAAAAGCTGACACTGGAGAATGAGGCTTATGCTGGAAGCAAGTAGGTTCCTCCCACAGTCACCTCTGGACTAGGGCACCCTCCAGACTGGGAGACTGGCAGATACCAGCTCCCATAAAGCTTGAAGCAGGAACCAGCCACCTGCAGTACTGTCTCCCCTGGGAGGAGTCAGGGAAGGGGGTTGTGGGGGGAGGGGGAGAGACCAGGGTATTGAACTAATTGATACGAGACCTTTCTATACTTGGAAGGAAACGTGAGGAGAGGGAGATGAATGTGACAGCTAAACAAAAGTTGTATTTTCTCTGCCTTGCCCGGCTTCTGTTCCCTGGATGTTTCCTTAAAAGTTTGACGAGCGGGCAGGTGGTTGGACTAAAGCAGTATCAGACTGGGTTCTCTCCCTTGATAACCTTATAGCAGCACCCAGGCTCACCCGTCACCCTCAAAGGCTTCATCCTTATACTGCAGCAGGATTCAGGCCTTTGTCACCACCTCCCATCTGGGTTACTCAGTGGGCTCCTGTCCTAGTCTATTTGGGCAGCTATGATAGAAAACCTCTGATCGAGTGGCTTATAATATAAACAATAGAAATTTATTTCTCACTGTCCTGGAGGCTGGAAGTCCAAGATCCAAGTACCAATAGATTTGGTCCAGTGAGGGCCTGCTTCTTGGTTCATAGGCCATCCTCTCCCTGTGTCTTCGCATGGTGGCAGGGGTGAGGGAGCTCTCTGGGGCCTCTTAGGCAAGGCCACCAGAATGACCTGATCACTCCCCAAAGGTCCCGTCACATTGAGGGTTTGATTTAAATGTATGGATTTTAGGGAGACACAAATATTCAGGCAATAGCAGCTCTTCCGTGGAGTCCCTTCGGAACCCAGCTCCCACGGGCACCCAGAATGTTCTTTCTGAAAACGCAGACCTGACCACGCGGCTCTGCTTCTACAACCCTCAATGGGTGCCCCATCAGTTACAGGACACGGTTCCGGTTAGGACGTCCCCTGTCGGGGAAGAGCCCAGACGCTCCAGACCAGGGGAGCGTGTCAGGGCCGTGTGGTTTCTGGTCGCCAGGACTGAAATTTCCTCAATCTGAGTCACCCGAAGATGTAGCTCGAAAAATCGTGGTAAAGGTCATCTGTGCTTGCATGAAGAATCACGTTCGGGTTCCTAAGCTCGTCATCAACCCAGAAATGCAAACGTGTGGTTCGTCCCTTCCCATGGCTGGGTATCGGACATGGCACAAACAGCCCGTGAAGATGTCGCGCTTTCTCATCCCATCCCTGCCTTTGGGATTTACAGCAGCAGCGTCAGCCTAGACTTTCATTTGGTCCTTCTCACGTGAAGCGAGGAAGTTGAAATCTGATAATGAGTCATTATCAGCTCAGGCCCTCATCTCTCTTGATACAATAGGGACCCCATAGACTTCAGGGTGAAAAAAGAAATCGCAATTTAAACCGTTTTTGTGTTCTCCCTGCCCCCATGTCACAGGCGATGTCTGCACCCACAATGGCAGAAATTCAACTGCATTTTCACCCAACTGAGTGGACCAGGAGGGGACACAGCAAGGAGACGTTTGTCTCATAACCTCTCACCATCTCATGTGCCGTCCAGCACAAAGGCGAGGCGTCCTTGCCTGCCTCTGCAGACGCTCAGCTCAGCTTCTGCTGAGCAACCTCAGGGGCTGGGGGTTCACGCCCTCCCGCACCTCCCAGCCCCTCAGTGGGGCGTCCAGAGGTCACTGCTGTCCCCTGTCTAGTCTCTGGATGTGGAAATTAGCCTGAGAGACGTAAAGTAAACTGTTTTCTGACGACAGATGGTTCTGGGGTGGAAACTAAAAGCAAGAAAAGAATAATGACACTAGTTATTCCAACTTTTTTTTTTTCCTTTGGGAAAATGTCATACATAAAACAGAAGGAAGCAAGATTTTGCCGTAAAATATATCTTCCCAGAATACTTCACCAGTGGCTCTGTTGAGTGGTCCAGGCCTGGTCTGGCTGAACTAGATACTTACACAGCCAAGGGTGAGAAGGAGAACTCAGCCCAAGCCCCGGGAGGCCCCTACAGCTTCTTCAGGGATGTCCTGGGGCGGGACTCACCTCTCCCAGACAGACCCGGTGGCCAGCAGCAGCTTCCGTCAGCAGGAGGTGCCAGGTGGGAGGGGCGAAGCCCTCCAGTGCACACCTGTGATGGGCATGGGACAGTCAGTCGGTGCTCACCCTGGTAGCCCTCCCTACGGCTACCGAGGCCAAGGGCCTGACTTTGGATCTCCAAGGAAATGAGCAGCTGGGTTCCTTCTCGAGGTCCCAGGTGGGAACCCAGGCCTGAGAAGATGCCGCACCCCGGACGTAGGTGAGAAGGGAGGGTAGCCAGACGGCCCCACTGCTGCCCCAGAGGGACACGCCTGGCTCCAAACCCCGTCCCAACCTGCCCCTGCTCTCCAGATGAGGGAAATCAACATCTACCTGGGTAAGTTACTGAAAGGACAGATGGGATAAGGTGCAAAAAGTGAGGACAGTAGCTGGAATGTGGTAGGAACTTCGTAAAAGAAGGTTCATCGATAATAAAATAGTCCCTGCTCAGAAGCCGCCTCCACAGAGAGGCGCTTGCTGGCCACCCGCTTCGGAGCACGCTCCTGTCATCATCTTGCCCTATTTTACTTCAATAGGACGCAAGCTCCATGGGACAGGGACCCTGTTCACCGCTGTCTCCTCAATGCCTAAAAGAGCACCTG
>CM053516.1:9046673-9107058 GCA_028627145.1 Eidolon dupreanum | reverse complement strand
GAAGATATACTGGAAATAAAGGAGCACAGGAAAGCAGCCCAGCGTGAAGACGAGCAGACGATCAGACAGCCCATGGAATGCTCATCACACTGCACGCACAGTCTTGGTCTTCCCTTCTCATCTACCTCCCCCCCACCCCCGTGAGGCCAAGGTCAGGGGCAATCTAGATGATCCCAGTCTGTCCTAGGATTTTCAGGACAGCCCGGACTGCTTATCAAGTATTCTCTGCAGTCGTCCTCATGCAGCATCAAAATGGTTAGCAACCCAACATCGCAGCATCCATCACTGGTTCTCAGAATACCTCTCACACAGGGGACTGCCACAGGTGCACCTTGTCCCAGCTTTAGTCCTAGGTTTCGTTTCTAAAATACTGTTCGTGCAGCTGTGAGGTCTCAAGGGGGACAGGACAGGAGAATGAGGCTGGGTCCACCTTGGGTCACCGGTGAGCCCGGCCCACTGGTGACAAGCGGCTCTGCTCAGGGCGTTTACTGCCAGCTTCCGTGCGATCTGCCGAGCGGGTTCCTTGGGCTCTGCAGTCATCAGGGTGTTCAGTTCCTTGGCCGTAACGGCAGCCTTTACGGAGTGCCTGCCGGCCACGTGGGCTGCTCACAGACCATTTTCTCTGTACGGTTTCGTTGGATTTTCACGACAGTCCCACGAGGTAGGGTCTTTGTTTCACCTTTTCAGACTGCAAAGCATGGAGACCAACGCTGTTCGCCCTGGGCCGGGGAGGACTCTTGTAGACACACTAGAAGTAAACGCAGGGAATCTGTGGGCGTCAAGACAGCGGGACCTCGAGGAGAGCAGGGAGGTTGTTCAGAACCCCACAGCAGCAGCCGTGCGCGTGCTGGATCCCATCCCGGTGATCCTGCCCAGGGCGGGACTCAGTTTACCCAGGTCCCTACAGTGCCTGCAGCTGCTGCTCTTGCCCCTACGTGCGCCATCTCTCTCCACGCCCCTTCTCTGCCTCAAGGCTCTGCTCACTTGCAGGATTCCTCGCTGTCCTGTCCCTGGCAGTCACTCCACCGTGGGAGTCCCCTTGTGTGTCTCTCCTCAGCCACTGTCCAGTACACCGGGCATGGTCCTTCTGCAGAGCCACCCTCAGGGCCTCTGCTGGGCTGCCTTGGAGGCTCCTTGGCCCAGTCAGTGGTGGGGTCACTTGTGCAGAACCAGATCACCATGCTCAAGAAACGGCCAGGGGGTGCCGGCCTCCGTGCAGACACTCAGCAGCTTGTTCAGGTGGCAGCCTTTTTCTAGATGAAGGGCCAACCAAGGATCAAGCCCGGCTATGGTGTCCCCAAAGCCTGGCACACCCCTCTGTTGCTGTTACTGTTCACCCGTGCAGGCCTGGAGCAAAGAGAGACTCCTCTTGGTTTCTGCCTGATACAACCTGAGTGCCCTCCATCAAAAAACCATCCCTCACTTCCCAGCATCTGGCCAAAATTTAAAAGTCACCTGCGACGGTCTGTAGTGAATTAGTTAGTGAGGGCCCCGGGCTCCACACGGCCCCAGGGAACGTGCCGTCCGCATGACGGCCAGGTGAGACCTGGGATGGTGTGAGGTAAGCCCAGGCTTGTGGCACCGAGGATGAGCACTGAGGAGATGGAGGACCAGCAGGAAAGGTGGTCCTGTGTGGCTGCAGGTCAGAGAGGGTGGTGGACAGCAAGGACATGGAAAAGCTCCCCTTTAACCTTCCACCCAGGGCCCCCCCAATCTGCCACTGATCTGATTTCTGGGCCCCAAACTGGAACATGTGGTCAAAGACATCATGTTTAGACACGGAGACAAAAGAGTCAAAATCAGGACGGCCTGGAAAATCCAATGCCTGTTGCGGTATTTGGGTCGGGGGTGTGTGGTTGGGTCAAACTTCACATATGAGCTTCAGTCAACCACAGGTGGCTGGGGCCCAGGAAGGGGGTGGCTCTTGCAAAGAGATAAGGACCGCCCTGTGAGAGGTGCTGCCCCAGAGCAGCCGGCCCCAGCTGCTTCTCAGTTCCTGTGGTAAACTCACCGAGATCAAAGGAGAAGGGACCTGTCACCTCTGGCGCCTCCTCCGCCCCTTGTCTTCATCCTGTGTCCTCTCAGCCACCGAAGGTCTGACGAGACCTGCTTGGTCCTCTCTTCTCAGCTCACTGTATGCATGAAGTGCCCAGTTACTCCCACGTTGCAGATGAAGAAATGGAGGCCGTGGGGAAGTAAGGACACTCTTCAAGGTGACAGAGCAAATTTACAGGCTGATAACAGGCTAGCCCAAGTTCCTATCACTTAAGACTGTCCACAGTTCCTATCTGTTCCCAAGAAGGAATTGTGCCATGTGTCCAGCACTGAGTTGGACATCGTGGGAATTAAAACGCAAAAGAGGCTTCTCAAGACACACGTGATCTAGTTGTGTGGATAAAGGAGAAGAGCAGAGCAGGGACAGAATGGCAGTCTGAGTTCTGCTCTCTGAGCCGTGTGCCCTGGTAGGATCGGAAGAGCCGCCGTTAAAAAATTTGCCCCACTGAACAAGCCCAGTCCCATCTGATCTCAGAAGCTAAGCAGGGTCGGGCCTGGTTAGTACTTGGACGGGAGACCACCTAGGAAGACCTGGTGCTGTAGGTGTAAAAAATAAAAAAATAAGGGATTGTAAGCTGACAAGGTCCTTGCAATCTGTGAGGTCAACCAAGGGTTGCCTCCCTTAAAAAATAATAATAATAAGTAAATAAGTAAGTAAATAAGTAAATATATAAAATAAAAAAATAAAAATATTTTAAAAATATTTTTAAAAAAAGTTTGCACCAAAGGAGCCGTGGGGGCCAGATGGTCCGCAGCAGGGAGCAGCTGCGTGTTGTGGGGCTTCTGGCCGCTGCGTGGGGGGGTGGGGAGCCTAGCGGGACGGACCGGGGAGGGAGAAGCTGAAAGGAGGCTCTGTCACAGCCCACAGCCAATGCAGTGATGATGGGGCAGCCCAGAGCTGGGCCTGACAATCAGGTTACCTTCCACCCCCAATCCAGCATGGGCCCCGATAGTGCCACTGAAAGCCTCTTCTCCACAGCACTGAGCCCAGAGGTAATTTAACATGTGTGTGTGTGGTCCTTTGGTTAAGGTCTGTGAACCTGCCCCCAGCCCCACACCAGAACTGAGTGCTCCGTAAGGACAAGGCTTGTGTCCACTCTTCTGTCTTGTATCCCCAGCACCTAGTAGCCTCTCCACAAATGATTATCGAATGGATGAATGGAAGAAAGAAAGAATGAATGAGTCACCATACTGGTGATAAAAGCATTTTATATTTGCTTCCAGTTTTTGTATTTCCACTTTCCTGGTACTCAAATGACATGCTTTTCCCTTTCTCTCTGATTCCAAAGATAGAGTAGTTGTACCACTTTAAAAAAAGATTGGTATTCCTCTGGGATCTATTTTCTTGTTTTCTCTTTCAGTTTCTGACCATGAAAATAAAACATGATCATTACAGGAATTTTAAAAAATAGAAAAAGCATAAACAAACTGGAAAAAAAAAACCCCACTCATGACCTCATTACGAAAAGGTTTCACCCGTCAGCTGGTTGGCATATTTTTGTCGGGACTGACATCGCTGAGAGGCCTCAGCCTGAGGACTTGTTCTTAGGGCTCCCTCCTGCCTGCCTCACTTGCAGCCATTTTTCGGATTCACCAAGAAGCGGGGCGCTCAACCTTTTCCTCCCGCGGCCCTGGGGCTCTCATGGGGGAAGGCTGCCTTCCACTTAATGGGAATGATGGAACACCTTGCAGCCTGACAGCCAAGCTTCCTAGTCAGGAGTATGGGTGTTTGGGACTGTGTTAATTTCTTACATTATTATCCTTTTCCAAGTTTTCTGGCTGCCTTTCCGAACTAGTTCCCTGACATGCTCAAATGGTTGAATCGGCCATTAGTATGTCACTAAAATGAGTTATGACATTTCTTTAAAATCGCATGCTTCATGTTTTTACAATTCCGGGTTTACAAGATGATGTTGGTTCTCTCTGAGTCTCTTCTGTGATACTCTGGTACTATGGAAGCTACAAAAAAGTATAGGCAGGGTGGGGAGAGGTTTCATATTCATATCCCATCCATACAGTTGGCCACCGCTGTCCCAGGAGCTCTGGGGAGAAGGATTCCGAGGCCAAGTCCAAGCTCAGTGGGAAGAAGAGACGTGTCTGATTGGTTACGTCTTGGCCTGGGAAAGGATAGGACTGGGGAACGGAGAGGCTCTTATTGCCATCCTGGGTATCCATGGCTAGGCCTTCAAGGAGCTTAATGGTTTCTTTGGGAAAGAACTTGGGTCCCTCTAACTATCACCCCATCCAACTCCCCAGAAGCAGCAACCGCCACTCTTGGAAATTCGAGGTCTGTCCTTCTAGACCATTTAAAGTATTTTTACATATGAACCTATGTGCACGTGGTCTTTCATCCCTTTAGTTTCAAGAACTAATAGTAATTCCCTCCTTCTAATCAGCTCAAACCCAACCCTCTCCTTACCAACCACTTTGCCTAAAGCCATTTTCTGTAGAACCACTTAGGACCCTCCTGCCGCTGCTGTTGCCTCCTCTCCCATTCTTTCCTCTGCCCCTTCCCTCAAAATGTGCTGCCTCTCCTTTAGTCCAGAGTAAATCTTATACTTTTCCTTCTTACTCTCTCCACTCCCACTCCATATGATTCTCCCCTTATTTTGAGCTCCCTTAACATTGATGTGTAAAATCTGGCTTATCTGACTACTCACTTTTATAAACTGAACATTTCCATATTATTGTTTAGATGAATTAGAGCCGGATCTTCTCCTGTATCCACCACACTCTACAAACAGAACTAGGCTGACACTAGGACCTCAGCAATTGCTCAAGGAGTGAATAAAGCTGTTCTGTAGGGTTTTTTTTTTTTTTTTTCTATTACAAGTGTCAGAGGCTGATAACTATCCCCTTTTTCTATACTCTGGAAGGGATTCTCAACTTGTCTCCACAGACCTCAGAGTGTTTGTCAAAAGAACCATATGTCAATATCATTGAATTCTCTTATAAACTAATGTATTTTATTTTATTCATTTAAAAACATTATTCTGAGCAGGGGTCCATGGGTTTCACTAGATTGCCACAGGGGTTCATGGCACAAAAAAAAAAAAAAAAAAAAAGAGGCTAAAAATCCAGGTTCCCCAGGCATTTAGCGGGTATGTTGCTGCCTAGATTAAAGATCACACTTTCTAGTTTGTTCTGACAAATGAAGTGTTACAGAAACGATTTTTGCAACTTCCTCAAACAGACCTTGAAAAGAGGGAATATATCCTTCTTCCCCTCTTCCTCCTTTGTGCTTCCCGGATTGCAGATGTAATGGCAGGAGCTCTGGTAGCTATTTTGGACCTTGGGAATGCAGCTAGAAGACCTGGTTCTCTGACGGTGCGGTGCGGAGGGCTGCACCAGCCCCAGTCTAACTACCTCCAGACTTCTGAAATATGAGAAGGAAATGAAGTTCCAGCTAACTTAAGCTACTGTTGTTTTGGGCCTCTGTTACTCATCACCAGACCTAAACCAAACAATGCGGCAAGCCTTGCTGAAGGTAAATCGAAAATGGCGTTGTTTATCTAAAGAGTTTCCAGAAATCATCTCTCATTCTGGAGAAAGAATCATTTCAAACCTAGACAGTTACTCTTTTAGTGCTTGGCCTTATATCTAGTATTTAAACAAAAATAAGTTGTGTGGGAACATACTTTATTCAGAGTTTCCATTTTTCAGTGTATCGACTAATGAACTTGATAACTTTTTTGAGTCTCATTTTTCAGCCACTTTTGTAGCCTGCTTTCATCTCCCCCAAAGAGCGTTTATGAGCAGCCTGGCTTTGTGGCCACAAACTCTTAATTTATGATAGCAACTCTTTTAAAAACGCATCTCAAGAAATTTTAAAACCAAATAGTAACGATTGTTTTGGTGTGTTCATTATATTATTGATAGCTTCAGAATACACGTATGAAATCAAAACCATCAATAACATACTTTCTTGGGATGCTGTGGTTACTGAAAGGCATAGAATAGCGGTGCCTGTCCTCCAAAAGATTATGGTATTATTGGGGCAATACACATGATAAGATAAGCAGCGTACAACACATGCCATAAAAGTGATGTAATCGGCAAGCGATAGGGTGATTCAGAAAAGGGAAGGATAGGCTTATGATAAACGGAAGGAGGAATGATAAGGAAGACTAGCAAAATGAAGGAAATGGGTAGACCATTGGCTGGAACAGATATAACAGGAAGGTGACAATCACCATGAACACTCAGGGACATCTTCATCTTTATAAGGCCCACATGTACATGGACTTCTAAATTTCTAATGAATGCACATCATTTTTTTCTATGAGTATATATACCACATCTTTAAATGAATCATTCCTAATAAGTTCCTTAAAATTATATAAACTAAGCCTATTTATTGTAGAATTATGTAAAAATACCTAGGTCAACATAAAAGAGGAAATTAAAATTCCCATCCTGAATCCCACCACCCAAGGATAAGACCTAACCACTGTTAACATTGCAGTGCGCGTCTTCACACGGCCACAGCGGTAGGTTTCCGTTTTTTCAGTATGGTCTGGAAAGTTCGGTCTAATTTCTCCAGAACGGCTGTCCTGATATTTATAGGATGTAGTAAATATATATAAATTTCAGAGTTGTTCTGACCAAAGCTGCCCCAAACATGGACCCAGAAGCCGAGGTGGGCCACCACCAGCTGGTGTCGTTAGCCCGGTCGTGACACAGGCCTTTGTCATACCAGAGAATGGTGACCGCCAGAGTAGTTAGCATGTTACAGGTACCTGAAGAATGGGGAATGGAGACAATGGAAGACTCCTCCTCAGGGAGCTTAAAGAATAACTCATCCCAGTGTTCATAGGCAGCCACTACTGAGGTTGCATTATGAAATACTATCGTTTCATTCACTAAGAAAATCACAGTCATGCGCCACATGATGATGTTTCAGTCAGCGATGGACCACATATAGGATAGTGGTTCCATAAAATCATAACGGAGCTGAAAAATTCCTCTCGCCTAGTGGCACCGTAGCTGTCACAGCACAATGTGTAGCTCGCGTGCGTGCTGCTGTGAACAAACCTACTGCACGTGTAATTATACACAGTACGTGAAACTTGGTAATGATAATAAATGACCAGGACGCTGGTTCCTGCATTTAGCGTACTCTGCTTTTCACCGTTATTTCAGAGTGTCCTCTTTCTGCTTATGTACATTTAAAGTTCGCCGTGAAACAGTTGCGCTGTGTCATGCCAACAGCTTCATGTACCTCATGTTTGCCACATCTCCTGGCTGCACTGTTTTCTCTCGTGCTTGCTTTAATCTCATGTGGTTTTACACGTTTAGCCTAAGTGTGTACAGTGTGTATAAAGTGTCCAGAAGTGAGCGATCGTGTCCTGGGCCTTCACACTCACTCGCCACTTACTCACCCGCCCAGAGCGACTTCCGGCCCTGTAAGCTCCACTCGTGGTAAGTGCCTTATACAGCTGTGCTATTTTTTAAATCTTTTGTGTAGTATTTTTACTGTACCTTTTCTACATTTAGATACACAAAACTCATCATCGGGTTACAATTGCCTGCAGTACTTGGTCTGATAACGTGCTGTATGGGCTTGTAGCTTAGCAGCGCCAGGCTATACCACACAGCCTGGATGTGAAGTAGGCTAGACCGTCTAGGTTTGTGTAAGAGCACTCTATGATGTTTGCGAAACAATAAAATCTTCTAAAGACATGTTTCTCCGAATAGATCCCTGTTGTTAAGCTGTGCATGACTGCACTGAGGTGAAATTCACATAACTTAAAATTAGCTATTTTAAAGTGAACAATTCAGTGATATTTAGTAATTCACTATGCTGTGCAACTACCTCCTCTGTCTGGTTCCAAAATATTTCCATCACTCCCCAGTAAAAGTCCAGATCCATTCAGCAGTTTCTTCCCATTTCCCCTTACCCCCAGCCCCCTGGCAACCATCAATCCATCTTATGTCTCTAAGGATTTATCACTTCTGAATGTTTTATGTAAATGGAATCAAACAATATGTGACCTTTTGTGTCCGGCTTCTTTCACTTAGCATCATGTTTTTGAAATTCATCCACATCGTAGAGTATATTAGTACTTCCTTTTCATGGCTGGAAAATATCCCACCCTCTGTATATAACAAGGTTTGTTTATCCATTCATGTGTGGATGGGCCTTTGGACTGGTCCTTTTACAGCAAGTGCCCTGTAAAAGGAAATATTTGCAGATCTGGAAATTTACAGACAGGGTCTCATAGATAGGGAGCAGAGGCCCATTTGGGGTTACCACGTCAGCCCGTTTCACCACAGTTTGGGATCGTCTAGTGCCTGGGGTTATAAGTGATGGGACTTAGAAAAACGCATTATAATTATACAGCACATTTGCTTCCCAACTTTTATCACAATTGCGTGAGATAATCAGGACAGAAATGCTTTTCCCCGTTTTAAAAACAAGGAATCTAAATTCCAGAGGCTGGAAGTCAGATGACCTGGCTGGGAAGTGAAAGGGGTCAGGGCACAGGCCAGGCCATCTGACCAATCTAGCCCCCTCCTCCTTTAAGCACTTATCGTCGACAATAACCACAGTGAAAGACAGAGAGCCGGGTAGGAGGGAGATTCATGTGTCAGGAATAAATCTGTGGCAAATAAATAGAAGAGAACAATTGCCAGTCTGTAGGAGCCAAGAGGAGACTGGTACCCAAAGAGGGAGAGAGCTTTTCTTCACTCAAACACTCCATCCTCATTGTTCTGCATCTACTGCCCACACATCAAAGCATGTGACCAGGAATTCACATTTCATCTCTGTGGATCCTGCTTCTTGAAAACCTGGGTGTAGGGTGGGCAGAGAATGGAATGAGAGGCAGGCAGTATTCAGCCTTCTTACACACAGAGGGCTTAGGCAATGTTAGCAGAATGAATGAATGAATATGGCTCAAAACACTTTTGAATCCTTTGCAACTTTTTCCACTAGGCTGTTCATTCTCTTGCACTGAAAACGAAAGCAAAAATCTCTACCGAACAGTAGCTGTCAACAGGTCAGAGCCTGTGCCTCTCACCTTCTTAGAGGCGACGAAGGGGAGCAGAGCATTCTTCTGTGCGTGAGTGAGGGTGGAGGATACCCTGCTATAGCAAAGAGACCCCAAGATGTCAGCAGCTTAATGAACCAATGTGTTTCAATCTCTCTCCTGCATTTCCAGGTGAGCATTCCAGGCTGGTAGGCATCTTTGCTCTGCCTGGTCGTTCAGAGATCCAGCTTCCTTCTAAGTCATTGCTCTGTCATCGCTGTGACATTGCTGTCATCTACATGCCAAAGCTTGGTTGCTACAAGTTCCAACTGTCTGGCTGGTGGACAGGGAGAAAAAGCATGGAGGAAGACTGCCTATTCTCTTAATGCCTAATGGGCGTTGTGCATATCACTTCTGCCCAACTCCTACTGGCAGAAACTTTATCACATGAGCATACTAACTGCAAGGGAGGCAGGAAAATGTAGTTTAGCTGTGCACCCTGGAAGAAAGGAAGAATAGATTTTGCACCTCCACCCCACCCCTATGTACTCGCGGTCTGTTTCTAGAAAGTAGCATAGAAGACTCGCCTCCACTCCCAGACAGAAGGCCTCTCTTGCTGGCTGGAGCCTCTTTTCTGGCCTTTCCACTCTCACATGGATGGGAGTCAACTTTGAAGGATGCTGATAAGCTTGTCCTTGGGAAGAAGGATCCTCAGTCTGGAAAGGTGAAGGAAGAGAAGGAAACCCATTGAAAGTGATGAAAGCAAACAAGACCTGGATACTATAAACACTCACTAACCCACTCACAGTGGTCTCCTCTGACACTTGAAAAAAGTAAATTTTAGACAAGATGCTCAGCTTCACACAATGGGCAATAAATGCATAGAGCATTTAGAAAAGTTTCTGACAATACAAGGATTCATATAACCTTCAACCTGACTTCAGGGAGGACACCAATACTCCCCAAAACACACACACAACTCACACACACTCTCACACTCACTCACCCATACACACTCTCACATACTTAGTCACACATGCACACCCACACACATACACACAAGCACACACTCACACCACCTATCACATCCCTTGGGGGTGGCCCTATTAACATATAAAGGAGGAGACTGACCCAGCCTATGTCTATGTGCCTATGAAGGGCCTTGACTCAAGCCCTGATTGCACAAGGGCCAGCTGAGCTGAGAAGATCCATCGGATCACGGCCACCTGCAATAAACTGTCTTTGCCCGTAAGCCAGAATCAGTGGTCTCATGACTCTCTCTCTGCCTTAAAAAAAAAACATGAGCTCTCTCCTACATACTTATAACAACACCAGGAGGCATTTGGGGAAGAAAAACTGACAAGCACGGACGAAACTCGTCCATGGGCATCTTTCTTCATGCTTTGGAGGCTCCCGAGACTCCGCCATCTCCTCCCTGCCTGCCTCTGGCAGAGTCACGGCCTCAGCAGGCTCCTTCCCCACGCCCGGCAGCAAGACAGCCTCTCACTCCATTGTGATGGGGACGCCAGTGCCTCTGGGGACTGGCTCCCAACACAGAGCCCCTAAGACTTCATGTTCCCACAAGGCAAGGTTCCGATTTCTCCGTCTCGTTTCCAGAAGCTCAGCTCCTCAGACAGCAGAAACCGATTCCATTTCCTGCAGCTTCCTGTTTCTCTCATCCATAAGAAGGTGCTATGGAGTCTCTCAACAGTGTCAAGATGTGAAATGAATTTTTATGCAATCAAAAGGCCAAAAATACCGGGCAGGGAGTTGGGGTGGATGAGGTCAGAGAGGGAGAGGAGAGGGAATTGAGAAGTCCATGGCTGACATACTGCAGACCGAAGAAACGTCAGTTATTCTTTTTCAGCTCTCAGAATAAAAAACTCCCCAAAAGGCTGTGCTCATCTTCCCTATTATGGACATGTGGTTTGGGCTGGAGGAAGAGACTGTTCCCAATAAACAGAGGCAGGCAGTGACTTTCTCTCCCTTTTCCTTTGGGAGACATACAGGCTCCATCATTGCCTGAGGAATCCTCCCAGCCGCAGATTACACTTTGTTTAAATCTATCAAACCTTATGGGGTTTATTGCTGCTGGTTTTAGGGCCCCGCTCCTTATTTGGCCTTTGGAAGAGGACGTTTTTCTGCTTGTTCATTGCTCTCCTATTGTACTGGCACAAGGAAAAGGCTGTAAACACCGGGACAAAAGGCTGGAACAGTAAAGCAAAGACATGAGGCTGGTACCTGTGTTGTTTACCTCTGTCCTCGTCTTATTAAGCACAATTGCTTACGTGAACATACCTGACGATGGCCTTCGGAGCCTCAGAGTTTGTCCTGCTGGCCGTTGCTAATGCACAGAGAGGCCGGGAGGACAACGGGGGGACTTGTGTGGTCAGCTCTTGGCTCCTCACCTGTTGGCTGTGTGCCCCCAGGACAATCATTTAACCTTTCGGATCCTCAGTTTCTTCGCCTGCAAATTCAGACTAAGAACACTGCAGAAGGTGGATGGCCACTGGAACATGGCAGTGTAGAGAGGGGTCGCCAGGGAGAGGCTGGCGGGCAGCCAGCTGGAGGCCTCCTGGGGTCAGATTTAAAGTGGCAAATTTGCCACAGGTCAGATTCGATCATGTAGGCCCAAGAATCTAATGTCATTCCCCATGAGGGCGCCCATTTTTTCAAAGCCAGTTCACACCAATCTGGCTCACAGGGACCAATGTATAGACCTGAGTAACCCGTTGCTCATTCTAATTGAGAAGTACAGTCACTGGCAGGATCAGTCAGAACATCCCCAGGCTCTGGGTGAGTGATGTGACTTTGCTTGGTAACATGGCTGAGAAACTAGGGGAATCAATTAAATTCATTAAATTAAATGGTCTATTTTCTGTCACTCCTGTAGTTCATCTCCAAACCCCTCCTATGCCCCACACGACAGTCACACCAAGCCACTCGCTTTTCCTTAAATGTGTCACAATTGCTACTGTGCACAGTATTTGGTCCCCACCCAGCATCCTTTCTCCTCCTAATGGTGCTCACTTTTTTACCCAGACATCACCAAGACACACCCCATAGGCTTCAGGGAGACTGATGCCACCCCCGGCTCCTCTCCAGACTAGATCATGATTGGTCCCCCGAAAATTCCATGAAAAATAAATTCATCCTCTACGTAAACCATCAATAAGATGTGCGACTTTGTCTGACCCAGTCAGGGTGGGTCTCAGGAATGTTGCTGGAAGTATGGGGGCAGGCTGCTCTCATGTCTTCTGTAGCATGCGGATATATGCCCCTAAAACAGCTGCAGCCAACCTGCCTACACGAAGAAGGGCAGGCAGAGGATTGAGTTGGTGCACAGAGGAGGGCGGAGCCCAAAATAATACTGGAAAATACATCTGGGGTCGTGATTAAGCCATGCCTTAACTCACTTCCTCTAGACAAATGATTTTCAGTCTTGGGGGATAGACAGGTCACACTGCCCCTTGGGGCATTTTGGAAATGTATAGGGGAGTGTTTTGGTTGTCATAGTGACTGGGGATGTCACATGTTACTTGTGGTGTTTATTTGTGGATTCTAGACATTTGGTAATGTGTGGACTATTCCACATGGCAGAGAACCATCTACAGTACTTGAGACTTGTATATGCCTTATTTGACATCAATATTGGGGAAAATCCTGTAGCTTTCATTTGGGTTGCCCCAAAAACAGAGCTAGAAATATAAGCTTTTGTGTGGTTTATTTAGGAGGTGATTTTAGGAAACAGAGAGAATGAGATGGCTACTTTTATATGTCAAGTTGACTGGATCAGAGAGTGCCCAGATATTTGGTTAAACATGTATGTGAGAGATTAACATTTGAGTTGGAAGACCGAGTAAAGCAGATTGCCCTCTGTAATGCGGGTGGGCCTTGCCTAATCTGTTGAAGGCCTGAATAGAATAAAGGCTAAGTTGGTTGTGTTCAACTTTCTCTCTGCCTGACTATTTTTGAGTGAGGACATTGGTCCTTCTTCTGTCTTTGGACTCAGATTCAAATTGTCAACTTATACCATTGGCCCTCCTGCTTCTCATGCTTTCAGACTTGATGGATTTTCGCCATTGGCTCTCCAACTTGCTGACTGTAGATCTTGGGACTTCTCAGCCTCCATGATCACATGAGTCAATTCCTTATAATAAATAACAAATAATAAATCAATATCTATCATCTATCTATCTAATCTTCCATTGGTTTTATTTCTCTGGAAAACGCTGACCAATATACAGAGTGAAACAAGAAGGAGAAAAAAAGACAATGGTGACAGAGCTCACTGAGAGGCAGCAGCATCTCTCCATGGTTCCTCGTTGGCTGAGAGTACCCCAGAGCCTCCAGCCTAACTGCGCATGTGCTGATAAGTGAGCTCCGCTGGTATCTAGGGTAGGAGGAGCGCAGGATAGAAAGCTAAGATGCTTGGAGTGCCCTTGAGGCAAGCTGCTCTCTCCTAGAAGTCAAAGTCTGCATGGACTTGCACACTGCAGAGAGAGCTGGAATCAGAGCCTGGTGGGCAGAATGTTAGTCCCCAAATACCCACTTCCTAATCTCCAGAACCTGTGAATGTTACCTTGCAACAAAAGGGATTTTGCAGGTGTGATTAAGTTAAAGATCTTGAGATGGAGCGATTATTCTGGATTATCTGGTTGGGCCTGATGTAATCACAACACTCCTTATCAGAAGGACACAGAAGTTGGAGTCCATGTGATAACAAAGCCGACGGGAGTGGTATTCTCTGAAAAGCAGGTGACCTTTAGAACCTGAAAAAGGTAAAGAAATGATTCTCCTCGCAGTGCTTCCAGAAGGAACTAGCCTTGGTAATGCCTTGACTTGAGCACAGAAGCTGATTTCGGTCTTCTGACTTCTAGAGCTGTAAGAGAACAGGTCTGTGTTGTTTTAAGCCACCAAATGGTTGGTAATTTGTTACAGTGGCCGTAAGAAACTAGTACACGAAGGTATGTCTGAGGGGATGGGAGACAGCTGATATACCTGATTATAAATAATTGAGCCTAGAACCTAACTCCATTTTACATACAAACCCAGAGTGCTTTTTCCATGGTTTTAGAATATACAGGGAAGACCGTGCTTCACGTTATTCAGAACTTTACCAAGAGTCGTTTCCCATTTCAGAAAATCACATTGACTATGGCAAAGCCACTTGTGATATTTGAGTCGCTAAATCAACATACCTATGTCAACCTGTAATTTGTCACAGTCACATTTATGGGGATTCTAAGCACAGATGTCAACATCTCACTCCTCATTATGTTTACATATTGAAATATATATTATTTTGTTATAAATACGTTGCTTTTTCCTTCTTCTTTGTGACCTCTAGGACCTAATTAGGTCCTCATAGTGCCTTTTAAAAAAAAAACATGTACGTATGCCTGTAGGTTATGTTATGCATTAATTCTATTCCAGAAGATGCAAACTGTTTGTTAGAAAAAGGGACTTTGGGTCAGATAAGATAATAATGACAGCTGTCAAACTTTGTTCTTGTTTTTCTTTGCACCTGCTGTCCGAGTAGTTACCCCTTCCCTGGCCACGCCCCTTGGCCTCTAAGACTGGCCCAATGACTACCTGCCTTGTGTCCTGCCAGTTCCCACTTCCTCCCCCTAAGGTACTCTTTTCCGTGTAGCCCGATTTAACATAAAAAAATCCTTCTCCACTGAGTGCTCTAAGCAGCCTCACTGGCTGGAGTTAAAACACGAGACCCCTGCTTTTCTAAGCTAGAAGAGGCAGATGCCTTGGCCTGTGACACCCTCCTCCCCGCCCCTGGCCAGTGCTGGCTCAGCTCAGACATCTGCTCCTCCAAGGGCGGGGACAGGAGCCTCTTCTCAGCCTTCCCACGGCCCGATGCTCGCCTCTGTCATCACACCAGTTTCCAAAGTGCCTGTTTGTTTCTCTCTCCCCCGCCAAACGCAAGGTTCTTGAGAACAGGAGTTGTGATATATCCCTTGGGCTTAGCACAGTGCTTGGGAGGGTGTAGGAATTCTGCAAACCTTTGCTAAAATCAGGCAAATGGACCCCACAAACACTTGCCTTCTAATTCTCTATTTCCTGTTCTTCTAAGACTGAACCAGTTCCCTCTGACTGCGATATGTAATGTAGATGTGCTAACAGATTTAGTCAGTTTGCTGTAAAGCCGAGGGCCTGTGAGGAACAGGTGTCGTTTGGTCACCCAGCTGCCAACACCCTTCGGCTGGGGGAATCCCAGCACAGTGGGAAGACAATGCAGGCGCAAGGCCCAAACGGGATCAGGCGATTGCTCTCAGTCAGGACTTAGAATCTTGAGTCACACAGAATCTATGTGATTAAGACACATAGTCAGAGACAGATCAGCAGCAGGTGTGGGACCCTGCAGCCCAGGGGTGGGGCAGGCTCATCCAAGGACTGCAGTGTCCTGTAGGACGTGGTAGGGTATGGAATCTGGGGGAGCAATAAGGAATATGTATGGTGATCACAGTAGCCTTGGCCTAAATAGAGGGCTCCCGGGGGAGGGGTTCCTGACAAGCCAGCGTCTTAGCTGGATCTGTCTGAGCCTGGCTCTCCGGAGTTCCCAAACACCCTGCTGTTAAATCTCTAAATTCACACCTGTCTCTTTCAGGTGCAAAAGAGATTCCCGCCCCTTTCTCCACCTCTTCCTTCTTCCTGTGTCTCTCACCAAATCTTCAACCTCACCCCTGTAATCTGTCTGGTTCCCTGGGTGCCTCCTCATCCTGCCCTCGCATGCATCATCAGGTCTCTGTCCCCTGTCCCCGCCAAGCTGTGTGGCTGCACCGGGATGCTGCCCTCATTCTCCAGGAGAGGAGCCGGCCAAGCGGCCCACCCCTGGGCGAGGCTGCATGTGGGTGCTTCTGTTGGAATTTCCTTGTTGGTATTCCCCAGGGGTAAAGCAGATGGAAAAATCTAGAGAAACTGTTAGATTAAGACCCATTTTTCTTCATATGTTCATATGTTTCATTTTCATTGTCCAACACCGTACGTAAAGAGCAGTTATTTTCTTAGTTCAGAAGGAGTCTGACCAGACTTCATTGTCAATGAACCCATGTCCATGCAAGAGCAGCTGTGGTTGGCTCTTGCTCCACCCAGGGGCCTACCTGGCTCATGAAAGAATCACATTAATCTTTAATGACTCCTTTGCTTTGTTACCCTGGGAAGGGCTCCAAGTTCAGTGAAATTCTTTTGATGGAGGAGGGCGGAGGGATTAGTCACCCCTCCTGCCACAATAACAAGAAGAAGGATGACCCAGAATGAGCAGTACTGTCCTGAGCGGTCCTCTGTGCTCAGCTCAGTCCTCTACACGTGGCAGAAGGATGTCACAATGTCACAACAATTCCATGTGGTGGGCACAAGCATTCCCACTCTGTAAAAGTGCAAATGCAGACACAGAAGGACTTTCCAAAGATCACTGGAAATGACAAGGGTAGTCTTGGATGCCAAGCCCTGAAGGATGGAAAGTTTTTAAAAAGAAAAGAAGAAGAATTAGGGAAGAATTAGGGAAGAGTAAGGGAAATGTGATAGAGTGGCAGAGTGACTCCTGGAAAAAAAGTTTAGAATTGCCTGGCAATCCTGATCTAGAAGCTGGGACAGAGAGCTGGTGCAAGATATTGTGTGCCGAGCAAGGTACATTTTGTTAAATAAATAAATTTTTAAAATAAATAGGTAGATAGATAAAATACTCTGGGTTTTTAAATGCATTGCCTGGGTAACCAAAGAGATCTGCTATCTCTTCTTCAAAACAATAAACAAACTTCATTTGGTGAGAAGGGGACTGCAATAACAATTTAACACAAACATGTTATTCTGGAAAAATTCACATACAGCGTTTCACTATCCTGCTGGAACCTCAGAGCATATAGATTTGGACTATGATAAAAGAGTGGATGAAGGGCCCTATCCATACGGTACCTGGCTTGGACATTTCCTGGGCAGAATCAGGCTGCTGAGCTGCAGGCGACCACAGAGCACCACCCTGAGACACTACTCCATTCTGCCCAGGGCCCGGGCATCATGGGGCTCCACCTATCAAACCTGTGCACCAAAAACGAATGTGTCAAATAACACACAGAAGGCTTTGTCGCCGGGACTCGGTACTCAGTGCTGGCACAGGGGGGTCCGTAACCTTAAACATCCCTTCTATTGACTATCACCAGTCAGGCCCCAGGGAAATGCTTCTCCACATCTCTTGTCCTCTATTTTCAAAACAAAAAGTGACCACATTTGAATGTCATGAAGTTTGTGGGCTGTGTCGCTATCAGCGCTGAAGATGGACACAGTCTTGGGAGTGCGGGGAGATTGGAACAGTGAAAGCATTTGGATAAGACACATTAATTAGCCATGTATGCAGTGGCTTCTCGTTCATGTATTTATTTCTTACTTCTCTGGATTTCCATCTGAGGGCCTGGAGGCCCTTGCTAGCGCAGTGTTTGCCACAGCTGATCACACCAACCGTGGAATATTTTGCACTATTAATATCACATTAAACATTTTCATCAACCAGTCAAATAACTTTGTTTTATGCGTATTTCTGTTTAAAGATACCTTATTTAATATATATTGCCATTGAACTCATGGCCAACAGTGCTATATGGCTGAATAGAGCTTATCTAACATACGTATTTCCTCTGTAAGGCACGTCAGAGCTCTCTTACGGTTAGAAATACTCATTGGCACTGCCACACTTTGCAGGGGGCCATTTGAAACAGCGAAGTCACCCCAAAAAGCACAAAAATGGGGAAAACACGGGACTAAATAGACTACAGAAAGTGTACTTGTTTACAGTATGAGAGCTGAAACGAGAAGGCAGAGCGCCACCTGTTTCACCTCAGCTGGCAACGAATGTCTCAGGTGGCTCAAATTTCCACCACTCTGTGTGTCCCCAAATGATCGAGAAAGTGCTGCAAGTATCGACTTGGGGGTTACAAACGAATTTTAGCAAATAGCTGAATTCCTAAATACAGAACCTGTGAATAAAGAGGTCAACTGTAGGTGATCTAGATGTAATTTGTGTGAAGTGAAATAGCGACTTTTTATCTTATATTCACTAGTTGGGCACAGAATGCTAACATGCAGTTTTGTTTTTATAAAAAGATATATAAAAAGATTTAATGAATTTTCCAAGAGTAAATAAAAAATGTTATCTGTATTTAAGTAATTTTGATCAAAACTTTTATATTGGTTAATTATAATTTATAATGTAGCTTTTAATTTTAATAAACAAATTTAAGTATTTAAAAAATAACTTAAAAACAATTTTTTACTTTTTTTAGACTTTTGTGAAAATATCAAAATTTTATGTACTTTGAATATAACTGCTTTTATTTACTTTTTAGAGTATTACTGTTATGAAAAACAAATTATGTGACCATCTTTATTACAGTAACATAATTAACAATGTTGCTAGAATGAAGACAAAAATTAATTATATGGAATAGCTACTATGATCATATGTGAATTATGTCTTTATTTTGTTACTCATCTAGACATTGCCGGCCCATCAACCAAACACCAGACATGTCCTAATAATAACATTTAGATGCCTTTGATATTTTCTTAACTTGCAGTCATAGAAAAAAAATCATAATTTTACTCATATTTAAAAATTTTGTTAGAGAAATTTATCAAGATAGGAAGACGGCACGTTTCATTCAGTTTACTGGTTTGACTTACTGCTTCTTACTATTTAGATATTTGGCGTGTGGTGTTCCATCTGCTCTCTTGCCCTGGGGCCCACACATATTTGGGGTGGGCCTGTTACTATGGAGACCGAGGGGGTAGCGGGTTTTGGGGAGTCTGTGTCCGAGGGGAGCAGCTGCCCAGCCTCACAGACATTCTGATATTCTGATCAGGCCTACCCCCAAACTTCAGGAGGAGAGTTGGCAACGGCATTGATTCAAGCTAGAAACTCCGCAATAATAATGCTAAACATTGCCCCAAGGTCAGAGAAGCCCACGCTGGCAGGCTGGTGGCTGGAAGTGGAGGAGTTCAGAAAAATGCACAGCAGAGGCGAGACAATGGCCACGGCAGGGAGAGAATCCGAGGAAACTGATGGGATCAGAAGGTCGTTCGTTCTGCTGATTGATCAGAACATGAAATCAATGCTCTTCGCGGTCCGGCTCTGGAGGACTTGCCTCTCGGCCCCAGGGGCGATGCTCTCCCGACGTGAGCGAGCGTGGAGGGCTCCGGGCGGCAGAACCGGGTCTGTCTGGGGCCCCCGCCTCTGATTAGCCCCGAACCACGGCTCCTCCAGAGCGTGTTCACAGGAAACGAAAGACAAAACATGGAGTTAATGATATCGCCTTTAAATACTGAAGCTGGAGCCGGACATCATCTGAACAGAGACTCAGCCAGCATATGTGAAACCTCAGGAAACACAGAAAGTGACCTGAGTTCGAATTCCAGTATCCAGGTTCTATACTAATTAGCTGTGCGACCTTGGCCAATTTCTTTAACCTCTACAGGCCTCTGTTTCCTCATCCTGGAAACAAAAGCATAGTCTTAGATGATTTTTAAGGTCCCTCTTTCTTGCAATGCCACGGTTTATGTACCAGAAAGATTCCTGCTGTGTGTCTTGGACTACGTCCAGAATCAGGATTACTTACTCCAAAAGGCAGTTGTTCTTTTGTTTGCTGGCCTCCGGGGAAACCCAGGTATTTTATGATGTTATGAGGAGCAGGGCTGCCGGTGCCCTCTGCCTCTGAGCCCACGTCACTGGCACCCAGCCTCTTCGGTGGAGGTCATCCCGCCCTTGTTAAGCGGCCAGACACGCTACCTTCAGGGAAGTACCCTTAAGACATTAGGTCCCTTTGACAGCACCAAGCCCTTTCGCCTGGGATAGACAGCCCTTGAGCTCTATAATGGGTTCAGTTTACAACTTCCTTAAACCATGACATCTTTTTATTAACTTATTCAAGAAATATTTAAATGGGGGATAATAACACCTACCTCGTAGTGTTACTGTGAAGAGTAAACAAGTTCACATAGAACTCTGGTCAGTGCCTAACACATAATAAATCCAACAAACATTAGCTATTGGATACCTGCTACGTGCCAGGCACGTGCCAGGTGAAGGAATGCCGAAAGGAGTTAAGACTAGCTCTTTGAGGGGCGCAGAGAGCTGGGATGGACATGCGCACAACGTGGGCACACTACGAGACGTAATCCAACACAGGAAGCAGCGAACGGCGAGCTGGGCGCCTACGACCCCTGTGCACCCAGCACCGCATCCCTTCCTTGTTCAGTTAGGAAAACCCATCTTTCTTGTGGGCAGCACATTCCATGTAGGCAGGCAGCACTGATTCCAGGTGAGGGTGGTGACCCAAGTCTGGCCAATCAGAAAATCTATCTCCCCGATGACAGTCATTGGCTCGGGGATGAGCTGTGTGGCACACAGGGACAATCAGAAAGCTAGTGAGGACTTTTACCAAACCCATTAGAAAAGCATCATTTATTCTCTCTGGGGTCATGAGCTTTCATTAGCATGCCTAGGGCTCCCTGGACTATCTTTAAATCTAGGTAGAAACTGAACTTAAGGCAGAGGAAAAGTTGAGAAGTAAGGAGGGAAAGATGGAGAGACAGAGACAAAGACTGACAGCGACAGACAGACAGAGAGAGACAGAGGACAGAACTATGGCATTCTAAACCTCTGGATCCAGTTGTGCCTAAAGCTACAACCACTCCCAATTACCTGAGCCAGTAAAGTACCCCTTCGCCTTAACTGGATCGTATTGTGTTTTTCACATTTGAAGCCATCAGCCCTGGCTAATACAGAAGGCTTCTGTTTTTGTTTTAAATACAGAAAGATTTAAAGAAGAGAGGATACTGAGCTGAAGTTTGAAGAACATGTAGGAGTTCATTAGGCAAAAATGTAACATTGATCTTTGGGATTCAGGAACAAATCATAATTCCCAGGAATTGTTGGAATTCGCATCAAATCATAAATTATTCTGTATTTTTATAACCCTTTCTTTAGTTGTTTTTGAATAATAATGAGTGACCACAATAATCAACAATGAACATGTTTCTGTGGTAGGGTTGTAATAAATGTTTCAGTGGTTTTCTATTTTGAAAAAGATATAATAATAAATGTATAAATTATTATTGTGATGAGGAAATACATAGTACTTGTAGATTACATACTTCAATAGCAAAATAATCTCTACTGATATTGATTTGATAGCAGAAAACATTAAGAAGAGAGATTAACACATTATAATTACAAAGTCATTAAAAATTGAAAGATATTTTCACAAATACTAAGAGTTGTTATTCTTAGAGTGACATGTTTAAACAATGAAAGCATTAATTGCCGCAAACGAGAATCTTGATCATGGCAGTGATCTATTTCATGACAATTATTCCAGAGGTAGAAAAAGACCTTTCATTTTGTGTTGACATAAGTTGAATCGTTGAGCGTGCTGAGCATGCATGCATCCAAAACCATCTTCGAGTTGAGCCTTAGGGTCTGTGTTGCTTCATGTAAGCTCATTTCCTATTTAACGATGAAAATATTTTGTCTCCTTGCCCTGGTTTTGGTTTGCCTTTGGAATCAATATTGTTTTGGCCAGTGCGGACTTTAGACTGTCCCCGGTTCATGCGGAGTCCTCTGAAGCCACGTCGTCTTCTCATTGGCTTCCTTTCTGGAGTCCAGCTGGGCGCCCCAGGTGCTGGTCAGGGCTGGTCCACTCTGGCTGGAGGCATGGGGGGAGGCCGGCTGCTCCCAGCTCTGCCCTGCTTCTGGGGTCTCCAGGCAGCTTTCAGCCCCACAGCAGCTGCTCCCTGCTAGGCTTCCGTCTAGAGTACCCCGTGTGTCCAGCCCTCAGCCCAGGGCCGCTGACGGCACTCAGGCCCTGGGCTGGGCTCTGGGTGTTCCCTCCTCCCCACTTCTCTGACCCATGAATCCCAGGGCCTGCAGCCCTGACCTTGGAACGCTTCCTACTTGGCTCAAGGAGACCACCTCTCTCTGCATCTCCTTGCTGTGCTTCAGAGAGCACTGCCAGGAATAGAAAGCTTGTGTGTCCTGCTCCCAAGGGTCACAGCCTGTGTCACTCCAATTCCAAGAAACAGCTATCACATCTGTTTTGTCCATTTTTATAGTTATTTAATCAAGAAAGTATATCCAGTCCTAGTTACTCCAACATGGCCAGATATGAAACCCCATTCCTGATTTTCATTAGAAAATTGCCATTATTATTATTGTTGTTGTTCTTGTTGTTGTTGTTATTACATTGTCCAAGTTTATAACATGTATGTTCTATTTCTGTGGTCATAATTACATCCCCCTCTTTTTTTTTTTTTTTTTTAGCAATACTTCTACATTTAAATGGATTCAACATATTTCTTAATTCTTTTTTTTACAATGATCTTTTTATAATTGAGTTCTTCCATTGATTTATTTTGATTTTATA
The DNA here is from genome assembly GCA_028627145.1 of Eidolon dupreanum. Lineage (NCBI taxonomy): Eukaryota > Metazoa > Chordata > Mammalia > Chiroptera > Pteropodidae > Eidolon > Eidolon dupreanum. The sequence continues at coordinate 9,084,608 of CM053516.1, read as the reverse complement.
GCAAGCAGGATTTTTTTTTTTTCAAGGACTCATGGGTGCTACATTCCTTGAGCTCTTTCAAGTCTGAAATGTCTGCCTTTTGTCTTTCTACCGAAATGGCATCTTGTGTGGTTATCATTTTCTCGGTCACATTTTCTTTATAGTGCTATTTTTTTTCTTACTAGTGTTCTGTTTTCTTTCTTAATTATTTTCCTAGTTATTAAAAATCTTTTAAAATGTTTAGAATTTTGATTATTTTTGTAAAATACTGCTACCACAAAATATGTATAACCTATGTATATAGATCATCACATTAAAATGAGCACGCATGAATTCATCACCCAACCTCATAACTGGAACGTTGTTGCTATGGTGATGCATCCTTTGGGCACCTCCCCAAATTTGTCTCCTTTCCTCAACCCTCAGAGAGATTTATCATGAAATTTTTCTTAAATAATATGTAATTTTGTTTGTCTTTTAGCATGATAAATACAGGATGTTTCTAAGATTCCATCACGTTGATGAGTGTAACTGTAATTCATTTATTATCACTGCAATAAAGAATTCAATTTTACAAATATCTTGCAATTTATTTGTCGATTCTCTTATCAATTGACAGGTTGTTTTCAGTCTTTTCTATCATAAGCAGTGCTATTATGAACATTCTTGCACTTGTCTCCTAGTATATTGGCAATAATTTTTGTAAGAACTATGCCCGAGAAGGAAATCAGTAGGATTATAGGATATGTGCATATTCAGCTTTACAAATTTATGCCAAATAGAGCACTTGAACAAATGTACACTCCCACTGCCAGAAAGAGAGTTTGGGTGATAAAAAAATTTTCAAGCATCTTGACAGAAAAAGCCAATCACCACAGGGGAGCAAGATTCAGGCAGACTCAGCCCTCTTCACAGTGACGTTCAAGGCCAGGACACAGTGAGGACAAACACTGTGATTAACTGAAGCCTTTCCTCTACATTGCAATTCAAATTTCAACAGTATCTATTTAGTTTCTTCTTATTTCTGATTTATATTTTGTTCTATAACAACGTTGCCTTCTGTTTTCTTTAATTTGAAATCTCATTTCTGTTGTCTTAACCAACTCATCTGTGATCTTATGTGTTTCGCTGGCTTCATGTTCTAATTCTGCAATAGAACATGAAGAAATTGGGAGGAATTAACCTTCTGTGGCTTCTTACTTGGGTTCCTGGTCTTTTGCACTCTGCGTTTTCCTGCTCCTGTAGTATGGCTTAATAGTTGTCATAGAGGGGTTTTTTTTTTTTTTTCTGTTTTGCTAATGCTTAGGGAACTTCATTCGTTTTATTTGCTCTGATAGAGTGTGAGTGACTTCTGGAGTCTCTTCCTCTTATATTAGGGATTATTTTGTTTGTCTCAGTTTCATTGCAAGGGTTGAGGGAGTAGGTGGCCCCTGGCCGGGAAGCTCCCTGGGCAATGCGTTGGCAGTTCCAGTACTGGGACTCTGCTCTACCAACTGCAGTTTCAAGGATGTGTCGGATTTACTCCTCAGGGTTAGGGAGTACCCCCTCCTTCCCTGGACTCGCATTGTCGCCCAAATTCAGTTTGCTGCCCTGAAGCCTTCACTTTGGTCTCAATTAGCCCTGTTGCCCACTTCCCCTGTGTTACCCATTTCTCCCCAATACTCACTTCGACCACTTTCCAGAGGATACAGATATTTACATGCCTGGCTTCTCTCGGCCTTGGGAGCATCAGCGAGAACTTGCAAGACTTTGTAGATTCTCCACTGCGTCTTCCAGAAAAGTAGGGACCAGGCTAGGAGCTGAGCCCTGAGAGTTTTCTCTATTCCACCCCAGAATCTTGTTTCTTTTTCCGATTAACAGTTTTTGAAGTTTAGTATACTAGGTATGCCTCTTTCTTTGTTTGATTGGTGAATTTCTTTTGATTATTTTTTCTTCATTATTCTTTTGGCTTTTTTTTTTTTTTTTTTTTTTTTTGGTATTGGCAGAACAACACTCTATGAGAAAGTTTCAATCCGCCATTTTAGTCGAGAAGTCTTTTATTTGTTGAATGTTTCCTGACTACTCCACAAGAATATAAATCCATGAGGGGAGAGATCTTGCTCTGTTTATCCCTGTGACCCCAGGTCCTAAAACAGTGCGTGGAGTACAGGACGTGCTCAATAAATATTTGTGGGATGGATGGATGAATGCGTGGAGAAGCAAAGAAATTGGTCAGGAGGCTATCACCATAGTTTCATGCAAGGAGGATGTGAGCCTGAGTAGTGGAGGCCAAAATGGAGTAGAAGGAATTGACTCGAAACACATTGAAAGTTGGAGCAGAACTGAGCTTGATAACCCCAGTAGGACGAGGGGCAGTGGATAAGAAGCAAAGGCCATCCCTCACGGTAAACAGAAGATTCTAGGGTGCCTAGCTTGGATGAACAGATGGTGGCATTAGGTTTTTAAGCAGAGAGGGAACACCAAAGGAGCAGAAGGTACTGGATTCAGTTTGGACTCACCGGGTTTGATATCACTGGGCTGCCTTAGCTAAGAGGCTGATGCGCTGAAGAGAACAGGGCTGGACAGAGTCTGGGGTGCCAGTGGCAAAGGTGGAGGTTGAGGCAATGGAGTTAGATAGGAGAATGGCCCACCAGAGTGAACCACTGACCTGCATTTAAGGTCAGAAAGGGATCAGAAGCAAAGAAACCTGATTCCATTAAGTTCGCGGTCCCAGAAAATGTTTCCAGAAATTGAAAAAAATGATTATGCAAATATATGTCACATTTGTGCCCAATTTGACTTCCTCCAGGGTCTGCCTTCTTCCCCATTCTACTCTGCCATCTTCACCCCCCGGCAAGTGTTTCCACAATACACGAAGAAAATGCAGATTTACATAATCTCAAAAAATGTGAAACCAGTGCCTTTAGCAACAGGAATGCTTTGCTTTTTTTGCATTCACTAAAGTGCACAGGATGAGTCATTTGAGGTTCTGAAAATTCAGCAGGAACTAGGTATTTTAATATCTTAATCAGTGGGATGAAGGGGGGTGGGTGTAGACAAGCACCAGGCAGGAAATGCTGAGTGTCAGACAAGGGAAGATCCCGTGAAGGTTTACCTTCAGTGACAACTCAGGGTCTGGAAACAATGATGTCAGCACAAGCGGTGACTATGGGATGGAGCCCACTCTCTTCTTGCTTGGAACAGACCCAGGGCTGGGACATCTCTCCTGATGTCTCAGCCTACCCCCATCCCTTGCCCACACCTCCTCTATCCTGTAGCCTAGGACTTTTATTAGGGCTGTGGTGATGATTTCATCCTGAATCTCTGAGCCCAATCTCTGTGAGCTAAACCTGAAGTCACATTGACCCATGTGATCTCTGGGCATGAATACAGGAATTGAAAACTGGGAATTCAGATTCAAGTGGAGTCACTTTGAGCTACACATGCAGATCGTAGCCAGAAAGCCTTGCCTCCCAGGTGGGTGGAAGTTCCTGCATTTTGAATTTTTATCCTTCTTCAGTCAACTAGCTGAGACTTCAGAGTAAATTTTATTGCCAATTGTCACAAACACCGCAATTATAATCATTAATAAGAAGAATGGCTAATTATTGCTAAATTAATACTAATTTTTACTATAGCTAATAATTATCATTTATTATGCACTTACAGTGTGCTGGGCACTAGACTAAGTAACTTAGAGATGTGATCTCACTTACTGTTTATAATGACCCCTGAAGTACACATTATTATTTTTGTTTTGGTACTCAAGAAACATGCTCACTCATTTATTCCTCCAGTCAATGATTGGGATGAAATATCGATGAGATGGATGCTGTGGGTGGCCCACCCACATCCCTTCACTGGGCCAGTGGGCTCATCTCCAGTGACTGTGACCCTTGGCTTCTAATGCCACACAGCTGCCCCTCTTCACCAGGGAACTGACCTTGGCCAAATGGGACCTGGAATGTCCCTCTCCCTCCTCCTCTGCAGCCCATAACCAATGACTCACTGACACATAGAGGTACATAAAGGTGGCTGCCTTCTTGTTCCAAACTTGTTTACAAACTCTGTGTTGTAATTCATGCTCTAGAGCTCCTTGTGGGATTAGGCTGAAGAGACCCATCTCCAGCTAAGACTATATTCTCTCCCTCACATCCTTTCCCTGTCCTTGCCCCCTGTCTCTTTAGAGCACTTCACACATAAATGACATGCACCAAATCCCTGTCTCAGGCTCTGTTTCTCATGAAGCCCACCCACAACAGTGGGGCAGTAGAATGAGCAAAGGCTTTCGTTTCAGACACACCTGAGTTCAAATACATCTGAGTGGCTGTGTGATCTTGAGCAAGTCACCTAAACTTTGCATCCTATTGTCCTCATCAGTTATTAAAACTTAAAATAGTATTGCTAATATTACCTTCATTCCTCCTTTCTTTTAACAGACTTTCACATTAGCCTCTGTGCTGGGGATATAGAGAATAAAAGCCATAGTTTTGGCCTCCAGAGGGACAATATTTTCCAAACCAAAGAGTTGAAATTCTTCATTAAAGGGTGGTGGAACCAGCGTTTAAAAAAAATAAAAATAAATAAAGCAGAAGGGAATGAAAAGAAATTATCAAGGTGCAGCAGACTTAATAAAGGTAAATTCCAAAAATGCCTTTTTGGACTTTATTATTCTATCTATGTAAATCATCTGTTTCTCTATAAATAGCTGGTAGTGGACCTGAGAGTATCCTAGATAACAATATGAAATGTATTTCTTGCTGGCCATCAGTCAAAAAAGGTTTGAAAGCTACTCGTCTATGGTGGAGGGGCATTTCATTTCAAAATTTATTTTGTTGTTATGGTCATAAAAGACTTTTAATAATAGTGAGTTTACACACAATTATATGTTTGTAGACACGTAACTTTATAATAAAAAGAATTTGTCAGTCCTGGGAGGTGCTTGAGAATACCGTTGCCTTAAAGCTAGGGTAATGAATTGGTGAATCTTGTGTTCCATTCATAAAATTACTCTCTTAAGCATTTTGAAAACCACTTCATTGAGGTTTATTATTATACAAAAGCTGTACAGATTTAATTGCTATGGTATTTCTTTCAGAACATTATTTCATGAATTAAGACACAGGGTAGAAAAAGGATATGTCTAGTTTGATTTTATTTTGTTAAATGTGTATATTCATGTATATATAGGCAGAGAAAAAAGACTGCAAGGCTATATGACAATAGTAAGTGTTATCTCTGGGTGGTGGAATTTGGTTTTCTCCTTGCTCTGCTTTGTTTTTTAAGCTTTAAGCAATACATTAAAAGAGACTTAAAATACAATGAGTGCTTTCCATATGCTAAACCCTTTACTTATTACCTTATTTAATCATCACAACAATTCTGTGCCCCAGTACTACTATTCTCCCCATGTTTACAGATGGGGAAACTGAGGCTTTAAGAAATTAAGTAAATTGTCCAGTGCCACAGAGCTGTGACGTAAAATAACCAGGACTTGAAAGACATGAAAGCCTGAGCTCTTTCAAATTCCAACCTGCTTTTCCTAACCTGTCCCCAGTTCTTCCTACCCTGACCTATTACTTTAATTTTTCTACATCTTTTACTACCTTCTAACATACTATGTAATTTACTTATGTATTATATTTATCCTTTGTTGTTGTTTTCCCCCCACGAGAATGTAAACTTTAAGAGGGCATTAGAAGGGATGATTGCTAACGTCTTCTGCTCATGGATGTATTTCCAGGTCCTGAGATACAGGCCTAGCACTTACCTGATGCTCATTTAAATAAATATCTGTTGAATGAATATCTTATACCAAAAGCGATGATCTAACCACTATACTTACCTGCCTCCTAGTATATAATAAATATGAATTTTTTCCAAGGTGAGCCTCAGGATAACTGACCAATGTGGGTCAGAGATGTGGTGACAGATGTTTGTGGGTCCATGAAGACAAGGTAAGTTGTGAGAAAGAGCAGTTTCTGGGGCTCTTCTGTTCCTTTGTCCTGTTTACACCCCCACCCCACTCCAGGGTTCTCCCCCGACCTCTTCTGCTTTGAGGAGCTTGTCCCAAGGGGTCCTTGACTACACTCCTGATGATGTATAGTGGTGGCACTTTGGGGGCCCTGTAGGAGTGTGTGGGGACCAGAGGACATCCCAGATGCTGAGTGTTAGGGTTCAAAGATTTTTTTTAAGTGAAGTTCTGTCTAGGACATGTGACTCAAGGGACACCATTTATTGAAGTGTACCCTAAGCCAAGCATGGGGCTACATGAGCTTTGCAGATGTTGCTTCTAATCCTTATGATAACATGTAAAGGTGGATATTATTATTCCCATTGTACAGATGAGGAATCTGGGGCTGAGAGAAGTTCATTGCTTTGCCCAAAGTTACACAGTAATGAGCTGAGCCAGTATTTGAAACCAGTCAACCTGACTTCAAATCCACTGTCCACTTTTGAATGTATTGCTGTCTTGTAACATCTTAACTTGCAATAGAAATTCAGCACTTAGTAAGAACTCAATAAAAACTTCTTATATAAATGAACAGATGTATGAATGAATGGGTAGATGGGTTTGGGGTACCACAAATAGCTCTTGCTTGAACTATAGCCCTCTTTGCTGACTTATCATCCACATTGGGGAATATTTGCTTCTGTATATGTGAAAGAGTACAATTTTTCTAAATAGAGGAACACTATTCATCAAACTGATTATTATTAATGACAATTCTTTAAGCCATAATATAAATTCTTCATGAAATCAAGTTATTTTTAAAAATAATCTTTCATTGCTCATTACAGGCATTGAGAAAACATGAATTGTTTATTTAATGTTTATATTGCAAAGTAGGCAAAAAGGACAATATTTTCTTTGCTTGCAATGAAGGATTCACAGATAGTCATAGCTAAAGACTTCAGCAATCATCCCTTCTAATACCCAAATTCTACATGTGAGTAATTAAGCCCCCATGAGGAATATATATGTTTAGGTGGTTATTGAATGATTATTACATCTTTCACTACAAGAAAAACTTTATTTCTCTGTAAGTGGTCCTTATCTAACTTATTTAACCATTCCATAACTCAATTTCATCGTCTTTAAAATGGGAATAATATCACCTACCATATGACACAACTGTGATAATGACATGATTAATACATATAAATGACATATGTACAAGGTGCTTGGAAGAGGACCTGGAACCTAGTAAACACTTAAACAATTTAAATGTCATTATGATTATTATTTCCTAGTGGCAAGAACTGGGAGCTTGAGCTAACCAATTTTAAGCTTAATAACTGAGATAATCTTTTTCTTTCTTATTCTATTTATTTTACTATTAATGTTACCTTTGGAACAGTACACTGGTTAGAATTAGATTTTCTTGTTTTGCTCAAACACATACATACACATATATATGCATATAAATGTGTGTATGTATGTAAACATGATACATATGTAATATATATATGAGAGATTGAAAGAGAAAGTGTGAAACATCCAGTCCATCAAGTCCTGATGACTCTACCTTCAAAATGCATCCAGAATCTGCCTCTTTCTCAACACCATCGTCCTCCAGGTCCCGCCTGGCCCCTCCTGCTTGGATCACCGCAGTGGCCCCCTAAATGCTCTTCCTGCCTGTGCTCCTGCCCTCCGCAGTCTTTTCTCCACCAGCAGCCACAGGGCTCCTTCTAAAACGGGAATCAGGTAATTTCACTTCTCTGTTCAGAACCTTCCAACAGCTCCCATCTTGTGCTGGATCAAACCTCTCCTATTTCCTCCAAGCCTCCCCTCACTCACTCTGCCCCAGCTTCAAGGCCTGTGTTGTTCCTTGAGCTCCCTGGAGTGCTCTTGCCTCAGGCCCTTTGCTCAGCCAGGTCTGCTCTGTCAGTAACGCTCTTCCCCAGGGAGCCCCCACGACTCCTCCCCTCACGTCCTTCAGATTTCCGTTCACACGTCATCTTAGCAGGAAGACTTTCCTGATCATCCTTAGAAATGAACACCTCCACGCTCCTTAGGCTTCTCTTACCTCGATTGTTGTCTATGGCACTTATCACCACCACATACGCACACATGCACACACACACGTACACGTGTATATACACTTGCTTGTTACTCCCTGTCTGCCCAAGCTCAGGGACTGAGTCTGTTTTGGTCACTGCTCTATTCTCACTGTCTAGTGTACTGCCTGTCTTATAGATACTTACCAGCACTTTTTGGAAGGAATTTGTCTTCCCTTTTTATTCATTACTTTTATTAATCAATTATTTTATTAATTACTTTTTGATTTAAAGAGAGAAGGCCCTGTGAGACCTGGAAAGAAGCCCTGGGGCTCCAGCGGACACTGGTCACTGCCCAGCCTCCCTTGCAGCGGGCACAGACTAGGCTCAGCCCATCAGACACGCGCAGAGAAGCCGGGGCCTGGAGAAACCGCCTTGGTGGTGATGGTGGCAGCAGTGGGGGCCACATCCAGGCTCCAGGAGTAAGAGGCCACAGCCCGAGTCACGTTGACAATTCCATGCGTGGCCCTGGACTGGTTCTGGGGCATGATTTTGGCTCAGGAGCCTCCCTTTTTCCTAACCCACCTCCCAAGCCTCATTTTCTGGCATTCTTGGTGATTTTATAAGCTCAACAATATCCTTTATTATGAACGTATCTTCTGCTTATAGAAGCGGAACTCAGTTTCTGTTGGCCTTAGTTACTAAGATCAGGTGTGGGAGGGCCCGTGCTGGTTTTTTTTACATATGCCATCTCATTTAATTCCTTAAAAGCCCCACAGGGTAAGGAGCAGAGTCCCTATTTTGCAGATGAGAAAACTGATGCTCAGAGAGGCAACCTAACCCCTAGTTCACATAGCTGTAAATGACAGAGCTGAGATTTAAACCTGAGTCCATCACAGACTTTCAAACTAAAGGACACTGTGGATAAAAAGAATAAAGTGACGAATAGATATTTGACACCTATAAGACCACAGCAATAACCTCCTAGTAGAACACCTTGAAGATTCATCCCTTTAACTGCTAGATTGGTCCAGATAACCTCTCTTTGATCTCACAATCCACTGCGAATACCTCACCTTATTTCACTCTGATTATTCTGAGATAGTTTAAGATCTGTCTGCCCCCGTAGAGACAGACTCTGAAATAACCCCAAAGTATTCCTGCCTTTGGTGTTCATGCTCCTGTGTAATCACCTCCCCTCGAGTGTGGGTGGGACTTGGGACTTGCTTCTAAGCAAAGGTGATGGGCTGTCACTTCTGCGACACGTTATGTAAGACTGCAACTTCTTTCTTGTGAGCACACTCTCTCTACTGCCTTCTCAGCTCTCATACTTTGGTGAAGCTGAGGAGGTCCACATGGCAAAGAACTGAGGGCAGCCTCAGCTGTAGCCGGTGAGGAGCTGAATCTCACCAACAACGTGAGCTTGGAAGCAGATTCTTCCCCAGTTGAGCCTCAGATGAAACTTCAACCCTGACCAATGCCTTGACTGTGGCCTGAAGCAGAGGACCAGCTAAGCCACACTACATCTTGTATAAACTCTGAAATAATAAAGGTATGTTGTTTGAAGCCACTGAGATTCTGGTAATCTGTTATAGCTACAGGGAATTAATACACTCTCTTAGTTGCAAGCTCCTGAAAGGCAAGGATGGGCTTCCATTCATCTTTGAAGTCCTAGTGCCCACACAGGGGCTCTAGGAATGTCTGTGGCCCCTCTGAACTGGTCTCTCTACCCCTCCCTTCCAACATATCCTCTACATTGCCTCAAAGAGATCGTTCTAAAATGCTAATTCAATTGTGTCACTCTACTTCAAACTCCTCGATGATTCCTATTGTTTTTAATAAAAATCCAAAACTATTTCGCATATCAGTCAAGAAGCTTCATTCCATGTCCCCAGACTGCTACTCCAGACTCTTCTACCCCTTGCGGACCCCTTCCAGCCCTGTGCTCCAGCCACGCCAACCCACCACCCTTCCGTCTGCACCACCAGGAGTCAGAGTGCTTGCCCATGTTATGCCCCTGCCTAGAAGATTCTTCCTTCTTTGTTCACAGAGTTCCTACTTATCCTTTCTGGCCCAGCTCAACTATCACTCTCTCCTGAAGCCTTCTCACCTCCTCTCCTTGGCCAAAGACAGCCGTGCCCGCCTGGCACTCACAGTGCCATTACCCCATGTAGCACACTGAGCTATGACTAGTTTTAACCTTGGCTCTCCTAGCCTGTGAGTTCTCTGAAGCTTTTCATATCCTTCTTCATATTTCTCTTCATCTTCTCTCTCTTCCTGCCTGGAAAACCCAGGAATGGTTTAATGAGCAAATGAATGTCATTAATAACAATACCAAAGGCTGAAAGGAGGCACCCGGGGGTCAAACAAGAGAGAAATAGGCTGCGTTGGTGGGGACACAGGACAAGCTCTGTAGACACCTGAAGTGCTGCTGGCGGGTGGTTTGCAAGCACTAGAGATAAAATCTCGTGTTGCCACGACTGTCCCTTCATTGCGAGAGACAGGAGAAATGGAGGCCTAAGAAATTCCCTCTTTTCTCTGGAGGTAGCTGTCTGTTTCATGTTAGAACATTGCATGGTGACTTTTTCAGCAACTTTGTCTTTAAAGTCCCAATATGTAAACCTCTTACTTTCTTCCTGCTCCTAAAATATTAAATGATGGGACAGATTTGACTCAAAGGCCCTCTCTGGCCCTCCTGGACTTGCCAATTGAGACCACTCAACCACAAGGTCAACTATATCAAAACCTCAAAGAAAATGTCTTACAAAGTTCATATAACTTATACGTCTTTGATGCTTTTTCTCACCACTTATTTTTGTTCCGAGGTATCTACACATGTCACATCAATCCGGTTACCCAGGGAAGGGAACACGAGAGGGGTGTAGATGCTGAGTCTGCCTCTCACCGCTTCACTTTTTAAGCTTTATAATAAAAACAGCCTTTTGCCACAAACAGACCCAGCAAGTAGGAGGAGAACACCGGAGAAGGGATGTCTGTGGTGTGAAACCATACAGCCGGTATCTTCAAGTGACAACAAATGACTTGGTTTAAATTAAAACAAAGTCTTGACCCCACATTTCAACATGGGTGTTTTGACTGGCCAAGTTCACATTTAGATACAAAAAGCAGGGTTGTATCTTTTCAATCTCTCTCTTATTAGTTCATGGATGTTTCCAGACAATGAAAAATACAGTATATAAAAAAAAACAAAACAAAACACTGGCTCAGATAATGGCTGAGCCATGACTTTTGAGTCAGATTTAAAACAGAAACAGTCCAACTGTGCAGAGATCAGTTGTTTGAATGGTTGAAAAGTCCATTGGAAACTAGATCATTTTTTCAGCATCCACATGTAAGTGGAATCCTGTAGACCTGTAAGTATCTTATGCTTCTCTGCAGGAATTTTTCCGATCAGCTTGTTTTCCCTTTCCGGTACCTCCCCAAAATACCCTCTGAATTTAGGAGAGGTAGAAAATCCTTCTGCTCGTTGTCCTTGTCTGAGTTGGAGACACTGACCGTTCAACAAAGGTTTATCAAATAACCTTCTCTACACCAGGCGCTACAGGTGCCAATGGGAATGAGGCGTTACCATTCTCGCTTCAACGAGAAGACAAAACCAGAAGAAGACAAAAAGTAGCAGATTACAACAGAGTATGTAGTGGGGGAGTGAGGGGGGGCGGAGGGGGGTAATGGTAAATGTTTGAGTGAATGAATAAATGGAGAATAAATTATTATAATACAGAGAACCCCACATACAATGGGGTGTGCCTAGGAAGATATTGAACTAGGACTGGGGAGGTGGGGGTCAAAGTGAACTTTTTATTTTTCATATTAACCTAGAGTCATAACATTTGCCATTTGTATTTGCTCTTCCAGATTTGGTCACGTATTGGTAGTGGCAAAGGACAGCAAAACTGTGTGTGTGTTTAAAATAAATAAGGCTATCTTTTAAAAAACAAAACAAAACAGTATTTTTAAAGAGTAAGGAATTAATCCTGAATAAATATTTATGTGTAAAGCAAGATATTATGTGGCTGGGGGAGGGCGGGGTTGTTCATAGAAATGCCATAACTCATCACACAATCTTGAGGGCAGACAGAACCTGCCAGCCTCGCGGGAATGGGATCGGGGAGGCCACCAGCAAGCCAGGGAACTCCCTGCCTTTCTCTCTCATGGCCTGCACCGGGTGCGGTGGCTTCTCTTGTCTGGACACGTCTGTTCCTCACCACGCCCTCTGCTCACTCAGACACGCTTTGCTCATCCCTGTTTCTCCGTCACAGCTCCCGCACATGCTTCACAAACCCCAGGTTTACCGCGTGGTCTTTCAGCTCAGTTCCTGAAATAAGGGTTCTGAAGCCCCATGAGAGGAATCTAATTGACCGCCTCTTATTTTCATACCAGGTCCTTAGCCAGCCTGTGGATCAGCTGTCTGTGGACCCTTGTCCACCTTGCTTTAATTAGCTGTGGGACCAGAGGTCTTTCTTTTCTCAGCATTTCTAATAGGAACCAGGGCAGGCAGATGCACTTGGAAGGGCGTGTGGCCTGTGAACAGGCAGCTCTCGTGTAGCTTCATACTCGATTGTCGGCGTAGCCGTCTAGATGTCATTAGATTTTGGAATTTCCGAAGACAGAGCAAAGAGGAACTCTCAGCAGGACCCCAGTCCCCAGAGCCCTCCACCACTGCTGGAGCCGTCGCCATCACTGGATCAGGTCAACGTAAGGAGAGGGGGCTCTCGGTGCTAAATAAGCTCATTCTAGAAGCAACTATTGAGTGCTTGTTGGGTATAAGACAGAGTCTTAGATCCACTAACCCTTGGATCTTTTTTAGTATGAGACACTAGGGTGTTGAGGGCCTATATTTTTTAAAAAAGCATATTTTCGGAGTGCTTCAACTGTGTATTATCTAACAGATTTTCATACGAGGTGGTATTATAATGCTTGCCATTTTACAGAGCTCAAAACCGAGGTGCAGAGAATTTCAGTTACTTGCCTAAGGACACATAGCTATGATAAATGGAGGCACCTGTAAGAACGTCAGATCTAACTAACCTGTGTCTCCCTCTCACCCTCCATGGCAGCAATTGAAAAGAGGGCACAGCCTGTCTTGATACACTTGTTGGTCTCCCTCTTGATTAGGGGAAAGAGCTTGGCTTCACCATCCTGTCCCCAGTACCTACCACAGGCAGGCCTGATGCATAGATCACATTCAGTAGTCCAATGCATGAAGGGATAAATGAATAATTTGCTGCACTACCCAGATGAAGGGGAGGGGGAGAGATATAAGTGAAGAAGGGGCCAGTCGGATAAGGGCACAGGTGAAAGGCAATACAAAGCTGCTTCCTTGTTTGTGGCCTTAGTCTGCTAGACAGGAGAGGGTGTGGTAACCTCCCTTAGGGACACGTGTCTGCCTTAGCCACGCCTTAGAGCTAATGGTGTTTTGGAAACTTCAGAACTAAGATTTCAGGCAAGGAGCATAGGCCGAAGGAAGACTGATGGGCAGTCTCTATCATCAGCCCCCAACACTGCCTGCTGGAGGCTGCCAAACTCAGAAGTGGGAAGTATTTTCCATGGTCTGGGAGATGGGAGCGGGCAGCTTTCTTAATGGTGCTGATTCTTTGGTCCTTTTGCATAGTGATTTGATTGATTGCTTGCTTCCTCTGTCTACTTTTTTGATTTCATAAACATGTGTAGACCCATTCTGTATGGAACTACAACCTAAGGCTAGAAAGATAAATAAATTGGGATTCTTCCCTTGAAGAACTCACTATCTAGTAGGGAACAAGGAAAGATAGGAAGGTTGGAGATGATTATACAGTGCAGTAAATAATTTAATAGAGGTACATATGATGGGGAAAGGGTCATAGAGATAGTCCATAAAGCTCATGAGTGAATCACTAAATGAATGATTTCATATTTTATCCCAAATGGATATTATATGTCAAGCACTGTGCTTGGCAATAGGGCAGGGGCTCACAGCATCCTAAACAAAGTTTGCATCTGTCTGTTGCTATTTTTTAAACAATATACTTACTAAATTATAAACAATATACAAGAACATTTTATGATTTGATAAGTTTTTGCCGGTGTATGCATTTGTGAAATCAGCCCCACAATCAAGGTAGCGAACGTATCCATTGCCTCCAAAAGGTTCCTTGTGCTTCTTTGTCATCCCTATTTTCGCCCCTCCTCACAGCCCCCCATTTTCAGGCAACCACCAGTCTTCTTTCTGTTATTATAGATTAGTTTGCATTTTCTAGAATTTCCTAGAAATAGAATTATACAGTACTCCTCTTTTGTCTAGGTTCTTTCACTCATCATAATTACGTTAGGGTTCATCCATGTTCGATAGTTCATTTCTTCTTGTTGATGAGCAGTATTCCGCTGTATAGATAGATACACCACCAATTTTTTATCCATTCATGTGTTGGTGGACATTTGGGTTGTTTCCTGTTTTGAGCTAATTCAAATAAAGCTGCAGCGTACATTTGTGTACAAATATTTGTATGGACTTTTTTTTTATTTCTTTATAATAAAAACTTAGGAGTGGAATGGTTGGATTATATGGTAGGTAGATGTTAAACTTTTTAAGAAACTGTTAAACTATTTACTAACATGGCTATATCATTTTATATTCCTCCTAGCAGTATTTGAGAGCTCCACATCTTCACCAAATAAGTTTAAAAAATTTTGACCATTCTTATAAGTGTACAATTGTGTTTAATTGTGGTTTAATTTGCATTTCCTTACTGACTAATGATGTTGAGCATCTTTTCATATTAACGTATGAATCTTTTCATATCAATATATGAATCAAATATTCTGTACATTTTTAATTAGGTTGTTCTCTTATTACTGTTTTAAGATTTCTTTATAATCCTAGATACAAATCCTTAATCAAATACGTACCTTGCATATATTTTCTTCCAATCTGTGACATGTCTTTTAATTCTTTTTAGAAGAGCAGAACTTTAAAATTTTAATGTAGTCCAATTTGTCAAAAATTTTCTTTTGTGGATCATGCTTTTGTTGCTATGTCTATGAAATATTTGCTTGCCCAAAGATCCCAAAGATTTTCTCTTATGTTTTCTTATAAAAGTTTATGGTTTTAGGTTTTACTCTGAGATCTATGAGACATCTCGAGTTAATTTTTGTATACGGTGGAAAATATGGATTGAAGTTCTTTTTTTTATACATATGGATATCCAACTGTTACAATACTATTTGTTAAAAGATTCCTTTCTCCACTTTTCTGCATACTTGTCAGAAATTAACTGTTCATACGTATTGGTCTATTTCTGGACTCTGTGTTCTATCATATTGATCTATTAGTCTAACTTTATGCCAGTACCACACTGTCTTGATTATACATTTTGAAATCAGATAATATTAGTCCTTCCACTTTGTTCTTTTTTCAAAGCTATTTTGGCTATTTTAGATCCTTTGTATTTCCCTATGAAGTTTAGAATCAGCTTATCGATTTCTACAGAAATAAAAATCTATTGAGATAGTGATT
Source organism: Eidolon dupreanum (assembly GCA_028627145.1). Classification (NCBI taxonomy): domain Eukaryota; kingdom Metazoa; phylum Chordata; class Mammalia; order Chiroptera; family Pteropodidae; genus Eidolon; species Eidolon dupreanum. The sequence goes on along the minus strand of CM053516.1, from coordinate 9,069,136 downwards.
GTAATTGTACTGACTCTATAGCTCAGTTTGGGGAGAATTAACATCTTAACAATATTGAGTCCTCCAATTCATGAACATGGTATGTCTCTCCATTTATTAAATCTTCTTTAATTTTTCTCAGTAGTGTTTTATAGTTTTTACTCTGTGATCTTAACACATCTTTGGTCATGTTTATCACTATGCATTGAATATTTTTGATGATGTCATAATATTATTTTTAAATTTTTTAAATTTCTGAGTGTTCATTGATAGCATAGAAATATAATTGATTCTGGAATGTTGATCTTGTATCCTGCAACTTTGCTGTTACGGGCTGAATTGTGTATCCCCAAAGTGTATATGTTGAAGTCCTAATTCCCAGTACCTCAGAATGTGACTGTAATTAGAGATAGGGTCTTTAAAATGGTAATTTAGTTAAAATTAAGTAGGCCCTAATCAAATATGACTGATGTCCTTATAAGAGGAGGAGATTAGGACACAGACACAAATACAGAGAAGCCCATGTGAAGACACGGGAAGAAAATGGCCATCCACAAACCAAGGAGAGAGGCCTGAGAAGAAACCAAACCTGCCAACACCTCGACCTCAGACTTCTTGCCTCCAGAACTGTGAGAAAATAATTTCTGTTGTTTAAACCACTCAGTCTATGGACCTTTGTTACAGTACTCCTAGCAAACTAATATGCTTAATAAACTCACTTGTTAGTTCTAGTAGCTTTTTTGTAGAGTCCATAGAATTTTCTACAATCATATCACCTATAAATACAGTTTTACTTCTTCTTTTCTAATCTGGATTCCTTTTTCTCATCTAATTGCTCTGATTAGAACTTCCTGTACAATACTGAATGGCAGTGGCAAGAGCAGATATCCCTACCTTGTTCCTGATCTTACTTAGATGGCCAGTGTTCAGTCTTACACCATTAAATATGTTAGCTGAAGGTTTTTTCACAGGTGCCCTTTATTAAGTTGAGGAAGTTCCCTACTATTAGTATCATAACTATGATTTTAAAAATTCCATTTCAAAAGAGGGAAAATGGGAACCCTGAAAAGTTAGCTAAACTTTCTCTACAGTTATAGATAACTAGTATAAAATAGGAAGAAATAGTGATAAGCGTGGATTCTAGACCCAGACTTCACAGGTTCAAATCCCACCCTTGCCACTTACTGGCTGGAGGGAAATTACTCATGTTTCGTTCCTTAATTTCTCCATCTGTAAAATGGGAATAATAATAGTATCTACCTCATAGGGTCGTTCTGAGGATTAAAATGTATAAACGTTTATAATGTTCTTAGAACAGTGCCTGGCTAATAATACATGCTATATAATTTTTTATGTGCATTTAAAATCATAGAAGGCAACTAGATTCTCCTCTATCTTTTCCCAACCCCTATTGCTCTTGCTGGCACAGTTAGAATTTTAGGCTGGTAGAATTATCATCTAGCTCTACCTCCAATACAACGCAGGAATTCCTTCTGCATGCTACACCCGGCTAGCTGCTGGATGCCTTGTGAACAAGGATTCTTCAGGCTAACTATACATCTGGCAACCCTGAAATTTTCAAATCTGGGAAAGGCTGATGATGTGTGGTTGTGAAGTGACAGTGAGATTTCCCAGGCCTGAGAAGCTAAGTTTCCGAGCTCACTCTATGCATTTCTAGGTCCTCCAGTTGCTTCCACCATGACGCCTGACATGGCATTTCCATCTCCTAGAATAGTCAAAAATAAACTCCATGGAGTGGATTTCCTGGGGACTAGTAGCTCCTCTTTCTTGACACTAGGGGCAAAGATAGGACTGGCTTTTCTGTCTTAACTGAGAGATCCTGAGTCAACACTTTTTATCAAGCCCCACTGGGGTTAGGAGAGGAATTAGGCTCCATCCTTTCATGGCTTTTTTTTTTTTTTTTTTAGTTAGTTAGTTAGTTAGAACTCAATAGTGTTTGATTCCCAGGAATTCTTAGCTAGAAGATCTCTTGATTTCAGATTAAACATGAGTCTTTTCCTGGTGGAGCAGCAGGTTGCCTTGCTCACTTAAACAGTATTGTTACATAAACAAACAAGAGATGACGATTTTGCTACAAGCAAATCGAAATTTCCTTCTGAATTTTAGTTTATGGGAATATCAGCACTGATTCAGGCTTCAGATTTTTAAATCTTCTGTGCTTGGCAGCTACATTTTCCCTCTTTTCACTAAATGCTGTAGTTTAGGATTTAGAGAATTATGAAAAACACTCTTGCAGTACCAGAGTTTAAATGGGGTAGGATCCTCAGGACTGTAGTATTGGCTGATGCACCTTCCCCCATTGTTGCTGCTGGTTGGAAGGGGGAAAAGCTCTTGAAAATGATCCAGCTATAGGAGACTGAGCAAGGGGTTTTGGCTTTCTTCATTCCAGGACTATCCTTTTTCTTAAAATCACTTAAGAATTAAGTGCAAAAATATGCCAATGTTACATCTGTGTGCATTTAGTAAGAGATAAATGTGCAATGTAAAGGCGTGTTTATATGACTAGCAATTGCACTGCAAAACCATCAACAGCTCACAGCCCAGTCTTCCAAAATACCAGTGTGATGCATTTAAAGTCTGCAACTTTGCAAAGAAATGCCCACAAAAGCTCTTCTTTGAATTTGCATATTTGTGTACAAGAACACAAACCGTTTACACAGGATTTTTGCCCGTTTTAAATGCTAAAAAGGTCCTCGCGATTTGCTTTGCTTAAAATGTACACTCAAAACTTTATTAAAAACATTTTTCAAAAATAGTTTCATAAAGCTAGACATCAGCAAGGCTCGATGGAGGGGTGGAAAATGAATCGTATATCTTTAACCCGCAGAAGTTAAAAGGCTTTTTTTTTTTTTTTTTTTTTGGTTAGCTAACAATGGAAACTTTTTTTTTAAGTGTTTCCCTCCCTCGGTCTTGCCAAGCAATAGAAAAAAAAAAAAAAGAAGAAAAGAAAAACTTGTTCCGCTGAGTTCAACCCCAGACAGGCTCACAACTTCCTTCCTGCTTTCCTCCCCCAAACCCCCGCCTTTCGCCCTCCTCCCTCCGCCCTCCTCCACCCCAACCCCCCCCCCTGTTTTTTTTTTTTTTTTTTTTTTTTTAATCGCACATTGAACAAACACAAGTAGCCGGGAGCACACACTGACAGGGGTAGTATCTCCACTACGAGAAGGGCGTGCAGGACCGGCCCCGCGTCGCCACCGCCACGGTCGCCCGGCCCCAGCCCAGGGGCTCACCCGCTTCTTTCACACTCCTCTTTTTTTTTTTTTTTTTTGTCTTCCATAGCTCGGGGAGGAAATAATTTCTGAGCTTTTTAACTTTTAAAGCCATTTTGTTCCTACGAGTTCTGCGTCCCTGGGCCATGTAGTCTGCACAGGACCTGGGAATCTGAGACATTTCAGGTAAGTTTGGCGGCTTTTTAATGGCTCTCGGATCAAAACCCTCTTTCCCCTCACTCTGCTCTGGAGCGGATCTGCGCGTTCCGGGTTCCGAAACGGCGCAGAGAGATGGGCTGGGGAGACCGGGAAGGGGCTTTGACTGCGGAGGGTGGCGCGGAGTAGGGGTGCGGGGAGAGCTGGGAAGGACGAGCTGGCGGCGTTTCTGCTGCTCGCCTTCCGGGCCCCGGGCCGCGGGCTCCGCGCCGCCTCCCCCGGCGCGCGCCAGGCGTCCGCGGGCTCCGGCGGCGGGGCGGCTCCGTGGGCGCCGGGCAGGCTGCTCAGGATGCCGAGAAGCCTTGCACTTGGCCGCGCGGCCCCGGGGTTGCGATCGCGGGCTCGGGTGAGGTTTGCAGAGTCCGGGCTCCCCGCGGCTGCAGCCACGCACGCCCTGGAGTTGCTCTGCGTGGGCACGGGTCCCGGAGACCCTGAGGGGCCGCGTCCTCGGGCACAGCTGACTCGCTGTCCGCGCGCGGACGGACACACACACACACACACACACACACTCTCTCTCACACACTCACGCATGCCCCTCCGCGGGGGGCGACCGCAGGGGGCAGCGAGTATTGGTTCCGGTACAGGGGACGTGCAGCGCCTCGGCCCGGGGCGCGCGCAGGCGCGCCCACACTCACAAAACCCACTTGTTTGGGGACAGGCGACAAGGCCAGTGCTGGAAAATGCCTCGTCTGTGGCCCCGCCGTGCGCCCAGGCCTTCGTAGGCCGAGGGACAGAGCCCCAAGGCCAGGGTCAGGAAGGTAAAGGCAGGCATGCAGGGTCCTCCCAGACCCGGGCGCAGGCGGCCGCAGGGGGAAGGCAGGTCCCGCTCAGGTTCGCTCTGAGTCGGTTCCCGATGTCCCGAGAGGGGGCAGCGGGGAGATCCTGAAGCCTGGGGGCGGGGGCAGCCGGCGTTAGCTCAGGCCGGAGACCCGGAGACGGTGGAGGGGCTGTCCTCACCCGCAGAGGCGGGCGCGCCCTGCACACGGCACACTTAGGGACCAAGTAGTTGCACATCGTCCCCCTCTAAGAGACGAATCTTAGAATTTGGAATTAGAAGAGACCACCAAGCGCATCACACCCTGGGGTGAGGGGTGGGCGCGCACTCGGGAAAGGCACACCCACCACCGCGCCGGCGACAGGGGCCGTGGGGCTTGTGTCCTCGCGGAGCCGTGCAATCCCTGGAGTGGAGACACCCGCTAGCGCCCGAGCCCCGACAGGTCGGGGCTCCGCGTGCCGGGGCGTCCTCTCCCCGTCCCCCACCCCCTCCCTCTGGGGTCCTGACTTTTCCCTTTGTGTCTCTGCAGCGGCGCTGTTGTTTATGGAGCTTCGGGCTGGGGCTGAGCTCGCAGTCTTGACCCCCGCCCGCGGCCCAGGCCATGCCCCTCCATCCGCGCGCGGAGCCGCGGCCGCGGGGCCTCCGGGGCTGAGCCGCGAGCCACGCGAGGAGCAGGCGCGGGCGGCGGAGCCGGAGCGGGAGCCGCGGCGGCGGCGGGCAGCGCGGGACCCAGTACTATGGCTGTGTACTGCTATGCACTCAACAGCCTGGTGATCATGAATAGCGCCAACCAGGTGAAGAGCGGCGGCGGCCCCCGGCCCAGCGGCAGCGAGACGCCCCCGCCGCCGGGAAGCGCCGTGTTGAGCCCCGGCAGCGTTTTTAGCCCCGGGAAAGGCGCCTCTTTCCTCTTCCCTCCAACCGAGTCGTTGTCGCCAGAGGAGCCCGGGAGCCCCGGGGGCTGGCGCAGTGGCCGGCGCAGGCTGAATAGTGGCAGCGGCAGCGGCAGCGGCAGCGGCAGCAGCGTGGGCAGCCCGAGTTGGGCGGGTCGCCTGAGAGGGGACGGGCAGCAGATGGTGACCACCGGCACCCTCTCCCCTCCAGGGCCGGAGGAGGCCCAGAGGAAGCTGCGAATCCTGCAGCGCGAGTTGCAGAACGTACAGGTGAACCAGAAAGTGGGCATGTTCGAAGCGCACATCCAGGCGCAGAGCTCTGCCACTCAGGCGCCCCGCAGCCCGCGGACGGGCAGGGCGCGTTCGCCCTCCCCGTGTCCCTTCCGCAGCAGCAGCCAGCCCCCAGGAAGGGTCCTGGCTCAGAGCGAGGAACGGAGGACCAAGTCCTGGGGAGACCAATGCCCAGAGACTTCGGAGGCTGACTCCGGGAGGAGAGCAGTGGCACCCAGGCTATGCCTTTCCAAGGACAAAGAGGGTGTGGCACCTTTCCCTGGCCCAGCCGCTCCGTCAGGATCAGGGACTCAGGGGCCTGTGGCTTCGGCGAGAATGGAGAAGGGGACTTCTGCTAGATCTCACTGTGGCTCACCCGTAGCTATGGAAATTGACAAAAAGGTCTTTCCTCCTTTGGGAACTCGGAGCTGCGAAGCTCCCTCGTTGGAGCTAGTCGGAGCGAACTCCGTGATGGCCACAGAAGTGGCAGCGAGAGCCACATCCACTGGGCCACACCATCCGCATGACCCTGCCCTCATCGAGCGATCTGAGAGGGCTGGGGAACTTGGGGGTATGCACTCCTCGGAGGCCCTGGAGGACAGTCAGGGACAGTCTCTGGGCAGTGAGACAAGCCCAGCCCTAGAGAGAGGCGGGCCCCTCTGTGGAGAGCCCCCTGGGAAGGTGGGGAAAGGAAATCTGCCCTGTGGCATGCCAGGCTCCGGGTCGCCTGAAGTGGGCGAAAGGCCAGAGGAGAACACTGTGACAGAGCAAAACTCCGAGCTCTCAGAGTCCGGGAGCTGGTTCAGGCCGTTGGGGCACCTGGGCTCAGGAGGCCCAGAGGTGACCCACAGTGGAACCCTGGTGGTCAGGGGGCCTCCACAGCACTGGGAGAGAGTGGACGAAGGGTCTCCAATGCTGGGCTTGCATGGGGGCAGCCTCTCAGCACCGCCAGGGACCCGGGAGGTGGAGGTGGCCCACATTCCCTCTGGCGGAATGCTGAAGCCTTTGCCCTGTTGGGAAGCAACAAAAGATCCGAAGGAACCTCAGTGCCTTCCTGGGGACAGGGTGGGTATGCAGCCTGGGAGCTCCAGGGCTTGGCTGGACCCCATGGAGGATGTAGCTCAGGCCTGGACGTGTGTCAAAGGGGTACAATCCCAGGGGACTTGGGGAAGCCAGCCCCAGGACAGAGCCGCCCAGCCCAGCCCAGAGCTGCTGTCCCCAGGTCAGAAGGACAAGTCTTCTCTGAAAGAGGCCTGCAGCCCCAGCAATATACCTGCCGTCATCGTCACAGACATGGGCGCCCAGGAGGATGGCATCTTGGAGGAGGCACAAGGCAGCCCGCTGGGCAGCCTGCCCCTGAGGAAACTGTCCTCGTCCTCTGCATCCTCCACTGGCTTCTCCTCCTCCTATGACGACTCGGAGGAGGACATCTCCAGTGACCCTGAGCGCTGCCTGGACCCCAACTCCGCCTTCCTGCATACCGTGGACCAGCAGAAGCCCAGAGTGGTAAGTCTTGCCCTGAGATTTTTCTAGAACTTGGGCTGCTTTCACGCCCCATGTGTCCCGTTTTTCTAACTTTCTGCTGAGTCGTGAAGACCGACAGGCCCCTGGGGCAGTCTCAACTTACTCTCTCTAGGCTTTAGGCACTAACCATGTACTTTGTAGCTTGGACAATGAACCTGAGTTTCTTCTATTGCTATTTCCATGTACATCTTTAAAAAATAATTTTTTAAGTTACTTCTAGTAGGTCACCAATCACTTCTTAGGAGTTACCAAAAACTTCCTGATTAATCCCCAAATAATACAGTGGCCAAGTACAACTTTTGTCCGATCAGGTGAAACACTTAATTCTGTGATTCTTTTGGGTGGAAGAAAACTGACAAGGACCATCATCGAATTAACTCGGCCTCTGCTAAGAGGCCAGGCAAATAAGTGACATGATTCTATGACGGGGCTCTGAAAGCTCTAGATGTGGTTGTGGGTGGTCTGTTGGGTGAAGAACCACTTAGCCTCAGTAAGTTAAGTCAGAACTGTGCAGTATTTGTGGGACTAAGGTGCCCTTTGATGCATGAATTAAACTGAAAACCATGCTTTGCATTTCTTTAATAATAGAATGTTATATTAGGTTGACTTGCCTGAGATAGGCACCTGGATGATATCTCCAGGGTAGATACCACCTAATGGATATATGCTCATTGGCTGGTATAGGTACCTTTCAGGTTCATTTTCAAGTGCATCTGTTTTGATTCATCATCCTGACATCTTGCTCTGGCTATGGCCGTAGACGGGAGTTTATTTCTGTTATGGTTAATCTCAGTCTTCAGCTGTTTTCACTCTTAGGAGGATCAGTGTGTCTTACGGAAGACGTTAAGAGTCGCAGCTAGCACTTCTGAAAAGGTCTGGACTTTCTCTCAGCTTTTCCAGAGTACGGGGAATTTCCTAATTCAGCGTGCAAGGGGTTCTTGTGCTACCCTCGGGGAAAGTCTGCGTTTATTGTAGTAGGGAGCCTTCAGATTTCACATTGAATGTCAAATACTATTCTTTTTACCTCAGTGACTTAAACCGCAGTGACTGAGAAATTTATATTTCTACTCTACATCCTTCTCTAAGGTATTTTGGACCACAAAGCATGTTTCTTTCTCACTCCCACTTCAGAAATCACAGTCTGGATTTTTGAAGACTAGGCATTTCTTTTCATGAAACTCCACTTTCTGCTGACGATCGGAAGGCAAATACGTATGCAAAGTCTGGCCATAGTCAGCCTGGCATTTTGTGGCCAGGACAGAGCCTCGGGCACAGGCACACCACCTTGGGAGGAGGGACAGTCTACCCGGAAGGGGATGGTGGTAAAGAGCAGTTGGACAACTGAGGCCCGGCTTTCTCTGCCTTCTTGCCTACAATCAAAGGCCTAGTGAATGAGATGGTCCTCTGTTCACTCCTCCCTTGTGCTTTTTAAACCCTGAAGCATCGCTGGCACAGCCAAGGTGCTTTAACCTGTTCTCCAACTTTCCATTCGCCCTTTCTAGTCATGGATTAGCAGCTCCTATTGGCTGGTTCTCAAAACAGTTTGTGTGTCCTGCTGTTCGAAAAGGGCTCTTATCTGGAAGTGCGTTAAAGAGGAGATAAATAATGACAGGTGATTTTTTTTTTTTTTTTTTTTTTTGCCAGCGGTATGCTGACTGAGAAACCAAAGGTTTGAATGGTGTTTTCAAGTTGGCTAACAGGTCCACAGGTAGCAATGAGATCTGTTGTCCAACCTCCCTCCCACCTTTAAACAGGTTTCCAGAAACCCACAGAGTACGACCAGGGAGGAATCCCCTGCCAGCTTTGCTCTCTGAACCATGTGAGGCCAATGGCCATTGTGTGTGGCGGGGGGAAGGATGGAAATTATGGGTTCCTAGGGATGTTTGAGGTTTTGGTTGAGTGCTTGCATGATAAGCTAAGTTTTCTTTCTCTTACAGATTGTTACAGTGAAGTCTTATCTGTAACACTAACATCTGCTCATTGGGTCAAAATCTCTTGATTACCTAATATTGATAATTTATTTGCAGAAGGCCAGCCATCTGGATTGGCTGGGTCTTCTGGCCGGTCTTTTCAGTATTTTACAGATAAAACCTGAGCCAGCTCTGTCTGAGGCCCTGCAAATACCATCACGCTGTTCTCCTCTGTGCCGTTTGCTGCTGCTTTTTATACTGCTGTACTGCCCTCCCAGAGCACACACCCTCACACACGCTCACGTTCACTCACACGTGCACACATACTCACACTCACACATGCTCATACGTCCTTACCTATGCTCACATTCATTCACACACACACATACCCTCACACTCGCCTTCATCCTCACACAAGCTCACATCCACTCACACACACAGGTTTGAAACTGCATATTCAGCCTTGGAGTCACACAACCAAACCCTGGCCCTCAGGATCTGTTTTTGTTTGTTTTGTTTTGTTTGTTTGTTTGTTTGTTAGATGCTGCTTCGTCTTCCTACAGAGTTAAAACTTTTATGCCTTGCGCGGCACATTCTTTTCTCCTGTGGGGGAATGGCTGTGTGTGATGCTGTGTGCAGGCGGAGGTGACAGCCCAGAAAATCTTGAAGCCTGGCTGCTTTGTTCACTCTCCCGCTGTCTGGTCTCCCTGCTGCTCGTCACTGGTGAAGCCCCTGAGCCTGTATTCCGAATTCAGAGGACCTCCCTATAGTTAAAAACACAGTAAGAAGCATGTTGTTTGGAAAAGCACTCTGAAAATTACTTCGCTATTTACATTATGCAAATGAGCAAAGACCTTTATACTGGGGAGGTAATGCCATGAGAAGGCCAGCTCTCCTCATTTGCTTCCATGGGAAGGAGCTATAAAGACATCCTTGGAAACATGCAAAGGGTTTCAGGCCTTTACTCTGTCTTCTCATGAGCCTGACAGATATGCTTGTCCGTGAAATATAATGTCCCAAGTTTTTGCACCTGCGCCTCTTTCATGAAGAATTGGACACTTGAAATTTGCTCAGAAGTCATTGCATTACGTGCCTTGTGTTCAATGGCTTTAATTCAGGCACACTTATTCTTCACTGGAACCTGAACAGAAGCAAATCGCACTGAACAAGGATGATGGTCTCTCTTTCGTTCTTCAAAATAGCTCAAAATTAATCAGCAGCTCTTTACTTTCCTATGTTATTCCTTTTAAGAGTACCTGGGCCATTAAAACACTAGGTTTAAAGTAATATATTAAAATATGTATGCATATTACTTTAAAAAGTAGATTTTAAAAGTTTTAAAATTGTACTATCAATTATGTGTTCAAAAAAAATGTTGGCTTAGTTCCCTGTGGGGGTATATAAAGAAGTGTAATATAAAATCTTTGGCTTCTTGGTGCTTACTCCTTTTTAAAGGCCATTGGAATTTCGTTTCCTTTGCCCTTTTTTTTTTTTGATATTTGACTAGTTTTGTTATCTTTTTTTAGTGAAAAACTAACTCTCACTTGAACTAAAAAATTCGAACAGTTTAAAATGGTTTTATGTGGTTTTAAAAAGTACAAAATTTTTACTTGGGGGGAAACCAAATTGAAATTTTAAAGTCTTAGAGGGATACTTAAAAAAAGCGAATGGGGTGGTGAGTACTTTTAAATAGAACATTTTTTTCTGGGTAAGGATGTTGAAGGCCCAGATTTGGGGGAGGGGCCTGAGTTCAGCTGGCATGCGCAGCTTTCTTGGGGGCCCCCTTCTCCGTCAGGTGTGTGGAGAGGGCCTTTCTGGCAAGACCTCAGCACCTTGCACATCTGGGAGGACCCCGAGTCATTTCTGTGAGGTTCCCGGTGTTGCTGTGACTTGTTTAGGGACAAGGAAACCAAGACTCAGAGAGGCAGAGGGACCTGAGGACACACGGCGGGCTCCAGGGTCTGGCTCAGTTTTCTTCTTGTAAAATTGTCTTCTTTGAAAACCCTCCCGTGAAGATTATCTCATGGGGTCTGTCTAGTTTTAACCCTCTGTGACTATATAATTCAAGACACTTAATTTAAAACTTGGCATACATCACACTTCAGGGTGTCCAGAGGTGTGACAAGGTTCCTTGGGGGTGGACCTTGGGCGCTGAGGCTGAAACTGCACATTTAATTTTGCGCTTTTACTTAAGACCCATTAATTGATCTTTTCTCTCTCGTTACCAGAAGATACCGGAAGATTGTTTCTCTGTAATTTCACATTGAACAAACATCAAGATAAATTAGCAGTGCCATACCTCAGATTCTCATGGATAATTAGACTGGTACTCGTGGCTAGGCCGATAGGCCAAAACACTAACCTACAAAGAAAAAGAGGCTGTTTCCTAGGGCTTTGGCCTCCTCAGATATTTCAGTTTGGAAACTTGAGGCTTTGCCTCCACAGAGTCAAAACATCACTTCAGAAGCGTTTTATCAAAGATAAAAGAATTCAGCCAGCTTAAAAATCCTTTCAAATAAAGGTGGGGTATAGAGAAAAAGAGAGATTGATGTTTGGGCACTGCAAAAACACAGCTCAAGATTTACCTAGCCTGTAGGTTTTACAAGGAAAACATATTAAACCATTCTCCTTGCTTTGAAAGAAATCTGTTTCAGGTGTTAGCTAAATCATTTGCAGAACTCTTGTTTTTAAGCACTGAATCGCTACCTTGACTAATTTTGTTGGCACATACCTGTTACATGCAGTTACAGATTAGATTAGTTCTGTGTAGTTTATTTATATTCCTAGGAGCATTGATAACATTGTTTAGGCTTATTTTATTTTGTCAGGTTTCGACTTAGTCATCCAAAGTTTGAATTTTAAAGTATTTAATTGAAAAATTTTTATATCTTGGTAGAAAAAACTTTGTGGACTTCAGCTCATCGGCAGGCGATTCGGAATTAACTCAAGAACTCTTCCAAATCCTGTGTGGTCAGACCTTCAGTGCGGAAGGTTCTATGGGTTTAATAGGAGATGAGACCTTGGCGTTGCAGTGTATTCTGGTTGTACTCAAATCTGTTCCGTGACAAGTTTGCCTTCAGTGATTTTTTGCGGACTAGGTAGAATTGGCACAGATGTCATTTTCATGCATCAGGTGAGCTCATTGTTTACAAAATCACACCAAACCCAACTATGAATTCTTTGGTAATATGAAAAGCCCTTTAGCGTGCCAGCTGCCCTTTCTCATCTGGATGTTTGAGATTTTGTGCGTCCAGTTCTTCAGAGACTGTGTGCCCTTCCTGTGACTGCTTACTGTTAACTTGGTGAATTGACGACAGTGGTGTTATAAGTGATCTGGATGACATGGAGCAGAAACACCTAGCATTGTGGCTTCCCCTCAGACTTGACCGTGGAGGCCATCTTGGAGACTCAGAAGACTCCACTGACCTGGTCCCATGACCCTGTGGTCAAACTGGACTCACCGCAGTTCTGTTACTGACCTTGAGTCTCATTGTGGTCCTCCCAGACACCTAGTCCTTCATTTTTCCAGAGGTAAACTATTACTCTAAAGATAATTCAGTTCTGCTTGGCTGAAAGACACCGCAAATATATATTTCATTATACAGTTCAGCCTCTGTTCCTGCTATTAAAAGAATAACACAAATTTTTCTATAGCTTACATCATTAACATAATATAAATTTCGATCTGGGAAAGGCTTGAGAGCTTATTTCTTCCAATATCCATATTACACAGAAGAGGAAAGCAGGGCCAGAAATTATGCAATATAGTTACAGAACTCACGTTTACATTCCTTTTTTTCACTTAAAATACTTGATTAGTGAATAAGCTCCTTACTTTGGGAGGTCTGCCTTGGCTTTAAACATAGTCCGTTTTTAAAACGTTTGTTAAAGGAATAGGTGAATGAATGAATGAATGAATGAATAGAGAATATCTCTCCTGCATTATCTACCTGTAAAAGAAATGTTGACCCATCTGGAAGATACAGAACAAAGAAAGGAAAAAAAGAACAATGAAGGCAAGCTCACTGCCTACTCCTGTGACCTCGCCACCTTCGGAGTAAGAGTACCAGACGGGGGTTTAGGAGACTTAGGGTGAAATCCCAGTCTACAGATGGCATGTGAGCCCTATGAAAAATGGGGAGAGTAGGTGTGACCTCTTGGAGTGGTGAGAATTCAGTGGCGCAGTGCTTATAAGTAAGCGCCTGGGGTAGCATCTGGCTCCGTAAATGTTGGCCGAAGTGGGGTTGGGAGACATCTTGAGTACTGGTGAGGCAGTGTCTGTCTGGAAGGTTCACTGGGCCCCCCGGAAGAAATGCTCTGTAGCAATCCTGGGATTTTGTTTAGATTCCACTTTAATCCCAGTGCAATTATGGAAAATGATTCTGCTTCAGCCAAAGAGGCTGGAATGAAATTAAATGTCTCAAAACCAACAGTATTCTCAGACTATGGTGGAACCACAGCAATTCTTTGTAGTATCTTTCATGCCCTTACTTTCTATCTAGACTATTTCCTGGTGTAGTTTTCTGCTCAGTTGCATAGTTGGGGATTACTTTAGGGCTGAGAATCAAAAAGACACGTGGCGAATATAATAGCACGGCAGCAGAAGTGCACACTGTATGCAGGCCTGATGGAACAAGGTCAGGATGATACCTTTTCGCAGAGCATTTTCACAGGGAAGACCGCTCTATTTTTCTACTTGAGAGCAGGGACTTCCAAGCTTTTCTCTGATGAGGAATGAGTTGTAATCATCATCATCATTTTGTTGGTAGGCCAGCATGTAGGCTTTTGGCTAACTTGTCTAGCATATTTCTCAACAATTCCATTAAGAATTCACTGTTAGGAATCCAGTCCTTTCCCTCCATTGAGCTTTACTTGGGCATTTTATTGACTGGATATCACTTAACGGGAACCCATTCAACAAAAGGCCACTAGTCAATATACACTACAGTTTTTATTTCCTGAAATTTATACTTCTATTTTGCCCCAAATCAGCTGATGAGATATATAAGCAACCAAAAAGTAAGCAAGTAAATGAACCCCTACGATTCATATTTATGTATGTTTTAATTGGGGTGGTGGTGGAGGAGATGTGTTTTTCTTTCCCCATCTCAGAATACGTAGAAAAACTTGCAGTCACTGAAAAACTGGAGTAGTGATGGTTAATTTTTAACTAAAGAGGATCCTCCCTCATTAAGTTCACTGTTTATCCTGTTAATCTAGCATTTTACTTTTGTGGTAAGATTCTGTGTGGAAAAGGAAAATGAAGTGATGCAGCATCTCAAACAAAGGCATTGAGATTATTTCCGTTGACCTGGTGACTAAGATTAGGGTTTGCCTAACCCAAACGCGGTAAGAGGTATCAACGATGCAGGGGACAGCCCCGTCCTTGGCCAGGGAGAACTCTTCCTAAGGGTGGCCCATTTACTCACATTTATAAAGTTGGTTGTAATACATCGGAGGGTGGGGATAAGGTATTTTTGCCTTTGGTTTTGGGGGTGACAGCAGGTTTTTTCTTTATCCCTCTTAAGGGGGGATTCTCTGCATCCTGAGCTACCCACCCCCCACCCCCATCCATTTAATCAGAGTGAATAAACTGATTATACTGTTTTCCAAGAAGATGTAATACATTTTATGTTACCAGCACTTAATATTTTCAGACACTGTGGAGAGTATTCAGCCTGGCACAGAGTAGAGGGATTTGGTTCCCTGGTGGCTGGCTGTCCCCCAGCTCAGTCTGCAATCTCTTCTGGTATGTTGGGAGCTGGTAAGACCTGGGCAATTACATGGGAGGTCACTGTACCCCCAGGCGGTCCCCAGCAAGTGTTTTTCCACTTTTGCTGACATTCTTTCCAGGCTCAGCTCAATTTGTTTTCTTGTTCTCTATGGCAATTGATGACCGAGTCAGTAGAATGTATAATTCAGCAGGATCTCTTGTTAAGTGCTTCTTCCAGTGGTATAGGAGCCGTGTTTGTCTAATCCTCTGCTATGCATGGGTGTGTAACATTTTCTGGTTGCAGACTACCTTTCAGAAGACTAGAGTTAATAAAATACGCCTTAGAACTATGGGGAAAAGACTGTAGCTTGGGGGTATGGAGAGGAACTCTCGAGTATCACTTCTGTAATCCTTATCTAACCTGAATCTATTAGCAGGAAACTGAAAGGGCCTGTGTATGACAATGAGATAAACAGTTTAATCTCTTAACAATGTCAAGTGGAAAATCCAACCGCAGCCAATAGCTTAAGAAATGGCTGGGAGCTTTTGTTGGGACAGCCAATCCTGAGGCTCCGATTGCTGAGCTGAGGGTAGAGCTGAGCTGGTTGCTGTGTGTTGACGAAGGGAGGGTAGGAAGACAGTGTTTAGGTTTGAGAAACTACTGAAAACTCCGTATAGATAAAGAATTGGCTAATGGAAGGGACATTTTGAATGCGTCATCATTGATGCAGTTTAGTCTATATGAAGCTGCTGAGATCTTTTTCTACTTTTCGCCATCATCATAGTCATTGCAGCATTAAGTGCTCACTCAAGATGAGCAAATAACTGGGTACCTTAGGAAACTTGGGGCCTTCTCTGAGAACTTTGCTGTGTACCGTAGGACTGCAGTGAGCCGGAAAGACTAGTGACTCAGATTTGGCCTCTGTGGGCTTCGGTTTCTTCACCTGCAAAATGGGAATATTGATGAAGTTTTCCTACTTTGTGTGGACTTGTGAGTCTCAAATGAGATAGTCTTTGTAGGGTCATTTTGAGAAGTGTGTCCTCTTTCTTGCCTGAATTAGTTTTAATTATGAGTACTCCGACATTGCTTTTAAAGCTTTCCAAAAGGAGGGTGGACAAGGACAAGCTCCGTACTCGTGTAAGATGTTGCTACCTCTGTGTTGCAGAAAGAGAAATTGCTAAGAACTGTGTCAAAAACAATCTTTATGTCCACAGCGGGGCAGCTCCGACATGGACGCTGCAGTGTGGGTGAGGGTCAGGAGCGAGTAGACATCCTGAATTCCATCCTGGCTCCACTTCCGCCGCTCGGTGTAGCCTCCTCCTCCTGCCTGAGTGACCATCTTGACCAGTGTGGACTGTGGACGAAGCTTCCTGCCACTGTGGTTTGCTAACTCGTAGGTAGGGATGCAAATGTGACGGACATGAGCGAAGGCTGCAGGGAGGGAGAAGGGGGCCACAGAGCAGAGGTCTGATGTTTCTGAAACAAGGCTGTCAACTCCCGAATAATTGAGGGGCTACTTCAGTCCACATAGAGTTTGAGGACGTATACTAGGAGCATTGATTTTTCCAATACTATGGTGGTGGTTTTCTCCTCTACGTCCTGAGAAGTGAAAGAGAAGAATTCGGCAAAGTCTAGAGCTTGACCACCTCTAACAGAGACAACACCCCTGAAGGCCTTCGCCCAGACTCCCGCAATGGTCGCTGCCCAAATTCAAATCCCTACTCCCTGTACCACAACGCCCACCGAAGCTCTTGCATTTCACAGGCCAACACCAACGAGCCCGAACCTGTGGAAGAGCTTGGGGTGCAGGGTGGGGAGTAGAGAGCCGTGGTGTGGAGTTGGGAAAGTCTGGGTTTGAGTCTAAGCTGGGCCACTTCTTGGCTGTGTGACCCTAGAGAAATGTCTTACCTTTCTGCCCCTCAGTTTCAGCAGTCCCAGTCAAATGGGCCCAGTAATACCCACCTCGAGGTCATGAGCCTTAAATGAGGTATCGTGTGCGAAGTGGCCAGTACAGTGTCTGGACATCTAAATGCTCAATAAACCAGAAGTGAACTGCGTAGACTTTCGAGGCGGCCGTGCTGTCATTTCTCAGCGTATCAGCTGATCCTGCGACGTCCACCGTTCTCTTTGGGTGTAAGTGAGGGGGGCTCCCGAGAGAATATTGCATGCTGGTGGCTTTCCTCCCCTTGAAGAAAAAGTGGGGTCTGGGGCTCTTTGCTGCTGAGGTTTGTAGGATTTCTCTGGTGAGCCTAGGAGTGAGTGGGTCTGCTGGGGAGAGGGGGCTGGGCCAGCGGGGCCTGAGTTCACACCCTCCCTGGGTCCCAGACCGTGGCCGGCTCGCCACCTCTCTGAGCCTGGGCGTCCTGGTCTCTAACATGAGGATGATGACCCTCTCTCATGGGCTGCTGTGCAAACGAAATGCGATCGTGCAGCTCAAGTACCTGGCACAGAACAGGCGTGGATGGCGGTAGCCCCTGTCCCGGCCCCTCCTCCTCGGGTGCCACACTCACTCGCCTTCACTGAGTCACCTCATCCCAGCGCAGCGTGTTGTCGAGGAGGATGACAAAATAGGCAGTAAAGTTTATTTTTCCAAGGAGTCCTCTCAGTTGCGGGAGAGGCCTCGCTTTGTTACCAGGGCTCAGGACTTGCAGTTTAAAAACAATCTGCTGTATTCAGCTGCCGTGAGGGGTGTCAGGTTCCATCTCCTCCCCACCCCCCGCCCCCAACTCTGGGGCCAGCTTCTTTATTCTGCTTTGGAGGTGGAAACTGGCTTGAGGTCATCCAGGCACAGTAAGGCCCAGCCTTTGGGGGTGCGGAAGGCTCCAACCCTTGTCTCCTCTCCTCTCACGCCTCTGCTTTGTTGGGGCGTCTTTTAGAGTCACCGTAGCTCATAAGAGAGAGAATGAATACGTATGCATAGCACCATCACTTTGTACAGCCGTGGCTCTTCTCGCGAGGGGGACTCTGAACCTGTGTGCGATTTAATGGCCGGCATCGCTTCCCGTGCTGTGTCTGAGGCAGGCCAGGCACATGTTTATTCAAACAGGATCTTCCTTGCGTTAAAGAGACGCTTTCTTTCACTGCAGACCCGCCTGAGGCCTTGGTCTCTGCAGCCCACCTTGCCCACCCGCCTCCTCTCCAGTGGGTGAGGGAGAGTCATGCTGCTCTTTGCCGTGGTCCTCACGGAGCTGTAGGGAGCCCAGGCCACACTTGGCCTTCTGGAAAACCCAGTCAGGTAGCTGGGCTGAGCTGGATTGACCCTAAACATACCAGTTCTCTTTGGCGTCCCAGGGAGGCCGTGTAGTGGTGTGACAGGTCCCCCCAGAGCGGCACAGGCTGTCCCTCGGCCAGACATCAGCAGGGTCTTGGGCACCGTGACTGCCACACACGGGCTTCTCCCTCCCTAGACATCTGGCATCGATGTGGATATCCCTCTTTCCTCTCTGGTTACAACATGGGGCAGTCAGCCTGCGGCGTTAGCCCGTGGGGTTAGCATCTTTCCTGCCTGCCTCTGGTCTGTTAGCCTTTCTGTGCCCCAAGGTGGCCGATGGGCGTCCAGGAAGTTTCCAGGCAGTGAGCAAAGGCTCCTGCGTGTGACGTCTTTGGGCCTTGTGCCCTTCTGGAGAGCCGCGTCTCAGGCCTGGCCGGCACTGCCATCCCCCCCAGGCTCCAGCCTCCTCCTGCCCTTTGCAAGGATGGAGGGGCTGACATCTGGGAGGAATGAAACCACCGAAAGAACTTGTTAGTCTGTGGCAGCCTTGACCTCAGAGGCGGTCTGAATGCGAGTGTGCTGGACAGTAACTCCTTTATCGCCCCGACCTGGAAATATACACAGGGCGTAATTAGTTCTGATCACAGGCTAAAGTGTATGGAGCAGCGTCTGGATGCTGTTTGCGTTGTGGCATCACCGTATAGGTCAATCGGGGAGCCCCTCCCGCCTCCCTGCAGGCTGCCCGTCCCCACCAAGAAGCTGAACCAAGCTCCAGAGGTTCTTCCCCGACATCTCTGCTTTGGCATTCTGGACTGGCCTAGATTTTCTGGTCTGTCGCCACTGACCTCAAATACCACATCCCCAGGGGAAGGCTGGAGAGTCTCGCCCAGGAGTTGCAGGGGCGCTCAGGGTGCATGTGGGTCAGCCTGGGGGGAAGTACCCCGAGTGGCCCAGGTGGCACGTTGCTGGGCATCATCAGCCTGGCCAGTAGACTGTGGATTTTGGACATGTGACACTGACTTTGGAAAGAAGATTTCAAGAACTTCGGGAAATAGTTCAGTATGACCCCGTGACCAGGTATTGTAAAAGAGAATGTGTCCTCAATCGAAGCTTTAAAAAGTCAGTTACACGAAGGACAAAATGCAGGGGACCTGGCTCATCAGCGACTCTGAAGAAATTCACTGGGAGTTTCGATGCCACCAGAAATGCAGTGTGCTTAACTGTGTGGTGCAGCCGTTAACAGGGCTGAGCGGTCTCCAGCCGCACAAGAATAATGACGCAACGGCAGCCATGATTTCTGAAGTCTCTGATGTGCCAGGCATGTGCCATGAAATGACTTCATTTCATTTTTGCAGGGTATATATTATTTTCCTCCTTTTATAGCCAGCAGACTGAGGATCAGACAGACGAGGTTGCCAGTCCTAGGAGCACAGCTGGTCAGTGGCCAGGCTCGGATCCCTGCGCTGTCCTCTGTGCCACCCATCGTCACCTGGAGAGCAGAGGAAGGCGGTGCAGCTCTCTGCAGAGGGGGAGGAGTTTAGTTCTGGGCCTCATGCTCTCGGAGGGTGGGAACTCATTGTCCTGAGTGCAGAGGAAGAAGGCTGAGGCGGGGCCCGGACCACGGCCTTGGAGATGGCTGAGGGAATTAGGGTGGCTTGTTGCCTTGGACATATTACATCTGGGGGGCAAGAGAATCGTCTTCACATAGTTGCCCTGAAGTAGCATTTTGTTCTGGTTTAAGATCAGTCTTCTATTCATTGGCCGAGGTGGAAATAAGAGAGGATTCTTTTCTTTCTAAATGAATGGACCTTTGTACAAAAACACAGACTCGGGGGATGGAACGGCAGTGAACGGGAGCTTCTGGAGCTGCCTCATGGCCCCCAGGCCTGGTGGAGAGGAAGGCAGAGAACGCCCCCCGAAAGGGCAGTGGTGGGTTACAGCCCCTCCCTGCTGCAGACGGGGCTGGGCAGCGGGGAGAGGGGAGGGCATCCAGCCATTTGTCCCCCAGCCCCAAGCCCAGGGGACTCCGGCCGCCTCCTCCTCCAGGGAACTGTAGGGCAGTGCTGCCCGCAGGCCAGGGGGTCTCAGCAGGTGCCAGGCACAGGTCTGTACACATCTGGTTTCCTCACACCCCCAGGGGGAGACTCACGGCCTCTTCGTGGCTTGGGGCTCACTATTCTGCGTCACCCCCAGGCATTCTGGACCATTTTAAATGACACAGTTAAAAAGCTGTTGTGGGTTTATGTTTCAAACATAACATTAAGCTGGAATTGAGTGTATCAAATTCCATTACCTGCCTACAGACTTCAGTTAAATTAGGAGACATTAGAGGAGCAAAGGGAGAAAGTTTATTCCGTGGGAACAGATGGACAGGAGTTCCAAGCTTCCAGGGGATGGCTGTCGCCCGGCTTCACCTCCCAGAGGAGAGACTTTCTCTGCATCACTTCAGTGGGCACAGCTCAGTCTGAAGGGTGTGAACTCTGGGGATGCCATGGCACTTCCTCAGAGGAGAGCACAGCGCTGTCACCACATGAAGGTGGCCTCTGGGCGAGCACTGTGGAAGGGCCACATGCGATGGCAAGCCACCCTCTAGGGCGAGGTCAGTCCTGGGCGTAGTGACTGCCAGGCTTTCAGGGATTACTTAGCTTGAGATTGGATTACTGAACCTCGGCCTTGTCATCTGAGGTTCCGATAAAGCTGTCGCTTTGAGGAGGGGACATCTGTGTAGTTTCCGGTGTTTGGCTATTACAAGTCAAGCTGCCATGAACATGTAGTGTACAAGTTTGTTTCTGTGCAACCATCAGCTTTCATGTCTTGGTGCTAAATGGCCGGGTGTGCAATTGCTGGGTCACGTGGCAGTTGCATAGTTATTTGGTTTTTTAAGAAACTGCCAAACTGTTTTCCACTGTGACTGCACCATCGAATGTTCCCACCAGCAGCTTATGAGTGATCCAGTTTCTCTGCAGCCTCCCAGCATGAAGTGTTGTTACTATTTATTTTAGCCTCTCTGATAGTTATGCAAAGCTGTCTCATTGTGGTTTTAATTTGTTTTTCCCTCATGGTATCAAACATCTTTTCGTGTGCTTATTTGCCACCTGTGTATCCACTTCAATGAAATGATCTGGTTTAAAAAAAAATTCTGCAAAGGTGCTGTGGGGCGTGGGGGGGCAGTGTCAAAACCTTGGGCGTTAACTCCCCACCCGCCCCACCCCTGTGTGAGCTTCACCTCTCAAGGTTTCAGGTGCTTGGTCATCTCTGAGATCCCTTCCTGCCCCAACCCTGTCTGACTCCAAAATAGAGTAGTGACCCAGAGCAGCCTCCCCGCCTGGGCGGGAACACGGTGTGCGGGAAGCCCAGGCTGGGCCCCCACCCACACACCGTCACCCCCCACCCCGCTCTGTCTCCACAGGATCCCACTGAGACTGACTCATGGGTTCTATATTTAAGGAAAGTTGTCTATTGATTGTCGGGCCTGGAAATAAACTGAAAAACGAAGGAACAAATGTAGAGTGTCTCCTTGCCACCTCACCTGGCCTCTCTCTGGGCCTCTCTGAAGCGCTGTGGCCAGGAGCGGACTCCCGTCTCTGTGAGGCCCCTTCCCACTTTCCTCCGTGTCTCTTCATCCGGGCCTGTGTTTGGGCTTTAGTTTTGCAACATGGTGGTGCTGAAGGTCCCAGAAACGGTTCCCTTTTTATGTTAATTAGACAAAAAGGAAAAGGTGTGAATAAAGTGTGAAACCTTTCCGAACAGCTGGTGACAGAAGTAATTTTTCTCTTTAAAACCTGGCACCGAATTGCACCCTTTCCCCCAAGGCTGCTTGCAGTGTTGTTGATTTTTTTGCTTTTTGCCTCCTGTCTCAGGAGGGGTAGCAGGAAGTAGTCTCGAGTGTTCATGGGATTGCTACCCGTTTGAGGACCTGCTTGAGGTTTCGGTCTCTCCTGGGAAGCAAGGCAAATGTCATCTACTTAAGAGCGTGTTTATTTTTGTTTATCTGCCTAATGATGTTCATGGGACTTTACAGTGTGTGAAATAAGCATCCTTAGTCTTCATTTCCGTGAGTCATAAGAATGAACAGGCATGGCTCTTTCTTCCTTGGTATAACGAGGTATAATATTTGCAAAATCTCCTTTGGTGTATTTGTATGACAATCTATCACAAAGAAAGAATTGTTTTTTTGTGTGGGCTTAGAGGATTTTTGGAACATGGGCATAGGATTTTTACATGTGTCCCCTGAGCTTGGGGAGATAATCACAGGCTTTCCACACAGTCCTTGTGCCCCATTAGAATATTCCAGCACATTTTGGTGGTCCTCAGGCCTAAGGCCTGAGATGTAGCTAAATCATGTGATGGTTTGGTTCAGAACACTTTTCCTGCTTTTTGAAACCTAAGTTTGATTCTGGTTTGAACTTGTTCAGTGGAGTTTAGGGGGAGAAAAACTCTTGTTACATTCCTGGTTCAAATTAAAATTTGATATTTGTGCTTGGTTTGAGGTTGAATAAATAAAATGTATTATGGCTATTGGTGAGTAGTTCATTTTGATTCAACTCACTTCTTCAGGTGGCCTTACTGTTATAAAATTTGTTTCCCATAAACTTGCATTCTTCCAGGATGGGTGTGTGTGTGTGTGTGTGTGTGTATCTCATTTCTTAAATATTAAGGTTAAGTAAGAGTTACTATGCTTGTATTAGTTCGTTGCAATGAACTAGAAGTAAAATACACTAAAACCAGCAGAGTTTTTGCTAAA
>CM053516.1:9004878-9046173 GCA_028627145.1 Eidolon dupreanum | reverse complement strand
GGCCTGGCCAATCAGTGACATCATTTTAGGCAAGGTACTTCTCTTCTGTGAAAATGCTCCCTGCATTGAGTTTATGTGGGGACAGAGTGATGGAAGCAAAGTACCTTGCCTTTACAGTAAGTGGTACTAAGTGTTTTTTGTTTTTAGATTAATGAGGCTATGCTGTACTGCTTGCTGTGGAGAATATCCAAGTAAGGCTTGCTCTCAGAAAGCTGACAGTAAGGATGATAATGGCTGACTGTTAAGCGCTTAACATGTGCCAGGCATTGTTGTAAGTGCTTTGAGTATTTTGGTTTGTTTAATCCTCATAATGGCTCTGGGGAGCCGGGGGCGGGGGTGGGAGGGAGCGGGGCGGGTGGGGAGGCGGGTAAGTGCTCTTAATAGGTCTTTTGCAGATGAGGAAACTGAGGCAGAGAGGTTAGGTGACTTCTCAAGTGTGATCACAGGAAGCCTGGCTCCAAAATCTGAGCTCTTAACTGCTCTGCTCTACCCTGCCTCTCGGTGCAGGCCATTAGATCAGGGAGCCGGTGTTGTCAGCAGCCTGTGGGTGCCCGGCAGTTCCGAGACCCTCAGAGGTCATCTTCCAGGCGTCCTGCCCTTGCACCTTCCCTCACTCTGTCACAGTGTTACTGGGACCAGGAGGCCGATGTGTTCAGCTTTCCTCCTGAACAAACGGTCCACTGAGTACTTTCCTCTTGGCAGAGACCTTCCCCTCCCTCCTGGCCTGATAGGCCCTGATTATCAACATGTTAGAAAGCCAAGGCTGTTCTTTATGGGAGATGGTGGGGGCGAGGAGGCCAGAGGGCCATGGAGAGTTCAAGGAGCCCAAGGAAAACTTGACGCATTGTTCTTTGCCCGGCAGCTCTTCCCTGGGTCCCCCCCAGCTGTTGTTAGAGTTTCCAGATGACACTGGTTTGATACTGGTTTTCCAGCTCTTTCCTGAGCTACCAAGCTCAACCTTTTTGATTTTAAGCAAATAGTGCAGCAGGTTGGAGAGGGCGCCAGCTCGAGATATGAGCAGAGGAGCAGAGCGGGCGCTGCCCAGGCTCTGACCGGGGGCCTCCAGCAGATGCGTGAGTATTGAGTCAGCAGGACGGGACGCGGAGGCCGGTCCAGAGCTGAGCTCTAGCTCGGGCCTGGCGGGGAGGGGTTTGCCTCATCAGGACGCAGCTGCCCATAACCCCCTGCAGATGACGCCTTTCCGGTTTCTCCTGTGACCTCAGTCAGCAGTTCCCTCATTTGGGGATTGGTCACCCGCAGGTGGGGTCTTTCTTTTCTAGTCTTCTCCAGCTGCAGGGGAATTAGTAAGAACCCAGTCAGAGGTGGGTGTGCGGTGCCTGTGCCCCGGGCCTCTGTCTCCTCCAGTCGTGGTTGAGTTGGGCCCTGCCCTGGTTCTGCAGAAAAGCAAGATGAAAAGGCACATGCTTTCCAGCCTCGTGATTTCTGGAAGGCCGCTGCTCCTCTAATTGGCTCAAAGCATCCACACTCTCATTTCAGAGAGGATTCTGGTCAGCCATGCGTTCAGCCTTCCTAGCCCTGCCGCTGCGCCCCGAGGTCAGCTGTGTTCAGCCCAGAAATGAGCTGTAACTGCCACTTTAGGAGCCTTGAGTCGGGGGCCTTTCTCATCCTTCGCATCAGCAGATTTCCCACATGCAGGTGCTGTGGAAACAGAAATCCAACAGCATCTGCCTCCAAGGAACCGGTCAGCGTGGTGATTCCCCTTGGGCCCCTGACAGTTACATGGATGACATTTAGGGGACAGAAAACAAGATTTAACCGGTTGAGCAGACAAGCCCAAAGCTGCCTTTCAGCCTGCACGCTGTCTTGTCCTGGGCCAGTGCCACATTCCCTCTGTCCCTGTGTGGCACCCTGCCTCTGGGTCTGGTGGCTGTGACCAGAGCTTCTCAGGAAGGTTTTAGCTTCTCTCTGGGACCACTGACATCCAGACGTAAAGGCACATCTGTTTTGCTGGTTGTTCGTGCTCAGTCTGGTAGGACCCTTCCCTGGAATGGTCTCTGAGGGGTGCTTCAGTTTCCATGGACATGGAGAAGGCACTTGGGTGGGGGGCGACGTGAAGCGAAGGCCTGGCTACGTCGCCAAGCTCTGCCTGCCCTTCAGGCCTGGTTTTGGAAGTTACTTTCCTTCTTGAGTGTTTGGCCTGGGGAGGGAAGGCCCACGATCCGGCTGCCCCTCTGTCCTAACCCCTCGGACCTGCAGCCACCTCTGCGAGGTCTCCCAGGAGACACTAACCAAGCCTAGGTGAGTAGCCTGGCATGGGGCATGGCTGGTGCCCAAAGTGCCAGGTGAGGCCAGAGAACAATGGCATTCCTGGGGCAGCTGTCGGCGGGAGAGTTCTGGGCTGTGTGCGGAGGCACTGGCGAGTTCTCTCTGTCTTCCACGTATGCCATCTGGAGCCGGTCGCCAGCGTCTTCAGGTACAAAGAGAGCCCCTCCCCTGACTTCCAGTGGGTTGGCGTGACAAGGAGAAGAAATAGTTCCTTCCATGGCTCATGCCAGGGCTATGTCTGCTTTGCAAGTGCTCATTCGCGTGAGAGGGAGAAAATTTATTTCCCATGTTTTCTGCCCTGTGTATTTGTGATATTTTCAGATTTGCTTCTCAGTGGAGAAAAGGGAACGATACTTAACATTTGTTGACTATTTGCCAAACATGGCACCATGTCCTTGGATGCATCAAACCTTAATCACATTCCATGGTGATGATTTCCATCGTCTTTCAGATAAGGAAGCAGATTCAGAAAGGTTAACCAAGTTGTGACAGGCACGTAGCCTGAATCAGTTGATTTCTTCCTGGACCTACCACCCGTGAGTCGACGCTTGCCCATACTTTCTGGTTCGGTGAACTACATTATATTACTCACATAACAACACTGCCAAATTAAAGTGAACCAATTTGTTTAGGGGTTGCTGGTTTGATTTTTGCCTAGAGGCCAGGATGAGTGAACTTCAGGGTGGTGGCCTCTTTTTAATTAGGGACATTATCTGTCCTTCCTCTAGGAAACTGGCATCATTGAGTGTGATCCATACTAAGGGTGTTTTCCAGGGAGTGGGGACAGGTTAGGGGGACTCCAACCCCCAACCCATAGTGGGGCTCAAGCCTAAGGTGGAGGCTTGGACCACATAACCTCTGCGGCGTCTCAGCTCTGAGGTTCTGTAACCTTAGTAAGTATGATGAAAACTCGGGAAATATAGCCCTCACTGGATGCTTAAGGTGTTGTGGTGGTGTTTTTTTTCTCGTTGCTAATACAAGTAGTGAGTTCTCCAGGGAAAGTCGCTCATCTTAGTGGTCACTTTGTCTCCAAAGAGAGAACTAATGCTTCAGTTAGAAAATGTGTCCGTAGGAACCAGGAGAAAGGACCAGGCCAGGCCTGCTACCGTTTCCTCTTTAAGCCTTGGCCTCATCAGAAGTGCAGCTGGCGTTTGGGGTAGTAGAATATAGTTACTACTACCTGCCAGGGTCATTCATTACAACTAATGCTAGTTACCATCAAGCACTTTCTATGTGGCAGTTCAATTCTCATTTGATCCCACAGCAAAACTATGAGGTAGATATTATTATCCCTATTTCACAGATATGGAAGCTAAAGCTATAGAGATAAATAATTGGCCTAAATTGCATAGCTTAGTAGTTGGAGAAGCCAGGATTTTAACTAAGCATATTGAATTCCAAAGACTCCCAGTAGGGGCAGTAGTGGGTGGGTGACGGGCTAAGCTGGATGTCTGGAGAGGAGCTGGAAGGAGTGGGGTGGACGAGGAAGAATTAAGGGGGTGAGTGTTGGAGGGCAGAGGAGCAGGCCTGGGAGACGTTAGTCTTTTCCCCCGCTTTGCATTTTCTCTTCTCTTCCTGGTCCTGGTCCTACGTTCCTTTCCTCCATGTGCTCCCCTCTTCCCTCTTTCGCCCTCATCCTATGTGACCGCCCCGTTCTCCTCCTCTTCTTTCCCATGTGTCCCTCCTGTCCTTTTCCCTCTTCCTTCTTGCCATCTATCTGCCAACCCCCAGAAGGTCAGGTGAGGATGAGGCAGACAGAAGCAAGGGGAACGGGGAAGCTTTGCAGGTGACTCAAGGCCTGTTGCAGTAGGTGAGGAGGGTGGGGAGAGAGGATGGCAGGGTGATGCGAGAGCAGCTGGGCTGGGTCAGAGGGCTGGGAGACGCTGGACTGCTGCTCATGAACTTGAGGTTGAACCCCTCCCACTCCCCCAGTCTGCCGTATGAAATTGCTGTTAAACCAGCACCAGCCTCACTTTGCACAATGGATATCTCTAAAACTGAAATATAGACCTTCGTACTGTTTTATTACTGATTTTAGCCCAGCACTTTAGTCAAGTTAATTTGGCTCCTCGTTTCTGTGGTTTATCGTATTCCCAGCCCTCCCAGCTTTCTGAGAGGGAGGAAGAATGAGGAGACAAACACGCTGTCCTGGTAACTTTTTACCTCTGGACCTGATCAAACCACTTTACCCAGTGGTTTTCAACGGGGAGTGACTTGGACCACCAGAGGACATTTGGCTATGCATGGTGACATTTTTGTTTGTCACAACTGTAAATGGGGGCGCTACTGGCATTTTGTGGGTTGAGGCTTAGGATGCTGCTAAACATCTTCTAGTGCACAGGAGAGCAAAGAATTACTCTGTCCAAAATGGCAGCATGGCCAAGGTTGAGAAGCCCCGATGGCCGAGCCTGGAATTTTTCAACTGTGAAACGAGTGTAATGATACCTGGCATCTCTGACTTCAGAGATGCAAATGAGATAAGATATGTGAAAATACTTGGTAAAACTGTGCAGTGATATGTGGGTATGCAGTTCACCCATTTATCAGTTACCATTGAGGGCACTCCATACCAGTTAGTGCTATGGCTGTTCGCAAAGAAGTCATTGATAAAATGATTGTCTAGGATTCAACTTGTGAAGGAACCCTTTGGAGTCCCAATAGAAGCAATCTCCAATATTCCTAAGGGTCTATTATCAATAGTCTCCAGGCTGTAGTTGTTCAAACAGCTTCGAAAGTATTCAATCATACTGTGACACAGATTTTATTTGTCTTTTTGTGCCACTTGATGAGACCCAAACACATTCTTTATGGAAGTCCTGGTTTTATAGCCTGCATCAGAGAAATGAGATCATTTTCTTGAGACTTTTTCTTAGTGAACCTTTTTCAACTGCTAGTGATTTCTGCTTTTCCCTGTAAATGTTCACAAATCACTTGTTCTGTAATCCAGCCCTATGTTTGCCAGTTAGAAGCTTCCAGAATTCCGTTTGACCAAACATTGGGCAAATATTTACCCATCTTTAGTTTTCTGATCCTTCTCCTATTCTCTTTGCTATCTTAATGGTTACTAACAGTGGTTCTTTGAACACATAGTTGAATTATTTTATGGCTATCCTTGAAGACGAGGTGTGCTGTGAGAACTCACGGTGGCTGGGGCCAGTGGATACTTTGAATTCTCTTAAAAGCATCAGTGTGGGGCTTTATGTGTGCTGGAATACTCCAGGAAAGGGGAATAAGATACCAGTCAACTCCCTGATGTGTAATATCAGGGGTCTCCAACACCGAGGTTGTAGACTGGTACCAGTCTGTGGCCTGTTAGGAACCAGGCGAGCCAGCGAAGCTTCATCTGTATCTGCAGCTGCTCCCCAGCACTAGCATCACCGCCTCAGCTCCACTTCAGGTCCTCAGGCGTTAGATGCTCATGGGAGCACCAGTCCCTGGTGTCAGCCCATGATGTTAACTCATAAAAGGTGGGACTGGCTCCCATGAACCACAGCAGTTTAAACTGTAGATCATGACCCTCAAATGGAGGTCAATTTAGGTGGTCAAACCAAAATGTTTTAATGAAATAGAATATAATAGACTAGAAATATCAGAGTGCATTGCACAGAGCAGTGGTAAGTACAGTTTTGTGAAACTTCTGTTTTCAGTTTTATGTGTGTGTGTGTTTGCATTTGAGAAAACATCAGGGCATGCTGTAAATTTGATTGCTTACAATAAGTCATAATTAAAAAGATTGGGAGAGCAGCAGGCAGTGGTCTCCACAGACCCATATTGGAAGTGGTTCTAAAGTCTAGACATTACATGCTAAAACAGTGACTCTTAGGGATTCCCTGATCTCCGTGTGGTAAAGAGATTCTTGGCGTCGCTTTGTAATATTCAGTTTAGACCAGCCAGGAAAAGGCAGGAGAGGAGGAAGGGGATGATGGAGGGGCCTGACTACATTCAGATGCCCAACCCAATTTTAGTTCATTGCCTTCTGAGCTCTACTTTTGGGCTCCTGGCCCTCCCTGTTCCTGACAGCAACTGCAGTCCAGCCTCTGGGACACAGGGCTCTGTGCCTTCTGCTCACAGACATTGACCAGAAAAGTCTGCGGAAACAGTGCTGCCTGAGAGGGCTCATGGGTCCCCGGATGAAGGCAGCGCCTGAGTCAGGACCAAAATGCCTACTTTGTTCCCTAACCGGCCGAGCTCTATCACAGTGGGGTCTGAGGCAGCTGGTCAGGGATTTCAGCTGAGGAGAGAGCCCCCAGGTCCAGCAGACTAAAGCCATGGGCTTAGGAGCCAGATGTTAAGATTCTGTTGTCTGCCGATGAGCTTGTTAGGAAAAGAGGAAAAGGAGAAATGAGAGGCAAGTGTTCACATTGGCCAAAAACTCACACAGTGTGGAGGCTTTCTTCCTTTTTATAGAAGTTGGCATGTTTCTCAAACCTGAATATTTATATTTTGGCCCTACATCTGAAGGATAAAGCTCTTGAATGACATGCTCCCTCCAGCTGTCTGCCTTGGAGTAAGCTGGGGGGTGATTTGATGTGACTTTCATTACTTACAATGGCCGGCTTTAGCACGTACAATATTGCCTGGACCCCAGGCTCTCTGGAGGACTTAGGATCTGGAGGCCAAGTTCAGCTCAGAGACTATGTGGCTGATTGATGTTGAGGATTCCAGGGCTGCAGCATGGGAATACTTCCTTTAGAAACTGACCCCTTAAAAAATGATTTCCACTTTCCTATTTATTTAAAGAGGCTTTTGGATGTGTGTTTATGAAATCTCTTCCCACCGTTTCATGTGACTTGGGACATAGCAGCTAGAATGATGTTCTTTTTACCCAAATGGAAAGTTGGGCCGAGCTGGGACCTAGGGAAAACTTGAAGTTAAAAAGCCAGGCAAGCAGCATTTTTTTTTTTTTTTAAATCATGCTGAGAGGTGGCTTAGTGTAATGGAAAGAGTGAAAACTTTGGAGTCAGATGACTTAGAGTCAAATTCTAGCTCTGCTCCTTGAGCGTAGTGCTGACTTTCTTCTCCTTAATAAAACCTGATGGTTTTAGGGTTGGGAAGCCTCCATGAAAAATAGAGACATAGTACTTTGCACATAATAGGCCCTTGATAGGTACTGATTTCCTCTCAGGCCTGTGATCCTTGTCTCCTTGGGACTGTTACTTTTCATCACTGGCCCTCAATAGGTCATCCATTTGGGCTTCAGCGGGTACCCAGGAGCCCAGGACAATGAGTGCTTCGGACTCCAGGTGGGCCCCAGGTGGGCCTCTGGGGACCCACTGAAACCTGCTTCAGGACCAGGGCCGATGCAGCCTAGTGCTGCACCCAGCGCTCTTACCATGCTTTTGGTTCGAACTCATTAAAATTGAACCTACCAAGCGCAACGCAATGGGGAGAGATGGAGGCAACATAAAGGACATTTAGAAGCAGAATGCGCAGCTATGACTTATTAGGGAAAGTTGCAATGGGCAGAGAACAGAGTTTCCCTAAGACATCAGTCTGAGGACTAACAGTCTCTTTTCATTGTTCCTGCACTAAAATTATTTGCTCTTCTCTCATCGGACCTAATGCACTAGCCAAAATACCATTTTGCAAGTGCGGGCGGGGGGAGCTGTCTGCTAATTCTAGGCCCTCCCCTTCCTGCTGTTGAGTCAGACCCGGGCTAAGGCATTTATATACATTTAGGGGATTTTCTGGGGATTTTAGAATGCCTGCTTACTGTGTATGCAGAGCGCTCGTCAGCGGGGCTGGCCACAGCCTGCCTCCGGCTGCTGTCATTGGAAGCCTTATGGCCTGATGTGGGCGAGAGAATAGAAGAGATTGATCTTACAAATGTGTCTAAAGTTACTCTGATGAAGAGACTGTGCATCCTTATCCCCGAGAAGAATAAACTAGGTTTTTAAAGACTGTGGTAAAAGACATATAAAATTTATCATTTTAACCATTTTAAGTGTACATTTCTGTGGCATTAAGTACATTCACATTGCTATGCAGCCATCACCACCACCTAGCTCCAGAGTTTCTTCATCTTTCCAAATGAAAGTCTGTACCCGTTAAACAGTAATTTCCCACTCCCCTCCCCCTAGCCCCTGGCTGCCACCATTCTACCCTCTGTCTCTAGGAGTTTGACTACTCCAGGTTCCTCCTATAAGAATCATGTATGTGTCTGTCCTTTTGTGACTGGCTTATCTCACTAAGCGTAATGTTCTCAAAGCTCATCCGTGTTGTAGCATGTGTCAGAATTTCCTCCCTTTGTAAGGCTGAATAACATTCCACTGTACGTATCTACCGCGTTTTGTTCATTCACCCATTGATGGCACGTGGTTGCTTCCATGGTTTGGCCATTGTAGAAAACTAGTTTTGACATGTTGAGACGAAGACCCACTTTCCCTGCTTCCTCGTGAGGTGGACAAGTTGAATTGACAGCACTCTGTACGAGCAAGTGAGGTATGTGTCTGAGTGTCCATCTATCTGTCTGAGTGTATGTAAATAGTTAGGATATAAAAGTCCTGTTTTATACCTAGAGAAACTCTCCCTGCCCACCTGGCTTGTCAGAGACTCTTGATGAAAGGGTAAACAGGAGGCATGAGTGAGGCCAGTACTGACGTGAGAGAAAACAGGTGGCACGCTCCTGCCCTGCGTCCTGGGCGACCCAGATGGAGTTTCGCTACCCTGAGCAGCCTCTCCCTCCCTGCCTCGCCTCTGCCTCCTGCACTCGGGCGACCTGTTTACTGCAGGGCCCTGCAATGGTGGAGGCGGTGGGAGGTCCAGCCTGGGAGCCTGCCCATCCAGGGCCAGCATCGGTCTTGTTATTTCCTGGTTGTGTGGCAATGGCTAAGTCACTTAACCTCTCTTAATCTCAGTCTTTTCATATGTGTACGAGTATTAAATGCAACTCATCAAAAACTGTTAGCCCAATACCTGACTTATGGTATATGTTAAAAAAAAAAAATCGTCCCTTTTTCTTCCCTTCTCTATCAAATAGGGTGCACCTTGCCAAGGAGACCTTGTTTTATACTTATATGGCTGCCAAGGCCTAAGCAGGGCCTGGCACACAGTGGCAGCTGCCAGTCGAAGGCTCGTTAACACTATGCGGGACACCGCGTGTGAAACAGACGCTGTTCCACAACAGGACTTCGTGAAAACGCTAGGAGCAAACGCAGCACCAGTGGAACGGGTGCTGGGTGTCCCAAGGGAATCACTTTGAAGACAGGTATTATTTATTTAGATGGGTAAATTCTGGCTTGTTTAAAAAACAAAAACCTAATACTGGCCTCATGTTTTGGTCATCGCCTCCTTCTCTGTGCGTGGAGTGCTTTTAAAAGATTATTAGTTGGAACTTAAAAAATAGGCCAGTTGTTAGATGTCTTGGCAAGAAAACATACCCCAATGGCTTTAGGAATTTTTATAAAGCTAAACATCTCTCCTTGGAGAGAGCTGTTTTGATCAAGCGTCGCTAAGTACCCTGAGGATTTGGAGAACGAACTCAGTCCCAAGCTGCGGCCACGGAATCCAGATGTCAGTTAAATAGGGAGGACTTGTGTGATGGGGGGGAAATGAATGGTTGGTGATGGGAGCCAAGAAAATTCAAATCATTCTTTCTGGACCCCCTCCTCCACCCCCACCCCGAGCCGAGGGCGTCCATCTTTGGTTTGGCCAATGAATCATACCAGCCTCTGTGGGTAGTTTGCGGCCCAGGCACAGAGAAGGGTGCAGGGGTTATTGATGGGGTTCCAAATGCCAGGAGAGAGGCAGAGGAGAAAGTTCCCGTGTGCCCCTGCTGCTGTCGGGTTGCCGAGCAGCTGAGACCTCCTTCCGCTCTTGTCCTCCCGGCCCTCATTATTATGGGGGTCACTCTTCCCTTCGTCTTACATAGAACCCCAAACAGGTGGGGCCTTCATGGCAGAGCCTGGCGCTTTATATTCCAGGAGCAGCTCTGTAACGCACAGCACCTGTCACATATCAGGACTGCAATAAAAAGGGGACACTCTTCTTTTCTGAGACCCCCAAGGGCTGCAGGAATCTTTTTCATAGTAATGTCACTAGCCTGATTTGTCACTTCAGGGGACTCAAATCATTGCTTAGTCCTGTCAGAAGGGTTAAGCCCAGTTTTTTTAATTGCCTTGGACTTGAGCCAGACTTGGGATTGGCTTCCACTTAGGTCTGTTTAGTCTAAGGGAAACCTTAGGCAAATTGAGGACTTTCTTTCTCTTGTTTCTTATTAAAAATAGGGGGAAAGGGTTGTTGCAGCTGGACCTGGCAGATTTCTGATTCATAGGAGCAGCTGTTCCCTGTCCCCAAATGCCCGTGGGAGTTGGTCCGCCCCTTGGGGAGGTCTGAGCATGGTGTCTTTTGACCTTGGTCTCCTTTGCCTTGAGCAGAGGGCCACACATAAGTGGCCCTTCAAAGTGAGGAATGACTGGCATTGCCCAGGCTACAGGACCTGCCACTATTGGCTTCTGTGTGACCCCGTCACTGCACCAGGCAGGGCCTCAGGAGGGCCGGAGGCACCGTGTCTCCAGGTGAGTGGAGCTGGTGACACTGGGTTTCAAGGAACCCCTCACTTTTGCTGGCCTCAAGTTGGCAAGTTCAGAGCGGATTTCGTCTCGCGTTCCTTTACTGTGGGTGGCACCACGGTTTCAGTGGAGAACGCTGTTCCCAGGGTGAAAAGCAGGGTGTTTCCCAGGCTGGCCCCTGAGCTGGAGCACAGACAAGGGAGCTGGGTGTGACACGGGCTTAGGGCATAAGATGCATCAGGAGACCCCAGGCCCTACGGATCCAGTTTTAGGTCCACTTTTGGTGGCTCAATATGGACAGTGGGTGAGATTTCTGTTTGCCTCCAAGGATGGGAGTCATAGACTCACGATGCCAAAGATCTCTCTTCATGAATAATTTATGGTTCTGTATCTCACGGTCTAAATATTCAGCAGCATTCTGCCCTAGTTCTGCCTTCTTTCCTTGACTAGAGATTACTTTGCTCCACTCTGAACTTACTTCAGCCAAGTATAAGTGATACTATAGGAAGATGCCTTTTTTAGGGATTCCTTTTTGCTCACTGACTACAATACTGGAGACCCAAGGCAGCCGCAGCCGATGACTTGTGCTGTCAGTGAGGCGGGAGTTAGTCCGAGGTGTCCACACTGCCTGGAGGCGCAGACTGGGGCCAGCCACTCCAGGGGCTTTCACTGTGACACACAGTCATTTCCTCTTGAGTAGTGACTCTTCCTTTCCCTACACACCCTTTTATACCTCAGCCTCTGCTCCAGCCCCTCCCATTGCCAACTAAGTGGCCACATGTAGCCCCCAGGGCACGGTGGCACGTCCGCACTTAACCATGCAGGACAGCCCGTAGGAAGACTGGACACGCGCCCAAGCCCGTTGGGATGTCCTTTTCTGATGTTGTGCACAGCTACGTATTGCTTTTCAAAAAGCAGGCTTGGTCGGACAGGAGGCAGGCAGTCGAGGGCTAGCTTTAGCGCTGGGCCAATACAGAGAGCACACTGGCTTGTTGTCTGTGGCGTGAGGTCTCTGCTAGGTTAGAGGGCATGTCACACCACAGGCCGCAGGAGGATGGGCCTGTCCGAGGGCGAGAGAGGCAGTGCGGGAGCTTTATGTTTTCCTTCTGAGCTTAGGGATGCTTGAATGGTCTGATCCTTTTGAAATTTCCCACTTTCCCAAAGCCCAAGGTGGATCTCCCAGCTTTGGCCTATGAAATACTTGAGGGGACACGAGTCTCGTCATAGTATTTCTGTGAACCTTAGGGAATTTTTCCACTTCCTTTGGTAACTAACCACGACCTTTTCAGTCAATACCAGACATACCCAGAAATGAAATTTGGCCTACTGCATGGCTAAGGATCAGAGACACCCTTCAGGCTGCCAGAGCCTTGCTATTGATTCAAGGGCAAGTGCTTCTGTGACCTGCTCCATCACCTCATTACAGCAGACAAAACTGGTTGGGAGGCCTGCTCGCCCACATGGCTTTCTCTTGGGTTCTATTGAAGTTCCTTGCGTGTGTGTTGGCCTGTCTGCCATGCTGGATGGGCTACTCTCTTTCCTGCAGCATCTTGCCCTGTTCGTCTAGGGTGGGTGTCTCTGTCCTCCCCTACTCATCACCCAGCTGCCTACACCTGTCACCGGCTTCTGAGTTGCTCCCTGTTCATCTACCCAAGGAAAGCCACTTCCCAGATACTGCCCATCAGCCCCCCGCTCTCCTTGCACTCAGAAGCAAGCTGCTTTTCTTCGCCAGATCTAGAGCCTCATGATCGAGAAAGGGGATTTTTTTCCTGTTTCTCCAGTGTCTTTGAGCTTTGCATTAGTTCATTTTATAAACACTGAACTAAACACGTGTTGCATGTAACCATTCCAGCTGAGCGAGACCCAATGCTTGCTCTGGAGGAGTTAGAGGTGTAGCTGGTCACGGAGATGTGCAATCATCACAGTGCCAGGAGTGGCAGGGGCAGGGCATGTGGCACTGCCAGGCAGGGACGACTTCTGCCCCGGGGTGTGCTGGGATGCCCCAGGTGAGAGCTGTCCGTGAAGGCGTCCCAGAAACAGGACAGTGAGACAGGTCGTCACTGTTGAGTTGTACTTCAGCAGCTGGACAGGCCGGGAAATAAGATCCCAAGCTGAAAGATCCAGCAGCCAAGGGACCTGAGTGAATGTGGCGGGACCGAGAAATGGTGAGTGGGCTGGTGTCACCAGAACTTAGGGGCAGGGTTTGGGGAGAGCTGGAGCGTGTGTACCAAGTGTCCTGTCTATAAAGCTGAATTTTGAAGTGCTACACTTTCGGGAAATTAAAATATCCTGTGGGTGACAAGAGGATGTGTCAAGTTTTAAAAGTGGCATCGACAAGTCTGGGTGTAGAGAAGTAATCCTGGTAACATGGACTTCTGGCTGCCTCTCCTACTGTCTTATCCCCTTTGAGGGGCTGTTTCCTTCCTGGTGTGTGGACAGCTACCTCCTTCCTTCCCCACCATGGTTTCAGTGTCTGCTCAAGCTTTAAAAGGGACACAGAAACCAGTCGTTTTTCCTGACCCCATTCTCCTGTCCCCGTGTAGACCCCGTGAACCAAACTGATGTTGAGTTCCATACTGTGCCGCCGCAGGAGTGGGCCCCATGAGCATGGATAGTGGAGGTGGGAGGCAGGTGCCACAGAATAGCACATGGCCTCAGTGCTACCGGACTCTGAGTCCCTCTGGCCCCTCCCCCAACCCCTCGTGCCTCCAGGAAAGTCGCCGGGGCCTCTGCACCTGTGTTTTCTTGCCTGTAGTTGGATGTTAACGACTGCACCTTCTGGAGTCTCCATGAAGAGCAAATGAAATACTGTACAAGAATATCTTTTAAAGGCTTGAGGCCTGAGAGCCTCACGTGCATTCCCAAAAGGCCAGCCTTCCCAAAGGGCCAGCCTTCTCTTTTGCAGAAAAGACTTTCTGAGAAGGGATCCGAGAGGTCCCAGTCCTGGGACAAGAATGATTTGAGTTTGTATGGACTGCACCTGTGGGTGTTCCTCCCTGATTTTTTTTAAAAAAGTGCTACCTGTTGTCCTCCCCTCCCCTGCTTGCTGGCAGAAGGGCCGCTCCGTGATTCCACATGGAGGCACTCCACGCAGGCTTCTGAGAGAGGACCGTGGGGTCTACAGGCTGGCTGTCCCTCTCCTTCTGGAAGCCTGTGGCAAGCAGGCGGAGGATGCCTGGTAACAGATGAGCAAGAGTATCTCCTGCTGTGGGTTCTTTGGGGGTGATTCTGTGTTTGCTTCCACATTCCCCCCTTGTAATACTCGTGCTGGTTCAATTTCATTACTGTTTTATTCCTAACAGCCCTAGCATCGATACTTCATGCCAAGGGTAAGAAAGAATTCTCAGTTGGTGAGAACTGGGTGCTGTAAATGGGCTATTTTTCTACTTGTTCAAGTTCATTTACTCTTTGTATTGGAAATTTCCCCTAAACCTGGAAAGCCAGATATTTTGTCTGTACAGGGTTTGCCTCAGATACTAGCAGGATGTCCGTGCCTTCTTGGGCTGGAATTTAACATTTCCCACTTTAGACCAGCAACTTATAAACTCTCTATGCAAAATAACTTGTGATACCCTCATTTCTTTCGTTGTTTTTTTTTTTTTTTATCTATTCATCTATCTATCTATCTATCTATCTATCTATCTATCTATCTATCTATCTACTTTACACCTA
This sequence comes from Eidolon dupreanum, assembly GCA_028627145.1. Classification (NCBI taxonomy): domain Eukaryota; kingdom Metazoa; phylum Chordata; class Mammalia; order Chiroptera; family Pteropodidae; genus Eidolon; species Eidolon dupreanum. Next base: position 9,031,705 of record CM053516.1, on the reverse strand, counting down.
CAGCACCCGGTCTTCCTAGGTGGTCTCCCATCCAGGTACTAACCAGACCCAACCCTGCTTAGCTTCTGAGATCAGATGAGATCGGGCGTGTTCAGGGTGGCATGGCCATAGACTCTTTAGTTTTTTTTAACATGAAATTTGGTAATATGAAAGCTATGCTTTTGGGTGTAGACCTTGTAAGGTGCTGGTATTTGCTTTTCTTAGTTCTCCTTCGCCTTGGCCTTTGGCTTTGCCGTTTCTCAAATGAGGATGAGAGAGAGGCATAGAAAAGAGGGAATGGTGTGTTGTTATCCAAACCACAGTGTTAGAATTGAGAATCAAACCAGCCACTTCCCCACATCACCCCCTTCTTTCACCATTGGCTTATTATACTCCACAGCAAGTAGGAGGACTTTTGAAGTGAGTAGGGGGCAGGGGGTCATAGCATGGTGGAGAGAAATGGGTTCTGGTACACAGACATAGATTCGGGTCCTGGTTCTGCCTCGGATGAGTTCCGTAACCTTGAGCCAATCGTGGGATCTGCTGAGCTTCTGTTTTCTTACTGTTGAATCTGAGTAATCTTAGTCTCCGCCATCACCAGCCTCACAGGGCTATTTGGAGCATCAGAAGAAATAATGCGTGTGAAAGAGCTCTATCAGCTCTACAGATGTTAATGGAGAAAAGAGGAAAAACAGAAGTAATCACTGAAAGGAGGGTCTTCTATGCTGGGCTTCTCAGCACAAATGGGGGATTCCCCCATCGCCTCTGCCCAGGACATCTTTCACAGATTCCCAAGGCCTGTCTCTTTTACTCAGGTTTACACGTTTGTACAGGTGGCAAGTCCCAGTGCCGGCTGCCCCTCTGGGGCCTGGCCCCCCTCAGAGTGTCATGGTGTAAAGTAGGAGGGAGAGGGTAGGCGTGGATGCTTGGGTGGACAGACCTGTCTTGGGCAGAGCTGCTTGGGGTGACACAATCCAGGGTGACACAATCCAGTCTGATTGCCACCCACCTTGGGAGGCAGAGCTGTGGCCAAATGCATTTGGACTCTCCCTCCAAACATACGCCTCCTCCTGAGGCTGAGCTTGGAAGTGGAGAAGGGACTAGAGGTGGGAAACAAAAGTTGGAAAGTGTCCTGGAGGCTGGAGCCACTGCCCCGCCTTTCTCCCTCACCACTTTCAGCTTCGTTTGTCTTCCACGGCCCCTCCCCAAGGAGGTATGAATCCTGCTTTCCCAAGGGGTCTCCTCTGAAGGGGACTGTCAGCCCACAGCATATCTTCTCTTCCAACCCAATACAAGGTAATTCCAGGTACAACTGTTTGTTAGCAGTCAGAGGCATCATCTATGGGGACCTCCAGCCCAGGCAATGTCCTTGTACAGCTGGTTCTGAAAACAGCCCCGTGAGGGAAGTGTTGTTATCATCCCCATTTTATGGGTACGGAAACTGAGGCTCAGAACCATTCAATGGCTTGACCTAGGTCACAGAGTGGGCAAAGCACTGGAGCTGGATTCAAATTTCTTCTTGCTTGGCTCCAAAGCCTTTGCTCCACCTTGCCATTTCATCTCACTGCCAGTGAATACAAGTCCCTTGGGCTCTTCCTGTTCTCAAGAATCCTGAATGGCTTGCTGGAAATACTTATGTTTTCCTAGCTCTCGGGCCAATATGACACCAACACCAGCACAGTGTTCTCACCTAGGCTGCATGTTGGAAATGTGGGAGTTCTCGCCAATTTCTACGCCAGACTGCAGTCCGAAAGAAGTAGGTCAGAACCCCCGAGACTGGGACCCAGGCAACAATAGTTGCAAGGCCCCCAGGTGATGCTGATAGGAAGCCAAGGTCAAGGACCACTGCACTTGCCCACCTGGCCTTCAGCTGGTGGTGCTCCTTTGAGTTACAGAGGTGAGATGGTGGCAACTGCCTGGGATCCTTCAGCCAGCTCTTTAGGTGGCCCACCTCCATGGCTGCCACATTGTTTCCATGTAGCTCTGCGACCGACTTTTTATTTAGGGGTGTCATTCAGCCTATAAGCAGCACCTGAACTCCCTGCTTGGGCTTCTCAATGCTGGAATAACGGGCATTTCTTTTGAGGGAAGAGGTAGGGTATTGTCAAGAGAGTTGTGTTGGCCAGGCTGCCAAAAAGCTAGCCAGCTAGTGGACCTGCATTCACTCCGTTTTTTAGTGCTCAGGTTGAGGCATTTAAATATTGCAGGTGGGAAAGTATAAAACACAGATCCAAATCTGCACAATGCAAAAAATATGCAAATTGGGTTTTACAATGAAAGACTACTTAATTTTTAAATCAAATCTTTTACCTTGACATAGGTGTTCCTTTGTTGCCCCAGGCAGTTGCAGGAAGGCAACTGACATCCAGCAGGCCTGGGATGGACCTGGACTCTGGATTTATCAGTTTCAACACTTACCAAGTCCATGCCCTTGCAAGGGTGGCTGTGAAGACTAACTGAAAGGATGGATTCAGCCTCTCCCATAGTGCCAGGTGGAGTGTATGCCCAGCACGTATGAATTCTCTTCCTTCTCTTCCCCATTTTAAAGATGCGCTGCAATAGTAAACTTGCTAGTCAACCCGATGAAGTAAAATAAAGTAAATGAGGTAAATGAAGTAAACCCTTCAAGAGCAGAAGGGCTGGTCTAGACAGGATTGTCAACCACAGGCTGGGAAGGAAGTTTCCATCTGGCTTTGCCCTGGGAACCCCCATGGGCTGAGAAGTACCTGGTTGTAGATCTTCTCACTAGACCACTGAGTCTGACATGAGATGGATGATTAAATTTCTGACCAAGGTGCTTAGCTGACAGGCCACGGGTGTAATAACTTCACCTCACAGGCTGACCATTTTCTATTTGGGGACTTTTTCTTGGCAATATGAAGGAACACACCCATTTAGTTTATTGACAAGGTGTGTGTGGGGAGTGGGTGGCTGTATTTTGGAGGTGGAGTGAATTATTGCATTCACTCAAGATGGGGTTGAACATTTTCCCTCTCCGTTTACCCCAGTGCCAGGCCGCCTCTCTTGTGCCCAGTGGGCTTCAAGGAAGGACTGTAGCATGAATATTCTGATGAGAGAAAGCATTTAAAATGTCTCTTGGACAACATTTCCCTGGATCAGTTTCCTCAATTTGACTTTTCTTTGGGTTGAGTTGCATCTCAGCCAAGCAGCGCTTGTTCACAGAGAAGTTTCTGTCACGGGTGTCAGTCTCTTCACAAATGTCCTTGCTGAAAGGCCTGCGTCCCCTTTTTCCTTCCTCCCCAACTGTGAGCTGTGGCATTCCTTTTTAATAAGAATCGTGAATAACTTAATACACTTAATCATCATAAATTTGACTCTCCAGTAACTCGTTCACCAGATGTTACTGGACGTGGACCCTAAAACATTCAGCATTATCTTTTTTAAGAGTTTCTCTTCCTTCGGTCCTTGGCTGCCCTTGGGCTTCCCTGCCTTCCATCTTTGCCAAAAAGGATGTAAAACCTCGATGCCGCCCTTCAAATTTAAAGGAATCCAGATTAAATTTCAAGAATTGGGGCATTCTTTCCGGGGTCCAGCTGGTTTGGACCACCGAGTGCGCCGGTCCTCTTCACCCCGCCCCTTCGAGCTCCGCCCCACCCACCACAGCCCGCCCCGCCCCGCCCCGCCCCGCCCTCCTCGCGCTCCGCCCCGCCCCGACCTCCTCGGCTCCGCCCCGCCCCGACCTCCTCGCGCTCCGCCCCGCCCTCCTCGCTGCGCCCCGCCCACCACGCAGTCCGCCCCGCCGCTCGAAAAGGCCAGGGCGGGGCCGTGCTCACGTGGTCCCCAGCGCCTCAGTGCAAAGAGGCTCCGCCCTGCGCATTTAGGGTTGAAAACTCGGCCCCGGAACTCAGCCTGAAGTGGCTCGCGATCTTACAGCTGTCAGTGTTAGGCTAGGAGGTGGTTGGTCTCCGTCAGCAAGAAAGAGGCGCAGAAACAGGGTCGAGGTGTCAAGATCAGTAGGAAAACAACAGGATCTTGGGGCTTTTCATATTTCCCTTTCTCCCCCTCCTGGCATCGCTTTAATTAATTCCTCTCTGGTTTCTCCCAGTTCGGAAATGAGAGCAGTTAACACTGGTGAAAGGGGATTTCAGGGAGTTAGACTCTTTCTCAACCCTATCCCCAGCAAAATATAGTTTAAAGCAATAACTTTTAAGTTTATTTAAAACACTTTATACGTACGTTGTAGATAATTGGATGAATCCAGAAAATATAAAGAAACAAAAATCACCTCTACTCACCCCATTAGATTTTTCTAAGCATTTAAAAAATTGCTTTCATACTGTCAAAATGCTATTTAAGTATGCTCTTTTGGGTTACTCTGATAGGGAAGAAAATTTCCATTCTCTTATCCGCCTTCTCCCTTAAAAACCACTTCAAAAGGGAAGCGGAATATTAACGCAGGTCAGTCCTCACAAAGCAGCTTTTTTTAAGACTATCCCAAGACCACGGAATTTCAGAGCGGGTGTTATTTTTGAATTTATGTGGTTAATCCTTCCGTTTTGTGGACTGAGACTGAGAAGTGACATGACTTGCTAGGGGTTGCCTAATTAGTCGAAGACCTGAGACCAGAAGAACCCAGGCTCCTGGCAGTATTCCAGAAGCACTGAATATGATCACTTATTTGCAGGTTGGAGATTTAAAATAAACAGAGAAGGGAAGAGATGGGAAATGTTAGGGACAGTTTTCTTTGAATTTTGGTGCATTCTGATTTCTTTTTACAAATGGAAACAAAGTGGCATTTTCTAAAATTCTAAATAACTGCTGTCCCCATTGGAAGAAAACACCAGCATGGAGATGCATTGAGAGGCAGAAGGTTGTCTTGGAATGACACCCAGTAGTTCTGGACATGTGGCCCCTGAAGAAGTTGGCCCCGTGACTCCCTTAGCGCCAGTCCCAACAGCTGTGTGCCTTCCCTTGCTGGCCTGTCCTCTGGGCAGCCACCATTCTCTCACCTGCGGGGCATGTCACCTGGGGATGCCCCTCTTTCTGGCATCTACTCTGTGCCTGCCCTGATTTTACTTTCTGGGAGTATTAGTAAACACTTCTGCATTACTTCCTGGAAAGTGTCACTTGTCACACAGGAAACATTCCTACGGCAGCCTAGGATAAGTCTATTGTGAATATGATTTTCAAGACCATGCAAAAACCTGACCAAAGCCTTAGCCCAGACTGGCTGTCTCCAACCAGGACTGATAATAATAATAAAAATGAACACCTAGAGAAGGTTTAATGCTGTCTCAGAGTGTCCAAGCTCATTTTGCAGATGAGGAAATGGATGTGACACAGACAAGCTTGCCTATAGTCACACAGCGAATAAATGGCACAGCCAGAATTCGCACTTAGCCCAGCTCCAGAGACCATGTTTCTAACCACTGGACTGGACTTGTTGGTTTCCTACAGCGGCTCGGCCCTTTCACGGTGTGAGAGCACACCATAAGAGGTCTGCGGCCATCTGCGCGGAGATTTTATTTTCTTCTCCCTTGAGTGAGTCTAGGGTCTTCATTAGGCAGTAGCCTTGCTTTCTCTGCCCTGTCCTAAGTTGGCATGGTAACCAGTTTTCATTTTGTGTCATTTTATTTTCCATCGGCTGTTTTCATCTCCTTTAATAACTCGTCATTTAGTTATTAGTTCTTTTTTGAAATTGTTCATATGAATAACGTTTGAAAGAAAGTCTTTGTCAGCTTCCACATCCTGGTTTGGGTTTGGACAAGTGTGGAGGTGTGGCCAGAGAGTGTATTCTGGAATGGGACAAATTTGTTTAAATATAGATTCCACCCCTGACTATTTTTTCTTTTTTAAGTTCTTCTGTTTGATATGTTTCAAAGTATTCAAGTAATGCTTGTACAAGCTTGACATAGCAAGTGAAATGATACAAGTGAAATACCTGTACAAGTGGAATAACGCATTCCAAGATGTCTGGAGGTAAAGCTGATCACCTGCCCTTCAGCCCTGGCCCTCTTGCTCAGCATTAGCCACATTCTTCTCCTGGGCCCCTTACGTGACCTCTCCATGTTTGTTTTCTTGTCTGTGACCAAGGACGATGCCCAACTCCTGAAGGACTGAGGATGCTGTACATACACAGTGCTCTTTAAATGGTAGCTGTCATGTGGATGGATCCTATGTGCGTTAGGGCCGCAGTAAGTTGCCTTTCGGCCATAGAAGGAGGGATTCTCCAATATCCCCACATTGTTTCTCTGAGCTCCTCCATCTGGCACATCCCAAAGCCCAGAGGAGTCAGCAGGACTGACTCCCAGCCAGGCCCAGAAGGCACAGTGGGAGCAAGCCTCCCTCACCTGAAGCCACGCCAGGGTGGGTCTGAATCCCAGGCCTTCTGATCCTGGAGCTGGGCTTTCCTGAGGTTCAAATGAGGTTAGAGAACTGAGGAGGAAAGACACTGCTTTAAACCCCACCTCTCCCCTCCTCTCTCTCTCTTGAAGGAAACCTCAAACAGCTTCTCCTCTCCTGCACACACACCTCTTCCTGCTTTCTCTACCTTGACACAAAGGTCTCTCCCCAGCCTGGTGGCATTTTGCCTGGGGTGCTAATAATAGAGAAGGGCAGATCTGCCAGGCAGTGAACCAGAAGGCTGTCCTAGCTCAGCCGTTTCACAGTCCTCCTGGCAGACTCTTTCGGGGCGGACTTGGTAAATACCCTTTGTGAGCGGAATAAGCCTTTGTGTGTCCTGGGAACTCCTGCCATTCCCCTGAGGGCAGCACCCTCCTGGAAGGGTGATGGGGATGCCTTTGGCCTTGGAATCTTAGGAAAACATTGTTTCAAATAGCTTTAGGCTTCCAAACCAGCCTGGGGGCCCTGGCAGGGAGGGTTTGCAGGCTTGGCCCCCCAGCTGCCAAGGTGTTCCCACGGAACAAATGGGGATGGAGAGGAAGGAGGGTGCTGAGTGTGGAGAGACCGCGGTTTCTTCCACCTAAAAGGCAACATAATATTTTTCGAGGCTCCAAAGCAGAAATAGGAGTGAAAGAAGAAAAGTGAAACATCTCCTGTTTTCCTATTTTAAAAAAAGTCCAATTCTAGTGTCATTTCATAAGTTATGTAAATGTCTAATCACCGTGTTGTACACCTGAAACTAACATAATATTGTGTGCCATCTGTAACTGAAAAAATTTTTTAAATTATTTTTTTAAAAATCCATAAGCCTCCTACCCAATTCAGTGGGTCGTTTTTGGAACTTGCTTGGATAAACTTATTTAGAAATTGTTGGAGAATTCCTCTGGGCAGCTACCTCAAATTCTTTTTAAGTCGAGGTAGGATATCTATTAAGGGATTAAAATAAAACACTTCCAGATTTGGAGGTTATTCTCAAGGCACTTTTGCTAGAAAATACCTTGCACTTGGACAATGTTTTGTGGTTTACAAAGCACTTTCACATCTGTTTTCTCACTTGGGAGCGGGCCTGGCGTGTCTTGTTATTATCCCTGTTGTACAGATGAGGAAGCCACGGTTTGGGAATGTTGAGCGGTCCCTTCAAGGTCACATGGGCGGGGAGAGCACTACAGCTCTGTCTTTCCTTAACCGTCCTACTTCCCACTGAGATGAAACTATAGGATGGTTCCTGAGATCCAAGATCTGGGTTAAATTAACTCATCATTTCTCTTTAGTGAGTGTGGAGTTGCTTGGTTGTGGCTTTTCTGATCCGCCTGTCTTTTCTTCCTTAGAATTTGCATGTCAGATTGAAACCAAGATGGCTGACTTACACTGTGCCCGATCTAGCCTGCTTCTGCACCAGGCCATCGTGGCAACGGTTGGCATGGGAATGTCCACGATTATTCTTTCTTTCTGCATTGCTTTAAACATCAAAATTACCCTGCAGGTAATCATGAGTTAAAAGCTTGTGCACAAAAGGCATCAGGCAGCAGCCAGATGTTCATTTTAATAAATGGAAAATATGACTCAGAACTGGGACCAATCTGACCCCCCAAGCAGGCAAATCAGCCATCGATGGTGACGTCTTTCTCTTTGGATTGTAGAGAATGTGGGAGCAGGGGGCCCAGGTTCAGATAGTTTCGCTTACCTCTCCTCACTTCTTCTATTTGGTGTTGTTTACATTGCTCTGCTCAGACTCTATAGAATATTTTAGCAAAATTTTGTAGAAATGTGGGCAGAATTATAAATAAGGCTCAGAAGGGTGACTTGGGGAAGTACTCAAGTGGAAACGTAGCCAAGGGGATGAGTTTCAGAAGCCAGAGGCCAGGGCTCAAGAAAGCATCGTACTTGCATCTCACTGATAGTAACAGCCGCATTTGTAGAGCACATTAGTTTCCAAAAAACCTTCATCTTTCTGCCTCGTTCCATATGACTCTCAGAGCTACCATGGACATGAGCAGAGTGGTTAATAATATCCCCGTTTTATAGAGGAAGTAGAAACCGAGAAGCAGGAAGGTTGAGTAATTTGCCCAAAGTTCCACAGCTAGTAAATGGCAGAGCTGGGACTACTCAGTTCGGTGTCCTTTCCGATCTGCCATCCAGCCCTCTCCCGCTTCCTTCCTCCTCCCCTGAGCTTCCCAGTGGCTCATGGCCACTTTGTTTGCTTAGAGGTGAGGAAAGTGATTATGAGAATTTTTCCAGGGCTTGAGATGTTGCTGGGAAAAGGTGGACCTGTATCTCTGTCCTGATCTGCATGTTAGGGTTTGGGGGTGATAGAACCGAGTCTTACATACTCACCTCTGGAGAGTGCTTGTGCAAGCATTTCTAAGTGTGGCCAGCTTCTTGCACGCTGCTAGTGGAAAGTAGTAAGAGTTCCATTTTCCTGTTTCAAGCAAGCGTTTCCCCCTTGGGGTTGTAGTAACCACTTCCTCCTCAGCACCCAGTGGAACGTGGTAAACACCAGTCACAGCGGAGTATTCCCTTCTGAAAGCCTTGGTGGGTTCCTTTTTTCTTTTCTTTTTTTTCTCATCTTTAAACACACACACACGGGGTTCTGAAGGACAAGTCTCCTTCCCTCTGGTGGAGGGTTGTCAACGTACCCTGCAGTGGCCCGGGGAATAGAAAACCCACACATAGGTCAGATGCAGTTCTTGCCCAGGGCGTTTGTCATCCTGCTTCATTTTGGAGGGGCCTAGGCTGGAATCCACGGAGTAGGAATGCAGAGTCGTTAATTATTCGAGACACTCTGGATTGACCAGAGGTGTAACGCGTGAACATGGCCATGGCAGAGTCGGGGAGTTGGGGGTGTAAGGGAGGGTGCGCTCATCAAGATGCTAAGATGTCAACAGTGTGGTAGTTATTCTGTGAACGGCAAGGTGAGCAGAGCAGGACTTACTTGGTGGTTAGTAATGGGGAAAAGGAAGCAAATAGGGATTTGACAGACACTGAAAGGGTGTGGGCACATAAGAAAAGGGACAGTAAAGGGTGAGTAAAAAGTTTGAAGAGAGTCATTAATTTTAGATATTTTAAAAAATACTTTAATACTTGTATTATAATTGCTGGTTTGGAGAACTTCTTCTGAACCCACCCCAATTTTTCTTAGAGCGTCCAAGATCATAAAATTCTGTCACCAGAAAATTACTGCGATGTAGAGCTGATCATCCCTGACTCTCTAGTGTGGCAGCTGAGACCGAGGGAAATGGAGGAGCTGGAGGCTTATATGGCTGTGAAACCTCCCAACTCCATGCTCCAGCCAGGCCTGTGAATGAGCCAAAAAAGGGAAAAAAAAGTAAAGCCACTCTTTGTGTGTTTGTGCTTAACCTTTATGCATTATTAAACAGAACAATAAAAGAGCAGGTCTCTGCGCCTATCTGCCAGAGATCTCTGCATAGAATAAGCAGGAGCTTCCTGCAACCCTGGCGGATTTGCAGGACGGTCCAGATATAGAAACTTAAATCGCAAACAGGCTTTCCTAATTTGTGCAGATAGATGATAACGCTGAAACGCCAAGTAATATAGATATATATGTACATCTAACATATACGATGTGTATCTCCTATTGATCTCCATCTGTATGCTCCAGAAGACCTGTCAAAGATTTCCATATGTCTAGAGAATTTAGGAGAATTTGGGAGTGGGCGAAACTGGGGGCTGGTTCCACTCACTACTGGTTGCTGTGATTATCTTTAGACCAACCAAGGCCTTTGTGTTGGCCTACCTCCAGTCACCCCCAGTCCTGGGCAAGACTGAACCTACATGTCCACAACTTCTCCTCTTTCAAATGGGAATATTTAGAAGAGTGTCCTGGTCATACATTTGGTACCATGTAAGGCATGTCTTCCACTTGTCAGAAACACTATGCTGGTTGCATTATTCTCAGCGTGGCAGGTCATCACAGCCACAAGAACGGGGGTACAGAAACCACACGCAGGCTCTGTCTCTCGAACCTTTTCCTGTTTGTCTGCCCGAGTTCACACCTCTCTCAGGAGTTCCAGTCTGAAGAGAGTGAGATGGCTACACCACCTGCTCAAGCCTGGCATTCCATCGAGGACACCGCCTCCCACGAGGCCCATCTGAGGCAGCTGCCCGACCCAGGCCCAGGGCAGGCTCTCTCTCCAGCACCAGCTTCCTGCCCACTCCCTGTTGTCACCTGCTTTCCACAGGGATCACACCTCCAGCTTTTGAGTGGGAATGGGGAAACAACCAAAAAACAGTCATGGTCCAAAGCAGACAGGTTTTTGTTTTTTGTTTTATTCTGCCTTCCTCTCTTACCTAGACAATCACAGAGGACTCAAACCAATCTTGTTTTAATTTTCCAGTTCCCCAGGCCTGCTCTACACGCAGACTGAGTGATCCTTTTAAAACATAAGCGAGAATATGACACGCCCCCCCTTCAAAACCCTCCAGTGCCCTCTCCTCACATCAAATCCAAAATCCTAAGTACGGCCTGCTGCTCTTCGCTCACTCCATTCCAGCCACTTTGTCACTTTTGTTGGCCTTTTACCTGCTCAGCACACTGCCTCCCACCTGGGGCTTCTGCACCTGGCTGTTCTCCAGACCAGAAGTGTTGAGAGCTCAGCCCCTCACTTCCTACAGTAAGGGGCTGGGGTAGCACACCCGTGTCCCCTGCCCATGGCCATTCTCCTCCCTCTGCCTTGCTATATTTTTCTTCAAAATGCTTGCTGCCTTCTGACCTACTATGCATTTATTTTTTCGTCTGCCTCCTTCCACTTAGATTGTAAGCTCCTCCAAGGGCTTTGCTGAGTTCACTGCTACATCCCTGCGCCTAGGACAGTGGCACATGGCGGGTGCTTTATAAATATTTGTCCAACAGTGAACGAATGCATGAATCCATTGGCAGCAGCATGGACTGAGCTGTTAATTGGGCGTCGTGTTTGTAGCAAGGGCTGCAAAGAGGCTCTCACGGTCCCTGTGCTCGGGGAGGTCACAGTTTTGCTCTCTTCTCTGTGGAAGGTCTCCCATATTCTCTTCACCGCTCCCGTCCTTGCCCGTGCTCTTTGAATATTGGGAAGGCCCCTCCACTGCATGACGATCCTAGCTGCATGTCCTCAAAATGGCCGTCTGCTGATGTCTCCGAGTTCCTGGAGTTCCATGAAGGTCCCTGTCAGGGAACAATGCTCCTGGAACGTACACAGAGGGAAGGAAACCCTGTTTGTCCCTGAGATGAAGGGACATCCTGGAGGGGGCCGTGTTCTCAGATCAGTGCAGGGAAAAGAGACACAGCCAGCAGTTTCCTCATGTTACCTGTTTATTCAATGGTCTCTACCTTTTTTTTAGGTTGCAAAAGCAAACCATATCACAGACATTTTGAAAATTAAGAAAAAGGACAAATACATCATCTTAACCTTACCATCATGACGAAACGTATTGAGTCTGTTGATTATTAATTGATCAATTGATTTTTATTCGATCTTAATTCAAAAAGGATTTGAAGATGCCTCCAAGCTTATATGCAGCACCTTAGAATATGATAAATAGCTAAAAAAAAATCAGAGCAAGGGGGAAACAGTTTTATCGAAATCCATATAAACCTGATGAGCAGAAATGCCAGCTGATACAACTATTCTTACAAATTGGTGTATTTCCTCCCAGCTTTTGAAAGTATGTACATTTTTATAGTCTATCATGCTTCCCCCCCGTCTGCCCCCCACATATTGAAAAATTTCCACATTTCTTTCTAACTCTTATTGTTCAGGACTGAATGATCAATCGCAAGGATGTGCTCCTAATTTATTTAATCATTCCTCCATTGTTGGATGTTGGGTTATTTTCAATGCTATTGTTAAATAAACAATGGCATAATTAACATCTTTGAGCTTGTAACTTTTTCCATATTTTAGAGTATTTCCTTAAGTAGATTTCCAGAGGTAAAATAACTAATGAAGGGTTCAGACATTTTTTTATGCCCTTTGAAATATATTCCTGTGCTGCCGTCCCCAAGGGCCATGCACTTCTGGGATGTCTCCAGCAGCATGCGGCTGTGTGTTCCACTGTGTCCTCCTCATGAGCACTCGTATCGATTATTTCTATGTGTTTTGCTAATTTAATAAGGGAAATAATGAATTGCTATTTTCTTTATGAATTATATGTATGTTTCCAGGTTACCTACTGGCATCTCAGTGTTGTTTTTCCACGCGTTTGTTTAAATTCTTTATGTACCAAATGGGTTAACCCTTCCACCATAAGATAGTTTGTAAAATATTTTCTCTAGCTTATTTGACTTTTACTGTGATTTGGGGGGTTTCTTTGCCTTGGATACTTAGAAATTTTACATTTTGGATAGTCAAAGTTTTTGGTAATTTCTTCTCTCATTTCTACCTATTTACCTAAAGACCGGAGTCCGAGTTCATCAGCCTGGCGGTCAAGGCCATGGTGATCTCAGCTCAGTTCTCCTTTCTAGAAGCCTCACCTCTGTTCTCCCCTTGAAGCCTTCTTGTCGGGAAGCTGAGCAAGTGGCATATCTAGCATATTTGGCACTTGGCGTGGGTGATTTTTTTTTTAACACTCCCCTCTTCTGTATGACAAAAAGTTATTTTCAGTAATAATTAGGAAATAAAACCAATAATGAAAATGTCCAAGAAGGGACTGCTGATAGTGCAGCTTTTCTTTTGAATTTGGTGTATGTGACCGTGCCAGTGAAAAAGAAAAAAAAAGTGGGAGAAGTAAAATGGATCTAATACTTGTTAAATATGTTAATGCATGTTTTGGGAAAAGGGAAAAATTACACTTACACATCGGTCTATAGCTGTAATAAGTAATAACGCTGAACTATTTTTGAGTCTAGTATAAATTCGTCAGACTTCATAAATCTCTTTTGCATATTCATATTCAGTAGACAGACGGATTTGTCAGTCCATCTTCTCTTATAGTTGGTTGCACAGCACTTTTCATTAGTTTTAATTTTGAAAAGTTTCTTTCAATTGAAGCACAACAGATAGAAAAAAAATCTTAAAAGATAAATTTGTCAGAAGTTAACAAATTTCCCATTTTGTAGTAAATCCAAAAATTTTAATACTGTCCTCATCTTTATTTCTTTGAGATTGATTCTGTGTCTACTGTTGAGAAACTTTAAACATAAATAAAAATTCAAAATGACCTCATAGAATGGCAGGATGGAAGTAGTCCAGGTTCTGTTTCTTTGTCTGTTTACTGGGCTACCATTGTTTATTTCTGATCCGAAGTTTATTTCTGGTCTGCTCTTGAACTTCAAGAGCAGAGTACCACAGGATCTGGGGACAACAAACCGTGCTCCGAATAGAGCTCGAATGATTTTGAATCCTGTGAACTTGCCCGTGAAATGTGTACAGCTGAGTCTCTGTGGGTGTCAGGGGCTAACTTTATAACTGGGAGTTCTCTGAATTAACTTCATGTAGAATACAATATTTATTAAAGGATAAGTAATAAGTCTGTGGATTTGAAGCTCACATATGGTATTAAAATGAAACAATAATGCAGCAATTGTTTAGAATTAGACAAAATGTTTAGGGGAGGGCAGTAGGGATACATTCAATCAGAGTTGCCAGCTCCTGATGATACTAAAAACCTGACCAGTTTTATTACTGTTTTAAATTCCCTGCAGACAATTTATCCTCTTAAGTTGGGTACCTACTTATTAAGTTGCTTGCCTCTGAGGCAGACTGCACCCATTGCCTGGCCCTTGGTGTCAAGGTTAGCTGAGCTGGTGGACTTTTTTTGTTTCTCTGCTTTTCTCAGGCCTGAAATCCTACCCCCACGTCTGTCTGTCTCTCTGTCTCTGTCTCTGTCTCTGTCTCTGTCTCTGTCTCTGTCTCTGTCTCTCTCTCTCCTCTCCCCCGCCTTTCTCTCTCTCACACACACACCCCCTACTCATTTTCCTTATCTTTCAAGATTTAGCTGAAATGCCACCTTTTCCATGAAGCTTCCCTCCTTTATTTCTTCCATCTCCCATCGAACCTTCTGTCGCTCTATATATGTGCCTCTATACCGTCGCTGACATTTTCTACTCTTTATTCTGGTTATTTAGGCTTGTGCTTCTCTCCTGTAATGGATTGTGGGCTCCCTAGGACCTAACCCTGAACCTAGTACGTAGTGTCCGGTACATCTCATGGGATTTGAATGGGTACAGATTATTCTAGGTGGTAAAGTGCTACAGGAGGGGGAAGTAGCCATCAAGAGCCACCAGATTTCGGGGTTCATAGACAGGAGGATGGAGGCTGTTTCAGTCAGGTAAGGGCCTGGGGCCTGGAGAGAACAGCAGGACTGATTTGCTCTCAATAAGGACAGCGCCTTCTGGAGGGGGCGGGCTGATGAAGGGAGGTGACATATTTGTGCAACCAGCGCTGGCCTGGGTGTGAGGAGACCTGGATTTTTCTCGGCTGAACTGTGCTCTCAGCAAGTCTCTCCCCTGTCTGGGTCCCCTCTGCAGTGAAGGACCTGACGAGAGGTCTGAACTCCAGCTGCTGCTTGCTCTGACATTCAGAGTCTCTCACAGGTGCCTTGGGGGGCCCTGCCCATGCGCCCAAGCCTCGGCCAGCCCCGCCCCAGGTCTGCGGGGAAAGCAGACCCATGTATGCTGTGTGCAGCCAGGGCCAGCATGGATATGGGAAGGTCTGGGCGGCCTGATTCAGGGGAGGAGGCCAGAGGGGCAGCCCAGACCTGTGGCCTGGTTCTGGGGCTCCCCCTATCTGCCTCTCTCCCTGAGGAGCTGGCCCTGCGGTGAGACCACTCACAGAGCCTCTGGGCTGCTGCTTCTGCTTCTCGACCTCAAGGTGTGTGTGTGAGGCTCCCCTTTGTGGTTCAGGAACCTCAGCCTTAAGCCAGAGCCCCCAGGCAGAGCTGGGGATTCTGGGCGAGTCCCCTCTTCTGTCTTCTCAACCAGGCTCAGTCTTTGGGGGTTCCCAGCCACTAAGTTTAACAGGCATTTATTGGTTCCTGACCCTGGGAAAGTAATGTCCGAGGGGCTAGGGATTCAGCCATGAGGTGGCCATTTGCTGCCCTCAAGGAACGCTCACTCTAGTGGGGGCGACGCTTGTGGTGCACCCAGATCATTTGAATATGCTATAAGCGGAGCAACGAACGCAGGTCCGAGATGTGGAGGAACAGTGCTGCCGAGGAGGAAGCAATCAGTTGTCTTCATGCACTGGGCGAGGGGAAGCGGGGTCTGGGGAACGTGTGAAGAGGAGGTGACGATCACTGAGCGAGGTTTTAAAGATGAAAGCGAGTTCTCAGGGCAGGTGTGAGGAGGCATGTCCGGCCAGGGGGAGGGGCAGGGAAGGCTCGGTGCATGAAGGAGCCAGCTGGGTCTTGGCAGATAGGCCCATTTTGCTTCAGTAAAGGGGCGAAGGGGAGTGGCCGGGCAGGAGCCCCGGAGAGTCCCTCTGAAGGAGCGTGGTCTTTGTCCTGAAGGCTCTTGGGAAGCAGGGAGAGACCTGCTGGGATCGGCATGATGAGACGTGCATTTTAGAAAGATCTCCAAGGCCGAGGTGTAGAGAGGGGACCTCAGGAGGGAGGGCAAGCCTGGGAACGGGGTGGCCGTCCTAATCCAGGAGAGACAGAAAGAGCAGGGTGATTGATGGTCCTAGGGGCGAGAGGTTGGCAGGGGGGTAGATTTGGGTGACTTTGATGATCTGCCAGATGTTCTGGAAACACTGTGCTAGGGTCTTCTTAGCTGTCCCCTGAGGGGAGATCTCAGGGTCACTCACGAAGTTTGTGGGCAGGGGACCACAGGCCTCTGCTCACGCCCTCCCTGTTCAGAGTCCCTCCAGCCCCTAGCTGCCAGGACATCACAACTGGGCGTGGTGAGCACCAAAGAAGCTGCTGTGGCCTGTGAGGCTTCGCTAAGGAGCTGGCGAGCAGAGGGAGCGTGAGCTCCTGCAGCTCCACCCCCTGAGCT
The DNA here is from genome assembly GCA_028627145.1 of Eidolon dupreanum. NCBI lineage: Eukaryota > Metazoa > Chordata > Mammalia > Chiroptera > Pteropodidae > Eidolon > Eidolon dupreanum. The sequence goes on along the minus strand of CM053516.1, from coordinate 9,015,435 downwards.
CCTCTGACTCCACTGGAGGCACCTCGATTGGTGGGCGGCTGCCTCCCCAAACCCCGGCCGCAGGCACCCGTCCCACTGGATCACGTGCTCCCTGCTCTCCTCGAGTCACGGCCTTCCCTGCAGAAAGCCTGAGCCTTCATCCCTTGTCCTCAGAAGGCTTTAGGGAGGGTATGGGACCGAGGCACTTGTCATTTAAACCTCTCCTTATCTGCATGACTGGCCCTCCGCAGTCATGCCTGTCATTTCTTTCTCATTTTTGGCAGGCTGTGGAGGAAGAGAGAGGATGGCCAGGGGCCTCTAAATCCAGTACGGGTCAACACTCAGAGCTTGCTTGGCATCTGCACTGTGAAATACTCAAAGGCCCCTGCGCCCTCGGGTCTTTCCTTAACATACTCAACAGTCTTTTGAGTGGTATAGCCAAGGCCTGTCCGGCTTCCTTCTGGCCCAGCTCAGATGCCATCTGAGTGTCTCCTCTCCCAGGCTGGGCCACGGCTGGCAGAGTCTCAAATGCCAGGTGCCCCCAGTTCTAAATTCTGCTCCGGCGAGAGGCAGAGGCCAGTCAGAGCACGTTCCGTTCAGCCGTGACGGAGTGAGGTTCCACTTCTCCGACGAGCAGGCAGGGCCAGCGTGGCGTGGTCGGGTGATTCAGAAATCCTGGCTTCTGCTTGGGCCCCTGCAGGTAGGTAACCACCAAGCCACCTCTTGTGCTTCTGTTCCCCCACTCCCACCTGCCCAGCTGCTAATCTAATCAGAGGCCAGCTTTCTTTGGGCGTTTTATTTGATTCTTTAGGCCTGAATGACCGAGGCTTACCTGAGGTTTACCTTGCGCACTTGATGCAATCAGGTGTTCAGAGCACTCCCCTTGTTTTCCTACATAATCCGCTTCCCAGCCTGAGGGGTGTGGGCGGTGCTCTGCATTGTCCTCTGTGTTTGCAGATGGAGAAACAGAAGCTCAGAAAAATGGGCGACTTGTCCACATTTACATGGTCAGTGAGTGAGTAGAGCACATAAGACCAGCAGAGGTCCCAAGGGGGCCTGTGGCACTCCTTCCTCTTTGTCTCTAGACCCAGGAGCTCGGCTCAAATGCTGTCCAGGGCCGGCCGGGGATAGGTATGCGCAGGGCTCGGGACCAGGGAAGAGAAGGCGCTTCTCAAGGTGTGCCACCCAGCTCCAGCCCACGGACAGATGCCACCTGGGAGCGCGAGCCCAGGATGTCACAGAAGTCAGAAACCTGGATTGTTGTGTGAAATGATCTGATTTTTAAATGTTGGCCACTAATTTAGAAAAGAAAAAATAAATCGTAGCCACAGAAAATACACCTGTTGGCCACAGTCTGGAATCTAGGCCCTGTGTCATCAGATCGCTTGTCAGTAACGGGCTTTTCCTGTGGGTCTGATTCAGGATCGAGGGGGAGCCTCTGACTGACTGTGGGGAAAGGGAAGAGGAAACTGTTCTAGAAGCTCTTGGTCCATTTGCATCCCGCTGGCCCAGCACCGTGTGAACTGCTCAGCCTCTTGCATCTCCAGAGCAATGCTTTCCTTGTTCCTTTTGGGTCCCCCTGAGTTCTGGGGTTCTTGGGCAGTTCATCACCTCGCTTCTTTTTCCAAAGATTGAAATGACGACTGATTGAAAATATTTTCTTCAGTCGGGTTTTTCCTTGGTGACTTCACTCGGAGACAGATGTGCCCTAATAATAGCATCGAAAGTTAAGGGAAAGAGATCGGCCAGCTGGTCCTGTTCCCTAGAAATGATGTTCCAGTTCCTAAATGTGGGCCGTCCCCAGAGACCTCTGAGGGGCCGGGCCTGCGAGGGAGCGGTGGTCACCGTGAGACTCCACAGTCCCTCTCTCTCTGGAACAGAGTTCCTGCAGCTCACGTTCACCCAGGAGGGTGCCTGTCTCGCCTCATCCAGACGCCCCACTGAGCAGCCGCTCTCCTCGCAGACTGGCAGACAAAGGCTGTCCCTCGCTCCTGCCTCCCCGCCCTGCCCCGCGGTGCCCGGACGCCCGGAGCTCAGTGAGGCCGCAACCCCATCTGCCTCGAGAGGCCCAGTCCTCCCTCTGTCCCTCTAGTTCCTTTGGGTCAGGGCCACTGGCCGGAAGGACTCTCCAAGGTCATTAAGCCCATTTTCGGCCTCTGTCATTCCAGAATGCAATTTTCAGATAAGCCCCTCGCCTCTCTCAGTAACGTTTCACGTCCCCCAAACTCAGCGGGAGGGACAGCAATCGCATCTGAGAGAACCCGGAGCATTCTGTACCCGTGCAGGCGGCAGGGGGCTTTGGAGGGAACACCGGGCTGCTGTCCCCAGACGCCAGTGCCCCGTCTGTGGGTTCGCATCTCTAAACCTGAGAGGGAAGCGGGGGAGTCTTTGCCCCTGTCTCTAACATACGAGATCCCTGCGCGGTTTTACGAAAACCCATCCTATCTGCAATTATCACAAGAGCTGCTGTGGCATATCTTAGTATACAGTAAGTGTTCATTCATTGTAGCCTAAAGCAAAGAGTGAAGGAAAGTCATGGGGCGGGGCAAGGAGGTCCTTGCTTCCTGTGGGGGGAGACCCCCTGCACGCCGGGAATAGGAATCGGGGCAGGACCCCCAGGTCTGTCCCCTGATTGGGACACAAGCCTGGGTGAGCCCCTTTGTCCCTGCTCGCTTCTTGGAATGGGAGGTGGGTCTGCTGCCTGCCTCTCCCAGGGGCCCTGGGAGCCTCAAGCCCACGGGAAAGTGCTAAGTAAGCACTCCGGGCCCCAGTTGACAGAGATGCACGGGGAAGGACGATGAGTCAATCTATTTATGAAAATCACACATACCGATGCAGACATCACGATGACCCGGGGGGCGGCCACGTCGGAAGACTGACGAGTCTTGGGGGTTCACTGGTGTGTCTTTTTGGCAACCTGTTTCCTGTGCCTCCCGCAGTGTGCATGTGAACAGATGCATGACTGCTTAACCGAGCAGCTCCGGCCAGAAGAGGGAGGGCGGGTGACTCATAGCAGAATTCGGGGCTGCGCCTGGGCCTCTGTTAGGCAGGCCTGCAGCCGCTTCTTCAGAAAGCGGCTCCATCGGGGTTTCTGCTGCTCTCCACAGGTCTGAATACCCGTTTGTTAAGCGCCATCGAGCCACCGGCAGATCGGCGTCATCTGTCAGAAATAGGAGTCACACCAACGTGTCTCGCTTGGAAATGTTTTCGAAATATAGCGAAATATTTGATATTGCTTGTAAGTTCTCAGGTGGTATGTATGCAAGCTCTTCCTGAAAAGTTTCCTTGATAGAAATTTCTTACGTGGGAGTTCCCAAGAATCTGGCTTTGGAGTTAGTCCAGAGTGACCCCTTACCAAATCTCTTACAAGTGCTTCCTAGGTTCTCAGAAGCTACTTAAAAGGCAGTCTTTTGTCTGTTAATATTCTTGGTCTGGAGAAGTAAACTTTAGCAAACCGTCGGCTGAGGAAATCTCCCTTCTACTATGTCCAGGAGGATCCTTAGGCTTTTTAATTTATAACCTGAAGGTTTTTAATCTCAACGAATATCTGAAGACAACCAGGGGAGACTTACAGTTGCTAACACAGGAGAGGTTGTTTCTGTAAGTAGGGCTGCACTTATGAGAGCTACGAGGAGAGATGACATTTTAGATTCTTCACCATTTTGCAGAAAACTTACTTTCAAATTCCTGGCTTTTTAAATGTCATCTTCCAGCTCGAGATAAAGAAGTCTGTCTCTGCAGAGCTGCCTGGTCATGTCTCCTGGGCAACAAGCAGAGTGACTTCTTTCAGACCATAGGTCCCTAAGGGAGGGTCTGCAGGAAAGAGACGGGTCTGGTGGTACAGGCTGGCGGCTTCCGTGTGAGGCTGCCCCTCACCCTCTGTCTTTCACACTCTGCTTAAATGTGGCTCCTGGGCATCTGGACTTCCAGAAAGACTACGTCGAAGGCAAGCCCCAAGCTCCTCCTGGGTTCATTTCGTGGCAAGGAATAGGACCGTTGTTGGAGACCCACTTCCTGCCCGCCGTGGCCTTCACCTCTGCCCTTTCCACGCAAAGGTGGGATCCGAAGGCCAGGGCTGGGGGTAGTGGGTGTCAGACCCTACCGCTGATGTGTGCCGAGCCGACACAGAGCCCCCTCCCATGTGTTTTAGCCCACACTTAGGGGACTTAGGCACCAGACAGGGCAGGCGAGAGGTAGGCAGTACTCACTTTTACTGACTGCTTCTGTGTGTGTAACGGGCATTGCTTATATAGAATTTAATCGTGAAAACAACCCTGAGGGATGGGAAGTATTCCCGTTTTACAGATAAAGAGGAAACTGAAGCTCAGAAGGGTTTGGTAACTCGCCTAATACCACCAGCCAGAATCTAAACAGGATCTGAACCTGGGTTTATCTGGCTGTAAGGTTGCAGTTTACAAATGACAAGAAACCAGGCAGGCCACCAGAGCTTGGACCCTGGAGCTAGACTGACTACCTGGGTTCAAATCCTGGCTTTGCCACTTCCCATCTATAGAACCTTGGCAGGTTGTCTAATCTCTGTGTGCCTCAGTGTCCCTATCTGTAAAATGGGATAATGAGAGTACCTATGTGATAGGTTGAGATCCTCATCATACATAGTCCTCATCAAGCACTTAGCATTGCGTTTGCCTGGTAAGCACTCAGGACCTACTAGCTGTTTGTTACCTCTGCTGGAACTGACCACCGGCTGTCAGCCCTACCTGTAATATCTCCGAGAGCTGAGAAGGAGGGAGAGAAAGGCCCTAGCCCCGCAGGCCTGGGAAGCTGGAGGAAGTGTGGGGGCTGGGGCGGGGCGGACCCCTCTCAGGCACTGGCCCAGGAGGGGCTCAGTGCCACTTTTCTGCTGATCACTGAGGACCTCCAGTAAATTTCCACCCTCTGTAACTCAGCTTTGTTTTTTTTGCATTTTACCAAAGTAAAAATAAAATCCCTGGGGAGGAGTGGACAAGGCGAAGGGAGGGAAGGGGCTGGTGTGTGTTGCAGGGGTGACCCCCACCAGCCAGCCGGGCAGAGCCCCAAGTGTGCCCTTTCCCAGGGGAAAGGCTGAGCCTATCTGTCCTGTGAGCCTTGTCCACGAGAAAGCCAGCTGCTAGAGGCCACCGCCACCTCTTCTCTCCCCCTCTCTCCTCTCTCTCTCTCTCTCTCTCTCTCTCTCTCACACTCTCACACACACACACACACACACACACACACACACACACACGCCTGGACTCTTCCCCAGCCCCCAGCCACTCCCTGTTTCCTGCTATTGTCGGTCCCCAGCCTCTGGTCCCAGCAGCCTTTGAGGCCCTGACAGGCTTCTGGGGTGATAGGCCGCTAGGCCTCTGCGTGCACCAAAGCATTTCCTATGCCTTCTGCTGCTTCCTCTCTCGCCTCCTTCCTCCAGGCCTCCATTATTTTTAGTTCTAAAAGAAGATGGAATCCGGGAGGGAGGAGGAAGGCAGTGCCAAGTGAGTGACCTTCCAGAGCAGAGATAGAGTATTCGCGGCCCGAAGGGGAATATCGGAGGCATTTCCATTCGGGCCTAGGATACTTCCATTCTTGGGCGACTGAAAAAAGGGGATTTTTGCAAGATCGCGGGCCCCTTTGAGGCCAGCTCCTGTGAAGTTAGGAAGAGGGAAAGAAGGTGGATCTGGAATTGTCAGTGGTAGGAGTATCTTCTTTGCTGGGTTGACTAGTCTGAGTAAAAAGGTGGGTCCTCCATGTCATGTGTGCATGTGAAGAGACCCCCGGGGCCTGAGGCCAGCCAGGCTGCCACCTGTCCTGGGGCCTCGGGGGTATAGCGAGAACCCCGGGCAGACTGAACAGGAAGTTCCCACAAGTGTGCCCCTCCCGTTCCCTGGAGATGTCTTCGGAAAGCTCCAGGCTCGAGCAGGTGCGCGTGAGGAAGCGTGAGCTGGCAGGTGGCGCTGGGCCTGTAAAGTTTTCTTATCAGTCACGTGGCCAGTCATATCATACGCCCACGGCTCGTCCAGCGTGGGGGGCACACAGCCGCAGTAGGACAAACCCCCAGTTCTCCTCTGCTGGGAAACACAGCACAGTACAGAGAGTCACAAAGCACACCGACCCCGTTCTGCCATGGGGAGGGTTCCGGGAACGGCGGGTGGCTGCAGTGGTCTGAGTGTCATGGGGACACACATTCCCGCAGGATCCACTGCGAGGTCACGTAGGAGGTGGATCGATGAGAGGGTGGAGGGAGAACATTGCAGGCGAGCACCTGCCAGGGCAGAGCCTGGGAGTGGGGACGGGTGTGGGACAGGTATGGGACAGGACGATGTCGGCCTTGCTGATGGATCGGAGAGGGCGCCTGAGAGAGTGAGTGTGGGGAGCGAGGGCAGCAAGGTGTCTGGCGTGGCCCTGGTTCTGGGGGGACTTTGCTGCATCCCGTGGTTCTGGCTGATGGTCGGGGAGGGGCACGGCCATGATGTTAGGCGGACCATGTGTGCAGCCTGGGCGCTGCCCTTGGCCTGGAAACTGGCCCTCTAGCTGCAACCACAAGAAGGCCGCTAATCAGGAGAGGACAGCCGGGCGGGCGCTCAGGCTTTTCCTGGCTTTGGCCAGAATGAGCTGCCAGGAGTCGACTGACCAAGGTGCCTCCCCCCGGAGACAGTCAGCCCAGCCTGCTGTTTTAAGACGGAAGCTGTAGGTCCTGACCTGGTCCTACACTCTCAGCCTGGAGCATCGCAGCCCTCTCCATCCACCTGGAGGTGGAGCGGAGGCTCACGGCACTCACCCTGAGCATAGCCCCTGCCCCTGACCATCCTTGCTCTGTCCTAGGCCGGCCGCTGGTTCTGCGAGAGCTACTTCACCACGCCTCGGCTGGTGGGTTCCCAAAAGGACAGGTGAGGGGAAGCTGGTGCCCACCCAGACACTCGACGAAAGACGTTCTGAACCTCGCGTGCCGTGAGGGGGCGGAAAGGCGCAGGAATTAAACATCACTAGGGCCTTTCTCAAAAACTGTCTTTGCGTCGGGTTTTTAGGAGACTTTTCTTGTTTGTTAAAGGGGTCAGATGGTTCGCCTTCAAATCCAGCCTCTTATTTTTAGCCAGAGCTACCTGCCCTGCCAAGTCCTTGGGCTTAATTTTTCCGATCCTTGGTGTCTTGGTTTTTCTGAAAGGCTTTTCCTCCTCCCCCCCCACGCCCACAGCTCACTTTTGGCAGGAGCGGGTTTCGCTTTTGGCCCCAGCCAGGTTTCTAACCAGGGTTCCAGGAGGCAGCTATTGAGCCGGGGGCCCCTACCTGCCTGGGCTCGCACCCAGCTGCCGTCACGGGAGGGCTCTGCCAGGGCGAACACAATGAACAAAGCTGGCCGGCCCCAGCCTGGGAGAAGCACAGGCTTTTTCCCCAGCGAAGGAAAGAACCATCACCAGAGAAACCTTAACTGCTGTTTGAGAAAGACCAAGAGAAGAAGGAGGGAGAAAAAAAAGCGTTTTTTCCAAACATGGAAAACTCAGCGACTTTCGCTCAGACTTTTGCAAACGCAGAACAAAGGCCACAGACACAGGACTGAACCGTCCCTGGCAGGGGCGTCTTCCATTCGCTTTGGGCGCAGTGTTGAGTGTGCCTTCCCCGGGCGCCCTCCCTGCGTGTGTGTCAGCGAGACTATTCTGGAAGCAGACTCGAAAGGAGGGCAGGGCAGGTCTTTATTGAGGCCTCCCCCGTAGGAAAGGTCACTCTTTTTTGACAAAGCACTTGCTGTTTATCTGGGGCTATTTTTTAAGTAGAGGAGAGGCAGAGAGACCCCGGACAGGTCGAGAGGAAAACAAAATCCTCGGAATTCAGTGATGTCAACTAGGCAGCTGTGTGACCTTGGGCAGGTTACTTAACCTCTCTGAGCATGTGTCTGTGATTTACGGAATGGAGATAACACTAGCAGTGCTGTGAGTGAGGATTACGTGAGATTTTAGCATAATCGTGCTTGGTAATATGTTAGGCGTTTAAAATGTGATTTCTTTGCCTCTTTTCTCCACAAGCCAGGTTATCACCTCTCACCAACACACACGTGCCCATGCACACACACATGGACATGCGCGCAGCAAGGCAAAGAATTCTGGCAATATTGTTTGGAGAATCAAGGGTCCAGAGATAATTTCCCTTTTTTGACATTTTAGAGATTTCCTCTCACCTCTTTGACTCTTGAAAAAAATGGAGACTCTTTATAATGATCTAGAAATGAAAGTTAGCCAAGTGATCAGATTATTTAAATAAACAGAGAAGTACCGGAGGGAAAAGTTGCAAATTGGGGGAGTAAGTCAGGTGGGAGAGAGGTTAAGAAGAGTATGTACCCCCCCTTTATAAAATGAAATCTGTTCAGCAGTCTCACTATTCACCCCAAAACACTGTTTTTTGGCGGCGCCCAGCGGAGTCCCACACACGTGCAGTGGGCTGGTTTGGGAAACTTCTGCCTTGGACGGGTTCACTGACCTTCTGCCCCAGAGACTGGTGTCAGGGCGCCAGCCGGCTCTGACTGCACCTGAGTCACGGCAGCCGCCCCGTGGGTTCCCAGGGGCCCTGCGCGTCCAGAGAGAAGCTCTGTTAATCACACAGTTAGCTCATCTTCTCGCCACCGGCAGTGATCTGACCCTCTGCAAGTGCACGGCTGGATTCTCGCCCATCTGTGGTGGTGGCTTGGAGGAGAGAACTATTTCCATTTAGAAAAACAGACGCAGCAGTCAAAGCGACGTGAACATCGACGGTCGGCCTAGCCCATGACGGTCTCCAGGGCGTCTGTCCAGGTGCCTTACTAACGTGTCTGTTCTCACTGTAACCCAACAGGGCGGGCGGGCGGGCGTGAGCCGCACCGTGGTGCCCAGTTCGCAGCTGAGAACAGCAGGGAGCAAGGTGGCTTCCCTGTGTGCGGGCTGGGCAGCCCCACAGGCCTCGCGGGGCCACGTTTGGTCCACGCTCTGCCGTCTCCATCTTGACGTTCTGACTCAGCTTTGGACGAGGGGCTCTCGTTCTCATTTTGCGCGGGGCCCTGTGCCTCGTGTGGCTGGTCCTGCCGGTAGCTAAAGCATTTTGTGAGTGGGGGGGTGGCAGAGACCCCTCGTCCCCCACACTTGGCTCTGGCCCCTCGCTTCCCCTTCTTCCTCCACACCTTCCAGCCTGTTTTATAGAAGATGAAGGCTGGTTATTACCCCTTCTGTTTGTTTAAGGCAGCGTTTCCCTGAGGGGGACGCCTGACCGGGAGAACCAGCCCGAGGTCGGCGTTTACCTAGAAGCCATTAGCATCACGCAAAGGGAGGCTTGGAATCTGGTTTAGATAACACACAGCATCAGGGACGCTGCCCAGGCCCCTCCCGGGAGCAGCCGGGGCCCTGGCAGCCCGGTGGGCCAGTGGGCGGCTTCTGCCCTGGGCTCTCGAGGGCTCTGGGCAGCTCCAGGGCTGGAGGTGGGTGATGAATCGCCGGCCGGGCAGGCTCCGCATCCTTCGCAGGGCTCCCCAGTCAGGTGGCCTGTGCGCTCTGAGGCCCCAGGTGCTGTGTGTGGGCGCTGGCCTCTAGGGAGTAGACTGACATCTGCTGTGAGACCAGAACTGTGGGCAAAGAGAAAGAGGAAAAGGTGAGACAGACGTGTCGTGCCCCGATCCTCTCAAAGGTGTCCACACTCCTCCTGGCGGGTGACGCGGGGCATGGAGTCAGGTGCGGGGACAGGCTGGCTGTCCACGGCTGGAGAAGGCTGGGCTGCTGTTGGCTGGTTTCTGAAACTCACTTTCCCTGTGACTTCTGTCATCTCAAGCATGAAGAGAGCTGGGTTTCGTCGTAGATGTTTTTCTCCCACTACAAATCTCTCTCCACATTCTCTGAATACTTTAGCGCCTGTCAAGTCAGGTTCGAGGGGAGGGAACCTGTCCAGAGCAGCTTCAGAAGAGGAGCCGTCCTTGGGCCTTAAAGAGCCCCAGCCCACTTTCAGCCTCCCATCTGGCTGTTTTCTGGTCCTTTCGTCCTAAACTGCTTTGGGTGAATCGGAGCCCTAATCTTTCCTTGTGCAGCCAGAGAGTTGCACAAGACCCCGCCTCTTACAGAGCGAAGTCAGGGCTGGAACAAGTCAGCAGAAGGCACTGCCCTGCACTCAGGTACGAAACAGAGCAAACCAAAGCTGGTGCTTATTCAATCCAGGCGTGCAGTCACCACGGGATTTGGGTAGCTGGGTCTCCTCCAAGCCCAGAACCCCCAGGTGTCACCTGAAAACCCTTACTCAGGTCTTCAGTGGACTTAACCACCTCGCTCAGAATCAAGGTGAATGCTGCGTGTCTCCAGCGCCCCCTGTGGCCCCCTACCTGCACGGCAGGTGATCAGCTTGGGAGTGCCTTCCTTTCCCTTGCAGCATTTGCAAGAACATCCAAAGTGCAGAATCCCAGCAACAGTCTAAGCGTTCAGCTGGTCTGATCTGAGCAGAAGTTACGCTGGATGTGGCACTCACCCGGCCCCGAACGGGACGTGCCTGGGTTTTGGTGGCTGGACCGTCTCCCAAAGGCAAAGAGGACTCAGGGACGGGGCCCCTCGCTTGCTGGTAGGCACGGCTGTGGGGAATTGGGCAGAGGTTCCCAGTAAGAGCCAA
>CM053516.1:8988270-9004378 GCA_028627145.1 Eidolon dupreanum | reverse complement strand
GGGCTGGACATGTCTTTCCCGAGTGTCGTCAGGTTCAGCTTTCCGCATGACTCACACGCGAGCCGTGGAAGGCGCCGGCTTGCAGAGGGGGTCCCAAGGTCTCTTGGAACTCAGAGGGAGAAGGGCAGAGCTGTCTTCTGAAGCAGCTGCTCCTGAGAATATGTGCTCCCCTGGGACGGGGGCCCGTAAGTCAGTCAGATCCCAGACGTCACCTGCAGCTGGCTCTGCAGTCATTACCATGTGCAGCTTGTCAGCGGCCATGACTTACACCTGGACACCCTCCGTCACTCCTCCAGGGAAGGTGGGTTAGCACAGCCCTTGAACGTGAGCTTTGGGGGACAGGCAGGAAATGTAAGGGAAGGCCTGGCCCGGACTTCACAGCTGATTTGGAAGAACAATCCATGCCCTATGAAACAGGTCCCACTGCCAACTGCTGTCTGGTTTGGAACCAGAATGAGGTGAATGGAAGATCACGTTCAGGGTCAAACTCAGCCTTGTGAAGCTTCAATTCTCAAACCTTGGGCGGCATCAGAAGCAATGGAGATCGTGCTAAAAATACACTTTCCTGGGCCCGCCACCCCTCGCTTCTAATTCAGCAGGTCTGGCCATCATATTTTCACCATTGTACAATGATTTCAACTGGAAACAGAAAGGAAAGAGAAGCGACTATAAGTTCACGAACGATTCTGGACAGAATCGGGATGGACTGAGAGGGCACAGGGACCACGTGTCCCTGGCTAAGGGAGCCAAGAAGACGAGGCCACAGTCCTCGAGGGGACCCAGTGTGCCCTTTGGTTCTAATGCCTTAAGAAATGGGACAGAGGGGGAGAGGATGTTGGACGTCACGCGTTCACACATGCTGCGGGAAGGACTCTCTGTTTTTTCTGCTCAACACCCTTGGCACAGAGTATGAGGAGAAGGTGCTCAGATGACATGTGTGTCTTAGAAGGTCAAAGGGTCCAAGTTGAAGGGTGAGTTAGCTGAAGGAGGTCAGCCCAGGGTTCAAGGCCGCAGCGCTCTGTGAGGACGACTGAGTCCTCATCCAGGAAGTGCTTTGGCGACCCAACACTGGTCCGCGCGCTCCATCCACACCCTGGCCAGCACAGAACATGCGAAGACAAGGCCGACTATAACACGGAAAGAGAACAGTGCGAGGCGAAGCATGGTTCTCGTATTTTCGTCATCCTGACCACCCTCAAAGTTCTTCAGAATGAACATTCCGGTGCCTTGGGCCCGTGTCCCCTGGACCAGTGGCACAGAGGGTCTGTGAACTGCTTTCACCCTTCCACACAGCACACAGGCATCCTAATGAGGTCACGCCAGCCCATTGGTATGCCAGCTCTTAGCATTTGGGGAGCCCATCATCTCGGCGCTGTAACTGGGGCTCTTGTGGCCACTCACCCCGCCTCTGATCAGTTAGAGATGGGGATGGGAATTGATCATGACTTAAATCTCTCCGAGCATGGGCTTCATGGAAGAAACATAATGAAGGGTGGACAGGCGGGCCTTCTGTTCCCCCAGTGAAAAGAAGGTGTAAGGCCTCCTCCGGGAACATGTGGCCCTTGCCCGGGCCCCTCCCCTCCCCTCTCCCCGGCCAGAAAGTGCCGGCTGGGCACACGCTCTGTGCTTCTCCCTGGGCCTCCGGCAAACGCCGACTGGCCGCTTGGACTGAGGGTTGAGGAGCTCGGGGAAAGGCAGCGGGTAGATGTCTTCAGACAGAGAAGGGGCTTCCATGCGAGACCTCGGTGGGGGACAGTCCTCAGTCACGATCACAGCCATGGGAAGAGCCTTGGACTCTCCAACGGGAAAGGCTCCCTGGCATAAAGAAAGGAGGGCAGGGTCCCCCCTGGCTGCTACAGATAAATCCGTCATCCTGTCTCCCAAGGACAGAGAAAACGAGACTAGTTCCTCCTCTGTCCCTCTTCCCACCGCGACATCAGGCTGGTTATTCTGCTGGAGGCTAGGTCAACTGGAGCTGATAATTAATTCTAATGGCGCCGGGCCGCTCTGTGCTTGTTAGCCATCTCCGCTGCCCTCAGCCTCCCCTGTCAGGTCCCTGACCAGCTGTGAGCACACTCCCGGCCCTGGACAGACGCAAGGGCCTGGGCAGCTGCAGAGCACAATTGCAGGTCTCTCTGGCAGGTGGGGAGCAGGGAGGCCCTGGGGTCCCGCCAGGATGTTGAGCCTGAACAGAAATTTAACCATGTGGAGTTTCTTGGTTCCCCGGTTCTGAGCCTTGTCACAACAGGCTCTGGGCTTAAACGCCAGGGAGTGAACGGAGGAAGTGGGCATGGAACAGGGACGGGAGCGCCGAGGCCCGTGAGGCCTGAGCTTTGTCCCCTCACCTTCCGCAGGACCAGCGTTAAGTGTGGTCAGTCAGGTGGAAAGACGCGGGAGGGCGGCAGTGGCGATGTTTGTGAGAGGGGACAGCGCAGCTTCCGTTTCCTTAGAATCTGCAACCTGGCAAGATGAAGTTCCCACGGATGGGTAGACGCTGAGATTAAAACAGAGAGGGGCTCTGCCCCGGGTCACAGCTGCCAGGGAGCCTTTTTGAGAACCTGCAGCACCCAGAGGCACGCCTCTGGGGATGGCCACTGCAGAGCTGAGGGTGGAAAGCCTGCGTCCCGCGTCCGCCTCCGACTTAGCAATGCCCTTCACCCTCGGAGGCCAGGCTAAGACCTCCAGGTTCATGGCTGACCCTCCAGGAGGGTCAGTCACCTAAGTAACAAATAACACTTACGAAGCCCCCACCATGTACTCAGCGCTGAGCTTATGGAAGCTCAGTCACTCTCTCCTTATCGGTTCAAGCGTAGGGCCCAGGCTGCCCTGGGCCTGCAGTATCCACGTGGGTGTGAGGCCAGGTGTGCCAGGCGCCCATCACTGGGAGTTCGAGGGAGCTGTCCCCAGGTGCCCAACCTGTGGCCACATGCACCGGGCATGTGGGAGGACAGTGCCACCCTGCAGCCTGCCCTGAGCCCTCGGCAGTGGAAGCCTGTGGGCAGCAAGTGGTAGAACATGTCCGACCACGCCACCCAGGCCTGGAGGCCTGCTCCGTCGGCCACAAAGTTGCCTCGTCCTTAAAATCATACCCAATTCTTTGCATCCATTCATATTTCCTGTTTTCAGGTAGCATTCATGAAACACCTGCAGTGTGCCAAGAACTGGTCTAAATCCATGTGGACCCAAACAGCAAGAGGGTCCCGGCCCTCAGGAATTGCCCATGGTCGTGAGAGAGACAAATCAGGTCAGTCCTGCAAGAGGGGACAGAGGCAAGATAACGCCTTGGTTGCAAAGGTGGACTCTGGCGTCAGAACGCCAGGGCCCAAATTCCGGCCCTGAGACCTTGACAAGTGACGTATTTCTTTAGACCTCAGTTTCCCCGTCTATGAGATTAAGAAGGTAGCAGCCTGCTGCCTCGGGCGGATGCGAGGGCTCACTTAGTGTATGGAAAGTGCTAAGAACACATCCGCAGTCAATAAGGGACACCAAGGAGCGTGAGGAGGGCCCTACCCCAGACTTGGGGGACGGGTGATCTGGAAAGTCGGCCCCAGGAGGCACTTGCTGGAACAGAACCCTGGTGAACACGGACTTATTCGCCACGAAGACGAGAGTGAGACTGAAGGTCTCAGGGAGTCGATGCTGCTCCCACGGGGGCTCAGAGCCAATGCCATTACTCTTCACCTTTTTAAAAAACGCGTTATAATCGCTAAGTTCACTGTGTCAGCCTCACGAAGCTGGAGGCTCGGTACTCAACCATATGCCACAGAATCGTGCAGCCGGGAAAAATTATATGTACGATGACTGCAGCCAAGTCAGGCAGGGGCTTTAAGTGAAATCACAAAAATAGTATGCACAGTGTGCCGGGGACGATTTAAAAATATTGACGTACATGGACAAGGACTGGAGTGTGTAAAGCAAAGTGAAAATTGTTTTGCCATAAAGAATTATAGGTCGCTTTTCCTCTTTTTTCCAAAAAAAAAAAATCTCTTTTTAGTTAAAAAATAAAGTTTGGGGCACCTGTCAAGATCCAACTTTGAAAGGCTGTGCATCAAACAGCTTTTTACGGGGCCCAGAGAAGCCAGGTAGCAGTCAACTAGGGGACAGATGGCACGCAGACACCTGACGCTGAAAATAAATGCTGCTGTGTGACTACGCTGGGCCTGCGGCAAAAGCCCTCGCACTCCCAGGATGCCTCTGGAGTGCAGCTCCCACCCCTAGGACGTCATATCCCGTGAAGCAGGCAAAGGGGACCCTCAGCCAAATGGGAGGCTTGAGCTTACTGCTGGAGGTAGCATGAGAAGGAGGACGCCGAGGGTTCTTATTTGGAAGCCAGGAAAGGACTCCTGTCCCAAGAGACCTTGAGGAGCCATGTGGATTCATTTAGGTGGCCACAGGACAACAGTGGAAAAAGAGGTGCCTCGGCCGAGCTGGCGCCTCCACCTCCCGGAGGACCAGCGAGGGAGGCGGGACGGCGGAAGGAGGCCTGTGCGGGGCTCATGCTCAGGGGCTCCCTGTCTGGCTGGGACTCCCACGGGCCTGGCAGACACACCTGCTTCTTCCTGGAGCCGTGCCCTGCGGAGTGGCCCGTGTCTGTGCTCCTGCGCCAGGAACAACTTCCTGCCAGGACTCGTGGGATCGGGCTCAGGATGGCTTTCTGCAGGCGGGGCTGACGTTGCTGCCGGGCCGTGGGGACACACCACAGGGAGGGCTTTCCCACTGCGGTCTTTATTTTGGAAGTAATTTTGGAAGTAACCGACTCGCGCAAGCTTAAACAACGCAGGGATTCATCAGTTCATACAACTGAAAAAATCCAGAAAGGCGTTACGGGGCAATGGTTAGTGTGGACTCTTGGATCAGACTGCCAACTTTAATTCCTGACATTGTCATTCACTGGCTACGTGAACTTGGACAAATTACTCTCCCTGTCTCCTCATCAAAAGTGTTTAGGTCTATTTCCTCATCTGTAAGATAGGGGTTATAATAATACCTGTATCCAGGGCTCTGTGAAATTCTTAATATAGATTATGCATTTAAAGTGCCTGGAATATATTAAGTGCTTAATCACTGTTTGCTGTTTCGAGTCTCAATAAGAATTCAGGATTGTTTTGATTCCATGGCTCAAAGATTCAACAAGAACTCAAGTCTTCCGTCTCTCTGTCCTGTCTTCCGTGGTGTCAGCTTTATCGCAAGAACAACTTCCCACATGGTGACAAAATGATTGCAGCGGCTCCAGATTTCACACCACACACCTTTTATCCAAAGGAGACAGAACAGTTATTTCTGTTTCAGTTTTCCAAGAGCAGGAGTCTTGAGATTTACCCAAAGAGGACTGCTTAGGTCACATGCCTACCCTCGAACCAACAATTTGGCAAAGTAAACGTAACATGCCTATTGGCTTAAGCATTTAGAAGTGGGGTCAGCTTCTCCTATAACACCTAGGAGGCCTAAAAGAGGAGTGGACAATGGAGTGAAAATGTGGGGGAGTCAGCAGAAGTCTAAATGATACTGGATGAGTGTGACGTTCACTAACAGAAGAGAAATGTGTTGCAAAATCAAGCAGAGAAATGGTAAATTAAACCATCTTTTTCTCAACAGAGATGCGGCGGCTCTAAAAGATGGCCGCGGGGTGGCTAAGCCGAGGGGGTTCCTGGGGGAGAGGACGCGGTAGCTGTGATGCCTGATGAGTGGGGGGGGGGAGGAGCCAGGAGCTGGGTGGGCTGCAGTGAGAAACGGGAAAAAGGCAGGTCTCAGTGGCTTCCCAGAGAGTCCTCAGCAACCAGGTTGGGAGAGGGGGAGCTGCACGGTACTCCTCAGGAGACGGGGCAGTAAGTGCCGGCGAGGGCTCTGCCTGAGCCGTCATGGCTCCTCAGTGACCCGAGGGCGTCAGGCCAGGCCCGGCTCTGGAAGGAGCTTGCCAACAGGGCGATGTGCCCAGCTTCCTACCCACTGCCTCTTCTCAGCCGATTTTACTGGTCTCCTATTCTTCCCCCCACCCACTAACTGGCTGGCTGTCCACCCCCTCCATCTTCCCGGCTTCTACTCCCTCCCACTGCACACCCGCCCCGGTGCTCCAGCTCGGAGCCCAGGCGGCTGCACACGCAGCCCACGCTCCTCCCCGGGGGGCCCTCGGATCACTATGTGCATCTATGCATAGATATGTATCTATGCACAGCACTGTATGCTATGCACTATATGCATAGATGCATAGACATACATATCTACGTGCCATATGCATCTGGTTCTGCTCTCTCGCTAGAGTGCAAGGCCTTCACGGCCCTGGCCTCGTCTGATTCACCTTCGAGGCCCCTATATTGCCTAGGAAATTAATTTGCACGTAGAAGATACTCAAGTATCTAATGAATCCAAATTTACTAGAATCGTTTCAGGTGCTCACACTGGCGACAACTTCTGGGTAGAGAGTGTTCCCAGGAAGTTACACTCTGTCCCTTGCACAAGGTCTGAGCCCTCTGAGGAGGTGCAGCTGAAAGGGAAGGACATCAACTCTGAACCCAGCCTGCTGGGGTTTGAGCCCCGGCCTGTGTGACCACCTGTGTGACGCTGGATGAGTCACTTAACGTCTCTGCGCCTCGATTTCCTCATCCGAGAAGGAGAGTAATAATCTCTACCTCTGCGATGCCCTGACCTTTACAGGAGGTGCTTTGAACAGTGCAGGGCACCCAAACTGCAAACTGTGTTCGTAGTGTAACGACAGCTAAAGCACATGGTCACACTACGAATACGGTTTGCAGATCGATTACCCTTGCTGCTCCATGCAGCAGTGCGGTGCCTGAGGCACGGCAGGCCTTCAGTATGGTTTATAAAATGAACAGATCACCACAGAGGCACGAGCCAAGGCCCGAAGATCTGTGCGTCTATAGAGCTGGACAAGTCGTGTGTCCGCTGTTTCTGCTGCTCTCCTGTCCTCTTCCCAGGTGTCACACGGTTGACCTTGAGTGGACCATGTGCTCCTTGGAGGTGAGCTCAGGCTGACCTGGTAAGCACATGCCCAGTGGGCCGCCACGGCTCCCCTCCCTGCCACCTTCACCCATTCCTGGGGTCTGCACGTAGAGCCCAGAAATGAGGCGTCCACCAGGATCATCTTAGCTGAGAAGCCGAGGAGATGAGCCACCTTCCTGGGCCCTGCAGGTGAGGGACGAGCTGAGGTCCCATGAAGACAGCCAGCCTGCATACCCTCTAAACGCCTGGCTGCCTGGGGAAGGCCACATGAGAAAGGAAAGTGGAGTCGCATGCTGACTTCCAGCCCTACTCGGGCACTGACCACTGCAGGACCTCAGCCTTCACTCGTCCTCTCTGAGCATCCCTCCCCACCCCCAGGATGGTTATTATCATTGATGTTATTATTATTGGCACCCACTAGAATTCAGTCCCCAGGATGCTTGGGCTGAGTGCCACTTTGCCTTCTGAAAATGAAAATGATCTGGCTTCTTGGGGGGCTGTCCAATCCAGGAAGTAGCTTCCTACTCCTCCCACAGGCCTGGCAGGGTCTGGGGAGGGGACGGGAGAAGGATAGAAAGGAGACAGCCTGACAACAAAGACCCAAAGCCCTGTAGAGAAGGAGCTACATGAGCGACATAAGGACTCTACGTCCCAGACTGTCCTACGTCCCCAAAGTAAACACAAACAAACCCAAACACATATCAGGGAAAAGTTCCCCCAAAGGTTCCTCCAAAACCTGCTCCCCACAGTGAAATGTCAGAAATATTTCAAGATATGTGAGGAGCCATTTCACACATCAAAACACATGCATTCGTTCCCAAAATGCTGTGACCATTTTGCACACACACTGTCAGAACATCAGCCCCGCGGGAGGGGCCCCCCGGGACCCACATCAGGATTTGGACTCGTGGGCTTTGGTCACAGTTCACGCTGAGGAGTCAGAACACTCAGCTTAGTCACCGTCTTCATTCACCAGCCTTGGCTGCAAATCAGCTATTTCCAGAAAGGAATGAATTGCACCCTCCTTGGATGAGTTTTTTGGAAATGATTTAAAATTTTCAAAAGAATGTGTTGCCGACCCTGAGGGCAGATCCTTCCGGGGTTTTGGGGGATGTGCTCAGCTTGTTCTGAGTAACAGTGGCCCTGCTGGGACCAATGACACTTGGGACAAAAGGATCATCCATAAACATGCATCGTGTAGCTGTGAACTCAAGTCAGTTCCCAGTTACCCCCTCGGAGGTGATGGTGGTCAAAGGCACAGCACACAGGTGGTTAAAAGGCAGCCCTATACCCTTCTGTTCCCTTCCTTGTGCTTTGCCAATGGGGACAGACACCCAGGAGGCTGGGATGAGGGAGAGCAGCTGCCACCATCAGCATTACCAACCTTATCCCTGCACTTCTGGACTCAGCACCTCACCCGCTGGAGTGCCCCAGGCCACCTCTACAGGGCTCAAAGAAACAGGTGCAAACAGAGAGACATCCTGTGTTCATGCCACACGCCCTGAGGGAATGCCAGCACGCTGATCAAGGACCTAGGGACATTAGGGGGTATGTACAGTGTAACTAGATGATGTACCAACCACAATTGGTTGCTACCTTATATCTATATTTACAATTAATGGTAAGCTCTTGCCACTGTTGCAACTGGTAAATTAACCTTGCTTTTATGCTTTGTTTCCAAAGATAACTAGTTGGAGGGCCCAGCAAAGGAACACGGCTACTCACAGCTGACATCTCATAGGATGCTTTGGGCTGGAAGTGACACAAAGCCAACTCAAACCAGCATAAGAGATATGAAGCATTTATCTCACATGACAGGAAGGCCTAAGGTAGCTCAGAGGTTGGGTAATTAAGCAGCTCAATTGTGCCACCAATCTCTTTCCATCTCTGCACTGCCACCCTTAGCGGGGGCTTCAACCCCAGGCTGGTTTCTAGATGGCCGTAGCGATTCCAGGAATCTCAGCCTAGATGTGACAATGTCTGGAAGAATAAAGATAGCTTCTTCCCGTGCTCCCCTTTTAGGCCTGAGGAAACAGTTCCCTGATTAAGGATCATCGAGTCACCTGTCATTTCCGAACCAGTCACCCACAGAGGGATGGAGTTCCAAGATGGGCTCGGACTAGGCATCTTGGCGGCAAGGATGCTGAGAGTCGGCCTCCCTGACCGCCACACATGGCCGTTACCAGGAGCAGCACCCCTCCCCACTTCACCTCCGGGCGCACACCCTCCCAGGCAGCCAGATGCCCAAATCAACCCCGGAGACCACTGTGGTGAGACGTCACAGCTAGACATCCAGAGCCCATTAGAACAAGCACTGCATTTTAAAACTGCCCTACCCAAGTGTCCATCAACGGATGAACAGATACACAAACTGCGCTATACGCGTACAATGGAATATTATTCAGCCTGAAAAAGGAAGGGGATTCTGACATGTGCTACTGCGTGGAGGAGCCTTGAAGACCTTATGCTAAAGTCGAATAAGCCAGTTGCAAAAGGACAAATATCACATGATCCCACATGAAGGCAGTAAGTGGAATAGTGATCAGGGGGAAGGGAATGGGGAGTTATTATGTAATGGGAACAGAGTTTCAGTTTGGGATGATGAGAAAGTTCTGGAGATGGATGGTGGTCGTACGATGTTGTGAATATACTTAATGCCGTAGGTAGTGCACTTAGAAAATTAATATGGTAAATTTTATGCTATGTACATTTTACCACAATAAGAAAAATGACCTTTGATAGCTACTAACTCACCAGTCATTGGCGACCTTAGTGCAAGGTGAGTCTTTACCTGGGAAATGACACTCCAGGCAGCAGCCGCTGGGGAGCCTTGATCTTGTGCAGTCTCTCCTCGCCCGAATTTAATCTCATCACGACTTTTAAAGCTCGGGAAGAATCCCTTTTTCTTCTCTGACTTGAATGCCAAGCTGATTAAAGCGGACCAGCCGGTGGGGAGGCAGTGTGTGAACGCCAAAACCAGGGCTCCGGGCCCCCTGGGGCCCTCATAGCTGGGGACCCAGAACACGCAGCCGCCTCACCCCTGGCTCCCAGGACCAGCTCTGTCCCTCTAACTCTGCTCCTGCAGCCACCTGGCCAGCACCTCCAGGAGACTGTGTGTCATCCCCTCTAACGAGGTGCTTCTGAGACCCGGAGCAAGGACAGATCGTCGATCCACCTGCCGGGGAGCAGCTGGGAGAGGCGCTGGCAGCCTTTCTGGGGGTGCTCGTCTGATTACTGAGCCAAGGAGAGATTTACGAGGTCAGACAGAGTGCTTCTGCCGCTGATGGATTTCTCAAAGCAGAACTCATTAGGTGAAGGGAGACTTATCTGGGGCTTTGCAACTGCGGGCAATACATTCTCTTCCCAGTGCTCTAAACAAGCAGGAAAATGATGGAGGTGGCGGCCAGGGGCAGGGCAGGACTCAGCACCAGGCCTGACGCCAGGGCGGGCTCCGGGGAGAAGCTCACCGCCAGACATTTCCTATTAGGGCAAGAAGACTGCAGATGTGAAAGGCCAAATCTGTGTTCAAAGCGACACTACAGGCTCTAACGGCCTGAAAAGGCTGGAAATGGGCAACTGAGCGAGGCAAGCCGTTCTGTAGGAATGGTTGGTTATTTTTTCCCGCTCGGGGAAATCTTGTCCTCTGATAGATTCCCAGGACTGCCCCCCACGTCCTCCCCAGCGGGGACTGCGCAGGCAGAGGCTGGCCCTGGGCCCGGCTCTCGCCCACCCTGCCCCACACTTCCATTGCCACTTAATCACCCCCACTCAGCTCCCATGATCCAGGGGACCAGCTGGAGTTCAGGGACCTGGCTCACCTCCTACATTCCCACCCTGGGTGCCCAGATGGTGTGGGGCCCAGAGGGTGGTGGCCGGTCAGAGGGCCAGGCCAAGCCAACCTATCTATCCATGAACCTGCAGCTCCAGGCTAGGGGTGGCTCCTAACTCTGCTCCCCATCTCTGTGTCTCCCCCTCCCTCCTATGTGTGTGATGGGACAGAGTGGCCACCTTCCCCTTTTCTGAGAGCCCCTCTGTGCCAGGCCTGCTCAAGTCTTCCTTGCAAACTTTCCTTGAGTTCTCACACCACCCCTGAGGCAGGTGGCAGAGCAGGGGTCGAGTGGGCTGTGCCGGGGGACACATCGACCCAGCTCTGCTCCCTTCTAACTTGGGGCAGGTCAATCAGGCTCTTTGTGCCTCAGTTTCTCCTTCTGCCAGATACGGGTGATGTTAACAGTACCTGCTTTACAGATGTCTCAGCCAGCTCGGGTCGCCATACAAAACACCTCAGACAGGGTGGCTTAAACAACGGAATTGATTTCTCACAGTGCCGGAGGCTGGGAGGTCTGGATTTGAGGTGCCTGGAGGTGGCCACCATCTCCCCAGTGTTCTCACAGGGCAGAGAAAGCGCAAGAGCCTCTGAGGTCTCTTCTGTTAAGGACACTGATCCCACGGAGAGGGCCCCACCCTTATGACCTCATTTAAATCTGAATTACCTCCTAAAAGGCCCATCTCCAAATACAGACACATTTAGGGTGGAGGCTTCAACAAATTAAAGGTGGAAGTGGTGGGGGCCACAACTCAGTTCATAGCCACAGGCCTGGCACGATGAAGAAGTGAGTTAAGACACACAGAACCCCCACAACGGAGCGAGGCACACGGTCACAGAAACAGTGGGGAGTCCGAGAGTGTGACCCAGACCTGTGCCCTTCACCCCGACGCTGGGGACTCTCTCTGCCCCGCTTGTAACGATGGGGACGGGGTACCTGCTCTTTCTGCTTGTCGCCCGTGAGTGCACGGCAGGCCTCTCCCTGGGGGGTTGGGAGGCCTGTAGCCCTGGGCACCCCTCGCACCCAGCCCCATGCCCTGTTCGTCTCCGTCTCTCTGGTTTGCTCACTGCCAGAGCCTGACTCCCACCCACCTGGGCTTCAGGAGTCCTGCACAACCCCAGCTCAAAGGCAGCCCTGGGGATGTTTAGACTCCTCGACTCCACGGTGGGTTTCTGAAGCACCCCACCCCTGTCTCTCTCAAAAAGATGCTCCCTGTTCGCCCAGGGCAAAGAATGAGAGACAGGAACCAGACTTATGGGCCCAAACCTATTAACCAATATGAATAACTCCGCAAGGAAACTCCTCAGCCCTGCTTGGGTTTCTCTCAGGGACCATTCCTCCAAGACCCTGTCCATTTTCTTGACCTGTAGTCCAGTCACAGCCACCACAGTTCCTTTCCTCCGCTCAGCTCTCTCCACTCTAAGAGTAACGTCCCTACCCTTGTCTCCCCCACATACACATTGTTACGTGAGGTCACCTCATCCCTTGCCCTGTCTGGTCACCTGTTATTTTTGCCTACTTCGCATTAGTTCCCAGTCTTCTGGAAACAGTGCCCGTGGCTTGGTCGGCAGACCTCGGGCACACGGAAGTGAGAAGTAGGATAAAGTGAGAAGTGAGATGGAGGATAAAGAAGGAGAGAAGCCCTAACCATGGGTCCTAACCCTGGGGATACATGAACTAGGACTGAAAAAACTTATCTCTTTATTTTCACTAACCTAACTCAGTTTAACCATTTCCTTTCATTATGGATTTAGGCAACCACCACAATAATATTTGAGGAACCAGACCCTGGCCTTCATCTCCAATAGAAATCACAGATATTTTCTTACCACACTGAAGCTGAGAAGCAGGTTTCTCAAATATCATTGGCACTCATCACTATTTTAAAATTTTGGTATTTATTTAAACTGCTGTTGGGTCTTCTTATTTAATACATTAATATAGAAGCACGGTGTTTCTATATACAATTTTTTTTTGATATTTTGACAATTATTTATCAGTATCATTGGTTTTCTTTGTAATTCTATGTATTACATGCATTTTTAAAAAACTATTATTCCGAGAAGGGATTCAAGGCTTTACCATACTGCTAAAGGGTCCAATAGTGCCAAAATAAGGTTCCAAACCTCTAGATTTGGGTCTCTCTAATGCTTCTCCCGGGGCTCAGACCTGCCATTCTTCAAATACAAACTACATAAAGAAGACCATCTGACTGGACGCTGGGAGTCCAGGTGCCGGGGAAGGTGGGAGGCAGGAGAGAAGAGGCCGCCCAGTGATGCTTGCTCTGCTGGCCATAAGGAAGCCAGGCAGGGGGTGTGGCTTGGCGACCGATACATGAAGTAGGATGTTTTCTGCCCCCTAGAGCTCTCTAGTCTGAACCAATGGCTGCTGGCTGCATCTGTTCAGAGTTCTGAGTCTTTCTACCTATTGCAGGCGCTATGCTCAGATAGTCTCTCCTACGCCGCAGATTTTCAATGCGTTTGAGATGGTGCTTGTGGGCATCGTTGGATGTTCTGACACTGCCAGAGAGCTTTGGATGAGCCCTGTTGCTAAGAAACAAATCCCAGATGTTTCTTTAAACACCCAGCTCCATAAAAGCACATTTTCCCCTCGTGCAACTCCATTGTGTCTTCTCTAGGGCTGCTTAAGTTAAAATAACAGCTGGTTTCCTAAGGCCTCATTTTGAGCCTCCAGGAAAATTCAATGACCTGCTCCAATGACCCAGAGGAGCCACTTTTAGAGTTGGGGCAATGGCCTTGGGCAGGAAGGAGGGTACCATCAGGGCCTAAGCGGCCTGCAGGCTGGGAGCAGGGGGCTCAGGAAGGAGGCCTCCTAGGAGGGACCAGCTCCAGCCAAAGGGACAAGAGGGGCCCTGATATGCAGAGACACCTCGAGGAACCAGTGAGCTGCGATCCTGTCTCAGGGCTTCTGGAGGCTCCTCGTAGGGACCTGATGTCACCAATCCCTTAGTGTGGCTCCAATTTAAACGTGCTTAGACCACATGTAACCTCACTTCTCTCCCAGATGCCTCCAGTCTTCTCACTATTTTTACCAGATAGCGTAGAGCTGGGGCTCAGGGAGACACTGTCCCCCATAACCCCAAAGGCAGAGAAGCCCTCACGGCAGGCCACCACTGGTAACAGTCACTCCTGGGTTCCTTCTTCTTCCCCAGCCCTGGCTTAGAAGCACACGAAGTGCCATCCATCAACTGAGGGTCTCAGGAACAAACCCTTCTCAAATCAGGTTCTTTAAAAAAAAAAAAAAAATGCAAGTTCCCCAGCTCTGCCCCACTCCTACTCTTGCTAAATCAGACTCTTGGAGGGTGGGAGTAGGGACTCGACATTTAACAAGTTTCCCAGGGGACCTGGATGCACGCTGAGGCTGGAGAACCGCGGTGGAGGACCACACAGCAGCTGCGTTCTGTCCCCAGATTACTGAGCAGCAGAGATGAGCCAGCCCCTGGACCAGAGCCTGGGGCTGCGGCGCTGAGGAGGGCCGGTCCTGCCTGGACACGCCTGCCGTCTGGCGGCCACTGCTTCACACAGCTTGGCTGCTCTCAGAGCCAGCGTGGGAGGGCTGGCCTCACCCCAGCACCAGTCCCAAGGATAACAATAATATTTAGTTTAAAAAACGCTTTCAGTGAGCACAGGAAATGATTAGACATTTCTCCAAAGACATTACAGAAGCCCAACAGGTACATGAAAAGATGCTAATGTCACTCATCGATCAGGGAAATGCAAATCAAAACCACAATGAGACATCACCTCACACCTGCTGGAATGGCTATTATCAAAAAGAAAAGAAAAAGAAACAGAAATAACAAGTGTTAGTCAGGATGGGGAGAAAAGGAAACCCTGTGCTCTGTTAGTGGGAATGTAAATCAGCGCAGCCATTATGCAAAACAGTACGGAGTTTCCTCGAAAAGTTAAAAATAGAACTACCAGATGATCCAGCAATCCCAGTTCTGGGATATACCCAAAGGAAACAAAATCACTCTCTTGAAGAGATATCTGCACTCCCATGTTCAGGCAGTATTATAGTCAAGATACGGAAACAACCTAAATGGATGAATAGATTAAAAAATGTGAGATATATCTATATATATGTATAGGATATATATATATCTTTTTCAACCTTAAAAAGGAAGGAAATCCTGCCATTTGCGACAACATGGATGAAACTTGAGGTATAATGCTAAGTGAAATAAGCCAGACACAGAAAAACAAATATTGCATGATCTCACTTACATGTGGAATCTAAAAAAAAAAAAAAAACCAGACTCCTAGTAACAGAGAGTAAAGTAGTGGTACCAGAGGTTGGGGTGTGGTTAAAGAAAAAAAATGCTTTCAAGCTGGGGGAAGAACTGTCATCCTCACTGTAATCCAAGAGCTATATGTGTACTAGCTCATGTAACCTTCAAAAGCATCCTGTGAAGTGAGTACCATCACCATCCCCATTTTGCAGATGAAGAAACTGAGGCACAGGGAGGTTAAATAACTGGCTCAAGGTCACACAGCTATCATGTAATAGGGTGGAATCTAGACCGTCAACAAAATAAAGACGTTAGATCCAGAAAAGGGTCACCAGGACTCAGGGACCCCACAACAAATAAACAAATACATTCTGGATCGCTGACTCTACTTCCTCAAATGTCCTTTGCTCTGGAACCCACAGAGGACCTCTCCCTCCCAGGCGCCGGCCTCTGGGTAGTGTGGCAAGTGGTTCTGCTGCTTCTTCTTATTCCCTCCCCTGGTCCTAGCAGGGGGCCTGGCCTTCCTGCACCCTGGAGCATAGAGGGGCATCTCAGAGGGCAATTCCCCAGGGCGCAGTTCCCCACTGCACTGCATGCCCGGGACTCACCCGAGGTCAGGGACATGGGTTCCTCCCCGGAGCAGGGGCGGTGACCACCAGAGTGGCAACAGGCAGAAAGGCACCAGCTCTGCGGCTGCTGTCCCCTCCTCCTCGCCGCCCACCAGCCCCAGCCAAGCTGCCTGCCACTGATGTATTATTAAAAAAAAAAAAAAAAAAAAAAAAAAAAAAAAAAAAAAACTGAAAGAAAGGAAATAAAGCTTTAAATTAAATGTGTGTTAAGGGAAGAGTCTGGAGCAGCGCTGCAGGCACCGTTCTGGTTCCGATTCCCACCCAGGACGGGGCAGTGAGCCACTTTCCGACAGCTTTCCATGCCAAACTCATCTGGGCTATTTCAGAGCCAACAAGAATGCTTGGGAAGCCCTCTCAGCAGCCCCGGAAGGCATCGCTGCAGGCTGGCTGCCTGGTCCTAGACAAGTCACCCCACCCAGGGTTGACGGCCATCCCATGTCCAC
>CM053516.1:8960700-8987770 GCA_028627145.1 Eidolon dupreanum | reverse complement strand
AGACCTGAATTGCTGAAATACTAATTTCTTACTTTCTATTTTCACATCGCTGATATTATTACCTTCCCCACTCCGCAAGACAATTCCATTTTTAACTCGTAGGTTTTCGGCGGTTGCATAAGCTTCTGCTGCTGTGATTTAGCCTGGCTGAATCTCTATTATAAGACCTGCTTCTCAGAAGTGTGCACACAGATCACACAAGAGAGGAGAAAAAAAAATAATAAAACTAGATTCAGAAGTATCCAACTAGAACTTTTTTGCTTTTTAAAAATGTAATTGGCATGGCTATCAAAGGGGATCCTTTTAAGTAGATGATGTACTACATTTTGGTGCCTTTGGTAAAGACTTGAAACGTACTAGGTGTTTTTTGATGACTCTTACTCGTAACAGGGAATCACTGGGGCTTTAACAACTCAAACAGCGGAGGTTCTTGTGAGCAGAAGAAAAAAAAATCGAACCATGCAACAGACCATTTTATTATTCAGCTCGTCTCCATCTCCAAAAAGGTGTGGGGAGCAGAAGAAAATGAGGGACAAGAAGCAAAACGATGGGTCTACGGAGCAGAAAGTACACTGGGCCGAGATGGTGATTCGCTTTCGGTATCTTTTTTATCGCAGGAGGGGTAAGGCGGAATAGCTGTTATAAGACAAACAGGCTGGGAAGATGTCGCATCTCCCAAAATGACAAGGAGGATGGAGGAATGTCCCAAAGTCGCTTGCGAATGGAGAGCTAGTTCTTGAAGGGTGGCCAGTCTGCAGACTCATGTTGGGGGGAAGAAGGGAAAAGATGGACTGAGCGATGAACAGGTAGGAAAGAACAAGGCTTCCAAGGGGAAAGGGAGGCAGTGGTTCCCGGGGCAGCAAAGCTTCCAGCGACCTGGGTTTCCTGGGAGGACAGAGGGCGGAACCCTGCCTTATGGCTGGGGAATGCTCTGGGCAGGACAGACTAAAGACCTCTGAGCCAAGCGCCAGGGACCAAAACTGCCCAGGGAGAAGCCTGGGCTGGTGCCTGTCCTTAAGCAAGAACGTGAAAAACCATAAAGAAAAAAGCAGGAGGATTCTTGGTTTGGACTCCACCCGGGCTTCGGGCTCAGGGTCCTCTTTGGCCCCTGCCCCTCCCTTGCCTTGCCTCCTCCCTCAGCCCACGTGGGAACATGGCATCTCACGAGCGAGCACCCGAGAGCCATTTGGAAGCTGGACACCCACGCTTCTCAGACGGCAGGAAGCTCTGGCTCCGTGTACTGGCTGTTCCGCAGCTTCCAGGAGGAAGGCTGTGTTAGGGACCAACTTCTTCACTTACACTAGGGGAAAGGGGCCAGGAGAGGGGGTGGGGCGGAGCTGTAGAGGTGCCAAGGAGGCGAGTTTACCCCACAGCCCAGTGGAGCTCTGGAAGCAAAGGCCTTCGTACCAGTGGGGTCCCAGCAGGAAACAGAGGCTCGAGCCCAAGGCTTGATGAAGGGACCATTCACAGAGGTCCAGGCAGGCCCAGGGCACCCACAAGCAGATGAAATGCTGAGAATTAGAAATAGCGGGAAGCTGTTCCCAGCCTCTGGGTCTGAAGGACAGGGAGAAGGAAGGGGGTGCTGTCTGAGACTGGGGAGGGCTAGGGTAGAGGAAATTGGGATTGCAGGACAGAAGCCATGGTCACAGACAGGCGGCCAAAGGAGCCTACTCCCAACCTCTCTCTTCCTCTCCTCTATTCCTGCCAGCGCCTCCCACTGGTCAACACACCTGAAGCAGGTGAGGCAGGCTATAGATGTCAGCCTTCCAGTCCAGAGCAGGCCAGGGAAGGGTTGAGAATGGATGGGGGCAGGGAGACAGGTACAGGGGGTGGAAGCCTCCTCTCCTCTGCCCACCTCTGTTAGGGCAAGACTCACTCCTTCAGAACATGAAAGCAAATCAGCCACGTGGCTCCGAGCAGAGCCTCCGTTCACTTCCTGGCTTAAAGACGCATGGTACACAGAACCTCGATCTTACTTCTTTTACTCTCAGCTCAAACAAGGAGGCAAGAATAATCACCACCCCATGCTTCAGATGGGTACAAAGTCGGGCCTGGACAGGGACAGAGAGTACCATCGGGCCAAGGCTGCTATTGTGACAGGGCTGGAGCGAGAAGCCAGGCCTCCGGACCTCAGCCTGGCAGAGACCACACTCTCCGTGGCTGGGATCCTACTGCGTGCTCAGCGCCACACCACACACTAGAAGAAGACACAAAAATGGCATAGCAGTCAAAGAGATGAGACTAACTCGTATGATAAATCAGAAAACTCAAAATTGAGATGAGTAGATAGACCAGATAACCCGAATGAGGAGCTGCTTGATTTTAATGTATCTTCTACTTATTGCCTTACCCCGTACCCCTCTACCCCTAGCCAGTGTTGTCTTCAGACTTATATTAAGACTCATGTCCCGATCCTCTGATGTCCGGAGGTGCTCGGTGGGGAACCCCACGCAAACTACAAAAGGATGGAATGCAAGCCGCATTGGGGAAACATAAGTGCTCACGCACTTCCTTCCCCGGGGCTGCCTTTAAGGGGTGCTTTGGTTCATCTCCGAGCATCCCGACACAGGGCAGACCCAGCTCTGCAGCCCTCAGGGGAACCCGCACCGGGAGATCTAGAACATACTGCAACATCGGGTGCACTGGGCTTAGATGATAAGTTAATAGAGAAAAGGGAACCCACAGCGGTGCTGCCCCAAAGTGGGCCCAAGTAATGTGGTGTCTTGCCAAAGCCATGGCTTTTCTCTGCTTTCTTTTAGCGCAGATCGATTCTCAAAGCCCTCTACTCAGGACGTATCAGACACAGAGTCCGGCCACGGGCACTGAGGCCCAAGACCAGTCCGACCTTCTGGTCAAGCCCAACCTTTGAACTTTGGTGAATTTTCCACTGCCCCTCTTTCTGCCTTGAGCCTTAAAACCCCAGCTATTTGGGCCTAAGATGATTATGAGTCAGGCCACAGAAAGATTCCACTTGTGTGTTCAATCCACATGACCCCTCAGAGTAGCCAAGGCTAAGGGGCAGCTCTGCCACACTCTCCTGGTATGGCACGGTCATTGGTTGTTAGTTTGAGGCTGATTTCTTTGAAGTCCATAAATGCTTCTTGGACTCCACGCTGAGATGTCAAAAAGAGGAATAACCAAGAAAAGAAAGAATTCTCCAAATAGCTCCAGCTCTGGATGACGTGTGCAGATTCCAGATCAGCCCCAAAGGATGGCTACAAATGCACCCCGTTCAGTCCCAACCAGCCACGGCCAGGGACGCTCGCCGTGGGCATGGCCTCAGCCTCCTGGGAAACTCACTTCCGTTGTAATCGAGCCTGTGCTAGCCAAGCAGACGGACAGCTCACACTGCCGAGTGGCTACAATAAACCTTGGTGTGACCATGGACTTTTAATAGTAGGGATACTCGGGAAAATCGCTTTTGGGGGTCTAGGCCTTGCAAGCCAATGCCACCTTGTACCATGGCTTTCTTCCAATGGCCCCAGATGTCCCCTGAATTAGTTAGAGCCAGTAGGCCTTAAACGTTAAGAAAGAAGATGCGACTCACTTAGGACACAGTAAGTTAGATTTAGATGCAATCGCTAGGTCTGAACCACGTGAGTATGTCTGGTTTTTAACCATATGATTTTTTAACTTTTTATTTTAAAATACCTTCAAACTCACAGTGAAATTTCAAGAATAACACAGAGAACGCCTATCTACACTTTACCCAGACTGCCAATTTTTAACATTTTACTGTATGTTTTATAATTCTGTCTTTGTCCTTTCATATTATTTTTCTAAACCATTTGTGAATAAGCTGAATATATTGTAGCCTTTTATTCTTTAATATTTCAGTGTGTTTACAAAAACCACAGGTACTCTTCATATATTCATTGCAGTTATCGATTTTAAAAAATGTAATGTGGGTAGGGAGAGGGGTAGACAGGGCAAAGGGGGTCAAATATGTGGTGACGGAAAGAAATCTAACTATGGGAGGTGAACACACAGTGTAAATATATATGCCTTACTGTTAAAGTATACAGCTGAAACTTATTGGATTTCGTTAACCAATATCGCCATAAAAATAAGTAAATAAATTTTAATTAATTAATTAATTGAATAAAAATGTAGTGTGCATATATTTTATCTAACCTACAGTCCATGTTCTCCAGTTTTGTCAATTATCTCAATAATATCATTATCAGTATTTTTTCCTCCAGTACAGGATCTAATCCAAGACCATGCTTTGCTTTAGTTGTCATATTTTCAACCTTTTTAAATCCTTCATGACAATATATTTTAAGAATACAGGCCGGGTATTTTGTAGAATGCCTTTTAATTTGGGCTTTTCTGTTATTTCCTCGTGAACCAATTCAGGTTATACACCCTTGGCCAGAAAATTACACAAGTGATGTACGTCCCTCTCAGGAGGCACGTGACGTCTATCCATCCCTCCTCAGTGATGCCAATGTTTAATAACTTTCTCGAGATAAAATTCACATACTATATATAACATTCACCATGTAACAATTCAATGGCTTTCGCATATTCAGGGTTATACAACTGTTACTGTAATCAATTTTAGAACATTTTCATCACCCCTCAGAAAACCCCATACCCATTAGCAATCGCTCCCCAGGTCCTCCCTCCACAGCTCTTTTCTGTGTCTGAGGATTTGCCTATTCTGGACATTTCATGTCAATTGAATCATACAACATGTGGTCTTTTGTGACGGCTTCGTTCACCTCGCACAATGTTTTCAAGGTCCAGGTAAGGTTGCTTTGTTTATCCAGCCAAGATGCTGTCTGGTTTCTCCACTGTGTGATTTTTCCTCTTGTAAGAAAAGCATTCTGTGGACAGACACTTGAAGAACATGCTAATGTCCTGCTCTTCATCAAAAATTCCCCCTAGATTTAATGTGATGGCTATTGGCCAAACCAATCTTTATTAAAACAGTTTACTATGATTGATAACCTCCACCATTCTGCCACCCCGCCTCTCCCACTAATCAGTCATTAGCTATACGACTTGAAAGGAGGGATGATAGCCTGGCTCTTCTCAGTGACATCATGGCTGTCCCCAGTGAGTCCCCTGCAGAGCAGGCCCTCTGCCCCAGCCATGGGGCAGTGGATGGGCCACTTCTGCACCATGTTCCTCCCCTGAGTGACCAGTACACCAAGGGCTCCTTAAGGACGCACATGCTGTGGCACAACACCCCCCATCCTGCCTGCAGCCCTGAGAACTCTGTCCCTTACTTCCCTCTGAGCTAGAAAGGCTGAGAAGTGGCACGGAAGCCTATGTCCTGTGGGTGAGGGCTCACTAGGATAAAGGAACCAAGACCTTCTCTGGGCTCCGCCTTCACAACCAGAAGTCAGTACACATATGTGCCTTTACCTACACAGGTACCTAGTGGAAAGGTGCTAGGTGCTGTAGGAAGCTGGGGAAAGCATAGCATCTCCCCTCAAGGAGATGATTCAAGGATGAGAGGATTAAAACAACAACAGAAGAACCAGAATTTAAGGAGAACAAGAGAAATGTCCTAAGTGGCCTGACAGTCGGGAGAAGAAGGAGCTCACCGTCGGGAGTGGTCAAGGAAGGCTTGGAGAGGAGGCACTGGAGACGGGATTTGAAGGCTGGGTAGGATTTAGACACGATAGTGGGGCAGGGAGCTCTGGGCAGAGTAACAACAGGAGCAAAAATCCATGGGCAGCACCTCGTCAAAGCAAGTTGCCCAGATCGACTGCATAAAGGAACGGAGCGTTGAAGTTCATTAAATCCTGTGGGTCCGATGTGGGAGATGAACTTGGCTCCGTGGACGATGGGGGAGCTACCGAAGATTTCAGAGCAGGAGGAAGAAATAAACGATCGGAGCTGAGACGAGGGCAGAGGTGTGCTTAATCCGCTAACACAGAACTTGTGGTGAAACAGTAATGTAATGCCACAGCCGCACTGTGCTGGGACTCAGGAAGGCTCTCGTCCACCCGAACTGCTGTCAGCGCTCCCCTCTGCAGCGTGGCCTCGGGGTGACCCTCTCAGAGCAATGCAACACCCACAGGCACGGCCAGAGCCCATCTGCCCCAGAGGGCTCTGAAATGTTGCAAGTTAACGCCACTGGCGCCATGCTATTATATTTTCATTGAGAAAGTTTTCCTTCTTGGTGAGATGCTTCTTTTTAAAACAAAATAGAAAATTAAATATGACAACCTCCCAAACAATGTTTGTTCCGGAAGCCTCCAGGCTGCTTGCGTCTCGCCCATCTGCGGCACCGATGTGGGCCTCGCCTTCTGGGACGGGATTCCTGCACTGGCAGGACCAAGACGGCGGCGACACAGAGGTTCCCGAGCAATGACTCTTCCTCAAAGCACCTGCCTTAACGTCTTCTTGCCATATTAAGCTTCCCGGGTTCAGAAAGAAAGCGGTCAAATAATGAGATTGCAAGGGAGGGAATTTGCTCCACTTTGAAAGGGTATGTAAGAGTTCGTGGTACGTAAACATATCTGAACAAAGATATTGGAGGGGGAAAAGGCTGAGCAGTGAGGAGACAGTGGTCCGGGGGCGGGATCTGAGAGGTCACATGTCGTCCTCCTCAGCCTTCACCAGATCTTTATAAAACACCGGTGCACTCATTGAATTTAACAAATAGTAATAAACCATCGACTACAAGTCAGATGCTGCGGGGGCAGGAAGGCGCCGCTGGGCAGCGATGGTGAGATTGTGGGTAGAAGTCTGGGTACCGGAGGCCTCTCGTCTGTGAAAGGAAGGGGTTGGAGTGGCCCTAAAGCTGCCCGGCCTTGTGAGAAACTTGGACCATGTTCTCCGTTGAGTTTTAGGATAGACTCTTCTCCACAAACACCAGATTATTTCTGGCCTCGGGGTCCAACTTCTCAGTCAACAAAGACCGAAGTCTCCGGAGCGCTGGGCTCCAGCAGCCACCACACAGTTCAGGTTCCAGGGCAGACACGGTCGCGTGTCATTTCATTCCTTTCAAGAAAAATGACTTCTTCAATGTAATTTAAGAACTTTCATAAAATGAATGCATAATTAATTCCCGTGTTCTGCCTTTTGATTAGGAAGATACTGCCTCCTCACTATTGCCTCAGCTTTTCCCTAGAAACAACCCTTGTTACCGTGGATTAGAGAAGTGTGCTCAGCCCAGCCATTGAGACCCAGCACCTAATTGCCATTAGGAAGGTCCCGAGCTGAAGACACTCCTACCCCCAACCTATATTCTCCTAAGGCCACTCCGCCTCCCTGGGCGATGGGACTTCAAGGCTATAAACCAGCAAGAATGCCTCGGGGCTGTATGAACCAGCAGCCGTGAACTTCTCCCTGGGGGGCTGTTCAAACTTGAACCTGGGAACAGTCCTCTAATTTTCACAGTAAAACAGCAGGAGGTAAATCTTGTGGGAACAAACGCATTCGCCAGTTCGACGCTCCCACATCCTCTTACCCAACTGTAAAGTCAGCCTCAGAGACACGTCCCTCACACAGGCCCAGGGTCCGAGGAGTATAATGACAGACCACCCCTTGGGGCGTAGACCAAGCCCTGGAGAACGCGTGCTCGTCCCCTTCCCCCCAGCGTGTCAGGAGTGTGAGCTCTGGTCAGTGCCCAGTAGGGACACCCAGGTCTTGGCTCTGGAAGTTGCGTGGAACCAGGATCCTGGAAAGGGCGGAAGTGTTTACTGGTCTCCTGCCAACTCAGGTTCCCAGTGATCCTGGGAACAAAGGAAATTTTGCTGCCGTCAGTTGGGAGCGACAACACTTTCTGACCATGGAGTGCTTTACCATCAATAGAACGCAATGACCTTGCTATGTGGCCAAGCAGAGATTATTACATCCATTTTATGGACGGAAAACTGAGTCCTCGAGAGGTTAAGTGACCCGCTCAAGTTCCACGCTACTGATGAACCAGAACTAGCTCTGAGGCTTCCTAAGTCCTAGTTCACTGCACTTCCCACGACACTCTGTGGCTTTATGAATCAGACGCGGAACTGGAATGTCACTTAGTTTGGTGCCCCCCGGGTCACTCTGTTCAGCCGATGCTCGTTCCCCAGTAGCCATATTTGCTGGAAAAGCGTTTTCTCACCACTATGCACCCAGTAGGCGGGCCTCAGCAGCCGTCCGTCCCTTTCTTCCGTAAAGCACACACTCGCTGTCTGCATTGATCACAGTCCACTCCCCAGCAAACAGTCAGCTCCTTGAGTGAAGGGACCACGCCTTCTGTGACTGTGTATCTCAGCTCGAGCACAGGCCTGGCACACGGCAAGAGAACAGTGCATGTCCGGGGAGTGCCTGCTGCAGAAGGCCCTCAGAAGTCCCCTGTCCTCTGCTCAGCACTCCATCTGCCCTTGACCAAAACACAAACTTCCTTCGTCTCATCTGCTGACTGACCACGTCCACGCCCTACAGCAGCTCGATTCCTTGAGACATCTCAGAAGAAATGTGGAAGCTATTTATGTTACTGAACCTGACCCGGTCACCCCTCAAAGTGTCGCTGCCCAAGCTGTGATCCAACCTATGATGGCGTATACCCCATGAGAGACTCACTGAGCAGGTGTCACTCAGCTTCCAAGAGTGACAACACTTGAGTGAGCCCATGACAACACTTGGCATGGTGACATTTATACATTGGGTTGTAAATGATCCTGCAGCGTATATGTAGACGGGGTGTGTAGACAGAGTGGGGTATAGACATGGCGGTCCCAGACACTTTATAGCACTTCACCGTTGTCAAAACACTGCCATATTTGCATTAGAGCATCATAACCCTCTGAGGAGGATGTTTTTTCAAAACAATGTTAATTTTGTGTTTCTATTTATAAAAGCCATACATTTTATGCTCATTTTACAAAAATCCTAAAATATAGAAAAGTATAAAGAAGAAAATAATCATCCATATTCCCACAGCCTGTTAACGTTTTAATGTATTTCTTTCCAGTATTATCTACCCATCTATCTATCTATTATCTACCTTATATTTTCTTGGTTTTAAGAAGATATTGACCATAAAACATCATTAATTTAGCAACAAATTTTTAGGGAAAAAAGAAAAAAGGAAATTATTTCTTTTGATATCAATGCTAATGCACATCTCTAATTCAGAAACATCCTAAATGTAAGGGAAGAAGATGCCTTAGAACCAAAGAAATAAAAAATATTTGACATCATATTGGCAGCACAATTTTCACTTTCTTTCCCTTACACCTTAAAAATTTCTACATCATCAGAAACTCTGTGTAAACACCATTTTAATAGGTGTTTAACATTCTACCATATGACTAGCCATCATTTATTTCACCATTCTTCCATGGTTGTTCTTTGGGTTTGCTTGTAATTTTCATTGTTGTAAATAATGCTTTGTGGCACATCTTTATGCATTAATTTTTGTCCATGTTTTTGATTGTTTACTTAGGATAAATTCCTGCAAGTGGAATTACTGAATTAAAGGGTAGGAATATTTTAAGACTCTTGATATAATTATTAAATTGTTTTTCATTTAAAAAAAGTCCTGATTTACTTTCCTATCAAGAGTGTATGAAAGCCCTTTCTCTTTCCCTAGAACTGATTCTTATCCTTCAAAAAAAATTGAAGTAATGCATGCATACAGTTTTTTAAATTAAATAGGGGGAAAGGGGGCTTTTAATGAAAATCAATAGTGCCCTATCCCAGCTCTCCCTGGGCAACCACCCTCCCAAAGGTAACCACTTCTATTTCTGGTTTTAGCATATTCATTCATTCATTCACTCATCCATTCGATTTATATTTATTGAGCATCTATTATGATCCAGGAACTGTTCCAGAGTGCAGGGGTACAGCAACAAACACACCAAAAACAAAAACTGCCTTCACTTGGCTTCTGGAACACCAGAATGTGTGGGGGACATACAAAATAGTGGGGAGGAAAAGTGAAATACACAGTATGATTGATAGCGAGAGTGCTCGTAAGGAAGATGAAGTAGGGAAAGATAGGGAGTCTGGGGAGGAGAGAGAGAGCTGCAATTTTAAGTAAGATCATCCGGGAAAGTGTTATGGGCTAAACTGTATTACCTCAAAAGTCACATGTTGAAGCCCTAACCCCCAGCAACTCAGATGTGTAAATTTCTGATGTTAAAGCCACCCAGTCTGTGGTGTTTTGACACACTGAGTTGGTGACGCTTGAGCAAAGGCCTAAGGATCTGAACGAGAGAGCCACATCTGCAGGGCAAGCACTCCAGGAGGAAGGAACAGCAAATGCAAAAGCCTTGAGGTGAGAAGGTGCCTCTGACATATCTGAGAAACAGCAAAGAAGCCCAGTGGGGCTGGAGCAGAGTGAGGGAGAGGGAGGGCAGTAGAAGAGGAAATCAGAAACACAAGGGGTATAGATGCTGTGGAGCCATACTATCCAATATGGCAGCCACTGGAGCTACTGAGATCCTGGACGGGGCTGGTCGAAACCAGGATATGTGGTAAGTGTGAAATTTACACCACATTCTGAAAATGTAACACACAAAAAAAAAGAAATGTAAAATATCTCATTTATAATTTTTATATTGATATGCTTTGAATGATAATATTTTAGATATTCTAGGTTAAATAAAATATACTGTTAAAGTTAGTTTCACCTGTTCCTTTTTTACATTTTATAATATGGGTACTAGAAAATTTTAGATTACATCTGTAGCTGATGTTTTTTTGGGGGGAGGGGGGAGTTCTGGTTTAGGGCCTCGTGAGTCAAAATAAGGACCTGAGCTTTTACTCTGAGTGACATGAGAGCCATTGGAGGGTTTCCAGCTCAAAAGTGACATGATCTGATTCACTTGTGTTTTAAAAGAATCATTCTAGTTGCCACATGGGGAACAGATTGTAAGGGACATCAATAAAAGCAAGCAAGCCATTTAAGAGGCCACTGCAATCATTCAGAAATGGAGGCTTGGACCAGTGAAGTAGAGGCAAGATGGTGAGCTGTGGTCAGGTACTGAATAGATTTTGAAAGCAGAGCCAAGAGTATTTCCTGACAGATTGGGTGTGGGGTGTGAGAAAAAGAGTCAAGGATGAGTACAAGTTTTTGGCCTGAGCTTCTGGAAGGATGCCACTTACTGTGATGGGGAAGGATAAGGGAGAAGCAGGTTTGGGGTAGAAAATGAGGAGTTTGGTTTTAGGGAAGTTAAATTCGGGATGACTTTTGGTTTCCGTGGGGAGATGTTGAAAAGTCGGTTGAATATAAGACTGGAGTTTAGGGGAGAGGTCGGAGCTGATGATCTGGATTTGAGAGTCATCATCATAAGGATGCAATTGAAAGCCAGGAGACTGAGTGTGATCATTAAAGAAGTGAGTGTAGGCGGAAAAGAGATCAAAATCAAAGAGAAGATCAACATCAAGGAGATCAAGTGCCCTGGGGAGCTCCCAAGTTGGGAGGTTGATGAAATGAGCAAAGGGAACTGAGCAAATGAAACACAACATATAGAGAAAACAAGGAGAGGGTGGTGTTCCAGAAGCCAACCAAAGGTAGCATTTTGAGAAGGGAGTACTGTGTCCAATGCTACTGAGAGGTCCAGGAAGATGAAGACAGAGAATTGATCACTGGAGAAGTTAGCAACCTGGAGGTGATCGGTGATTCGTACAATTTAGGTGAGTGACAGAGGCAAAACACTATTCGAGTGGGTTCAAGAGTAAATGAAAGAGGAACTAGCAACAACAAATCCAGACAACTCTCTCAGGGAACTGAGCTGTAGATGAGAGCAAAGAGGGATGGCCAGAGGGGGATGCAGGATCAAGAGAGGCTATTTTTAAAAGATGGGAGACAATTTCGACACACAGGTACACTTGTGGGAATGAGCCAGTCAACAGAGAAAAAGTTTGATGCCAGAAAGGGTGGGAATTCTTCTGATGTTTTTTCTAATCTCCAAAGTATGCTTGTATTGCTTTTTCACATTTCATCAACTTTAGACATCATTTATTGACTTTCTACTATGATATATAAGAGTTAGCCTACTTACATCACCCCTCAACTCCGTTCTACTCTTGTCCCAACATTATCTCAGCTATCTCTATTGTCCCATTGTCCGAACATATCACCATTTCAGTTCACCTATTGATTAGTTTGGTAACCTTTATTTCTCAGTGTATCAACTACAGAAAGGATCTCTCAATATCCCGCTTTACATAAGGAGGGTATGTGTTTCTCTACCCTACACTCTACATGTCAGCTTTGGTGGATCATGCCAGGAAAATAACACTAACAACAGAAAAATCTCAGCAACTCAGGTTTATTTCTCATTCACATGACATATTATATCCTGCGTCTGATGTCCTCTTTATTCTGGGAACCAGGTTGAAGAGCAGCCCCCATCTAAGACCTGTCATTCTCATGACAGAGGAAAGAACAAAGACAAATCCTCACAATGCCTCTTAAAGTGTCTGCTCAGGCATGGCTTATGTCACTTTCGCTCACGTTTCAATTGACCAAAGCAAGTCACATGCCGAAGCCTGACATCAATGGGCAGGGACAGGAGCAAGCCATGGGAGGACAGTGAATAATCAGGGACAATAATTTAATCTATCACAATTCCCCTTCTCTTGTCTTCTATCTGTCAACTTCTATAAGCCATGCTTTTCATTTTATATTGTCAAGGTGGAAAACCTTTATAACCTCCTTTATAGCTATTATTAAGCAGTTCTCAGTGCTTGATCTGTGTTTGGTTTTAGAAGTTAAAAATCCCTGAACAGCCCTTTATATTGCTGTGACTAAGCAAAGATTCTTCATTGCAGAGTCAAAGAGAATCTAAGAGCCCATATTGTGCACCACTGTTCCAATGAGAGACCCTATCGCTTAAAAGAGCCTCCTACCACTTGCTCAAAATCAGGCCACATTTTAATTTACTTTGTCTTAGAGCTATGCCGTTCATGAACATTTTTTTATATTTCCTGAAGTTGCTGATTATTTCTTTTTTATTACTGGCAGAAGAAACATGCACCTTCTACACCATATCCCTAATATCCTCCAAATTTTGTCTCATTCCATTTATTATTTGGAATCTTTCCATTCTTCTTTTTGAAGCCTGCTGAGCCCTGATCTAATTGGGCAGATTCCTTCATTCTGGGATCCTAATGCTTTTGCATAGCTTTTTGTCTTTACTGCAGTTATTAATTGCCTTTTATTTTTCTTGCTTACTTTCTGTTATTTTTTTTTTCTTAGTCACAGCTTTACTTTCTTGCAGATCTCAATAATACTCTCTACTCTGTGGAATGTCCCCTTCTCACACCATCCTCAGAGACCACTTTCCTGGAGCCTTTCATCCTCCCATTCTGATGAAAACTGACTACTGTCCAGGCCTACTGAACAATTTTATCTGGGGTTGTTTTTCATGGCTGCCCTGAATTGGATCCATTATTTCCTGGATCTCATATCTTCTTTCTTGGTTTACTCTGTCATTTTGCTAAAATACATCCTCAAATAACTTCCTTAAAATGGTCAAATAGGATATAAACTTCCTTTGTCCTTGCCTGGAGATAAACCCCCATGTCTAGGCCTGCCTCACTTATATATGAAATTAAGCTCTTGGCCCAGATGATCTCTAATGCCTATTCCTATTGAGTATAATTACAGTTACTATGCATTTAAAAATAACATACTATATCGAGGAGAAGTTTAAAGTGGTTACTGCTCTCAAGAGACTTACATTTAGATAGCCAAGGAATAAACTCTTAAACAGTACCAAAAAGTCAATAATACAAAAGATGCCCCAAGGTACAATGTAATAAACATCAATTAGAGCCTCAGGCCTAAAGGAAAGACAGAGTAAAAGCTGAGTCAGCCTGCGGCGCTCTTACTGGGGAAGCAAGCCTTCAGTTGAGTGTCAAAGAGTAGGTGGTACATTGTGGATAAATTAAATATTTATGAATAGACAACAGATGAATGGCCGACATCAACGTGATGGGATGGTTAACAGCCGAAGCAAGCTCTCTTCCATCCCACTTTCCCTGCCACTCTTGGAGTTATCAACATTTTCATTTCACCAACCCAATCAAGACAGAGAAAATTTTTAAACAGAAAGGTATAAATTTACCCCTGACCAAAAGACGAACTCTCTGATCATTGGGGGCATAACAGTGAATTTTATTATGTGTATGAGTGACTGTGTATAGCCTTATAAATGCCCTACTTGTGGACTGTGAAGGTACAGGCAGTGGTCTTGATTAGTAGAGTGTCACTGAATAGGGCTGGGGGCAATTCTCTTTAGCCATTTTTAAAATTTGCTTTGTATTGTTCCAATGGAGAGTCAGAGCAATCATAAATCACTTCTCCTCCCCATTCACTCCCTGGGAGAGGAAATGGTTCTCTTATAGCATGAATGCTTTCTCGACAGCACTGTTGGATCAAGGAGGCACCACAGTATTGTAAGAACTGGGTTTCTCCGTGGCAGAGAAAATACACGTCTTCATTCTCCCCAACAGTGGTACTCTCGTCCAATTTACAAATGAAGAGAAGTCTCCTAAGGAATGAAGCTTGCAGAAAAAAGAGATCTTTGGACCAGTGGTCTGCCCATTTTCCAGAAAGCGGGAGTGAAGTGAGGATGGGAAGAGCTGGGTCCACGTGATGGATATTCTCAGCAAGGTCTAACCTGCTGCTGCTAAAATACTATTCCTGCTGCCATCATAGCACTTATCAAAGTTAAACAAAGTTTGTGTCAATTTTCCTCAACAGTCTCTGACATATCGACTGATTTACTCATTGTCACATCCTCAGTGCCTAGCATGTGGTTGGTGCTCTGTGTTTGTGGAATGAATGAGTGAGTGGATTGGAAGTAGCTGCATTTTCTTAAGTGGCAGAGCCAGACATGAATATTCAGTTTTCACAGGAGCTTCAGACAAGCCAAGAGGACCTGGAGAAGTGGGTGGGGAGTGGAGTAGACCACCTACAAGTTTTTGCCTGGGCTGCTTTTTTGTCCAGGACTCCACTTTAGGTTGAGGGGGGCAGAGAGATTAACAAGATCTCATAAGAAAGGTCCCGGCGGGCACTCCCCAGCACACACCCCCAGATGGAACCAGTGCTCAGCTCTGTGCCGAAGCGTGAAGAGCAAGAGGGACTTACCCTCCGGGGAGCGCTGCCTGTGTGCCGGACCCCTGAGTTCTCTGGTATCTTATCCCACCCTCCCAGCAACCCAGAGAGACAGGCATCCCTGGTCCACAGATGACAAGCAGCACCAAG
The DNA here is from genome assembly GCA_028627145.1 of Eidolon dupreanum. Classification (NCBI taxonomy): domain Eukaryota; kingdom Metazoa; phylum Chordata; class Mammalia; order Chiroptera; family Pteropodidae; genus Eidolon; species Eidolon dupreanum. The sequence goes on along the minus strand of CM053516.1, from coordinate 8,972,601 downwards.
GATCAAGAGCCACCTTCAGTGTGGAGAGAGGCAGGGGCTTGCGCATCCAGTCAACTCTACGATGACAACCAAAACAAAATGAAAAAAATGCCTGGATTCGGTCACTGAAAATTCAGAAGTCTGTACACTCCTGGCTCATCTGTTTTATTACTTTTATAGTTTGCTTAATTTTCCCTTTATTTTCAACTGGCTTCTCAGAAAGGTTTCTCGCCTCCAAATCCCATAGGATTCTGATCTAACAAAAGGAAGTGTGAAGAGGGGAAAGCTAGGTCCCCAGAGAAGGGGGGCAGGGGAGAGTGGCAGCAGGGCTAAGGGTGGGAAAGGTACCCAGCCAGGTGAGATGCAAGAGGGTGAGAACCGTGGGCAGCTGCTGCCTCCTGGGGGCGGCTCCCTCACCCAGCAGGGACTTGGTGCAGCCACTCACCTGGCACCAATTCACTCCTTCCTCAAAAGACCATAGGGTGGCATTTACTACACCACTTTAAGAGGGGGAAAAAAGTGGAATCAAGACGCAACTCTGCTCATGATCTTCACATCCAGACAGAGGAACAGGCGGCGTATTTTTACTCCAGCAGGAAAATTTCTGACACAACTAAATTAACATCTGGTGGCCTCCTCACAGGGTCTAAATGTGCAAAGAGCCGGCCTGATGGCAAGGACGAGCTTAGGCTGCTGGAGGCATCGCGGAAGGGGGCGGCGCGGAGGAAGACCACCCAACTTCCCCTTCAGAGGAGTGTGCTGCTCTGGCTACCTAAGCCCCCCAGGCAGAAAGACAACTAAGGGGAAGTGAACACGTCCTGCGTGGGCGAGTGTGACCCTGGCCACCGGCGCTGCAGAGGTCCCTGCTCAACAACTAGCGAGGAGCGAGGCCGTGAGAAAGGCCAAAGTACAACAGAAAACCACGTCCAGCTGACCTCGGTTCTTGGGAACTTGGAGCCAGACACTGGCAACTGGCTGGCGCGCTGGAGCAGGCTCCTGCAGAGAGTGGAAGTGCCTGCTTCTCCATCACGCACGGAATTGGGGGTGGGGGCCTCTTAGCACGAAGGAGAGAGAGTGCCACGCAGACGAGCTGGGAGTGGGGGGAGGGGTGCAGAGATTTGGGGGTTGGGCTAAAAGAGGGAGGGTCAGGAAAACTTGTAATTCGTTCTCTTCCGCACCCTTCGGCGTCTCTATCTCTGTGATGGGCCTCTGCTTTAAAATTTGGGACAAGAGTGCGTCAGGGTCCACCCAGGCAGCCAGAGTTCGACACAGAATTACATCGGCGAGCTCTCCACTTTCTAAGGAACGGAAGGGATGGGAGCGAGTTTGGGGTCACCTCTGGACCCGTGCGGTCCAAACTCACAGGCATCCAAACGAATAAAATCATCTCCCATCCCCTTGGCGCCCCGAGTGGGTGCTGGCGGAGTCGCGGGAGCTCTGGAAGGAGGCGGAGGAGGCTGTGGCTAAAGCGCCCTCACCCCCGCTCCGTCCGCACCCTGCGAATGCAGGCGGGGCTGCGGGGTGTCTCCTAAGCCCGGCTCGTCCCCCTTTTCCCTAGCCGGGCCGACTGTTCGGACGCCCGGTACTCGGTCGTCGCCACGCGCGGTCCCAGCGCTGCTCCTGCGCGGGCCCCGCGCCCCTCCGTGAAAGGGACTCAGGGGAGGGTGCGCGGCGGGAAGAAGGGACAGGACTGCGGGGCGTCTGGAGCGGAGCCTCGCCGTCCCGGCCGCCGCCCACGGGCTCAATATTCCCGGCAAAGTTTCTGGCTCTTCGCGGCCGGACAACCTCGTCCACAGGTGGGAGAAGGTGAAGGCGCGACGCGGAGCCCGGGCGGCGCCACCCTCGGGGGCACCCGCTCCGCGCGCTGCTGCCACCTGCCAGGGGGCGCTGGGAGCGTCGGACGGCGCACTTGCCCCCGGCGGGCGCCACCCGAGGGTGTTTCCCCGTCCCCTTCCCCGCCCACCCTCCCACAGCTGGTCCCGGGGCGCAGGGGGCGCAGGGGTCACGGCCGCCGCGTCTTACCCAGTCCCGGCACGAAAGTGTTGAGGAAGAGGCAGATGACGGCCACTGGGAAGGGCATGTAGGGGATGGCGGCGCGCAGGGGGCCCTTCTTCTCGCGGACCTGCACCACCACCCCGCTGGACGAGGTCGCCCCGCGGGGGTCCGCCGCCGCCGCCGCCGCCGCCGCGGTCTCCGCGTCTTTGTGCGAAGGCTCCATCGCGGGGCGCGCTCCCCGGGAGCCGGGCTGCCGCGGCCGGGGCTGCCGCCCAGCTCACAGCGGGCGGGGGGCGGGGGGCGGGGGGCGGCCGGCTCCGGGCTCCGCGCTCCGCGCTGCGGGCTCCGCGCGCAGCTCAGGCGGCCAGCGCGCTCCGGGTGCGGCGCAGCTCGCTCTCCAGGAGCCCGCACGCCCGCGTCCCCACGCGCCCGGCCCTCTGCCGCGCGCTCCGCCGCGCTCCCACACCCCCGGCGGAGGGGCGGAGAGGGCGGCGCGACTCTCGGTGACAGCTCTCCCACGCCCCTCCCAGCCGGGCCCCTTCCCCGCCCTTCTCCCCGCCCCCCGCCCCCCTTAAAAATACCACTTACAAATCAGGGCGAAGGCAAGAAAGTAGACGAGGAACATAGAGGGAGCTGGTTGTCCAGATACCAGGAGAGGTGAACACACCTCGCGCTCCCCAGACAAATGACCCGAGAGGGATCCTCTGCCAAGGACATCGCGAGTTGGGCCTTTAATCTGGGGAATGGACAGAACGCCAGGACAGGAAGACGGGGGCCAAGGAACGCGCAGCGCCGGGCGCCTAGTAGGCCTTCACTTCATTCTGATAAAAATGGATTTGTTTCACGGAGTAAAAGCGATCTTCGGCTCAGTAACAGAGCTGAAAGCAGGAGACAGCTTTTCAAACAGGTCTCTCTCTCTGCAAGGGTCGTTAAAATGGGACACGCACGCGCGTGCACACACACACACACACACACACACGCACACGCACACAGCAGATAGAAATGAGCCTGCTGTCGGGAAGTGGGCATGCTGGATACTACCCCGCCCCCCAACTGTCCCAGAGGAAGACGGGGGGGCCTTCTGCGTGCTCGACGTGGTGGTTAAGAAGCCAGCGGGGACACAGCGCCGTCTGGTGCTGACAATGGGCAGCTGGTTGAAGCGAGAGGATGCGACCGTCCGTGCTGAAGCCCGCAGCAGATTTTCTCAGTCATGCCGCCCTCACCTCCACAACTGGGAAAAGTGAACCCGTGAAAGCAACCGCCGCTTACGTTAGGGGTTCAAGGCATCGGAATTACCCAGAAATTCAGCAAATAGTCAGAATAATTGCAAGGATTTAAATCCACTTCCTTTGCAGTAATCCTCCTTTTCCAGGAATAGTAGTGATTGAATGGCCCAAAAACAGCAGGGGCTCAGAGCAAGGGTGTCCAAAGACCATGGATCATTTTATGGGTTTCTGAATAAAATAATTTTAAAAGTAGGTGGTCAGCAGGGGTTAGTAGTGATACTGGTGCACACACACACAGTAACCAGTTTAGGGGTCTGGCATTCAGAAGTCAACAGGACTGAAAGTTTTAATCTCTAGTCAGCTACTAGTGACCTGTATGACTTAGAACTCATTTAGTCTTTTCTAGGCTTGAGTTCCTGTGATGGTAAAATCAACACAAGATTCAATTCAATGTGCATTTATCGAAGGCCTACTATGACTCAGCTTCTGAGGAGAGAGGAAGGAGTAATTAATTCTCTGCCTTCAAGAATCGGATTCATGAACTGAAGGATACTAACGACCCCAGTGATAGAATTACAGACAGTGACAAATGCTGCGGCTGTGGGAAGCTGAAGGTGCTGAGAAAACATGGGCCCATCTGCAAAGCCAGCTGGAGAGGGGAGGCATCAGGGGAGGTCTCCCGAACAAGTTGGTGAGCAGTGACTAGAGTTAACTATGGCAGGAGATATATTTTGTCTTAAACACTTATTTATCTGAGCACTTCCTACAGACACCATTCTAAGCACTTCATGCATTTTAACTCATTTAATCCTGACCGCAACTCTATGAAGTATTATATATCACCCCATTCTACAGATGGAAGAATCAGAGCACAGAGAGGTTGAGGGACTTGCATGAAGTCACCCACTAGTAAGTGACAGAGCTGGGATTGGAATGCAGGCCATCTGGCTCCAAAATCCATCTGTATAACTGTAACTTTATTCAGACACCTAGAAAATAACCTACTTTTTAAAATATTCTGTTGCATAGCACCTACACTGTTTTAAGGTCGCACAAACACTACTATTATTCCTGGAAGAAAGAATTTCAAGGAAGGATTTGGATTGACATCCCCCTATCTTCAGATGATTCACTTAATATCTGGACATCAGAAAGACATCGAGAGGAACAGCATGTAAAAAGGCATGGAAGAGTAGGGAACATTCCAGGAGCTGCAATATGTCTGGGACCAGAGCTCATGTCAGGGACAGGAGATGGCTCTGATGGGGTGGGCAGGAACCTGGTAACGAAGGTCAAAGGAATTTGGACTTCATCCTGGTGGCGATGCGGGATCGCTGGAACATTTTAAGCAGTGGTGTGGCATGGGCACTCCAGGTACTATTACGTGCTATATAACGAACTACCCGAAGCTGAGTGGCTTGGCCCAACCATTTCGTTCTGACCACAAATTTTGCGGGTCTGGAAAATGGACAAAGCACACGGAGGCGTTAGCTCCATTACGTCTGGAGGTTCAGCTGAGAAGACTCAAAGGGCAGCGGCTGGAACAGCTCCGGCTAGAGGATTCACTTCCGAAATGATTCTCAGGTCTGGCGCCTGAGCTGGGATAACCTGAAAGCCGACTCAGCTGGGGAACTGTTGGCTAGAGCTTCACACGTGGCCTCCCCATGTGACTTGGCCTTTTTACAGTATGGTGGCTGGGTGCTGAGGGGAAATTTCTTCATCGGGGACCTCCAGACAGTGAGCACTACAGGACCTGTGAGAGCTGCATGGACTTTCTCCCCTAACCTGGAAAGTCACACAGTGTCACTTCTGTGGGCTGTATTGGTCAAAGCGGTCACAAACCTGCTTAGATTCAAATGGAGGACACCTGACCTCTCAATGGAGCAAGGTCAAAGAATTTGGACCCCAGTTTTAAAGCCTCCCAAATGAGATGTGGTTTTGAGGGAAGAGCACTCAGCTAATGGTGTGGAAGACGGATTGGAGGCAGGGGGTAAAGTGGGTCTCATGAGAGGGGACGTGGATTGGGAATAGGGGAGAAAGCGTTCCCAAATTAAAACTGGATATTATTCACAAAGAGGAAAAGTCGAGTTGGAGGGTCTGAGGACATCCAAGGGGTGGTGGGCACCTGTTGACCGGCATAGACAATCATCTAGACAGAAACTGGACATTAGTCTATTTGGAGCTCAGTAAAGCGATGTGGGCTGCAGACGTGGGAGCCGTCAGCAGACAGGTGGTAGTTAGAGCCCTGCGCACGAATGTGGAACAAGGAGAGCAGAGGCCCAAGGAGAGCAGAGGTCCTGGAGGGACTGCGAATTAAGCACAAAGGTGGAGGAAGAAAGCGGCTGAAAAGGAGAAAAACACTAAGAGGGTTTCGTGGAAGCCAAAAGAGGAAGATTTTTAAGGAGGAGCAGTCAGCAGTGTCAAATGCCACAGCGGGGTCCAGTAAGACCCCAAAAGTGCCCAGTGGATTTGGCACTTCAGGGGTGCAGCTTGCTGGCATCCCAGCTCAAAAGTCTCACCCCCTGCATCTGTTTTCAAGACACTTGTCTATTTCATCTAAGCTGCTGAATTTGTTGGCATAAAAATATCCTCTATCTTTTTAGTATCTGTAGAATCTATAATGATGTGTCCTCTTTCAATCCTGATACTGTTCATTTGTGTTTTCTCTCTTTTTCTTGATCACTCTCGCAAGGGGGTCCTAGCACATCATTTGACATTTGTGACCGTGCTGAGACCTGAAGGAGAATTTAAGACCTAAGATATTTCAAATGGGAAGGGGCCTCTAAATAGAAGTTGAAACCTTAAAAAATAATCTCCCCCCAAAAATCTGACACCAACACGACAGGGAAACAGATCCAACAGCTGAGTGCATCAACCAAATAACACATCTAGGCCAGGCCTTGGGTCAGGAAGATAAAATCCGTTTCTTGGCCTTGTTCTGTCATCAGCTGATTAAAGTACCTCTTTGGCCCTCTTTTAGCTGAAAAAATAATAATCATTTTGCTAAAGTCAGCTTCCAAACTGTACCAGTAATTCATACACTATCAGGGATGGCTCCTTTTGGCAAAGCCTGGCATTGCAGCACTAGCGGTAGAAGACAGACTTTGTTTAGAGCTATGTGTCTTTGAATATTTTCTTAACCTCTGAGCCTCAGTCTCCAAAACTGTAAATAATACCTATCTCATTTGTGCATGTGTAAGGATTAAGTGAGGTAATGTGTGTAAGGCACGCAATAAATGGCGAATGAGTCAGGAGCCTTTTTATCCCCAGTGATAGAAACCCAACTCGAATTCAGCTTATGCGGAGAAAAATGTATAGATGTGATGATGGCTTTTGATGTATCAACTTGTCAAGGCTGAAGTACAGTCCCCAGAATCCCCTTTCTAATTTGTTTCCATTTGGGGTGGGCTACAGGTGATAATGATCTCTCTCAAGAGTTGGAGGACAGAAAGGAGGCAGAGGTTATTTTATAACATACATGCCCCTGCTCCAAAGTATTTACTCGAATATGAATCTAGGTGCTTTGGTGAAGAAATTCTGCAGATGTGATTAAAATCCCTAATCGGTCGACTTTAAGTTAATCGATGGGAGATGATCCTGGGTGGGTCTGACTTCGTTAGAAGACTTTAAAACAGGCTCGGGCCTTCTCTGGGGGAGAGATGCCAGCAACTGGTCTCCCTTCCCTCTAGATCTTCCTTCCTGACTGCAACCTGTGAACGTCAAGGTCCAGCTCTTGCCGTGGGTTCCAGACTGCTTGTGATCCTGCAACAGGACAAAATGCCTGTACCTGTCTAATTCCTGTGCCCCGAGCCTTCACTCCTGGTCTGCCGCCCACCCGCAGGGCCCACCTGGACCTTGCCTTCATTCCCAGAGCTGATCCTCATCTGAAATCTTTACTTCCCACGCTTGAATGCCAGCACCCGGGTTCCTGTTAAATAATCTTGCTCCTTGCCCTCCACAGTCTTTAAGGAGCAAGAGAAGAATTATTACCATGCTGAATCTAGAGTCTTGATGATGTGAGAAAAATATGTGAAGATGAGCTCTAGAAAGCCAGGGAGGAGACGACTGTCTCTTTAAGAGCCCGACAGCAGACACTGAGACTAGGACTTGACCTTGGCAAGTCCGCTTCTTATGCAAACAGTTGTACACTTTCCTAAAGTTGGTAAGGCCGAGGCTGCAGACCAGGTTACCAAGAAAATTGCAGAATGCTGTTAAGAGAGAGAACAGGAGATCCCTGCCAGCAAAGGCCTTTGGGATGGAAAGGCAGCTGAAATCGAGCAGATGTGCATTCTCTTGAAACCAGGGACTCCTTAGGCCCCCGCACGCTGAAACACAGACCAAATTCCAAACCACACCGGAAGGCAAGGGGGAGCCTGCCCAGCACACTCTTCCCTACATGGAGAAGTAGCTTAAAGGACTACAGGTTGTCTTCAGAGAAGACTGGGCAGCCTGGAGCATACCTGCCACACTAGTAGCTATTATGCTACTCAATACGGTAGCCATTAACCACCTGTGGCGACTTAAAGTTAGTTAACTTTCAGGGAAAGTTACAATTCAGTTCCTCAGTCGCACTGGCCACATTTCAAGTGTTCAGTGGCCAAATGTGTCTAGCACCTACCATATTGGATAGTGCAGACAGAGAACATTTCCATCGTCTCCGGAAGCTGGAGAGGACAGTGCTGAGTTAGACTATGACTGAGGTGCATATTAAGAAGATGTATCATCATCGGCTTAACTGAGATATTGGTATTTCTCTCTTTTATATAATCCTAGGGCAGTAAAGTAACTCAATTCCCCAAAGTCATCAGGAATAGTTATGCTATCTGTGTCCTCAGATTACTGGGGTGTTTCCTTGTCTACATGGTCCAGGGTGGTGAACCACCCAGGGAAAGAGGGAAGGAGAGAGCTCCCCCTTCCTTTTAAAGGCAGCAATTCGCGTATCTCCACTTATATCCATTGGCCAAAGTTTATCACGTGGCCTCACCTAATGTCACGGCCTTCCAGGAAACTTTATTTTGGTCAACAATAAAAAGTTTACGACTACAGAAAAGGGGAGCATGGATGCTGAGGGCCCGTCGTGGTCTCGGCCACAGCAGTTATGCATAGTGATGGAATCAGGGTCTGCCAGTGTTCTCTGTCTTGTAATCTTTCTCTCTGTTCTTTCTCTCTTCTTCCTACTTCCTCCCTCCTCCTTTAATCCCACTCCCCACTGCACTACCTTCTACGTGAGTATCCCCCACTCAGCTCTTCACATAGACAATCTCATTTTACCTCGCAGCCCCCCTGGGAGGGAGGTTTTAATTATGCCCATTTTACAGATGATGATGTTGTAGCTCAGAAAAGCTTAATGATGAGCTCGACTAGAATGGTCCGAAACGCTTTCTCCCCACATTCGCTAAACTCCACTTGCTTCTTCCTCTCTAACTGTCCCAGGCCCGTCTCTCCTTCTCCTTGGATTCTTGTCCTAACTCTCTCTCCTCACATTGTCAACCCCTTCCTTTCCTCCCCTGGTTTTTTTCTCTTCTGTCTCCCAATGTAACACTCAGCCCATGACTCACTGGCTCCACTCAGCTCCTAATACAGTAAATCTAATAAGTTGTAATCGATCTATAAATCAGCTCTCCTGATTAAACCTGGTGGGATTAGGTTTGCGTTGCCCTGTAATTACAGCTGAAGACTTGAACAATAAATCCAATTGACTGACAGAACAAATAGGGTTATCTCAGAACACCTTGCCTCTTCTTTCCTGTGGTCCGTCTGGCCAGGCCCCGACCACAAATGACCTGGCTTCCTGCTGGCCCCTCTGACCTCAGGCCGGAGGTCAAGACAGTCACTGAAAACTGAGTCTCCAAGGTGGGCAAGAATCCTCCAGAACTCTCATCATCCCACTCACGAACACCCCTTCTCCTCTGGGTCTTGGGTAATAATTCTCCTTCCTCCGGTTTCCTGGGGTTTCTCTCCCTCCAGTTGGGTACAGAAATGAGGGCAGGACTTTCTGAGAAGTGGCAGTCCCTTAACTCAGGAATCCCCAACCCCTAGGCTGCAGACCAGTACCAGTCTGTGGCCTGTTTGGAACTGGGCCACACAGCAGGAGGTGAGTGGCAGGCGAGCCAGTGAAGTTCATCTGCATCTGCAGCCGCTCCCTAGCACTAGCATCATCGCCTCAGCTCCACCTCAGATCATCAGGCGTTAGATGCTCATAGGAGCTCTGGTCTCTGGTGCCAAAAAAGTTGGGGACCCCTGGCCTTACTAGTCTGGAAACTCTACGTTAGATTTAGCTGTTTCTGACAGAAACAGAAGAAGGCTGCAGGCAGCAGTGGACATGGTGGTGGGGACCAAAGTGGGGAAGGGGAGGCTGAGAAAGACAGATGGTGCAGATGCCCTAGAAACTGAAAACCCATCTCCCTGCCTTCTCCCTCTCCAGAGACCCAAGCAGCGTTGCAGCAGGACACCTGGCCAGGGCGGGGACACAGACCACTCTTGCCCTTTAAGGAGGTTCCTCGTCGTCAAGCTCGGGCTTCTGCAGCATCCCCCACCCCAGCTCCTCTTCCCTGCAACACCATCCCGCACTGGGCTGAGCACAGAGGCTGGCGTATCCTGGGCGTGTGAACAAGGCGAATTCAGTTCACCTGCTCATTCAGGCACCAATCGATTCCTATATTTCCATGTGCGATTTGTATTATTCGGCTGTCCCAGACAGCCCCCAATGAGCTGATGCCTTTGCAGAAGCAGTGGGAGTCCCAGAGCTGATGACTTGCTAAAGGATGGGAGAAGCCAGCAGGAATCAAAAGAGAAGCAGGGAGAAAGAGAAGAAAGGAGAGGAAGAGCGAGAGACAGAGAGCTCGCCTTTTACCTTGAAGGCAATCCGCACTGGAGCACAAGGGTAGATCATGTGCCATCATACTCTCAACTCGATGGCATTTTACTAAGTAACATACTAGAAAGCAAAACAAAGAGAAGCAGCCATGAAGCCCAACCCAGCTAGAACGCAGGGGCTGTTGGTCCTGGACATCCTCAAATCACCAAAGACGGGTCACAGCAGAGACCTAGTGTCTCCTTCCTAACCTGTGGCAAAGTCTGTCAACTGAACTTCCTCAGGACTCAAAACTGGGAGACCCAGCCTGGCCGCCCCTCACCATCGGCGCAGCCGGCCAGCTCCCAGCTCCTCAGCCTCCACCCCCCACCCCACCCCACCCCACCCCACCCCCTGTCATGGCAGAGCTTCTGCACAGTTGCGTGGTCTCACGTTTCCTGTGATGACACACAGGGACGTGAAGCTCTGTTATTCTGGCAGGCACCACAGACTGGTCTCTCTCAGTGTTTAGTTCCTGGGCGTAGGTTGGTTTGTCTCTCTCTTAACCACTCAGCACTTATGGTAGTATCGCCAAGGCTTCAGAGGGCTGCTGTGCTGCAGGGCTCTGCCGAGGGCCAGCTCCTCGGGCGCATCCCCCACCTCCGCTCTCCAGGGCCCTCGGGAGCTGCCGCAGAGAGTTTCGGTGTGGCTATGCCCTGAGAAGGTGTATTGGGCACATGCACACTCAATACAAAGGACAGAAAGTGCCCGGGCCCATGAGAGGCACTGTCACCTGGGCTTCAGAGCCTGCCACTCCATGGAGGGACAATCCTACTTCTGCCACTCACCAGCTATGTGACCTTGAGCAAGAGATTTAGACTTTCAGAGCCTCGGTTTCCACACTCATGAAATGGGGGCAAGAATAGGACCTACCTAATAAAGTGGGATGAGGACTGCAGGGAGATGCTTAGCACACTACCTGGCACACGGTAGGTAATCAATAAATGGTGTGTATCACCATTACCATTAGTAACCCTTTATAGAGGAGGGTGAGTCCCTTGGTATCAGGTAGCTCTAGTCATCCCCTTTGCAAGACACAAGCACATGAAGTACAGGTGATTGATCAGGAAAATTGTCCTCTGGGGCGGTGGGAGGAGGGAGACATGACCCTAGAACCCTATAGAGTAGCAAAGGAAGCGGTCATCTAAGCAGAGTGATTAAGAGTGGACTTCCCAGCATTCGAATAAACCTTTTACTACTCACTAGTCCAGGATCCCTAAAATGTCCACCACTGGTCGCTTCTTTGAGATAAGACAGGCTCTTGACAAAGATCGAGTGCCCTGGAGGGGACCTACTTCTTCCATCTGATCATTTTCACCTTGTCAGACAGCTGGGAGAAACATCGTGTTGGAGTAAGATCGAGAGCTGAGTCTTCCATTACCAGCTGAGAACAGCCGGTCAGGGGGGACGTGCACGGGCGAGGCTGGGGTGGTGGGTCTTAGCGAGGAAGGGGAGTGATTAGGGTACTGGGACCTTGGGCTTCCAAAAGAGGGTGGGAGGGATGCCCCGGGGTGGCCTCCATGAGTCCCGCCCACTGCTATTCACACCCTGTGTAAACCCCTCCATTTGAGCCTGGGTGGTACTGTGACTTATTCTAGCCAATGAAATATGACAGGTGAAGGGATTGTGCAGGTGTCATTAAGGTACCAAATCAGTCGATCATGAGTCAATCTAGAGGGAGTGTCCTGGGTGGGCCTGGCCTACTCAGGTGAGAGCCCTGAAGAGGGGACCGGGCCCTCCCCGAGGTAAAGAGCTCTCCTTACAGTCTTGATGACATCAACAGCCATGTTGAGGAAGCCCACGTGGCAGGGAGCTGGCAGCCGAGGACCTGAGAGAGGCTTCCCGTCA
>CM053516.1:8849269-8960200 GCA_028627145.1 Eidolon dupreanum | reverse complement strand
TTTTTTATAGGTATTTGCTATCAAAGAAGTTATCTTTATTCTTAATTTAGAAACAGTTTTTAGCATGAATAGTGTTCAAACTTATCAAAGGTAAATCTATTGCATCTATTGAGATAATTATTTTTTCTGTTTTAATCTGTTAATACAGTAACTTATATTGTCAGCTTTCTATTATTAAACCATTCCAAACGAGAGAAACTCAGTTTAAATGTAATGTATTATTTTTTAATGCCATGTTGGTATTTAATGTACTAATATTTTGTTTAGTGTTTTTGTATCTATATTCCTGAGTGAAATGGGCCCATAATTTTTCCATAAAGTCTTTGGTTGTGGTATCAGTATTGGGAGAGGAAAATACTGTAATATAGCTTTAATATCTTGATACAGAAAATTCTCTAAAAGCTCATTTTTAATAAACAATCCATGGCAGCTAGTGAGGACTGCTTTTTTTCCCCCTAAGTACTTAAAAATCAACTCATTTAATTTTTTGTAGTGTTTTCTTGTGGCTTGACATCGTGTTCATCAAAATGTAAACATTAAAATCTGTCTGGTTCCCTTTAAAAAGGTCTGGTTAAGTCTGCTGGGCTCCAATCCTATAGCACCTTTCCCATTTGCCATAATTCCTCAGAGTCAACCAACTACAGCACTTCCACACACCTATGTGCCTTCGACAAGCTGGGAAGTGGCTCCTGAGAAGCCCTAGAGCCAGCTGGTGCGTGATGTGTGGGTTCGTGCATAGCACAGGAGGCTCCTAAGTTTCTTAGAAGAAAATAATTTTACATCAGAGATATCATAGGGAGAGTGCACTATTGTAATCTTTCAAACAGAACTTTCTAGATTGGCTTCTGGGCAGGCAACGCAGAGTGAGAGCAGTTTTTAGCCAGGCGGTGCCACTCGGGAGCAAGGCATCACCATCATAATTGGCAGGAGTGCCTTGTGCCAGCTTCTCCACTTCAGCAGGGCCCTGATCCATCAGCGCGCTCTGCTCACCCGCCCAGCCCAGCTCTCCCCTAGCGAGCAGTGGGCTCCAGGAACCCATCAGGGCAGAGGTCCAGCTGTGAAGTTCAAAAGCAAGAAACTACCTGCACCTGGCGACCCCCGCCCAGCGTCACTGGCTCTGTTCCTTTCATCCTGTGGCCGCAGAGGCCTGAGCACCCGATGGGGCCCCTCCTGGCTCCCTCATGGACAGGCCCCTTGTGCTGGCCAGGCCAAGGCTGGCTCTGCTTTGCATTATAGATACAGTGACTCTCTGCAAGACCTAAGGGGGTTCTGAAGGCTGGGTCAGGGGGATCGCAGCATTCCATGGCTGGCTACCTTAGAGAAGGGGGTCATGCTCTCTTCCCTTGCCCATTCTCTTTCCTGCTCTCTTTCCTTCCCCTGAGGCAGTTCCAAGGATAGAAGGGAAAAGCGTCTATGTGGGCTGAAGCCGGTAACATTTGGCAGTCAGGTGGGACATGCTGTTGCCTGGGCGGGGAGCTGCACCAGGCTGCTGCAAAGCAGCAGGCCTGTACACCCTTCCCTGGGGGCCAAGTGCGCGGCCTCAGGGCTGTTTTGTACTTAATGAGCCAGACTCCTTACCTGTATGGAAGGGCCTGTCATCAGCTGCTGATTGATACTTTCCCCATCACCCCAGCCACCCCATGCCCTCAGGTCTTATTATGCCCTGTGGGCCTCTATTTCCTTCCAGGTGCTATTTATTGGTCTCTAACCAGACTTCATCAGGACAAAAGGGTAGGAAAGAGAATGGCTCAATCTGTCCCAAAACATTTGTGTGATGTTTATTTGTTCCATTATGAAAGTAAGAAATACTCAGAGAAAGCATGGAAAAGTACAGGAGAGTTCTTAAAATGAGAGAAATTATTCATAGTTCCACTACTCAGAGACATTAATATTTTGAGGAACAATTATGCCCCACTGGGCACCTTTAAGTTTTTTTCCAATTTAAGAAGACAGGCAAAAATAGGTGTTAAACAAAATGGTAATAATCACAACACAGACACATTCTCAGTGAAAGAACTGTCCTCCATACTCCCTAGCAAAGTTTTCTCTAAAAATGCAGGGTGAAGAGGAGACTCTCACTCTCCCTTCTTATACTTTCTACATCAGTTCTTTATTATTTGAGTTCTTATCCATCACCTTCACATTATTTTGAAGGATTATAAATTTATTTTCCAATAGCCTCACAGATAGAAGATCTTATACATATGTACAAGTCTAAACCAAGTGTAGCTGATTGAAGATGGTCACGAATTCTTGGACAAATTTTTGTGTCGCCCCCAAATTCATATGTTGAAGTCCTAAGCCCCAATACTTCAGATTGTAACTGTTCTGAAAATAAGGAATTTAAAGAGGTGATTAAGTTAAAATGAGGTCATTAAGGCGGGCCCTAATCCAATATGACAAGTGTCCTTATCAGAAGAGGACATTTGGACACACAGAGAAACACTGGGACTGTGCACACAGAGAAAAGACCATGCGAGAAGGCGGCCATCTGCAAGGCAAGGAGAGAGTCCTCTGAAGAAAGCAAACCTGCTGACACCTTGACCTTGGACTTCTGGCTGCCAAAACTATGAGAAAGTAAACTGCTATTGTTTAAGTCACCCAGTCTGTAGTATTTTATTACGGCAGCCCAAACAAAATAATATCCTAGCTGTGCAGCCTTGGGCAAGTTACTTAACTTTGGGCAACTCACTCAGGTCTCCATCGACAACCTGACAAGGACCCATGTATGTGATACACGGTGATCCCCAAGCTACATAAGTGATTAAAGCAGAGTGGCGTTAACTAGAATACTTCCCTCTGTATAAAAGGGATGTTTTGATTATCTATACCATCCTAAAATTTGTGGCTTAAAACATCAACAAACATTAATTTTCCCTCATGAATCTGTGGGTTGACTGAGCAGTTCTTCTTTTGGTTTTCCTTAGGGTCCCTCACACTGGTATAGTCAAATGGCAGCTGGGCTGCACCACCCAGGGGGCTCACTCATGTGCCTGGTGCCTTAGCCGAGACGGCTGAGAGGCCAGGACCCTTCTATCTCCACATGGCTAGCTTGGGCTCTTTTATTTGGCAGCTGAATCCTAAATCCTAAAAGTGAGTGAACAAAGGAGGAAATAAAAGCTGCCGGTCCTCTTAGGCCATGCAGAGGATCGCTTCCCCTGCATGCTAGTGGTTAAAGTGGTCATAGGGCCAACTCAGGTTCAAGGGCAGGAAAAAGAATCTTCATCTCTCAATGGGGAGAGTGACAAAGAATTTGTTATCATCAATAATCTACCACAAAAAGGGAGGGGATAATGTGAATATACATCTTGGCTTATATTTTTAAAAATTGATGAGTGGATAAACCAAAGACTAATTAAAACTTACCTTTGTTATATATAAAAATTACCTATGTTCACAAAATTACCTATGCAGGGAGAGAGAACAGGGTGGAGGAGATATGGAAGGAAGTCAGACTTCTCTGAATATATCTTGTTAAATAGTTTTGGCTTTGAATCCGTAATTTTTTTTTAATCAAAAAGGCAGAAAAGCAAGTCTTAGACATTAAAGACAAAAGGGAAAAAATGCACCTAACTGCACATCAAGTCAGTGGCATAATGACACAGAGAAAATAATTAGTTCTAATGACTTTAAAATACAGAATTTTGATTACACAGTCTGGTGTGATATATTCTAAGGACAAAATTATCACAAAGAAATATTATACTGAATCTAGTAATCTTACTGTTAGCAGCAATACGCTTACAGCTATTTTGAAACTATTGTAGTAATGTTGTAGAACAAGGCAAATAACTAATTGTGTTAAAGTCATTCAAAACCAAGCTTTTCAGCAGAGAGAAAAGAAAGAGTAAATTCAACAAGTAAAAACTTTGTCATCTTAAATTTAAATTGGAAGAGTAGAACTCCATGATTTTTTTCCTCTTTAGATGTCAGGATGATTTGTTCACTTTCCTATTATACGTGTTACGTTTCCATGAAAAGTTTACTTAAAAAAAAATCCCTGAGCTCTGAGTACTGCAAAGTCCTGGAGATGGTGACAATCCAGCAGCAGTAAGCACTCACATAACCAGTGAAGTTCTCTAAGTACCATTTCTTCCCACAGTAACCAGGGCTCCTTGGAGAAATGGCCGATTCTGAGTCTGGGGCAGGAAATGCCTGAGAGGAGCTCAGGATAGCTTGTACCAGAAAACAAGGAAGCACTGAAATCACGTGAAAAGGACAAAGCAGCCAACCCCAAGTTGTACCCACCAGCCTAAGATGGGACAATCGGAGCAACACAAAGGAATCATAACTGCCATACACTGGAGATATCACATATAAAAAAAAAATCTTTGTGCCCAAATGATACTAACAACAATAAAAGTCATTGGTCAATATTCAAGGCTGGGAGGGCACCACCGCCTTACTCTGAAACCGACCAAAAGGAGAGAAACTCTTCTTTCTAGAAGGTAACCATCAGATAACAAATCAGAAGAAATGATAGAGTTGAAAAATCACTATTTGGCAACTCCTAATGAAATAATGCATCCGAGCTGCTAAAACCATCAGGCTGGCATGGCCAGCACACACCTGATGACAAAAAGACAGACCAGACCCTGTGTCTTGGTCTGTGATGTAATAAGAAGTGCACAGTTCCACTTAGGAAGGGTTCTTGTCTTAAAAATGGAGCCCAAATCCCATGGCCTGCTAAAGAGGGGGTTAGGGGGAGCAAGGGTCCACTAGTATGCAGACAATAGATCATTTGGAAGAGAATTTTAAACCAATAATAAAACCAACTACAAGTCAGTCTGCTTTTTATTATCACCAGGCACCAGCAGTTCTAGACAATGTCACTGATAAACTGCTTCCTCCTTCTAGGATCTCTGTTCCCAGTGGTTCTCCATCCTTAATACACCCCTGCTTGTATCTGCATAAGTTTCTAGACCTAAGTAACAGCTTATAGAAAATATAGGATATAGAAGAACAAGTTAGATGACATCATAAGGAAGCATTCATGTCAATCCAGAACACGAAACATTCTACTCAACGAATCATCTAGGTTCTGTAGCAAATCAAAAGCATGAAAAGAGCAGGGTGGGTTGCTCTAAAGGAATGGAGGAGTCTAAAGAGACTTAACTAAGAATGAGTACGCAGACCTTGTGTGGCTCCTGATTTGGGCAAACCAACTGGTTAAAGATAATAATAAAGGTACTGCAGCTTACTTATGCTAGATATGATAATGGTATGATGGATATATTTTATATATGCATATGAATATGTAAAATCAATTCAAAGTGACTGAAATTACCACTGACATGTCATGACATCTAGGATTTGCTGTAAACAGATGGACAAGCCACCAAAGTGGGTAGGACAGAGCAAGCAAGACCAGCCATGAGTTGGTCATTGTTGAAATTGGGTGCTGGATACATGGGAGTTCCTTACTATTCTCTCTTTCTTTATTTTTGTATATGTTTGAAATTTTTTCATAAGAAAAAGGGAGGCAAAGTACATATAACGGTAGCTACCCTTGTCATCATCACCGCCATCATCATCATCATTAGACCCCAGTGGGGCTCAGGCACGAGGCAGGTGGCATCTAAGTCTCTGGGAAGGAGGAACTGACAAAGTCAGGTCTGGTGCCGGCCAGGAGAGCAAGACCAAGCCCAATGGTCAAAGCACAGGTAGAGAATGGAGGCCCTGCTCAGCTGCTGAGCACAGGTAAGGGCCCAGTCAAACCAGCAGATCCCAGGAGACTGAAGATATGAAGATAACATCACTGCAAACAGGTGGCAGATAATCTAGGCATGGGGGCGGCATCAGGAGCTAAGGCCACATTCAGACATCTCTGCAGAAGGGGACCTGTCCTCTGAAACTGACTGAAAAGAGAGAAATTCTTCTTTCCAGAAGATAACCATTAGATAACAAATCAGAATCCATAATTTTCAGGGTCTCGGGCCTGAGGGGGCAGGTGTGGGAAGGAGTTAGGGACAAAACAAAAGGCTGGCAATAGTGAGGACACGCTTCCTCGCAAGGACTGCCAGGCAACAGGTCGTAACAAAATGTCATCACTAACTCAGGTGCAAGGGACCGAGTCAGGAACGGGGCGGGTGCGGGGAGGCAGGTTCCAGACTCTGGATTCAGTTAGGAGGGGCTCCTGCTGCACTGGTGCCCCACAGGTGGGGCTAATCTGTGGACTGCCCCAACCCAGGCGTGGCAGGAGCCTGGGAAGGGGACTAAGCCAGGGTGAGGGTTAAATCGTTGCGCTCATTACTTATGAGAACTTGTCAGTTAGATACACACACACAAACACACACACAGATTGCTTGTATCGTTGAATACGTATTAGAATAATCTTGAGCTGGTTTTTATTATATTAGTCATCTGGGGTCCCTTACGGTTTGTTTGCATAGCATATAATGTACATCATTATATGCTCTCCGTTTTTTAAAAGTAGAAATGCCCACCAGCCAGCCAGGAAAAGCGGCATGTGGCTCAGCACCCCTCATTTGAGCATCCAGGCTAATTACCTAAGTGTTGGAGGACCTGGATCTGTAAGATGAAAAGCCATTTTGAACTTTCCACCTGTGCTGAAAACGCTGTAAGACAGAGGTCCCCAACCTTTTTGGCCCCAGGGACCAGTGCTCCTGTGAGAATCTAATGCCTGATGATCTGAAGTGGAGCTGAGGCGGTGATGCTGGCGCTGGGAAGGGCTGCAAATACAGATGAAGCTTCGCTCACTCGCATGCCGCTCACCTCCTGCTGTGCAGCCTGGTTCCTAATAAGCCACGGACCACTACTGGTCTGCAGTCCGGGGGTTGGGGACCCCTGTCGTAAGAGATGAAATAACCAGGGACTCAGATTGCCCAGCTGCAAGACAAGAGACAGCCTTAGTCACTATAAGTGAAGTGGCTCCCCTTCCCTATTTAGATCATGGGGCCATCAATGACTTCAACCCTAAAAGTAGTGACAGAGAACACCCAGCCCAGCTGCCTCGGATCCTTGGCTTGGGGCATGCATAGTGTCATGATAGCTAGGGAAATGGCCCAGGCCCTTCCAGCCCAAGACAGCTACCTTAACCTAAACCTTTCTTCAGAATTCAATTGGGAAATAAACCTCTATTTTAAAAGTCAATGCCAAAATATTAAATTACAAATAGACAAGCTACTTCCGAAGGCGAAAGTCATGTTCGCAGTAATATAACTCCTCCTGAGTTCGGCATCCCTGTGGGCTAGCTCGAACACAGTTCTCCGTGGGCAGTGCTCCCCAAAGAGACAGTAAATGGGCCTGAAAGCAGCTCTCTCTTGTCCAACACTTGCCCAGAACAGCCGGCCCGTCAAAGACTCTTGATGCCTGTCAACTACAGTCATATTTCAAAAGCAGTGATAAGGGACCACTGGTGGTGGTTAGAGCGCGGACGATTATTGAGAATGAGTATGTATCCCATCATTCGGGCTTCCATCCTCCCGTCTCCCTCTCTCGTTTCTCACTCCTCACTTTCCCCCACCCATCTGCATGAGTATGCACATATGCGTGCATGTGTGTACACGTGTGTGCATAAGCATGTGTGCACGCGTGCAAGTGCGCGTGCATTTGTGTGCATGTGTATGCCTGCACCTGTGTGTGTGCATGTGTGCAGGCACAGGTGCATGCACGTGCATGGTGAGATGCTGATGGGCGTCAAGGGACAAAGGCGTCGAGGGCATCCACCTCACGCACACCCTTTTCTTTCATTATCCTGATCTTTTCTTTTTTCCCATCCCCACTTCTTTGCCTTTGACCATGTTAAAAGAGACCCTGCCCCCAAAGACTGGTCCTGGCCTGGGGTTCGCTGGGGCAGGAGTGGGTGGGAAAGGAGAAGAGCATCTGCCCCCATGGAGATGACCTCTGCTGGCTCCTGCTTCTCTTCCCCGCACCCTGGGATACTGGTCTCCTGCAAGCACGTTCCTGGAGCCGAAACAAGAGAAAAGAAGGAGGATGAGTGAGCTGGCCCTCTCCAAACTGTCCTCCAGAGTGGACAAGGTACGAGGCCCTGCCACGCGCCCCGCCTTCTGTCCTGCCATCTGCCTGCAGAGCGGACCGCCCTCCTCGGCCACGAGTTTATTGTTTCATCCCCTGAGCATCAGGCGGAGGTGTGGGTGCCCGAGCAGCATGAGCGAAAGCCCACCCAGGAACCACGTCCTGGTTCCTCTGTCCCCACGCCCACTCGCGCCCCAGCTGCCTGAACTGGCTAGCGAGTTCTTCTCAAGGACAGAGGAGTCACCATGACAGCATCACTTGCCTCAGAAACCTCTGTTCAACCCATTAAGGATAACTCTTAGAGAAACCTCGGCATCTCTGTTCCATGGAGGCACTTTGATTAAAGATCCAGGCCGTTGCATCTGACGGCTGGCTCTCTGTGCTGGGACGAGGCCAGGGTGAGGAGCGAAAGTCAGAGATGGGGCTGGGCCTGTGTTGGGGGGCGGGGGGAGGGGCAGTCTTCAATGACAGGCCGAAGAAATAAAAAAACCTCCAAGGGCCCTTTAATTTTCACGTTCATGTTGTTGTGATAAGAAAGGCCTAAGCCTACCGTGATTTGCTGGGCAATTTGCAGACAAATGAGGGACAAATTCCAGAGCTGGAGGTAATCCCACTCTCTGTAGAGAGCAGAGCGTCTGTTTTGCATTAATTGGGGGCTAATTAATGTCCCTAAGGAGGGGCTTTCAGACTTCCATGTGGATTGAAGGCTCACTCCAGCGGGCAGCTACAATACCAGCGATGGCCAGGCTTTGGCCCGTGGCGGCATTCACAGGCTGCTGAGCCGGGCCTCCGCTCCACAGCCCCTGCGAGATAGTCAAGAACGGCACCCGCCTGGGACATGCGCACCCAGGTCTCCGAGGAGCGCCCACAGCCTCGACCTGCAGACTCACCAAGGGACAGGCTCCTTCCGCCATTGGGGAGGCTGGTGTTTCCTGGCAGATGCTCAGGGAAGTCACGGAATCTCAGTGCGTCCACACAGAGGTGGCTCAGGGAACCCAGTCCCACGTCCAACCCACTGCACCACACCCGGGGCCCTGGGTGGGAAACGCAGGAAGGAGCTTTGGTGAGAACAGAGAGGGGAAGGGTTGAGGAAGACAGACTGGAGGGGGGAGGGGACAGAGAAGGCATCTGCTCTGTTCAGATGGGCAAGGCCAAGCCACGCCTCCGCAGAATGTCCCCGGCTCCGGGGCCTGCCATTCCCCTCCCTCACCACCTTCTTCAGAAAGGCGAGCCAGGCCAGCACTGCCTTCCCCACTCATGCACGACCTGGGCAGAGGCAGCTCTGTCAGGAGACCCACGTCCTGCCTCTTCTCCGGGCAAGTGGCCTTGGGTGAGTCTCTTCCTTTCTCTGGGCTCCGTTCCCCTCCCAGTTAAATGGCGGTGGGCTCCTTGGTTGCGCTCACACACCAGCTCCTCCGGGCTGGCTTGGTGTATTCGTGGATCCATTTACAGGGCGGAAGACTGACCCCGAACATCTAGCTATCCTCCTCCCCGCCATGGGCACCATCGGCAAGGACCCTGCGAGCTGCCCATCAGGTCTCATCCAAACTCTCCAGCTGCGCCTCTGGCCACCCCTCCCCTGTTCCTCCAGACGCCTCGCTGGCCTCGCAGCACGCCTGGTCCACTCTGCCCTGAGTGCTCCATCTGAAACACCTCTATTCCCTCCCTCTCCCCTTGCCTTGTTTTATTCTTCTTCAAAGCATGCTTCCCTACCAGATATCAACAAATCAGTGTGTCTGCTCGTCTGTCTCCCCATCCGCAATGGCAGGAACAGTGTCTACCCCAATGGCTGCCGCACACAGTAGGTCCTCAAGGAACACCATCGAACAGTGAATGCATGGTGTGCTGCCTCGTGCCTTCGTGCTTCCCCGCCTGCCTTCCCTCCTCCCTTCAAGATCCAAGATGGTCACCTCTTCAAGTGTCCCCTCCCCTGCCGTTCCTGAGCAGAGTCTCCCTGAACGGGGGGGCTTCTGTACCCCCAACTTGGACCCTGTAGTACTGGGTTCAAGTGGCACACCTCCCTGCGTGCAGGTCATGGCGGTAGCAGTGCTGGGGACGCAGGCAAGCTCAGAATGTCAGCCCCAGGGCCAAAGGTCCAGACACAGTGGTGCAGACAAAGAAAACCAAACACCATGCACATAATTGGCACGAAAGAAACAAATCTGCTCCTCCAAGCCTCCAGCCCACAGAACTCCACTTGTCCCTTCCGGGTACCACAGATGCTTAGTGACAGCTGAGATCTGTCTTCCAGAAGCAGGAACCAGGGAGTATTTCTGGCCCAATTAAGCTTTAGTTTTTGACAAGTAGGAAATGCAGCCTCACCTCCTTACATGCCTAATGTGAGAAGCACATGGGCTCTGGGCATCTGGGCCATCTCGTTCCCTTCCTGCAGCTGCTGCACGCCAAGGGCACGGAGCAGGCTCAGGTCACAAGCAGACGTGTGGGGCATAAGGAGGGTGTCTCAGCTTGTGGCATCAACCTCAGGCAACATATACAAATATTGTTTTACAGATTATCGATATCGGGAAAATCAAGCAATTATCTTCATTTCAAAGGTGTGAGAACTCGCTAGTCTTACCCGTGATATCTGGTTTATAATACAATGCTACCATCTGTAAGAGATTTCTGTTTGTCCAGGCATGGCAGATGGTGTGCTGTTTTAGCAGGACACCAGATTTGAGCTGAGATCTTTGATTAACATTAGGTAGGTAGGTGGACGAAAAGACATATTTGATAGTCTAAGGGCACACAGTTGAAAAACTCTTAAATAAAACACAGTAACTCTTGTATAAGTGGCACATTTGACACAGGCCCTACTGAGTGCAGACAGTGTCTGGCTCTCCTCGAGAAAGAAATCATAAGCAAATAGTTTGTCCTCAGGATGGAGAGCGCCTGCCCTTCCAGCCCACCCCCCACCCCACCCTGATCACCTGGAACCTGTTCTTAGCTTGAGGGTTTCCAGGTCTCCAGCTTAAGGAACCCCGCTGTTTCGCCCCCCAGCTCCAGCTGTGAGGAGGCCCCTCCCAGAGGCCTGACCACTGTCAGGCAGGGTCATGAGCCCACAGCCCCTTTCTCTGTGTGGGCACTGGCCGAGGGGGCATGGGTCCCCCTCCCCCTTGGCCTCTGTGGGAATGTAGGACAGTGGGTCATGGCAGTTAGGAGTGTCTCCATGCAAGACAGATGCGGGACTGGTATGGGGAAGGGAGGGAGGTGGTGATCTGCCCTTGTTCATTTATTCACGCTCCGTGAATCACTTAATATACAGTTTGCAGTGTTCACTTCTGAAACCTCAGTGTCTCGCACGTGTGGGGCACACAGTAAGGTCCCAGGAGTCATGGCGCTGAATAGAGACGTGGTCAGTTTGGCAAGGGGAATGTGGTCAGCCTGGACTATCAGAGTTAAATTAATGGCAAGGATATTAGTTACCAATAATTAAATGCTTACTCTATGCCAGGTGCTTTACAGACTTTTAACATACTAAACCCTCACGGGTGCCCAGTGAGACAAATGTTGTTAGCCCCATGTTTCAGGTGAGGAAGCCAAGGCTCAGGGGGGTCAAGCAACTGTCCCAAGGTCACACAGCTTGGGACACAGCCAGCTGTCAAGCTCAGGACAGTGTTACCGCAGACCTGGTTCCTGACTGCTATGCGCCTCTCGCCCCCATTCCCCTCTCCTCCTCTTGTGAAGAGCAAACAGGCAGCACCAGGAACCTGAGCCCAGCAACCTGACCACCCCCTGGGGAAGACTTGGGGGGCTCTGGCCCCAGGGGAGCCCACTGTCAAAGCAGCTGCTTCCACAGAGGAGCTCTGTAACTGCGGCCCGTTTTCCTTCCTACCCAGCACTGTTTCGGCAGAACCAACCAGGAACCAGCCGGCGGGCCCCGGTGCAGCTGTACCTGTTGATAAGATGTTAAAAATGCGTTCACACGAGTTAGCAAAGAGCTGCAGCCTTGACATCTCCCTCCTAGGTCCCCCCAACCTGACCACTCAGGAGGCCCCTCTAGAACCCAGCAGTTTCCCCTGGTCCCAGAACTCAGGGGTTAATGCCTGGCCCTGCACGGGGCTACCAGGACCCTGCTCCAGGGGTGGGCTGGGGCCTGGTCAGTGCTAGTCCATTTCCCTGCATACTGCCTTTTAATTATCTAGAAAGTCTCCTTGGGCCTTTCCCTCTCAGGGCATTTCTGGTGTAAAAGGGTGTCTCCAGCAGTCCCAGGCCCTGGCATGAGGCAGTCCTCCCTACCCAGCCCTCAGAGGGGAGTTCTACCTGGGGGTCAGGCTCTGCCGGCACAGAGAGGGTGGTACTCAAGGTGGGGAGTTAGCAGGGGCAGCCAGCTCTCCTTCAGAGACCCCCATAACCAGGCTGGGCAACACCCAAGCATGCCTGAGCCAAAAATGGAACCCTGTAGAACCAGGTCGGGTAAAAAGATAGTCCAGGGGACAGGTGTACAGTGACCTAGAAGGGACCAAAAGCTCAGGAAGTCAAAGCTGGAGATACAGCTCTGAGCATGGGTCTGTGGGGTGGGGCAAGGCCAGAAAGGGAAATGAACCTCAAAGACAGAAGATGGAAGAATAAGAACAATTCGCTCAGAGGCTTGGGAGGTGAATCAGAGCATTAATTCCAGTCTAAAGATGTGACTACTATAAGGGTGCCTGAGGCCTATTTCATATGGTGCTGGTACGGGGCCTGCAGGCTCTAAGACCAGGTGAGTGGAGGCCCAGCACCTGGATGCCCAAAAAGCTACAAAAAAGGTAGCCGTGGCTGAGGAAAGGACGACACTTTGCTATCAGCAAGGACGTCACAGGTCCCTCCTCCAACCCCCAAAGCCCCTAGGTTCTACTGAGTGTGTCTTCCATCCCCACACTCTGAGTTAAAATGAGATCAGACTATATGTACAAATGTATATGTACAGAGCACAGAAAAATGAGGAAGCCTCGTAGATTCCACCCTGCTCTCCTCCACCCTCCCCGGCCGCTGCCAGCCTCATGTTGCGTTAGTATGCAGTTCAATGGAGTTTTCATTACAGCTGGAATTAAATAACTGAAAGGTGGATCCAGTGGGCTGAGGGGAAACAGAAGTTTAATCAAAGGAAATAAGAGTCAGTCTGGTTCGAGAATGGCAGGATGTACCGAAGCACCCGGCAGGGCCTGGTGACAATACCTCTCTCAGACTTGATCTTCGATCCTTCCTTCCCCCTTCTCCCTACACAGCCTGTGCCCACGGGGGAGCTTCAAAGGTGACTCCCCCGCACAGGTAGGAGAGGCAGTGAGCCGGGCCCACCGCAGAGCCCAGGGGAGATCAAACCCAGGGTCTCCGGGGACATCATCAGCACCTCGCTGAAGGGAATTGTCCTTTTATTTTTCTCTTGCCCTGGGGCTCTACGGGCAACGACCCTGCTGAAAGGGACTGTAAATTATGGCTTGGGGTCCTACAGTCTTGGATGTTGCCAAGGCTTGTGTGGCAACGGGAAAGGGTACATGGAGGGGGGATAAAGTGTGAGGTCTCGGGACCCACCTGGTCATGGCCTCTGTAACTGAGGCACCTGGAGGGTGGAAGGACCCGGTCGAACAGGACCTACCTGGGGTTGCAGTAAGGAGGGTCACAGCTCTGGCCCACGCCAGGGGAGGCCCACTGAGCATGCTCAGAGGGCCAGCAGACAGCAGCTGAGTCAGAAGGCCCTTCCCCACATTTCCGGCGTCTGGGTGCACCTGCTCCCCCTCGCTGACTGTTTCATCCACACATCTTCCTGGCTCAGAACCTTTGCAGGTGCCATTCCCTCTGGTGAGAACACGCTCCTCTTCCACCTGACTTCTCTCCAGACCTTCCTCAGGCCTCAATTTCCACATCACCTCCTCAGGGAAGCCTTCCCTGACCCACTCGGACCTGTTCAGTTCCCCTATAAAACACTCCACAGCCCTTTGGGTTTCCACGACGCTGCCCACTATTATGATGTTATGTCTAACGTCTTTCTACCTTGCCGCCTATTACTCCACAGGAACCGGAAGCGACTCATTTTCTCCTCCACTACCTCCCCAGTGCCTAGCGAAGCATCTGGCATGTAGACGTGGCTCAACGACATTAGAAACTAGCACTTGAGTCATAACGGCTGATGTTAGAGAGATTCCAAGAAAAGGCAGAGCCTGGTGTCAGGAAACCCAAGAAGGTCATCGCGACCGGGAGGGGTTGGAGGCCAGGACGGGGAGGGCTTCCAGGGGGCGGCAGGACTGCAGTCCCAGGGGTGCGGAGTCCAGCAGGAGCAGGGAAAGCCAAGTCCCAGGGGCTCAGGCCACAGGAACAAGTCGCAGTCCGCGTCTTCATCCCCATGTGCCCTGGGCAAGTCGCGCGACCTCCGGGAGCCCTGGGTTTGTGTCTGTAAAATGGGGATAAAAATTCCTACCTCACCGAGTTGCTATGGAGACTAAATGGACCCCTTAGAAGCGGTAGCTGTTTTCAAGGTGCGCCTTTGCCTGGGCTGGCTTTGGTGGTAGCTCTATATTTACGTTGGTATTTATCTCAATATCTACATCTATGTAACTACAACTGCATCCATATATCTATATCCATTTCTATTTCTATTTCTAGATTGCGACCTCTGTATCTCTGTATTTTTTTCCTCTGTCTGACTCCTGGTCAGAACCTGAGCTCTGAGGTCTGACCACTCTGAGTTGGTCCCAAGCAGCAGCTGGAGGCGGTTCGGGTTCAGGATTTTGGAGTGTCAGGACCAGACCTTCCTGGCCAATGTAGTGGCTTCTTGCCAGCTCCCAGGTGCCCCGGACCCAATTAACTTGGCAGATTTGGGAGAGCGTAGGACAGACTTGTAAATTAAACACTATTACGGACTCCAAAGGGTGCACCACCTCCGCCACCACCCCTAGGCTGTGTGCTGGGGACAGCAAACGCAAGGCTTCCGCTTCGCTGCCGCAGGCCCACCTGGGCTTCAGGGCGAGCTACGTCAGTAGAAGAACAACCCCACCAGCTGATTTCAGGCCTCACTCGACGGTATCAGCAGCTTCGGGTCCTTCTACAGGAGGTGCCGCAGTGAAGGCTTGCGGCCCGACTCGTCCCTTGAAGGAACATGAGTCACTTCTCAGGAGGTGGCCAGGAGGACAGATTGTGTTTGGCTGTGTGATCCTGGTCAAGCTGCTCAACCTCTCTGAACCTTGGTTCCTGGTGTGTACCAAGGGGTAACAAGACCACCTCAGAGGGCGAAAGGGGAGGATCAAATGAGATTAGTGCCTATAAAGTTCCTGCTCAACAAGGTTTCGTCCTCTCCCCTTGGTTCAGCTCATCAAGACTGCCAGAGTCACCAGCAAACGTATCAGGTTCCCGGCAGGAGGTGGTGCACCTCCGTCCCATTCACCCTGCCACGCAGCCGTGAGCTGGGCCACCCCTGAGAAACCTGGCCATCACCCGGGACTGCCCAGCAGTGGCCCCGACAGGGAAAGCTCTCTGGCTTCTGCTAAGTACCGTCACGATGTTCCCAGAGTGGGAGCAGAGGGGACCTTTTATTTCTTACAGGTTCTAACTTCCCAATATGAGACTCCAAAAGCAGAACACCAGCCAGGGTCCCAGGAAGGGCTCTGGCTGGGGCAGCAGCTCTCACAGCCCCCGAGAGCTTGGCCACAGCTCAGAACCAGCAGGAGACAAGGGAGAAGCCAGGAACCCCTAGTCTGAAGAATAAAAAAATGTGCTTCCTCCCAAACACGACTGCAGGGGTTGGTCCTGCCTATCTCCAAAAACCTCGCTAAAATGAAAGCAAATGTGTTTTTTTGAAAGTATAAATCCAAAAACTAGGAGTCTAGGAGAGGAGACAATTATAGATAAGAGATTTCGACAGAGTCTACAAGACAGAAAGCAGATGGAGGAGGGAAATTAGCAGAGGAAGATATAAGCTAAAGTGCCTGCGGAGGAGGTTCCGGCTGAGAAGCAAACCAGTTTGCCCGCAGGAAACCTGAGACACGCCGGACATGGAGGCAACAGGTACTGAGAGCTGTGGCTCAGAGGAGAGGTTTGCGGGGACGTCCGCACTGCTGGAGGCTCCCTGGTCCCCGCCTTCCCCACGCAACTGAGCAGCGCACTCCCTCCTCCACCCCCGCCCAGGCCAGACGCCCAGGCCAGACGCCCAGGCCGTCCTCTGGTGGAGTAAAAGCTCTGAATTTGGAGCTACCAGGCAAAGGGGGGGTGCGCAAGGTTCAGGGCTGCAGTCTAACACTTCGCAGTGGATTCCTGGGTCCCGTCTTCTGGTCCTGCTGAACGCATCCTGCCCCTCTGCAAATGATTATAGGATTTTCCTCTCCAGTAGCTGACCTACCCCAAAGGAAAAAAACAAGAAACACTGAAATATTGGTGATTTCCAATGTAAAAAGCCCCACTAGTCCTCAGGTCGCACTCAAGCATCCAGAGCTTCCAATCAGCTTTACTGAGCCTCTCAGAACGAGGAACAGACAATCAAGGATTAACAGATAGTTGAAGAAAGACTCCAGCATGGAAACAGAGATCAGAACAAAAACAGAGAGCTGTGCGGTGTCAGAGCGTATGAGATGGCGCAAGGCCCAGAAGACAAGTTAAAAAGAATCCTAGTGCAAGCTCTCGGGGAAAAAAGAGAAGACTTTGCCCTTTATGGAAAAGGAAATAATCAGAGAATAAGAAAGAGCCCTTAGACATTAAAAATATGTAATAGTGGAAAGGAAAATTCAACAAGGGGAAATATGACAGAAAAGAAAACTAGAAAACAAAGAGGAAAAACAGGACAAATGAGATAAGATTAAAGAATCAAATAGCCAATCAAGAACACAGGTAGGAGGAAATAATTTTTTAAATATATACAAGAAATACTCCTGGAGTAGAAAGGCATGAATTTCCAAACTGAAAGGATCAACGGTGGGCCCATCATCACAAACTGTAAAGACCTACACCAATTTTCGAATTTCAGAATACCGAAGATGGGGAGAAGATCCAAAAAGTATCTGAGAGCTAAAAACAAGGAGAGAACCAGGAGTCAAAATGCAACTACACCAGAAACCAGGAGACAGGGAACGACGCCTCCAACATTCTCAGCGAAAAATTATTTTCAACTTGGGATTCTAGATCCTGCCCTATCAGTTAAGTGTTACATTTTTCAGATATAAACAGACTCGAACAAATTAACCTCCCATGCACCCTGTCTTTAAAATCTGCTGAAGGATGTACTCTACCAAAACTAGGCTGTAAACCAACAAAGAAGATATGGACTCAGGAGAAGCAGAGCTGGAATCGACAGAGCAGTGAATGCAAGTCCCTGGGTGACAGCCATGCCGCAGCAGACCTAGACAACAAGCTGCAGAGAGTAGAGGGGGGATCTGCTCTACTGGAGGCCACCCGGGGAAAAACGGGATCGATACATTAAATGTTAGGTCTCACCATTCAGAAATCATATAGACATTTGTCAGAGCTGAAGAAGCAACCAGGGGGGAAAAAAAATAAGGCAAGGTACAGAGGTAAATTTAAAATGAGGTAATTATTAACCTCAGGATAAACAAAGGAAGAAAGGAAATATAATCACGGCATACTACTTGCTCTGCCATAAACAATATTTACACAGTGATAATAATTAAATGCTGCCTACTGATGTTAACTGAAAATATTGAAGCCATTATCCTGGGAGGGTAGGAGAAGCGAAGGCAATGGGAAAATAACAAATCCTTGTCTGCCCCAATGGGACATCAATAGATAATTTCTAAATTTGGTAAATTCAGAAAAGCAATATAAGCACATTGCTTAGAAATATGGAGATGAATACCAGGAAAAACGACTCAAAGAGTATATTCATTTTCCTTTGCTATGTAACAAATCACCACAAAACTAGCAGCTTGAAACAACACGTTTATTATCTCACAGTTGCCACAGGTCTGGGGTCTAGGCACGGACTGAGGAGTTACTGGCAGAATTCATTTCCTTGTGGTTATACGACCGAGAGCCCCAGCTTTTTATCAGCTATTAGCTAGAGGTGACTCTCAGGCCTGTAGTCCATCAGAAGTCCCTAGTAGCCACCCACAGTTCCTTGCCATGTGGGCTTCTCCGACACTGCCACTGACTTTACCCAGCCCACAAGGAGAGCCTGCCGCTCCGGTCTACTAAGACGGGGTCTTACATAACACAGTGTAATCGTGGCAGTAATAGCCCGTCACCTTTGCCAAGAAAGTCCTGCTGTCCAGGGCTCAGGGCTGTGAATACCAGCAGGCCAGGACCATGGGGACCACCCTACATTCTATCCATCACAAAGAGGTTATTTAAAAAAAAAATTTTTTTTTTGAATACGTAGGTAATGCAAACTACATAAATGGACCCATTTCCCAGCCAACCAGTTTTCTTCCCTGGGAGGCAACAAATATAACCAGTTTCCCTCATAACTTAACCAGTGAGTGGATGTATGTAACACACGTCACATACACACATCACTCCTCACTCCCTCGGCTCTGCTCAAATGTACCAGGCCTTCCCTGAACACTCTGTAAAAACGATGCCACACGTGCATTTTTTTCCTCTTTTTTGCATAACTGGTGGCACGCTACGCAAACTCGTCTGCCCCCACTTTTGCACTGAATGTACCCGGAGATCATTCTACGTTGGTACATAAAGAGACTCATCATTGTCTTTCTGCTGCTGCATAGCATTCATTGACCGTATGGTGGATATTTAGGTCAACTCCAATCTTTTTGTAATGAAAACAATGCTGTGATAAGTATCTCTGAAAGGAGATCATGTCACTACGAGTTTTGCCTCTGCGGACAGAAGTCAGGAATCTACTGTTTCCATTACAAGTCTTGAGTCTCCTCTGATTTTCTTTAACTACGTGCACATATTACTTTGATAACTACAAACAGGGCTGTGTGACCTCTTCAGGGGGTGAGGCCGGCTACATGGGGAACCCTCTTGTCCTCACCATCATTAGAACAGGCTTCCAAGTCCCTTTTGAGCTGCCAGCGACCTCCCACTCAGGCTCTATCCTTTTCATGTCTCAGTATTTACTGAGCATCTGCTATGTGCCAGGCACTTAGAGGTTGGAGCTTCGAGAAAAATAACACGTTTTGCTTCAGGCAAAAAAAAATCCCACATCTCTCTCTCTTAATATATGAGACCGAACGTGAACACGGTTTCTCCCAGGCACTTAGGAGAGACATGGGCTTCCGATCCCAGCGGGAGCCAGAGCCACTAAGAGCAGGAAGTGCATCGGCAGCGTTTGGTGTTAATGTCCTGCTTTCGGACAGGTCCCAGGGGCAGCTTCGGGCAGCTGTGTGCTTCTTTTGTCACAGTCACCACCCCTTCTGGACCGCCATCAGCCCCTTCTGGAACACTGCCAGCCCCCCCAATGTCCCCGTTTGTCAAACTATCAGACTCTCCTCCATGAAAGCACAAGACTAGAGAGACTCTCTCTGTCTCCCTCCTTTTCTCACCTCGCCTTTCTCTGCCCTTAAGTTACAATCGCTTCTCCTTTTCTTCTTCTCATCCAGTGATTATCTTGGCTTTAGCTGTGTCCTTGAATGTCCAAAGGGGGCTGGGGGACACGAGACCCTGTGACCCTCTGTCAGCCACCTCCCTTTGGCCTGCAGCAGACAACAGAATCTAGCATTTGTGGCAGGGGGGTAGGCACACGCCTATTCTAACTGGGGCAAAAAATGAGCATTTGTCTTAGTTTTCTGCCTCAGTTTCCCCACAGTGATGCATCATGATGAACTTGGTCACCATCACAGTGACATTTCCTGAGCATCTCCTGGGCATTAGACCATTTTCTCCTCATAGCAACTCTAAAAGACGGTATTTCTACTGTCCCTACTTTATAGATAGAAGAAGTTTTACATAGGAAACCCGACCTCCGGGAGGTATAAGTAATCTGCCCACGGTCAAACAGCTCCTAAGTGATGGAGCCTGGATCTGCTTGTTTCCAGGACCAAGGTTCTAAATCTCCGTGTTGTGAGGCTCGTCCTCCACACAGGTGACGAACGTGTTTTGTTTTCTTTCTAGCAAGCAATGGCCTCATCAGTGGCCCACATTGACATCCATCTAATTACCACAACGGTCTGGGGGCAGTTTTTCCATTAGTTAAAAATCCACTCAATCCTGCTATTAACTAGCCCACATTTCTTCAGCTTGGCTGTAAGGATTTGAGACATTTCATCAAACACTTTGCTAAAATCGAGACTACACTCCGACATAAGATTTCATACAGAGTTTACCTCCCGGGGCTGCCAGGAACCCCAAACCACACGTGTCCCGTGCTGACATGCTTGGCCAGTGAGCCGGGCCCTCCCAGAAGCCAGATCACAAAGGCTGGTGGCGTTTGGCAGTGACAGTGGGCAGTGGGAGGAAGCAGAGGGCGAAGTGCGATGGCTGCTGCCAAGTGGCAGAAGTGAGCAGATTAAAATGGATCTGGAAGGTGGCTGGTGAGATGTTCTTTCGTCAGCCCAGGGCAGCAGCCTGGAAGATGGATTGAGGCCCCGGGCTCCTCTCTTCCAGCCCTTCCACCTCCTCCTCCACCTCCTCCTCCGGAGCAAAGCTTGCAAACTGAAGCCTGCAGGCGTTGGGCCAAAACCCTAAACAGGGGAGGGCCCTGGGGGAGCTGCGATAAATGAATCGCATGTAAAGCGTGCCTGGAGTGCCGTCAGAGCTCCCTAAGTGTTAGCTCCTGTTAGAGGAACAGCTATGACTCAGCTCCAAGGATTGTCCTTCAGCAAAGTGGACACAGAGACGCTGAATTTCTCAATTTGTCAAAGAAGCTGGAATTCTGTATTTCTGCTTGAAATCTCCCAATTTTTCCATGTGGGCAACTAATGCAATAAAAACAAAAACAAGTGCAAGAGTGGACCATTTGAAACCTGCCTGCCGGCCCCCTCAGGCCTGCACGCTGGGCTCTGGAGCCCGGCAGAAGCTCTGTGGCTGGAGTCCCATGACCCCCAGGGCTTAGGAAACTGGTGGTGGCCTCCGAGCCTCCCTGTGACCCACACCGCTCCACACATGGAGATTTCGGAAGCACCCAGGGGTGTTGCAGCCCCAGCTGAGCCCTTGAGCCTGACCGGAGGCCAGCCACCCCTCCGGCCTGGCCCGGAGAGCCGCAGAGTCCAGCTGGTGGCAAGGGAGAGGAGAGTTCGTGCAGATGTCTCCGGGAAGAAGCCTCGTGTGCACACGCAGCACCCAGCACGGAGCAGCTCAGCCCCGTGTGGCAGAGGGAGCAGCGGGTTCCATGTAGCATTAGAGTCTCCGGGCTTCGCCGGGCCCCCGTCTCCCCTGAGCAAAACGGGCTTGTGTTGGATCAGCTCCCTCCCACCTCTCACCTTCTCTGACGGGACCCTTTCCTCGATGTTAGGCCCTCTGTCTTAGAATCATGACTGTAGTGGGGTGCCATTATTAAAGGGGGGGTGGCCATGGTCACAGCAGATACATCAAAGTATAAACAAAGGAAGAAAAGCACAGCTCTAAAGGGGCCCAGAGAACTCCCATAGCTATATCTGCCGGTAACTCTCCCTCATGTCAACGGGGAAGAAGGGACCCCTGCAGCCACCTGGCAGCCTGTCCCTGAGCCATGGGTGGGCTGGGAGGAAACATCTCCCAAGGGATGCAGTTGTCCTTCCTCTCAGATCCCTTAGAGTTCTCAGTGAGAGGGGGCTGCTGCCTCTAGAACCTTCCCTGGGGTCTCTTCTCTCCAAAGCTCTTCCCTGCTAGGACCAGGAGAGTTCTACTAATGTATTTACGTAAAGGAATATCCCATCAGCTCCTCTTTGCAGAAACATTTCTCCTGTTTTTGCATCTAGTAACTGGGAGGGTGATGAGGGAAATGACTCAATATCATCATCATCATCATCATCATTATATGTTATTGTTTTTAACAGCTTTATTGAGGTTTGACATACAATACAAATTTAAAATATTCAATTTGGTAAGTTTTGACACACAACCACACCCATGAGGACATCAACACACTCTAAATGGTAAACATATCCATCATCCCCAAAAGTTTCCTTAGGGTTCCCTCTTCTGCCCTCATCCACAGGCAACCATGACTTTTCTGTCACCTGAGATTAGCTTGCATTTTTTTAGAGGATTATATAAATGGAATCTTATAGTATGTATCTCAAGGAGAGGAGGGCTTAGCTTTTTCACTTAGCATAATTTTTTTGAGATCCATTCACGTAGCTGCTCATTCATTCTTTTTCATTGCTGAGTGGCGTTCCACTGTATGAACGTAATTACTTTTTATTAGGCACTTGCTACATACTGGACACTATGTCAGTTAGTTAGTTCACATACATTATTTCTCTTAATCCTCAAATCCATTTGCAAAGAAGAATTGTCACCTCCACTTTGTCGTTGAGGCAAGCAAGGCTCAGAGAAGTTAAGTATCTTTCCACAGGTCACACAGCAGGTAAGTGGAAGACCCAGGATTTGAACTGAAATCTCGCTGAGCTTTGCTGCCTGCGCAACTTTCTCTCTGAGGTCCTGCCATCCCAGGTGTCCCAGTCTCCTCAGCGGGAAGACGCCTCTGACCTTCTCTTCCAGCCTCACCCCCACAGGCTCTGGAACACCGTGGGAAAGTCTGGCCACCTTGGCCCACTGTGGGACTCTTTGCGCGTTGACAGTGGCGGGCAGGACGTCAAAAGAAAGGGGCAGGAACACCCGGAGGCGTGAACCCCTCTGCTCTGCATCCCCCACCCCCACTGTTTGCAGAGGAAGATTTTTAATAGACTCAACTTGTTTTTGTGCTGAGGTGGAACACGCTCCCTGAGCCTATCAATAGAACAAGGCAGAAGGGTGACCAGGCGGCAGATTGCAGGGGTGGGTGGAGCGGCTCCTCAGTCGTGCTTTGGCTGGTGGTGAGAGACTCGGCTGCTGCAGGCGCCGGCGTCTCCCCTTCCCCTCCATCCCCTCGGCGCGCTTGAACCGAGCTTCCTCATTCACAGTCTGCCTTTTCCAGCGTTCCCAGAGATCCGCAAAGGCCCCTGGGAGTGAGGCTACAGGGTGAATGAACGAACACAAGGAAGTTTGTCCCTTTAGGCCTCAGGCCCCCCGCTGAGCATCCCGGAGAGCAAGCTCTAGCCTCAGGGTGACCTCTCCAAGGGCCCTGCAGAAAGGCAGGAATCACAGACTTAGTGGACAAGTGACCCGCCCTGCACCCCGCCTGCCTCCCCTGAAGCTAGGCAGCGGGGCGGTATCTTCCATCTGTCTGTCTCTCCTTGCTCCTTCCTTGGGGAAGAGTTCCTTTTCCCAAGACAAAAACCTCTCGATTCTGCTTCCTCTCCACACAGTCTCTTTCTTATTATCAAACTTCCTAAGTTATTTCCTCAGAGGCCTCCCCGCCCCATGAGTTGGGTTAAACTCTCCAACAGTCTTCTCCAAGAGTCCTTTCTGTAGCGGGCATCCTACATGTAATTCCCCATCAGAAAAGCATCGCGCCCATGGGGCTGGGGAGCAGGGCCTCACCCACCACGGTCCTTGTCATTTCCCCCAACACCCAGCACAGTGCCTGCATCTAGCAGATGCTCGGCAGGTAATTAATTTCTTGAAATAAAGTTTTAAAACTTGAAAAATTAAACAATGTATCTTTAGAGATACATATATTTAGTAAAACGATAAGGAAAAGCAAAAAAATTATATACTCAAAATTAAGATGGTGGTCACACCCATTAGGAGGGCTAGTATAAAACAAAACAAAACAAAACAAACAGAAAATAACAAGTGTTGGTGTGGATGTGGAGAAACTGGGACCTTTTGCATTGCTGGTGGGAATGTAAAACGGTACAGCCACTGTGGAAAACCATATGGCAGTTCCTCAAATTCTAAATTGCATTTGATCCACTTCTGGTTATAGAAAAAAAAAAGAATTAAAAAGCAGGAATTCGGATATTTCTATGTCGATGTTCGTTGCATATTATTCCCAATAGCCATAAGGTAGAAACAACCCAAAGGTCCGTCAATAGATGATTGGATGAATGAAATGTGGTATATGCATATAATGGAATGTTATTCAGCTTTATAAAGGAAGGAAATTCTGACACGTGTTACCACATGGATGAACTTGGAAGACGCTGTGTTGAGTAAAATAAGCCAGTCACAAAAGGACAAATATTCCATGAATCCACTTATATGCAAAATCTAGAGGAGTCTGATAGAAACAGAAAGTAGAATAGATATTACCGGGGGTTGGCCGGAGGGGAGAATGAGGAGCTATTATTTAACTCAACATATTTAACTTCAGTTTGGGATAATGAAGAAGTTTCGGAGATGGATGGTAGTGATGATTGCACAGGGATGCGATTGTACTGAATGCCCCTGAACTGTACACTTAAAAATGGTTCTCATGGCAAGTTTCGCGTTATGTATATTGTACCGCATTTTCAAAAACAAGATGGTGGTCACCGCAGGGGGAGGCTGCCAGCTGTCCTAGTGGGTGAGCAGTCTATCACACTTGTTCTGATCGTCACCTATATCATCCAGCCATAGCTGCCTCCTCTGTAACCACACACGCATGTTATGTGTATTATTTCATGGATTCTAGCACACTGGCTCAAAACATTTCATCTCTCTGAAATCGGGACGCATCTCACCACCAAGGTGATAAGAAGAACATAACCTCGTGCCATGATTCATTTGGTCGGCTGTTTTCTTTGTCTGTGGTGCACATAATAATGATGCTTCCAACAATCAATGGTGCCTCAGGGTAGATGAAATATAAGGTATGTATTTGTAAGTAAAAATATGTCATAACAAATTTTTAAATAACAGCTTTATCAATATATCATTCATACACAATACAATTGGATTAGACAGAAAAAGAAAACGAGGGAATGGGGGCAGTGGTGTGCTAGTCAATGTTTATCAGCCCAAGGAAAAACATCCCGATTTGTACGTTTTCCCATTTCTTTGGTGTACGTACTCCACCTTCAGAGGTTTTTAACTGCCAGATTGATGTTGGAGTTGGAAGAGATGCATCCAGTCGGCCCTCAAGAGCCAGCGTGAGCCAGCTTCAGCAGACCAGGAGAGAGGCCTGGGGCTGTCTCTCCCACTCTGCCCACCCTCAGTCCTGGCAGGAGCTGAATCCCCCCGGGAGCGCAGAGCCTCTCAGACCACTCTAGCTCTGACAAGATGCTGATCTACCATCCCCTCCTCCTACCTCGTCACGCTGGGAATGGCTCCTCAGTGACGCTGGTCCCTGTGTGCCTCACTATCCCTAGCCGATTACCTTTCCCTGCTCCCAACTCTTCGTTCGTTAATGGTTTTCAAAATCCCTGCGGAATATACCTCCTGTTTCCTGTGGGACCTGGACTTGTCGTATAGGAGGGTCGCCCCTTTTTACAGAGTGCCCAGGGACAGCTTTCTGCCACTGTAACGCGAAAGCAGAGAATGACGAGTGAGAAGGAACTTGTACATCGCTCTGCTGCCCCGTCTCCGGTTTCGCCATCCCCAAGCGTGGTGACCATCTTTCTCATATGTGATTGATCTCCTGCTGTGCCAGTTCCTGTCCTTGCATGTATCCAAAATCATGTGTTGAACTGTACAGAATGGAGACCATCTATTGCTTTTGTTTTGATCTCTAAAAAAGTGTTCCTTTTTCCTGTAAATTTCACTAATGTGCGTTCATTCCTCGTTTGAATCTTCCATTGGGCCCATGCCCAGTGAGCCAGTGCTAGCAGGAGCTGGTAGAAAGTCCTAAAAAAAAAAAAAAAAAAAAAAAAAACCCACAGACCTCTTAGGAAAATTGCTGGATTTTGGACCAGAGTGGATAATTTACATATATTTAGAAGAAGAATTCAAAAGCCACTAAATACCAGCCTGGGAAATAGAAATCAGAACAATTTGCTCCGATTGTATTTAAACTCAAGGTGAAGGCCAAATCAGTGACACAGCATCCTGAAGTTTTGCCATCTTATAAAGCGAATACCACCAGTATTCCTGCCAGGGTCTGAGAAGGCAACATTCATGATGATTCTGTACCCCCATCCCCAGGCTGTGATCCAGCGGGAAGGCTCCTACACCAGGCTGTGATGTCCACACTCTCATCACCAGCCAAGTGGGCACCTTGCATCCGATCGATCAGTCCTTCTGCAGAGGTAAAGTTGGCTTGGTAGAGTGAATGGATTCTTTTTGGAGAAGATTAGGATGAGGGTTGGGATTTGGGTTGAGGTTTGTGGCGGTCAATTTTATGTGTCCATTTGGCTGGGTCACTGTACCCTGATATGTGGTCAAACATTATTCTGAATGTTTCTGTGGGTTGTTTTAGGATGAAATTAATATTTAAATCAGTGACTTTGAGTAAAAAGGATTGCCCTCCGTAGCGTCGGTGG
This sequence comes from Eidolon dupreanum, assembly GCA_028627145.1. Classification (NCBI taxonomy): domain Eukaryota; kingdom Metazoa; phylum Chordata; class Mammalia; order Chiroptera; family Pteropodidae; genus Eidolon; species Eidolon dupreanum. Next base: position 8,933,894 of record CM053516.1, on the reverse strand, counting down.
CCAATTGGTTGACAGTCTGAATAGAACAAAAGGTTGCTCTTCCCGAGCAAGAGAAAATTCTGCCAGGCACTTTGGACTTGAGCTGCAACGTTGGCTCCTCCTGGGCCTCCAGCCTGAGAGCCCATCTTGCAAACGTTGGACTTGCCAGCCTCCATAATTGTATGAGCCAATTCCTTACAACTTCCTTTGTACACACACATCCAGTTGGTTCTGTTTCTCTGAAGATCCTGCCAAATACGTAGTTGGGGTCGTGACTGTGTGAAGGGTTAAAGTTAAGGTTAGGATTAGGGCAGGGGTTATAGTTAGGGTTGGGATGAGGGTTAAGATTAGAGGAAGGGCAAGAGTTAGGGTTAGAATTGAGGTTTGGGTTGATGCTGAAGTTGAGGTAAGGGATAGAGCTAGCAGTCAGGCTAACACTAGGGTTCTAGTTAGAGTCTGGATGAGAATTAGGGTTGAGTTGAAGTTAGGGTTAGGGTTAAAGTTAAGATAAGGATCAAGTGGGTTTAAGGTTGAGATTAGCATTAGTGTTAAAGTCATAATTGGTGTATGGTTAGAGTTAGGGATGGGACACTCGGATGGGGTGTTAATCTAGTCATGATTTAAGATGGATGAAGGGGATTCTAGAGGTGAGTTGGAGGAGTGTACTGGCAGCTGAAAACCTTACTTACTCCTGCTCCCCCTCTCAGATTATCTCCTAGACATATTTTCTTTGGCTTACAGCTTTGAACTTTAGGATTCTTCTGTAAAATCACAGGGATTAGCAGTGGAAATTTTATCCTGCTGGGAAAACTTAACCCAACTCCTTGGGGCAAGATCTGCTACCCTAATATCTAATCTCCCTTTCTTTATCGTGACAGAATCCTGATTTTATTGGGGATTTCTAGCAATGCCTCAGCGAAATTTCCATTGGCAGAGTCTTTTACAGCTGGATGTGGCCTGATGACTATATCCTGGTCCTTGAGACATGAGAAGAGATGGGTGGGACTTCTAGCATATCTCCTTTAAAAAGAGATCATGCCCCACTCCCCATCTCTTCCTTTTTCCTGCAGCCTTAGATTAGAGTTTAAGAATCGGATGGATCTGATCTCAAAAGCTAAGCAGGGTCGGGCCTGGTTAGTACTTGGATGAGAGACCACCTAGGAAGACCAGGTGCTGTAGGTGTGAAAAAAAAAAAAAAAAAAAAGAACCAGCTGGCGCATCCTGTCACCTTGGGCTGCCTAACCCAGGACTGCTTTTGCAATAAGAGAGAAATCAACTTTTCTGAGCCTCTGTTGTTGGGGTATTATGGTTTATGTGGTTGAGTCAGACCCTGATTAACACAGCCCCAGAGCACGAGGTTACCCCCTTCCCTAGATGCATGACAGGCGCCCTGTGCCTCTGCCATGAGCGCATTTAATCCACGGTCCTGTGAGCACTTGTCCATGTTTTCTTTCGTGTGTTCCTACATGACTCTGAGGCACTGGACAGCAGGAACCTAAGACTCCAGCCCATGCAGTGTCCGGTCAGTAACCTACATAGGGTCCTTAATGTCCTCATCTTTGTCATTAAATGTGAAACTTGTTCCTGGCTTCCTGGGTCCATGTGCTTTGTGCACCCTCAGAGCCACTTCTGGACGAGAGGCCTGGAGGACAGGACAGCCTTTTGCCCCTGGCCAGCTCTGCAGAGGGCACCATGCCTCTTTGTTTGGGGTGGCCAGCCGAGGAGAAAAGCAATGATCTGGGCAAATTCTGCCCACAGTGAAGACTTTTGCTAAATGCGGTGACCACAGTAACATTTGAATTGCCATGACCAGCCCCCTGAGAAGCTGCTGGGACAGGAGGCAAACTAGACACCCTTCCTGTAGTGTTGAGATTAAAGGTAAACTGAGGAAGAGCTGCCTCAGTCTTGGCTGGTGTTTGCCCAAGACTGTATGCCCAAGCAGTGTTCACCTTCTGTTTCCCAACTGCCCATTCAGAGATATTGAATAACTATTATTATTATTATTAAGGCTTACAATATGACAGACTCTGTTCTGAGCGCTTTATCTGGATCATCTTATCTAACTGTTACTATAACCTTATGAAGTAGATATTATTTTCCGTATTTTACAGAGGGTAACTGGCACAGAGATGTTAAGTAATGAGCCTGAGGTCACAGAGCTTGTAAAGGGTAGAGCTTGGATTGGAACCCGAGCAGTCTGAGACCTTCAGCATAAGGCAGTCTGAAGAACAATGCTCTACTTCCTCCTGACACAACCCATTCATTCAGCAAACAATACTAGTTACTATCTGCCCAGCTCTTTCTAGGAGCCAGGCTTTATACCAGTGGTTCTCAGCTAGGGGCGATATTGCCCCATAGGGAACATGTGGCAATGTCTGGAGACGTTTCTGACTATCACCACTGTAGTGTGGCACTGAGTAGGTAAAGGCCAGAGACCCTACTAAACACCTCGCAATGCACAGCACGGCCCCTACGAATTAAAGAACTACCCAGCCCAAAATGTCAGTGGTGCCAAAGCTGAAAAATTCTACTCTATCCTGCACTTTTCACATTTTCTAATTCAATCCTCACAAAAAACCCTATGAGACGATTGTCATTATTACATTTTACAGGTGAAAAAAAAAATGAAGGCTTAGACTGGGATTAAGTAATTTGCCCAAAGTCACTTAGCAAGTAGATAGGGGTGATGATTCATCTCAGGATATGTTGGATTTCTAAACACTCTGTGTCCATGCACTTTGCTACTTGATTTGCACACTGTATTCAGTTTCCTATGGTGTAACAAATTACACAAACTTGGTGGCTTAAAGCTACAGAAATGCATTCTTTCCGAGTTCTGGAGGCCAGACATTTGAAATCTGTATCCCTGGGCCGAACCCAGGGCGTCAGCAGGGCCAAGCTCCTGCCCGAAGGTCTAGGAGAGAATCCACTCTCAGCATTCCTTGTCTTGTGGCTACCTCACTCCAATTTTCAAGTGCTGGTGGGACTGCAAAATGGCGCAGCCACTTTGGAAGACAGTTGGCTGGTTTCTTATAAAATTAAACATACACTTACCATACGAGCAATCGTGCTCCTTGGTATTTTACCCAAAGGAGTTGAAAACATGTCCATACAAAAACCTCTGATGCCAGAGCAGGAAGCTGCAGAGGGGACCAGGGCTTGAGCAAGTATTCCGAGAGAATCCATTCCCACTCTCCTGATCACAGCTTAAATATATAAAGAGAAAAGCATGCCATCTCAGAGTGGAATGCTGTCTTCTGTTTGAATTGTCACGTCCCCCAGCCTAGTATGACCTCAGAGTGGATTTTGTGATGTTAACTATGCCTGAGACCCCCACATCCAGTCAAGTGGAGCCCATCTTATACCCACGCTCAATAGAACCATGTGAATTCCCCTCCTCCCCAGGCTCAACCCCTTTCTGGCTTTGGCTAGGGCTAGGGCTGAAAGTCACAGTCTGAAGGTTGGGGATCACCGTTACCACTCCCTCCTCTTCTTTCCACTGAAAGTCGCTGGATATTCGGTCTAGCCATAGACTAAGAAAGAACAGAAGTCATGTTCCCTCAGGATATTCTGGATAAAAAGGAGGGATTCAGCAGTGTTTGCTGGCAATAGAATAAGAAAGTATATCTCAACAACTGCACTGTTCAATACAGCAGTCACAAGCCATAATGCCTATTTACTGAATTGAAATGAGGTAAAGTTTAAAATTTAATACTCACGCTAGCCACATTTCTAGCACTAGGGAGCCATACGTGGCTACTAACCACTGCACTGGCTAGGCAGAACATGAAATCGAGCATTTCCACCGTCAGAGAAAGTTCTAGTGGCCAGCAATTCCACTCCTAGGTTTATATCCTAGAGAAAGCTTCACACCTATGTTCCAAAGAAACTAGAAGGATCCTTATAGCAAAATAATTAGTAATAGCAAAACTCTGGAAACAGCCTAAATGCCCATCAGATGCATAGTATACGGGCTACACTAGAGATTAACAACAGTTATATATATTGGCAGGGATAACACTCACGTAATGTTAAATTTTTAAAAAGCTAGTCTTCATCAACAGACAAATGGACGAACAAAATGTGTTATATCTATACCATGAAATGTCATTCAGTGATAAAGAGGAATGAGGTATCAATACATGCTGCGATATACATGAACCTTGAAAATAGTCCACTGCGTGAAAGAAGTCAATCCCGAAAGACCATATATTGTCGGATTGTATTCATATGAAAGGTGCAAATAGGTAAATTCTATTTGCTCCATCCTATAGACAGAAATTAGTGATTGCTTAGGGCTGGGTTGAGGCTAAGGATGGGGAGAGTAATAACTAGAGTTTGCTTCTGAGGTGATGAAAATGCTCTAAAAGTGACTGTGGTCATGGATGCACATAACTGTGAATGTACTAAAAAGCATTAAAATGTGCATTTTAAAGGGGTGAATTGCATGGTATGTGAATTACATCTCAATAAAGCTGTTTTAAAATAAAATAAAATATTGAAAAAGCAAGTCACAGAATAACATATATGATATACAATTGACCTTTCAACAATACGGGAGTTAAGGGTACTGACTGATACCCCCCACCCGTGTAGTCAAAAATCCATGCAGAAATTTTAACTCCCCCCCGCCCCAATTTAACTACTAATAGCCTACTGTTGACTAGAAGCCTTACTGATAACATAAATAGTCAATTCACACATTTTGTATATGTATTATACCTTGTATTCTTATGATAGGTAAGCTGGAGGGGGAAAAAACATTAAGAAAATCATAAGGAAGAAAAAATACATTTGCAATATGTATTTTAAAAAGTCCTCATATACGTGGACCCATGCAGTTCACACCCATATTGTTCAAGGGTCAACTGTAGTCCGTTTATGGAGCAGTTCAAAAACAAGACCGAATGATGTATTGTGTAGGATACATTATTTGGCAAAACTGTAGGGAAAACAAGGGAATGAGAAACACAAAATCCATGAGAATGGCTACCTCTGGGGCAGAAAGGACGAAGATGTGGTCACGGAGGTGGACACGGAAGCCTTCAACCGTGTTGGGAATTATCGTTTCTTAAGCGAAGTGCCAGGTCACAGAAGTTTGACAACTCTGACATCAGAATGTCAGCCAGCAGCAGTGATAACGTAGCTGTCATTGCCTGAGAAATACCTTCACCGATTCTTCAACTTTTATTTTCCTTTCGGTGTATGCAAAAATTTCACATGACATAAATCGAAGTCTGAAAGACCTTTCAATAAGTATAATATAAAAAAAAAAAAATGTCTGGGTGGCCAGAAGACTACAAAAGAGAGAGAAGAGAGATGCAAAAGCCAGCCGTGCCGAGTGAGACTGGAGATTTGGGAGGGGGAGATGAGGGTAGCATTCCAGAGAATGCCAGGGATGGAATTAGGAAGGCACAAAAGGGGTGACGAGAAGGAAGGCTGGGAATTAGAGTCAGATCCTCCTCAATGCCCTTCAAGAGATTCGAGTACATGGTGCAATAATTACTCTTCAACTATTTCCTCTCTGGTTTGTTTTTTTTTTTAAGTGCTTCTTCAGACGTGACCCAGCTCCAAGGTCAGAACTGTGTTGCCGAGGCTTCACCAGGGTTGCCTTGGGCAAGTGGCTTTTATTTAATATTGATTAATGTCTATCTGCCTCTTAGGAAAAAAAAATAATCAAGGGCCCGAAGTGAAGCAAGTCCATTTAATCTCTCTGAATCTCATTGTCTTCATCTAGCAAATTGGGCTCCTGAGGTGAAGTGTCCAGCTGACCAGGTGACCAGGTGGGGAGGCTGTGAAGATGAAATGAGAACCCAGGTCGAGCACCTGGGACCGAGCAAAGCCCCAGAGATGTGCGTTCCCATCCTCCATAAATACCTGTCACTGTTTAGTGGAATCACGTAACTGTTTAAAGGGAGATATGGGGGTAGAAGCACCCTGAAAGCGAAAGCCCTCTGTAAGGGCTTGAGGTTCTCCCTGTCTTTGTGACTGCTTTGACATGCTTTGCAGACATGAAGTTGACAAAGGAAATAACAACTTGTAATAACAGCTTGTCCAAGAAATTTCAGGTATTTTATGCCTTTCCTGAAGCTCTAAAGGCTGGGAGAAAAGGAGGGTAGGAGGGAGGCATTTTTAGTCCCTGTCCCTTAAAGGTGGTGGCAGGGAGAGGGAGGGATGACTCACTGTTCTCTGCCTCTACCTGAAAGGCCCAGGCTCAGGGAGGAGGGACCAGTGGGGTTCCCGTGGGCGGGACATCGGCCCACGTATTTGGACTCAGGGAAGGTGAGGGCTCTTTGCGCCACTCAGCGCATCCTGACAGTCAGGACACCAAAGCTGTAATTACCAGGGTTTACTGTTAATAGTAAAACAAGGCCGTGGTCAAGGCTGCCAGGGCCCTGCCCCTCCACCTGCAGGGCTGCTCTGTCAAGTGGGGAACCAGGCAGAACCTGAATGGCACCCTCGCCATTGACCCAACAATGAACTTTTCTGGGAAAACTTCTCAACCCAGCTGACAGTCCACTTGCGGTTCATCGAGCTGGTTGTGAAAACCGTCAGAGGCCCCTGGAGAGACATAGGTACCTGCAACCCTTAACTGTCCTTTCTTTAGGGCCCAGGGTCCAAGACAGGTGTGAAATGAGGTCTAAAGTTGATCTGCACCCGGTGTGCCTACAGCTGGCGTATTTCTGCACAGGCTTTAAGAGTCACTTCTATGTCTTCCCACCTATCCTCAAATCTTGCCCTCCCTCAGTCCTAAGAAAAGCATGCCTTTGTCCCACCTGCCTGACAGCCTCTTTTGTGAATCCCGAGCACGAATTCCAAATGTCACCTGAGGGGAGCGCAGCCTTATTTGAACCTGTCACTGTTTCCTGCTCAATCACCTCCCTAGCCACCTACACTTACCTGCTTTTAAAAATGTACTTAAGGAATTTCTCATTTTCTCCAGAGATTTCCTCTACTCCTTCTAACTGGACTTATTTATTTGACTTTTCTTAAAAGTCTGATGGGCCTGGAGTCAGGGTCTGGTCCAGGCCTGGCTCATCAGTGTTCCTTTCCTGCCCAGCTGTGTCCACGTTGCCCATGTCTGCAGTGGAGAATGGTGGCAGGCGGCAGGCGGGCCAGTGGGCAGCCCTGCCTTGACCCCACACCCTCTCTTCCCCACCAGCTCAGGGGGGACCTCGCTGATGCTATCCCAGTGGGCACTGCACAGCCAGCATCTCATACTACACGCACCCAGCTCCCAGAACAGATAACATCATCTAACAAAACACGAAGCTGAAATCGCCCCAGCCTTCCCCTGGAGTTCAGGGCATGAAGAAAGATGCATCCCAGGCTTGTTAAGCTGCCCTGAGTTAGCCAGAAGGGCCTGCCCAGGGCTGGAGTCGAGAATTCCAGGGGAGAGTCTGCCCTGGGCGCATTGTTACACATCTTCCCTCTCCCCACCCCCGACCCCACCCTCAGGCCTCAAAGCACCGCAGAAATGCTGGCTCCAAGCCCCTGGAAAGGCTTCTGCGAAGATAACCGGGATTGTCAAAATGAGATGATGGAAGTGAGGCTGCTGAAAAGAAAAGCGCCCGGCACAGGCGGGCTGCTGCTGGTGTGAGGGGTGTTACTACCATCATGAAGGTAAAATGCTCTGCAGGCCTCCAAACTAGCAGGGGAGAAGTAAAAGTAGCCCTACGGTGCGCCACCTTCCTCCTGAAGCCCTAACACCGTCAGAAACGGAAAAGGCGGTTTTAGAGCGAGATACTTTGGTTTTTCTGTCAAGCTTGGAAGTCCCGATAACATGACGATTGTGTAGTCATGCTATATTTTCATATCTCCTTATGGTGTCACAGAGGCAGTGATGAATAAGTGTTCACTGGCTTGCTAACGAAGGATGATATACAGTAGCTGAAGTCTTTCTATATTCACGTTGCCCACACAAGGCAGCTAAGCTAATTGCTGTGGCCACAGGACACAGGACAGAGTTTCATGGACTATAAGTTACCGCAGCTCCTACCCCACTCTCTTGAAAAAAGTACCCAGAAAATGTCCAAATGTCTCCTAGACAGTCTTACCACCTGTTCACTTATCAATTGACACCTTGGCCAACCGGTTTGTGTAGTCAGATAAAAAATAGAAAATTGTTTTTTGAATGGGTCCACTCAGCTTGTTATCACAGTTACTGTCACCTAGATCTAAGAGTCACAATCATGATCATAATAATATTACACATTTATACTTAGCTACATATTTTAACGTATTATTTGGTTATTCAGTTTGGGAGGTCCATATGTCCTTAATCCACCAGGAGTGACTAGGCCTTGGCAAACTGATTTAACTGAAATTCCGAAGGAATCAACTCAAGGAAACAGATGATTATTTATTAATTTAGAATGAGAAATATGGCATTTAATATTTAATTGACAAGAAGATCAGAGAACTCACATTGTCCATTCTGAACATTGCATTAAGAAGGTCATTGGTAAATATGAAATGAAACTAATGGTCTTAGATAGTCACGTTCTTTATTTTCATCAGATTGGAATAACAGATGACTCATGCTTGTCCCGAGGTCAGATGGTCATTTCCACAGGTCAGAGCACCGTCTCCAACAGGCAGAGCCACAGACTTCATAAAAAATCCTTACATAGTCACATAGCAATTCCCTTCTCTACCTCCTTCTCTGCATATGCAAATTGTTTTCCCCATTCAAGGCCAGTTTCAACAAAAGACTCAGAAGAGGATCATCTAGAACCCATCTCTGTTGGAGACTGCTGATTGTTCACCCAACACCTGACGACTCTAACGTAGTTTGGATGTCACGCTCTCCCCCCTCAGGACCACGTGCTTCAGGGGACGTCGAACCTCCACCAGCATTAGGAGTAGGTCTGATTAACTTCAGGACACTCTCACAGCCTTTGAAGTGATGGATTCCAGAAAGGGCATGTGACCTAACATAAACCCACAAAGTGCACGGCTTCCGGGAAGTTTGCTTCACATTCTTCCTGTGAACATTCTCCTGCTTGACCAGGAAGCTGAATTTGGGCTACCATCTTACACCAGGCTGAAGACAAAGCCAAGCACCCAGACAAGGGCTAAGAGAAACAGCTGGAGGTTCTGGAGGATGTCCACCCAGACCTCCTCCCCACCCTAGGGCCTGAGCAAGCAGGAAGATAGCTGTCTTTATGGTTTAAGTGAGCCAAGCTATGTTTATTGCTTGTAGCCACAGGCAACCTGGCTGAAACTTTCCCTCCTTTGAGAAATATTTGGAGAGACAGGCGTGTTTGTTTGGTATCCAAGGACAGAGCATAATAAGCTCATCTTCTTTAACAAAGTTATTTGATTAGACTCCAAACCAACTAAAACCCTCGCAACAAAATTCCTAATTAGCTAACTCATAAACTTTATTTCCTCCCATTTATAAAGGCTTTCCGAACTCAAGAGACAGAGAAAGGAGGAAAAGGCGAGGTAATAAGACTAGTGCTGAGGAGAGTTTGTTTGAAAGTTTACATAGGACAGCTTAGCCATTGGGTTGGACTATCACACCAGCCTACGGGTAGCTCACAAATGACAGATTTGGGGAGCTCACGAGTGGGGCAGGTCTTCTCTAGGCCTGGGCTGGGGTTCTGCTGCTCTCTGTGGGGTAAAATGGGGAAAGGTGGCAAGAGTTATGTTGTTCTAAAAAACTGGCCAAAGACAGCCCCCATGGCACCCAGAGCCTCATCTCCCTGTCTCCCCAGAGAAGACTGCTTCAACCTTTCTTGGAAGCACAGAATCATAAGATATGAAAATTCCCCAAAATACCTTTAAAATACTGTAATGCAGAATGCAACGGAGAAACAGGGTAAAACAAAGCTGGCTCAACAGTATAGAAGTCAAATCTGGAAAGAAACTTTCATTTCATTTCTTAAAAACATTACATGAGACTTTCTAGGACATTCAGCCAGAAGCTTCCCCCGATTCTACCATGACATGTGGCCTAGAAAAGAGAAGACATAGAGAGGACACATGTGAACAGTGGCCTTGTAGACCAATTGCTGACTTGCTGTGTGGCCCCAGGAGGCAGGACTAAGCCCAGGACAGGATCCTCCCAAGCTTTCTTCTCTCAGTCTCCTGCTATCTCCCCCAGACCACCTCCCAACTCTCTGGCTGGGAAAACAGCTTCTTTGTGATTGGTATTCAGCAGGCAAAGTTCTTGGTTCACACAACGACAGTAGATAGTAAAAACGGATTCCAGAGCAAAGTCTGAGGTGAGCCCTTGCCGGTGCCTTCCTGCCATCAAGGGAGAGGAGTTTCTCTAAGCGAACAGAAGGTTCTTAAAGGGAGAGAGAAAGCAAGTGTGTTTATTCTTCAATGGTGAGAGGCAGCTTACTAAAAGATTAGGGCCTTGGATGAAGTGGATTCTCCTGCCTTGGGAACAGCCTCGGACAGGTATAGACACCACCATAATCCCTCTCTGCAACCTTCACAGCCAGGTTGCGAGCTCTCCAGTGCCCCTCAGCCCCTGGCCAAACCCCATCGATGGCTGCAAATGCACTGTGGCCACCAGAACAGCCCGCCTAGACCAGGGAGAGTCCAGCTTTGGTTTGGGGATTTTTTTGTTTGTTTGTTTGCTTGGTTTTGTTTTTGTTTTTAAAAGCCATTTTTTTTCTCCTTTTTCTTTTTAAAGACTAACGATTTCTTCTTTTAATTAAAACATATACATCTTCAACTTTCTTTTTCAACTCTGAGCAAGGAAAAACGGCAAAAAAAAAAAAAAAGGAATTCTACCACTTGTCAACAACTAGAAATGAATGTAACAAGAATTGGGCAAGACCCTAAAACATAGTGAAGGACATAAAGGCTGGGACCCATGAACTATTATGTCATGTCTTTGGATAGGAAGACTCACAACAATGAAAAATACCGATTCTCCAAAATTTAATTTATAAATCTGATTTGATCCAATGAAAACATCACTCTTCTCTTTAGCAGACAAGCTGACTATAAAGTTTCTATGAAAAAAAGAATGAATAAGAATATCTAGGAAAATGCTGAAAAAGAAAAAGCAATGATGGGAGACCAGGCCTACCAGCTGTTAAAACACATTGTAAAATTTCAATAATTAAAACAACCTGAACAGACAGACCACTTGGAACAGAAAAGAAAAGTTTTAAATAGGCCCCAAAATATAAGAATTTTGTATATGGTAAAAGAGGCCCTCAGATCGATGGGAGAGAAGATGGACTATTTAATATGTAGAGCTGAGAAAACTAGGCTGTCATCTAGACTGGGAGGCATGCCTCACACGACATGGCAGTGTAGACCAGGATGAATTCCAAATTGATAGCTATTTAAATGTTTAAATGAAAGAAAGCAAAGAGACGTGAAGGAACCACAAAATTACATATCCTGGACCCAGTTCATCCCCCAGTCCCCCACCCCCTGCTCCAGGCTCTCCCACACCTCCCATCCCCCACCCCCCCCCACCCCCGCCTCTGCCCCCCTCCCTGGGCTGGGCTCTTGCTCCATGAAGAACACTGGCCGCTGGTGCCATGGCTTTGTTCCCTAAAAATGCCACTGTCTCAGTTTCCAGGGAAAGGACCAGGCTCTGGCATGGCCTCCACGGTGACACCACAGTAGGAAACAGCACTGTGACAAATGGGGACAACTCAGCCAAACACCAGGAGCTTCTGACTCCTCTGATTCCAGATTCAGATAATCATGTAGGGTGTGAGATTCTACTGGCCAGAGAGACTAACACAACCCAGAAGTCCAGAGCAACCACACCACTTGGGACCAGGTTGGACCCATGAGAGAAGAGAGACAGGAAGGGGTAGGTAGATCATGCCTCTCCCTTCCTCCTGCAGGGGGCTTTTTAAAGCATGATGGTAAAGACCCTTTGGAGGTGAACTGCTCTATTTCTTTTGAAGCTGCAGCCAGCTTGATCACATGGTACCCTGCACGTGCCTTCTTGCCTCCCCTTCCTCATAACCCTTTAGTCTCCCTCTTGCTGTCCTGGGATTGCATCTCCCCCTAAAAACATTGTACAGCTTTGCCTCATACTGTGTTCTCTAAAGAACCTGAGCTAAGACATAAGAGAAGAAAGCATGGTAGACTTCCTTTGTAATTTTGAAGTGAGAAAGCCCTTTTATCTACAACTGAAATTCTAAGAGTCATAGAAAAGATTGACAAACTCAAATACACAAAAGTAAAAATTTTCTGCATGGCAAAGAATACCATAAGCTAAGGCAAAGGCAAACAAACTAGGGGAAGTAATTGCAGTTCCTATCTCAGACAGAGGGTCAGTCTTCCTAATATATAAAGACCTAGAAATTAATAAAACAAAGACACAACTCAACAGAAAAGTGGGCAAAAGATATTAATAGATGATTCACAGAAAAAGAAGTACAGATGGCTCTTGAGCATGTAAAAGATGATCAACCGCATACATAACAAAAATGCAAATTAAATCCTCAGCAAGAAATACATTAAAAATGCTCATAACAATATTAGGAAGACAAATAACTCAATAAAAATGAAAAAGAGATTTGAAAAGACACTTAACGAAAGATTACAAATGGCCAATAAGCACATGAAAAGATACTCAATATCATTAATCACCAAGGAAATGCAAATTAAATCTATGATTAGATACCACTATATACCCACTAGAAGGGCTAAAATATAAAAGACAGTAAGAAGTGGTGATGAAAATGTGTGAAGCTTTAAAAAAAGAAAATGTGACGCTATTAGAACTCTTTGTTGATGGAAGCATGAAAAGACGCAATTACTTTGGAAAGCAATTGGTTATTTCTTACCAAATTAAACATATGTGTTTTATATTACTCAGAAACTTTAGTTCTTAATAATTACTAAAAAGAAATTTTTAAAAATATTATCACAAAGAGATATATTTGTACATGAATGTTTATAGCTGCTTTATCCATAATAGTCCCAAATTGTAAATATATGAATGTTTTTCAACATATGAATAAGAAACAAAACATCTATTCAATGTAATACCACCTCACAATAAAAAGGAATGAGCTGTTGATACAGGCCACATCATGGATGAATCTCGAAATCATGCTTAGCAAGAGAAGCCAGTCATAAAAGAGTACATATTGCATGATTTCATTTCTACAAAATTCTAGAACAGGCAAACTGATAAATAGTGATAAATATTGGTGGAGTGGTTTCCTGGGACAGAATGGGGAGGGTATTGATTAGCAAAGAGCAGAAGTGAGCCCTTTGGGGTGATGAAAATGTTCTATGTGCTGATTGGGAATGTTACTTGCATGGATGTCAAGTAACATTTGTCAAAACTCTTTGAAGTGTACAATTAATACGAGTTCATTTTATCAGATGAAAATTATAGCTTAATAAAGAAGATTTTAAAATCATATTGAGATACACTTTACCTATCAGATTGACAACATTCTGCATTTGATCTTAGCCAAAAGGCCGAGAAGCGATCAAAATTCTGAATTTTGTATGTGTGTGTGTGAGTATGTTTCAAAAAAAATGATCTTTTATTATTACCAGCAGGAGCATCCTGCATGGGGTGGTGGGTACACAGGATTCAAGGTACATGTGGTCTTTGAGGAGAAGGTGAGGATGGAAGGCTGGAAGGAGGGGCGGGTGTGGAGGCCAGCTCCAAGGGCTCTGCAGATACACTTCTGGGAAGGGTTAGAAGAGTCATGGCAAGCTCTCACCGTGCTGCCAATAAAATTAAGAAATTCTTGGAACTCTAGCTGCCCATTACAGTTGATGTCCAATTTCTTCATCAGGCGGTCAAGGACACCAGGGTCCTTCTGGCTCTTTGTGAAGGCAGCCAGGTCTGTATTCACGAAGGTTAGGAACTCAATCTTGGAGAGATTGTATTTGTTACTGTCCTTTCCAGCGGATTTCTGGAAAACATTGATCAGAGACTCCACGCCCCATTGCATCTCTGCAGGGCAGGACACTTTTGCTGTGTTAGACTGGGGTGAGGCGTGGAATGGCAAGTTCTTAAAATTTCAAAAATTTGATAACAAATTCTGTTGACAAAACTGCAGGGAAAAGGCACTCTTGGATATTCCTGGTGGTAATAGAAATCAGTACAACATTTAGGGAGGGCGGTTGGACAAATCAATCAAAATTACAACTTCATATACCCTTGGCCCCAGCAATGACACTTCTAAGGATTCATCCTGCGGGAATACTGGTACATATGCAAAACGATGTATGTATGAGGATTTCGACTGCAACATCACTTGGAATAGCGAAACCTAAAGGCCCATCAGTAGGAGACTGTTTTTAAAAATTGCAGTATTATAAAGTTCAACATCAAGGGCAGCTATAGTTGACCCTTGAACAATGTGGGGGTCAGGGCTCCCCACCCCCAACTGCATAGTTGAAAATCCAAGTATAATTTCGATTCTCCCAAAATTTAACTGCTAATAGCCTACGATTGACCAGAAGCCTTACCTACAACATAAATAATCGATTAACACATATTTTGTATGTCATATATATTGTATACTATATTCTTACAATAAAATAAGCTAGAGAAAAGAAAATGTCACGAGGAAAATCATAAGGAAGATAAAATATGTTTACAGTACTGTATGCATTTGTTGAAAAAAATCCCCATATGAATGGACCTATGCAGTTCAAACCCATATTGTCCAAGGGTCAGCTGTGTACAAAAAATGAGATCATTCTTTGTATTGACAAGAGCTCCGAGATACATTGTTGGGTGAAAGTAAGGAACAGAGCAGTGTGTATGTGTAATTAAGGGGAGAAAATTAAAATATTTTTTCCACTTGCTTGTATATGCATAAAAACTCTAGAAGTACAAGTTGTTATAATACAGGATAAATCAAAAGATATTATAATGAAAAGGGGGGTAGGAGGGCTGAAAGGAAACTGAGCAGAAGGTGCTAGAAAGAAGACTTCATCCTTCTTTACTTTTTCATGTGTTTTGAAGTTTGAGGTATATACTCAGAAAATTCAACAAAACATCTTTTTTTTTTTTTAATTTAGCAGTGTAGAAAGCACAAGAAAGCAAAAAGGAGGGAAGTTCTGGGTGGGGGGAGGGGAGATAAAAGTCTCCGGTCTCATGGCGCATCCGCCCCCAGGAACAGCCAGCACTCTCATTAGGTGACCCCTGGCACACCCGGCGAGAAGGGTTTGGTGGCGCTTTCCCCCGCGGGAGGGGCAGAGCCGGAGCGAGCCCGTGTGGAGCGGGCCCTCTCACCCAGCTCTCCCAGGCACGGCGCACACGACGGCGTCTGGGGAGCCATCAGATGGCTTTGGCGCCAACAGTCAGGCTCTGCTGGCTTGCCCTGTCCCATCTGTTATGCTCGGATGCCGGCCACCTGCAGAAACCCCTGTTATTTCTGCTGTTCCCCAGGGGCATCTCAAGTCCTGGCTGCCATGTGCCAACTGCCACTCTTCCTCCCTCTCCTGCTCTCCGGGTGCTGGCGGGCCCAGCGATGGCAGCTGCCGGGGCCTTGGCTGACTCCTGAGCACAGGCACGGTGCGTTGTTTCTGCTTCCGGCACCGTGCACCATCACTGCCCCCACTAACTCTGCTGCCACTGCCCGGGCCACCGCCACTGGTGTGGCTGGTGCTCTGGACCACTCAGGCTGCCCGGACTAGGCGGTGGTCTGTGGCAGTGCAGAAAAGACCATCTCTTTCTGGAAGGTTTTCTAGGGATGTCCCATAGTGGGGCTGCCTGTGCACTGATGACGTGGGGACATCCGAGTCGACTCCCCGACACCCACTCCGCCCCAGGTGAATAGTCTAATCCAGTCCCAGTGATGCCATGCCGATGTCACCTTTGGAGCCACCAACACGGAGGATGACACACTAAGGGATGGCAAGAGCCCTGGAGTTCACCAGCTCCGGGGCCTGATCAGCTGTGGCCTTTTCTGTTACATGAAACAGTAAAATGTATCGTTTAGGTCATTTTGAGTTGAGGTTGTATTTAAAGCAATTAGAAGTATCTAATTGAATTTGTTGAGTAGAGAATTTTAGTGAATATCGCTATTTCGCCCTCCTTGGTTCATGAGGAGCAGAACCAGTGGACATCCAAATGACAAATCTCACACTGGGTGCACAGTCCCTCTCCCCCTGGACACCAGGAGGCCAGCCCAGGAGCACCCCCAGCTCACAGGCAGATGGGAGGTCAGTTAACTGTGTTCTGGCCCAGTAGCTGCTGTTGGGTCGTGACTTCAGGCTTGTGAGATGGTGAAAAGGTAAAAGCTTTGGAGTTCTGACCTGCATTCCAATCTTATTCTGTCATTTACTGGTTCTAGACCTTTAGCAAGTTGTTTGGCCTCCTAAAACCTCCATGTCTTACCTATAAAATGGAGAGAATGTAATATCTATCTTAAATAGTTTACTAATTCATTCATTCATTCATTCATTCACTCCCCGAATGTTTTCTGAGCACTGCCCATGTGCCTTTGTCCTAAGCACCAGGATCTATCACTGAAAGTTAGATGAGACATGAGGGAAAAGATGTGTTCAATGAATGCTGGCTTCTTGTTTTTCATTGAACTCAGGGAGCTGTCACCTCCTGGAGGTCAGCAAGCCAGGTATGAGAAATTTGAGCCAGGCACCCCTGTCCCCACAGGCCCACTGCCCCAACCAACAGCAGTGGGGCGATACCCAGGAGATGGGGACTCGCTCAAGGGAGACAGATCAGTACCTGGGGGTTGGGGATGGGCGAAGAGACTGGGCCACACCATCCTGTGGCCTCCAGACACCAGGGGGCACTGCCAGCCTTTGGTGGGGACAGCCACCAACCTGCAAGACCCTGAGGGGCGCCAGAGCCAGACCCCATCTCCACCCAGACCTACATTAGCTTCCCGAAGCGGGGATCCCGGAGGGGCAGGGCGGGGTCTGCGAGACTGAAAACCCAACTTCCAGAGGAGAAGCACCTCCAGAGGTAGGAGAATTCTCCAAGACCTCGCACCAGCTCTGTAGTGCTCATAAAAGTGCGAAATCATAAAATTACTAAGAAGGGCGCCACCCGAGACCACCTTTCTTTAGAATTATGGGAGCGAGGCCTGAGAATCTTCATTTTTACACCTCATCCTCAAGATTCTTCTAGACTCTAAAAATTGAGAATCACTGAAATCAGGCAGTGAGTGCAGAGAGCATGGGGCTTGACAATGGAATCTTCCCTCATAGACTTGCTTGCCTGGCACCTGTTCTCACCTACAGAGGGATACAATGCCCGGCCAGCTTACCAAGCGAGGCCCCAAAAGGCCGCACGAGGTCGTGTCTGCGGAAGCCTGCTCCTGCTGGGTCTGTGGACGAACCCGGCTCCTCTCAGCATCTTCCATGCCAAGCCAGTGTGGCCTGGCCCCTCGGGTCACCCCATCCCATGAATGGAACCGCAGCCCTTTCACTTCAAGTCTCCACTGAAGAAGTGTTTGTTCCGTTCTGCCGTCCATTCTCCCCTCCCTCCCGTGTATCCTAACCTAGTGTTGGACACACTCAGCGCATGGGAGGGTTCACGATGGTCGTGGAGGTAGTGACCTGGGTGCCCAGGGTGGGGTCAGGACAAACCATGTGCCCATCTCCCTCCGGTGGGTTCCCATCCTGTCAAGGCACCTAAGTTAATTCCACTTTCCTGAGGATCCAGGACAAAAGGTAAAGGGCTGGTCCTGATCCTCGGGCCGCCAGCGGTGAGCCACAGGGCTCTCAGACTGGCCTCCATCCGGACCTCTGTGAAGAAACAGAAGTCAACTGAGTACCTTCGAAGATCTAATTGGCTTTTTAAAGCAGTTCATGATGGTGGCAGCATCTCAGCTAGCAACTAGAAGGGTGTGCAAAATGGGAGGTTTTTCTAGGAAGTTAAGCAGGGTTGGGCCTGGTTAGTACTTGGATGGGAAACCAACAAGGTACATGGGGTGCTGTAGGCATATAAAATTTTTTTTAAAAAAAGGGGGAGAGGGAGGCCTTTACAGGAAGAAGGGTGGGGCAAGGGAGCTACAGACAGAAGAATGGATTATGCCGGGGCTGGGACAGCTTTTCTTTGGGGAAAGAGAAGAAGAAGGTTTTTTTTTTTAAATCATGAGGATTGCTTCTTCTTTATGTGGGGGCTGGGGAGGACCCATGTGACAGATTACCTTATTGGTGCCTGACCAGAAAATTCCAGCCTGGTTGATTAAGATTATGTTTCCAGGAGAGACCAAAACTGCCATTAGATCAAATATTAAATCTAGGTTTGGTGTCATGGGCTTTTAGCACAAGTGATGCCATTTTGAGCCTGTTTGTTTTTTTGTTTTTTTTTCTTTAACACCTCAGGCCCCACTGAGCAGCCAGAGAAGAGGGAAGAGAAAAGAACAAGCATTGGGGATCCCCAGAGGACACTTTACTATCCGTTAAATTAATTTTTCTCAGCAGATGTCTCCTTGAGTCTTATGAAAACCTGTTTGCCTTTGACGGAATAGGGCAAATCGATAAGGGAGGCTGATATTCCCAGGGGGCTTTGCTTCTGAAGGAGGAAGTGTGAGCTGCTCCCCAGGAGGACTCCCTAGCAACCACCCTGGAGCGTGTGGCCACCGTTTGGTGTCCTGACTAGAGATGGGAATTCCCAGTCCCGCCCTTCTCAGTTTTGTGACAGAGCCTGGGGCTTGGCCAGACCTCACCTAGGCCTCCTCCTTCACTGCGAAGGGCTAGTTATTCTTAGCTCCCCACCTGCCTCAACCGCTAGAGGATAGATAATGCGGCCCCCCGCCGAGGGCTCTCCCAGGCTATGGGCCCCCCGTGTTCCTTCAGCTCCAAGCCCAAAATGTCAGCTCTGTCCTCAGCTCCTATTTGTACCTTCAGAAGAAGACCAGAGCCACGAGACTCAGCCCCAGGGGTAAAATCTCCCATCCCCAGCACCTTGGCCCAGACAAGGATGAAGATGTTGGGCAGAGTTCACTCCCTGAGCCTGAGGACATGCCCGGCCCTGCCAGAGGTAAGCCAACAGCCCCAAACCAAAGCCTGTCCGTCCCTCTGGAAGGATAACCTAATTTGACTTCCATCCTGGTTCAGTGCAGTCTCCAGCAAGGGCGGTGCCTTCATTAATACCCTGGAGTCTGGAGCTCACGGCCGCCTGCCAAGCCTCCAGCTAATTGGAAATGGATGATGGTCTCTGGGTGAGAGATAAATAAGCTTTGCAAGCAGCCCGAGAGGCTGTATCCCCCTGACTCTGCATCCTCCTGTCACACTGTACTCCTTCCTCTGGGGGTCCTGGTGCCCGAAAGGGGAGCAACCCCAACTCTACCCGTCAGGCCCCCACCATCCAACCCCGGTGCAATTCCAGGATGTGCAGGGCAGTGTTAAATTCTTAACCAGAGGATGTGGACGGGCCCCTGCCTCATTTACAGGTGGATTTTTTTTTGTTGTTTTACTTTCCCTTATTTCAACAAATAAACCTTTTAAATACAGCCCAACCAGAGTAGTGATTCAATTTAACAATTAGCCAATCCAAACTTTGGCATGTGTGCTGTGAAATGTGTAAGGGCGCCAAGCAAGAGCTATCAAACCAAGTGGTTCTCCTGTTTAGGGGTGTCGCAAAAATCCCCCCACCACGGTACGATTCCCGTTCATGTTGGGATGACCTCTGCCTTTGAAAAGGAAATTTCCACTCAAATGGCTAACCTTGTAATCGGCGCTCTGTTCTGCTTCTGTAAAACATGCTTGCTTGCTGTAATCGGCTCCTTGTCCTGTTTCTGTAAACACACGGACCCATTCTCGCCTTAGGAATGCTCTGTATAGATAACAGATGTATCGCCTAAATACCTGTTTGAACTACCTGTAACCCGTAGCAACTCCTGGGGTCTGTAAATCAGCCTATGTCAACTGTAGCAACATGGGTATAAAAGCAAAATTACCCCTAAGCTTGAGGCCCAGATTTTCAGAGCACTAGCTCTTCTGGGACCGCCGGCATCATAAACCTGAGTTCTCCAACCCTCCGGGTGCTGCTTGATTTCTCACTGATCTGAGTTTTGCAAATTTTCTGCAACACTGTCCAAAACCAGAACTGGGGACCCCAAAAGGGATTGCCCTGGTGTGTCAGGATGATACCTTTGGTTTGAGGGCCTGTGTTAGGGCATCTGACTGTTGAGTGGGAAAGGCCTGGCTGAGGTCCTGGCCCAGGACACAAATGACCAACGGCGCCATCTGTGAGGAGGAACAGAGCCAGGCACGCCCCGGGCTCCAGCCCCTAGGCCTGGCTCACCATCACCACGCCTGCCCAGCTGTCCCACCACACTGCCCGCGAGATCCCACGGACAGGACGGCCATGTGGGCGGAATCTATGGTCCTAGCTGATGTCCCCACTGGCAGTTCCTACACAAAGGCCCGTTGATGAAGGAAGAGAGCCATCTTTCAAGATGCATCCCAGTAAGAGCAAGTATGCCACCCCCACCCTCCCTGCTCTCCCTTTGCCCCACAGGGATCCCCCCACCCCCACCCACAGGGATGGCAGCCTGGGCCCCAGCCTTCCCCATCTTGCCCTGTCCTCTGCCCAAAGCCAGGGCTGCTGTTGAGGGTGCACTCGGTGGCGTATGGAAAAAGTGACTTAGAGCTCCCAGGAACCCCTGCTTGTAAAAGTCCCAATTGTCATTGTCCTCAGGGCTGGGAGACAGGATCCTTATTCCTCGAGAAGGAACAGCTTGGTTCAGGCCCCACAGGTGGCACCAAAACAGCCCACTTTTATCTGAAGAAGAGCACACAGCCCACCCTGAGAGGCCTCAACTCCCATCACCCCATACCCCAAGCAGCAGCCTCTGGGGGCGGCCTGCCTGTGGCTTCCCCACCCCCACCAGCCTCCACACCTCAGACAGGTGTCTTCTGTTGCAGCCTTCCAAATGGGACTCACAGGAGGGTGGCATGTGCCCCGCCCCCCACACATCCCCCAACGCTTCCTCCTCTCTTCCTCCACCCCAGAGGCTTCTCTCAGAGAGAGACGGCCCTTGTGAGCTTGCACTCCCCTCTCCTCCGCTCGGTCTCCACCCCACCCTGTGCTCACTGGCCTCTCCGTCTTCCCTTCTTTCTCTCCAGGGACTGAGAGGGTCTCTGCCTTGGCTCTCAGCTGCATGATTGAACGCTCCAATTTATTTGCCAGGAGATGTCTTTGCAGCTCGGGCCTCAGTAACTGACAGGGCAGCAGCCTGCTGGGAGGCGTCTAATTCAGTGTGGAGAGGGCTCTGGGATGTGCTGCTGGAGATAAAACTGCTGTGAGGGGGCTCTGAGCAGATCAAAGCCGGGAGAGGCCCCGGGGGAGGGAGGCTTCTGCTCCAGCTGGAGGTTGAGGAGGAGGCTAGCTCGGTGCTTCTCGTGCTGGCTGTGCATTAGAATCACCAGAGGAGCTTTCGAAACCGATGCTTTCTGAGCCCCAGCCCAGACCAATTAAAGACAGCACCAGGATTTCTAAAGAGCTTCCCCGGTGGTTCTAAAGATCACCCAGAGATGAGGTCAGCAGGATCAGCTATGGCTGCTGGGGAGGGAGAGAGAAGATGGGCACACACCAAGGCCAAGGGGTGTCAGGCCCCTACACACCTCCCCTTTAAGGCCATGCAAATGTCTGACACCAGGGGACAAGGCGACAGTTAAGTGTACCTGGCTCTAAAGGTGGCCCTGCAAAGACCCGTGTTTCTGGAGGCAGAGTGGGAGCCCCTGCTCTGCTCAGATGCCCCGGAGAATGCCACCACCCTTCCCTGCGTCCGAACCCCTATCCCCACCCTCCAAATCCTCCCCGTTCATCCTCGAAGTCCTCCCTGCTCACCCTCTAAATCCTCCCAGCTCAAATAACACCGCCTATTCATTCAACAAGCAAATACATAGCACTTACTGTGTGCTAGGCCCTGGTTTCTGGAGTGGAAAGTGAGGCATGGTTCCCACCTGAAGCGTCTTGCAGGCCGAGGGACCTGGGAATCACGGACAGCACAGAAAGTACTTTGGGGGAGAGGGGGTGCTGACAGGTCTCTGAAATCAGTCAGAGGTCTGCCCAAGAAGGCTTGAGGTTTTCTGGGAGGACGTGACACTTGAGCCAAGTTTTAAGGGACACTAGGGTTTCCTGGATGCTTTCTCAGACCCTCACGGCCTCGACAAACATCTCCCTTTTCCCTGTGTGACCCTTGCATGCTGCACCTTTTCTCTACCAGGTGTCATGTAACGGATGTTTACGTGGCTGCACCTGTGAACAGAGGTGAGGCTTGGGTTGGAGGATGTGATTACTTACCTGAGTAACCCCAGGGCCTAGCACATCACCTGACGCACAGTAGGTACCCAATGAACAGCTGTTGAACTAAATATAAGTATGGCTCTCATTTTTGTTGGGGAGGGAACGGCAAAGCTAGGGCCTTTCTCGAGGCCGTATACTGCCGTATACTGAGGTCCCTCGGGGCCCAGGCCCCACACCTTCCTGATGTCTGGACTCCAATGTGCTCCAAGCACTGATGATAGGTTGCGATGAAGCAGAAGACGGTGACTTCAGCGGACGTTCTGGAGCCAGGGCTGCTGGGAAGCCCTGAAGAAAGCCAGCAGCAAGGAGTGAGAAGGGCTGGGATGTGCGGCTATGGGCCTGAGGCTTGCGCGTGGGGTGAGGTAGGGCTCAGAGACCCGCCCTGCAAGGAGATGAGGAGCCAAGAGCCTGCCAGCTCAGTCTCTCTGGAGGGCACCTGCTGGACCAGGGCCAACCCCGCCCAGGGCTGTGCACAATTCACAGGATGGATAAGGGACAGGAGAGGGACCAGGGCTTGCAGGTGTTCTGTGAAGAAGGAATGGAGAAAGGGGAAAAGACAGCACATGTGGTACGCGGCAGATCAAAGTGATGAGAGCGTCAAAGTGGAAGAGAGGAACATGGCCCAAGGCCACTGAGATAACTTGAATGGCCCCTGCGGCCAGCATGAGGCCCAGCCTCATGGGACAAGCCTGCCTGGGCTTCAATACTTCTCCCAGCAGGGCAGGCGGTGTTTAAGGATCACCTGGGATTTTTTTCAAAATACACTGGCTCAGACTCAACTGTCCCAGAGATTTTGATCTGGGCAGGGAAGGGCCAGAGATGTGTATATTGCGGGGAATAAAGGAAATCAATACATGTAAAGAGTTTAAGAGGACTCACATACGCACTCAGTAAATGTTAGCTATTTTATTCATTACTATCCAAAAAGTACATATTATCTACTTTGTGAAGCACTGGAAATATTGATACTGATAAGCCAACACCTCTGCCCTCACAGATTTTATAGTTAATAGAGGAAGGAATTTAAGCTAGTGGATTCAAAGGGTGCTATCTCCAATCAGTCATGAAGGCCTGTCTTTCCCGCATCCTAAATCCAGCCACTTGTCTCCATCCTCACTGCCCACACCCTGGTCCAGCCTCATTCTTACCACGATGGCTCAGAGTCTCATTTTCTCTTATCATAGAGGGATCGTCAAAAGACACACCTTCCTCCTCTCCTGCCAGTTCCCGAATCTCTCCTAGAGCATGCTGCCAGCAAACAAAACAAGACAACAAAATGGGATAGATTAGATCTCACGGCTGTCTTTCATTGACATCACACCTAGCTGGGTGTTTCCAGTGATGCGTGTACAGGGTGTGTATGTTGCACACCATCTAGTGGACAACAAGGCAACTTATTTCCAGGGTATGGAGTGAACTCCCAAAGCACTGGGCAAACTTCTTAGTATCCAAGATTTAGTCAGTACATTGTCAGATTATAAAAGCTAAGATTGCTCTTGACCTCACTTATAAGGCAAATGTGGTAAAGGCAATTTACAGCCTGTAGCTACCCTGTCAATCACTGTACTAGATATAGAGTTTCAAAAATGAGCCAAATAAATATTGCATTTGTCCTGAAGGATTGCCAGGTTAGATGGGAAAGCCAGCTGCATGAGCTGATTAGTACAAAACAGGATTCAGTATATGGCTGAGAAGCGTACATGGGTTCGGACTAGGCTCTGGGTATCTTTGAGAGAAGTCCTCTTCGGGCATGTCCCCAGGGCACAGTCCCTGGTTCTGGAGAGGGGCCTTGCCCTCCATGCCCCATCTGTGGTATAATCCGGGTAACCAAGCCTGTCTTGGGTAGGCTTGGCTTCTTGAGTCTGAATCATCACAGACTTGCTCACTGCCACTTCCCTCATACCCTTGCCCACACTTTCATCTCCTAATTAGAGAATGCCTCTTTGCAGAACACCAGCCCTGGACTCATAAATTAATAGCGCTCCTGTTGGGACAGTGTAGGGGAAGCGTGGACTGGAACAGCTGTGCTCTGTCCCAATCTGCTGCTCAGTAGCTAGGTGACCTTTGGAACATTTCATTATATCTGGCCTCAGCCAGAAATCCAGGAGATCAGACACAACTCCAAGATCTCTCTCTGTTTAGAAAATCTGAAGGTTTTGTTACATGTTGTTATATTCCAGGGAATTACATTTGACAATTATTTCTCAAAAAAGTCAAATAACAAACCACGCCACAATAGGGTTCTACTGTAATTCAAAAAAAAAACAAATCTTAAAACATTAAATTGTGTGTATCTAGTTCTAACAAAATGTCCTGCCTCTAAAATTGTAGAGGAAGGAGAATCACAGAATTTTGATGCTACTTTAAAAAAAAAAAGTTACTGAAAAATAAATCATAACAGTTGAAAAGTGCCTCTGTGGAAATACGGTTAGGAAATCTGCAGTCTGATTAGAATTATGTAGCGATTTCCGAAACAGCCCTGTGTCATTAACACAAAGATGCCCAACTGGATCATAATGTCACTGTGACTTGGTAAAGTAATTTCCCTCTTGAACCGGTGAGCTATCTGTCGCTTTGTTTCCTTCCCTTTCCTCCTGTCTATGTTTTCTTAAAAAGAACAAAGGACCAAAATAAGATCAGCCCAGTCACTGAAAGAACAAGGACAAAAAAATCTTCAAACCAGAAGCAAGGGAAGGAAAGTCTGCCCTTCTCGCGGCTTTGCTTGCTCGCGCTGGAGAAATGAACTTGAGGCCGGCGCCTGTCAGCCCCAGGTCTTCAGACCAAGCTGTGATCTTGCGAGTGCTTTGTCCATCACAGCAAAGCCCCATTCTCGGCAGAAGAGCAGCACTCAGGACAATTGTGTGGGCTTAGAAGGGAATAGAATTTTCTGAGGCAATTGTGAGGTTCTTTATGTCGGCCTTGTGTCTTAAAATAATTGGGCTTATTGGCTCGGTGAGAAATGCGTGCAGGAGAAACCGGCCTACGTGGGCAGAATGGTGACAGCTGTGCACGTGGCGGGGACTCAACCCGTGCCACCGAGCTGAGCTAACAGCGGTGCAGACTAACGGGCTCTGCTCTCCACTCTGCCCCGTTGGACTTGCCCGACTTTTGAGGGCAAGGCCAAGTTAACTTTTTACATATTTTTATAGGCATTCATTCATTCATTCATTCAACAAATATGTATAAGTGCCTACTATGTGCCAGATACTAGGCTAAGAGTTAAGGACACAAAAGAATTCATGTGTTGAAACTTTCCTAGATTGTGAAGTGGGAGGGCTGTGTTTTTCATACATTCACTCATTCATTCATTCATTCACAGGGCACAGGGGTATAAAATGAGTAAGACTCCCAAGTAGCAAGTGCCAGTCCTCAAAGAACGTCCAGCACAGTAGAAAATGCTGCCATCATGGAAAGAGCCATGGCAAGGGGCAGCCTTCTATTAACTGGGATGGGAAAGAAGGGGGTTTTTATGGAAAGTAAGCTTAAAAGGTGATCTGATTGTAAATTCCTGGCTGAGCAGGTCATGGTGGGTGATCACACTCCAGGTCTGTAACTTCTTTAGAGAGAGGCTTTAAGCCAGCCCTGCCCATTGTTCTTGTGCATCTAGGTTAACACACCTCTGAGATGCCACAGGTAATAACCCCTCGAAGCGGGTATTAACCCTGGGGAGAGCATATAGTCTGATTAACTATCGTGTAATTCAATCCTTGCCCCACTTCCTCCTACCTTCACGCCATATTCCTTACGTCCCTGCCTTAATTTCAACTGCATAAAAGAAGCTGCGAAACTGTTACTCTCTCTACAGCAGTTGAGAACTTGCTCCCCGGCATGTGGCATCAGTTTGGCTCAAATAAACCCATAAAAATTCTCTACAGGTTTGGATGTTTCTTACGTCAACATCTAGCTGTTTTTTTTTTTTTCTCAACTGCCTGTCCCAGGTGTCCCTGTGGAATAATCTATGTTCAAGTGTTGTCAATCACTCAAAAAGCTTGGTTACCCCTTTTTAAGATGCAGCCTACGAAAGGTGCCCTGCTCAGCACTCCTTGGCATGTAGGGCTGATATTGGGATGGGGGGCTGAAACTGCCAGAGAGCCAAAGAAACTCTTGGGAGAAAAAGGCAGGACCTCAACCTGAGCATCCACCCACCAGAGCTTCTGACTGATTATAATGGTTCCATCTGAGGTCCATGGGCAACGACGGCCTTGAGGGCCCCAAAGACGCCAGGGCTCAGACCCCTGGGGGGAGGGGTGCCAGTTCCAGCACGGCTGTGGCATTCCTTCTGAACCAAACCGCTAGAATCTCCTGGTCATGCCCCATCTGCCGCCCTGGCCCCCACAAGGGCTGTGTGTTCAAGGTGCTCTTTCAGCTTATACCGCACACCTTCCTCTTGCGTGAGGCTTAAGAGGCAGCCCTCCAAGTGAGGAGGGGGCCCTTGAGTCGCCCATGCAGCCATATTTATGCCAGGCCCTGCTCCGGGCATCAGGGGCACAAGGAGTAAATAAGAACGAGACACACAGAACCCCAGCCGCTCGCTTTCTGGGGTAGTCACCAAAATGTTAACAGAATAAGTCTGTAGGCATCTTTTGTTCTTCCTCAAACTGGAAGTAATGTGGTTGGGTTTGCTTTTTACAGGCTGCAGGTATCACTTATATAATCAGGAAAAGAAAATCAAGGCTGCTGTTTATATTATGTGTGTTTCAAAGAAAAACAAGAAAAGGAGAGCTAGGCCATGTGTGGTGGAGGCAGCCATGGAAACTGAGCCTTCTCTGCCTCTCACATCTCACAGACCCCCAGCTTCAACCGCCCACCACAGTCTCCCTTAATTATTTCTTCCTTCATTATGCAAGAGCATTTTTTTCTCTAATCTCACTCTGTTAATAAACCAGGCAACATAATGTATGGTAAAGAGCATTTGGAAGTTAAGAGCAAACAGGGAAATAAAGTAAGACATGTTTATAGCATTAACAACAAAAAAAAACCTACAAAGTTTAGAATAAACATTGTGGGGAATATTTTTAAATGGGCAAAAAGGTGGTAAGGAAATTCACAGAAGAAGGAATTGAAATAGCCAATGAAATATAAAAACAAACAAATGAAAGTACAATATACATACAAAATCTGAAGACTATGGCCAAAGCTTAACTCCAGATAAAGTGGATAGCCTTAAATACAGACTGGAAAATAATAAAAATAAATGACGACTCAAGGAGGGAAGTGGAGGTAGATAATGAGGTAGAACTGCCATCTTTTGCTCTGTATACTTTGTCTTATCTAAATTAGTTCTGCCCAAAAGAAACGTGATGCAAGACACATATGTAACTTTGAATTTTTATTAGCCACATTTAAAAAGTAAAAAAAACGTAAAAATTAATCCTAATAATATATTTGATTTAACCCAATATTTAACCTATTTAACCCAATGTTTGCAAAATGATATCATTTCAACATAGAATCAATATAAAGACATTACTAATAAGATATTTAATTTTTTTTATACTAACTTTTCAAAATCCAATGTGCATTTATACTTACAGCCCATCTCAATTCAATCTCGTCACTCAGGAGTGCTCAGTGGTCATATGTTGCTAGTGACTGCTGTACTTGACAAAGCAGATCTAAATATTTTACAGAAAGCATGTGTTTGTATATCATGTGTGAAATATAAAAACTCTGTACAATTAAAATAAATGTAAATGACACTATCGTCCATCCAAACAACCAAGTATGTTTCATCTATATTGTGACCTTGCATGCAGCTGTTAAAAGGAATGAAGGGGCCCCTATTTCTGGCAGAAATAGATATCTCTGGGATAGTAAAAAAAAAAAATGTAGGGTATAATGTGTACATAACAAGATCTCAAGCTGTGTGTGTGTGTGTTTGAAAGAATCCTGCAGGATAGAGGCTAAACTATAAACAGTTTGGAAACGGGGAAGGACTGAGGAAGAAAGGCTTTTGCTCTTTATTTTATTTATGCCTACATTACTTGTTTTGTTTGTTTTTGTTTACTTTTATCAAGGGAAAACAACAATAAATTCCTTAAGCTCTTGACTCTGCCTCCCTCTCTCAACCCCAGGTTATGCAATGTTCAGATGTTCGGCTCTCCCTGCTGCATCCGCCAGGCTCACTCATAGCAGGGTTACAAACACCAAAGCTGAGGATGCTCAAGGCTACCCAACAGAGAGTACTGGAGCCAACTCACAGTGACCAATCAGAGAGACACATGGACAAGTATGGCTGGCTACAGATGTAGCTCACTCATCAGCCTGCCGAATAGACATGGGTTTTATCTGCAATTTTTGGGCAGAGCATATGGGACCAGATGGGACCATATTACCACCAATGAATGGCCATTTAAGGAAGACATAGTTGTCAACCCAGAGGTGGAATGATCATGCTTTTTGATTGGATTACTAAGTAAAATTCTTTCATTTGTTCCATCGTGTATTCCACTTACCACATTTATCTTCAACATATGTAACATGTAACTTATTTAGAATTCTTGCCTATATCTCACAGCTTAATTGCCTACTTAACAGTCATGTCTCTTATGCTACTAGCTTTCCTCTGCTCTATGTTTAAGATGTTTTGTGTGTTTCATTCATTCTGTTTATTTTTCTTGTCCTCTACAGCGGAACTATAGTCTCAAATACAGCACGCTCCGTTATAATGTTTTTACGAATAGAATAAAATGTATAGGATTAAAAGCAGGTTATAAAAATATATAGTTTTACATTAAATAACAAGATCTAGTAGCAGCAGGTCTTTTAATTACCACAATTTCAAGTAGTGATGAGCTTCACAACATTGAGCTGTCTGTCTCCAGCTGGCCGGTCTCCGAGGAGAGAGGACACGCTTATTAAAAGGGAATGAGGGGAGAAGTAATTGGGAGAGCAGGTAAGCCTTCCAGGGGACAAATGGTTAAAGAGGTGGCGTCGGGTACCCTCAAGAGCTCCCGCTGCTGTGCAGGCCTCGGTCCGAGCTGGCGCAGCCGCAGGCACTGGGCAAGCACCGCCCCGCGCGGCCGGCAGAGGGCGCGCGCGCCGGCGGCCCCGCCCCGCGAACGCGTGCGCGGGGGGCGTTCCCGCCGCCAGGCATCAGCAATCTATCCGGGAGCGGCGGGTGGTCGGCGCGGCGTGCTCGGCGGCGGCTCTAGGCGTTCGGGTGGCTGCGGGGAGCGGACTGACGGACCGACGCACGCACGCGCGGGGCGGCGAGGCGACGGCGGCGGGTTTCCAGGTGGCGGCGTCGGGCTCTCGGAGCTGCAGCGGCACCAGGAGAGGATGGCGGAGTCCTCGGACAAGCTCTACCGAGTCGAGTACGCCAAGAGTGGTCGCGCCTCCTGCAAGAAATGCAGCGAGAGCATCCCCAAGGACTCGCTGCGGATGGCCATCATGGTGCAGGTGCGGGCGGCAGGGCCGCTTTGTGCGCGGCGGGGCTTCCGTGTCCGGGAGGGGTGGGGGAGGGCTGGCCGAGAGGAGCGGGCCGGGCCGGCCCTTCGGGGTCCGCGCGGGGTCTGTGGGCGCTGCTGCTCCCCGTCCGGCCCGCCGGGTGGACCTTCCAGAAGATTTTGCTGATCTTGCAGGAAAAGCCCGGGAAATACGGTCTGAAGCTGGTGGTGTCTTTTTCTTTGTAAAAATAAGGGATCGCTTCTGTTACCGTTCGCCCCAGGGGAAGATACGTGTGCGTGGTCTTTTGAGGCTCTCTTGATTTTGACCTACTTTTTTCTGGAAGATTTTTGTCCTACATTGATGGTGGTGGCGACCGGCACGCGAGAATTTTTTTAAACCTATTTTTGGGTGTCACTTCACCCGCTCACCCTCATTTTTTTAAAAAAATATGCAAAACAGTGTAATTCGATGTCATTTCCGTACAGTGCATTGACTTTTTTCCTGACTTGTGGTTTAAAGTAACATTACACTAAACTTTCCAGGTTCATAGTCTTGTTTTCTTGACGCATTTTCAGCTATCCGATTTGAGTAAGAGTGGCTCGGGGTTGGGGGCTCCTCATCGGGACTTCTGGACAGATTTGAGGAATGTCCGTTTCAGGTCCCCTGAGGGTTGGGGGATGCGGTCGGGGTGTTAGAGTGCTCTGCGAGGTGTGTCCCAAAGCCGCTTCCAAGGGGACTCCTGCCTCTTCCAGTCTCCCGTTTAATCTTGATTCTCACCTCCACTGTCTCCCCACCTCCAACATAAAGCTGTCTGTTGTCCAGGCTTAATGCTCATGTGGTCAAGGTAACTTGATTTTTCTCCCTGCGGTAAGGCAGTACTGTGTTTTAGGAATGACTGGGGAGCCCTCACTGGATTTTCAATCCTTAATGGGGTGGAAGGGAGTCATACCAAGAAGTCAAATTACCTCATTTACTGACAAGGCAGGAACCAGGGCTGTCTTGTTATCCTCAATACCCGGTGCAGAGTGATCATTCACTCAGTAAACACAGGCACTGTGTTGGGTACTAGGCGCACAAAGACTGCACCGCTGGGAGCTTCCTGTTCAGTTAAGGGAAAATGAGTGGTAACCATTGCTGTCCAGGGTTAGGTGCTACCGTTGGATCTGTGCCCTAGGCATTGTGCCAAGGTTGGGAGCTTGAGTTAGGAGTCATCACCATAGTGACAAGAAGTCGAGGGTAGAGTAGCAGACAGGGACTGCCATCTGAAGAGCCACATCTCCCACTGAGTGTCTTTGAGCTTTCCCCTGGACGTCTGGGCGGCTGATCTTATAAAACTCCCTCGTCCGGCAGGGGCTGTCACCTGGTGTCCATGGGATGTGGATGGAAGGTCTGTGGGTTGAGATGAGAACAAATCTACATTTCCATTTTCACTGACCTCAGATAAAAATCATTATTTTCTCGAATTATGAGTGTAAGCCACAAAGGCGTATTAGCAGTATTTGCAATTTTTGTCATCGATGTTAATTACAGATATTTTCATATCACTTTACATTTGTTGGGAATTTATCATTTACGCTCATCACTGCTTCGAAATTACAGTAGCTGTTAGGGTGGATGCTAGATCCTATTTTATGCTTTTAGCTCATGGGTCATTGTATTCTTGTAAGCTTTTTAACTGGTTTCCTTTGTGAGGCTGGCTTTTGTCATGTATTTTTGCATGTTATTCTGTGGAAGTTTCTTCCGTAGGCTTCACCAGACAGCCAAAGAGGACCCTGTTCTTTGGAGAACAGGCAGCTTACCCAACAGCCAGGGCCGTGAGGCGAGCACAGTGAGGAGTAAAGAGGGCTGGTCTGGGGGAGTCGGGTGGCTCTGTTGAGGATCAGTTCCTGAACCAAATAAAGTGTAACATTCTAGGCCCTCTATTGGCATACTTGATAGTGAAGGAACTTTTTTATTATTAAAAGTGTGTTTTCCTGTCATTGTACTTAGGGAGTGGATTTTTACATAGGAATGGTAGGCTGAGCTGGTGGGGGCCTGAAAGAAAGAAGCCATTCTTCTCCCACTAGGGAATAAAAACCATTTACATTTGTATGGGAGGATTGTTCTCTAAGTATCAAATACCTGATACTTCAGCTGGTTGTGCCCGGGGGCAGCCTTGAGGGGATGGACAGGGAGGCGGGTGTGGCGGGCCATTGTGTTCTTCTGTCTAGGCAGGGTGAGGAGCACACATCTGGTCACACAGTGTGGTGCCCAACTCTCCTTGGGGTGGCTGGGTGAGGACCCTGGGTTGGAGTGGTGCTCAGTGTTTGCCAAATGCACAAAGATTCTGCTGCTTGCCTAAGCCATGCAGCTGCCAGAGTCCTGTGACCTTGGTCTAGTTCCCTGCCATGCCATTCTCAGTCTTCAGTTCTAAAGTAAAGCCCTGCTTAGGTCAAGGGCTCCTTTCTCTTTGAGGGATGGGATTGGGGTAGGGCAGGGCGGCGCTTACAGTCCCCCGAGCTTGTGCTGTGAGTATGCTTTTGGGCAGCACCCTTCAGATGCCTGACACTGCATGGGTAGCTGGGGACACAGCACCCAGACCGAGGTTGAAGGGGCAGCTGCGAGGCCCTGGCAGAGCTAGGAAGAAATGGCACAGCCACGAATTCCATTGTGGGGTGAAGCCACTGAGTCACATGCCCCCCCCCTTTGCACGAGCGGATCCTGAGCATTGCAGAGGAGGGTAGACAAGGGGTACTGAGGCAGGGAGAGCCAGGTGGAGACCCCTGCAGATGTAACAAGATAGCCAGATGCTTCAACGAGATGTCTGCTGCCTTGGCTAAAGTTTGAGAGCCAGAACACGAGTCTGCTCTGGAATGCCGTTTGTCATCTGGTTTGGGGGGCACCTCTTTTCCACAGCAGGAATGCCACCATCTTTTCTTCTTTCTTCCCTCCAGACTTGGGGCGTTCCACAAACATCCTGAGTGTCCCCTCTGAGTAGATGTTGCCAGGTGTTGGCAAGACAGGCACTGATCACACAAATCAACCAAATGGGTCATTCTTAACTGTGGGTAGCTGTGGGGGGCTTTAGGGGGACCTCAGGAAGTGCTGTTGATGAGTAGGGCTGGAGAGCGTTCTGGGCCGAGGGAGCAGCTGCTGCTGCTGTCAACCCTGGCTGCTTGACGCTGAGGCGTCCTGGAGGTGCCCCGGCCTGATCTTACGTTTTAATCTATTAAATCTAGAAAGAGGCGGCTCACGTAGTGAGAGGCCTTGACACTGCTTTTTCAAACCATTTCCCCTGCCCCACAGCTCCATCCTTCAAGTTCTGCGTGTGTTTACTTCTAATGCTGTTGTAACAGTTTCATTCCATCTGCCTGGTGTTCGGCTTCGTGTTCTGTGAAAGCAGAGGTTCCAGGCCTCCTTGTCTGCAGCAGAAGCGTTCATGTATTTTTAAACAGCTCTTCCTGCCCAGCAGGGTGGTGGAAGGAACCATGGCGTCGGATTCAAGTTGGAGCTGAGTCACTTGCTGCCGGCGTGGACATCTCCCACCCACCCAGGCATCTGTGATGGGGGGCGCTGCTTCCCACCCAGAAGCAGTCGTGGGTGCCAGGGACCAAGTACATGTCAGTGTTCATCACACTCTGCCAGTCACTGTCACCTCCACTCTGCAGAACCTGGGAGCGCCTGGCGCTGTCCCAGTGAAAGGCCTGATGCTGCCAAGTCGGTGCCCATCGAAGCATGAGGCTGAAAAGGAAAGAAAACTGGTGTGAGGTGACCGCCTCTCCCACGTGGCCCGACTTCCCGGCTCCTGCTTCGGGAGATGGCGCCTTCTGAAGGCCCATGAGCAAGCTGACCGTCCAGCTTCAGGCCCCGGAGCTGGGCCGTCGCTGGCCTGCCTGCCCAACCCACGCTCTTTCATTCTCCCGCATGGAAGTTAGTTCATTCCACTCACGCCTTTGTGGCCGCTGGGAGCCTGCCACTGCTTTTCGACACATTTTCTCTGCCTGGCTCCTTACCTGGGACTCATTCCTCGTTATCTAAACCGCAGAGGCACTGCCAGACACCCCTCTGGGCCTGACTCCCGGCCAGACGCTGCGCGGCGGGGACTCAGGACAGGCGTCTGGTGTGCATTTTACTATCTCTGAGGTGAAGCATGTCACTGGAACGTGGTGGCGTGTGGCTAAAAGGTACATGGGCAGAACCCAGTTCAAAAACAGCACCGTCCCCATGGGTGTCCTGTGTCCTGAGAGCACAGGCTCACTCAGCAGCAGCAGGAGCAGCTTCCATAGCCAGAGGGGAGGGTCCTGAGGCGTGTGACGGGGGTGCTGGTTATTCGTCCATGTGTAAAACTCCACAGCCATGTGGCACGTCCATGTGGCACGTCCATCCTCGCTTCACAGATAAGGCAACGGGTTTGGTGCGTTTCGCTGCTGAGGGCAGGGTGGGAGGCTGATGCTCATTCACCCCTCTCTCTGATTCCCATCCTAGTCTCCCATGTTCGATGGCAAAGTCCCACACTGGTACCACTTCTCCTGCTTCTGGAAGGTCGGCCACTCCATCTGGCACCCCGATGTGGAGGTGGATGGCTTCTCTGAGCTCCGGTGGGATGACCAGCAGAAAGTTAAGAAGACTGCGGAGGCTGGAGGGGTGACAGGTGCGTACACGCCAAGGAGGCACAGGTGACACCCCTCAACCCCATAGCTTCCAGGGGACATTTTCCAGGGGAGCAAAAAAGAGTCCTTCAGCCCGCCCCTCCTTGGCTCAGACATGTGCGTACGGACAGCGACGTGCCGACGTCATGTTAGCTGCGCCTCACCCACCCAGCTTTGTCCTGTTGCGGGATTATCTTTCCAGATGCCTGAAACGTGGCCTTTAAATTTGTTGTTGTTGTGCTAGACTTTTTTTTTTACAGCAGTTTTAGGTTCACAGCAACAAAGAGAGTTCCCGTGGACCCCCCACCCCACCCTCAACAGCCCCCACCAGATGGCACATTCGTCACAGTCGATGAACCTGCACTGCCACGTTATCGTCACCCGAAGTCCGCAGTTTACGTTAGGGTTCACTCACAGCATCATACATTGTGTGGCTTTGGACAAATGTGCGATGACATGTGTCCACCATTATAAAGCATTTTCACTGCCCTAAAATGCTTCCATGTTCTACCCATTCATCTGTCCTCCTCTAACCCCTGGCCACACTGATCTTTACTGACCCCACAGTTTGACCTTTCAGAATGTCATAGAGTTAGAATCACACGTTGTTTAGCCTTTCCAGATTGTCTTATTCCACTTCGTTACATGCATAGAAAGTTCTCGTGTATCTTTTTGTAGTTTGATAACTCAATCCTCTTCAGTGCCAGGTAATACTTCATTGTCTGGATGTCCCGTGGTTTATCCATTCACCTGCTAAGGAACATTTTGGTTGCTTTCAAGTTTAGGTAATTATGCAGAAAGCTGGTACAAACATCCAAGTTTTCCACTTATTTGGGTAAATTCCAAGGAGCACGATTGCTGGATCTTTTGGTAAGAGTATGTTTAGTTTTGTGAGAAACTGCCACGCTGTCTTCCGAAGTAGCTGTACCATTTGGCATTCCCACCAGCAGTGAGTTCTGTGCTCCGCCTCTTGCCAGCATTCGTTATCAGTGTTTTGGATTTTGACCTTTCTGATAGGTGCGCAGTGGTATCTTGTTTTAATTTGCAGTTTCCTAATGCCATGTGTGGAGCATCCTCCCAGGTGTTTTTGCCACCTATATATCTTCTTAGGTGAGGAGACTGTTGAGATATTTTCCCCATTTTTTAATCAGGTTGTTTTATTGAGTTTTAAGGGTTCTTTGTGTTTTTTGGAATCCTTTATCATATATGTTTTTTGCAGGTACATTCTCCCCAGTCTGTGCCTTGTCTTTCTTTCTCTTGACATTGTCTTTTCACGATGCAGAAGTTTTCAGTTTCAATGAAGTCCAGCTTATCTATTATTTTTTCCATGGATTTTGTCTGGTGTTGTGTCTGAGAAGTCATCATCATAGCCAAGCTCATCTAGATTTTCTCCTGCATTGTCTTCTAGGAGTTTTATACTTTGGGGTTTTACATTTAAGTCTGTGATCCATTTTGAGTTAATTTTTGTGACAGGTACAGACTCTTTGTCTAGATTCTTTTTTTTTTTTTTGCATGCAGATGATCATTTGTTCCAGCACCACCTGTTGAAAAGGTGTCTGTTCTCTATCATATTGAAACGTCAGTTGACTATATTCATGTGGGTGTATTTCTGGGCTCTCTTCTGGTCTGTATATCAATTTGTATATTTCCATTACCACAATCTTGATTACTGTAACTTGATAGTAAATCTTGAAGTCAGGGAATGTCAGTCCTCTGACTTCTTCAATATTCTGTTGACCCTTCTGGGTCTTTTGCCTCTCAGTTTTGTTTGTCAGTATCCACAAACTTAACTTGCTGGCATGCCTTTAAATTTTAAATAGTCAGGTTTTTTTAAATCACTTTTTGAAAGAGATCTTCCAAGACTGCATTCTCATTTCTCTGCCTTCTTAGATGACCCAGTTTAACCTGTTCTTGTGACTGTAGGCTGTTGATGGGAACAAAGCTATTTGTGCCAGTGTTAAACTGTTTTCTCTATCTGCCTGTTCTTTTAACTGTCAGTGTGTTTGTCTCCAGCTGCTTCTGATCTGCTGGAAACTGAGAGATCTGAAACATAGCTCAGAATTGTGAATAAAAACAGTAAATTAGCAAACTAAGGGTCTGGAGAGTGAACATCAGTTATAGCAGAGGACAATGTAATGATTTTTCTTGTTTTGTGGTCATTTTCCCTTTTGTTTTCAAGATAGTGGGGATTATCCTTTTAGGGACCTAGATAGGTTGTATCTAGCTATAATTTATATGGATTATATAATTTTATAATATAAAAGGGCATAGTAACTTTGCTGTAAGTGTGTTTCTTTTGTGAAACCACCGTAAGTCATAAAGTTACATTTCTATCAACTAATTGTCCAAGGATTTTTTTGTCCAAAGAGCCTAACTTAATATATTTAGATATACAGAAGTTGAAGGCATCCTAGATCTTGTAAGTCAGAAATAACTATCATTGACGTTGTGGGGTGTCTCCGTAGGAAATTATTTTGTATTCGGATATTGATTCGTATATGTGTACGTTTTCTTTCCTGAAGAAATGGGACTCTTCCCTAAGTGTTAACTTTTTTTTAAATGCTCAGTCGCTTTTTTGGAGGTAAAACATACATTAACAGTATTTACCGTCTTAACCATTTTTAAGCGTGCAGTTCAGTGGCATTAAGTACATTCACACTGTTGTGACACCATCACCGCCATCCATCTGCAGAACTTTCTCATCTCCCCAAACTAGGACCCTGTCCCCATTAAACAGCAACTCCCCATTGTTCTAACCCCCACCCCAGTCCCTGGCAACCACTTTTCTTCCTGTCCATGAATTTGACGACTCTAGGTAGCATGTGTAAGTGGAATCGTACAGAATTTGCCCTTTTGTGTCTGGCTGTTTCCTTCAGCATAATGTCTTCAACAAATTTCATGAGTAGCATGTGTCAGCATTTCCTTTTCAAAGCTGACTGATGTTCCATTGTATGTATATATCACATTTTGTTCTATCCATTCATCAGGGAACATTTGGGGTTGTTTCTACCTTTTGGCAAGTGTAAATGATGCTGCTGTGAACATTGGTGTACAAAAATCTGTTCCAGACGCTGCTTTCTATTCTCTTATGTATATATTCAGCAGCGAAATTGCTGGGTCATGTAATTCTGTGTTTAATTTTTTGTGTAACTGTCATACTGTTTCCCACAGCAGCTGCACCGTTTTGCATCCCCACCAGCAATACACAAGGTTTCAATTTCTCCGCGTCCTTATCAACTTTTGTTTTCTGGGAGGTGTTTTGTTTTGTTTTAGTAATACCCATCCAGTTGGTTTGAAATGGTATTTTATTACGGTTTTGATTTTCGTTTCCCCAGTTGATTAGTGCTATTGACCTACATATTGCATTTTACAACTTAATGTTTACTCTTTTCACATTGAAAGTTTCCATTATTTCCATCATTTTTAAAAGATACATAGTATTCCTTTATTGAGGTTTTGCTAAATTTCGTGCATCGTTCAAGCACATGACATAGATTTCATCAAATCCTTGTACCAAATTGCCATTTAGAAGGTAGCATCAGTTATACTTGCACCAACGATATATAACATGTCCATTTCTCTACTTCTACCACGCCTCTAAGTATTTTCATTCCTTTTCATTTTGCTCCTAGTGAGGTAAAACGTTTTGCTGCATGTTTATTATTCATTTGTATTACTTTGATATTTGTTTGTGTTCTTGCCTCATCGTTTGTCTTTTTCTTAATGAAACATGTAAGATATTCATTCTTAGTCATGTTTTACAAATATTTTTCCTTGTTTGACCTTTTTCTTTAAGATTTATTTCTTGTAAGTTTTGTCACATTGAAGCTTCATCTTTAGCTAAATGTTTTTATAGTTATATGTCTCCCCATTTACGGTATCTGATTTTGGTATCTTAAAATCTTTTACCTGGAATTTTAAAAATGATGTGCGTACAAGTATATGCACAAACTCTAAGTTACAGTTCAGTGAGTTTTGACAAATGCATACACACATCTGATGTACACCCCAGAAAGTTCCCTTAAGTGCTTTTCCAGTTATGCCCCCCACCACCCAGGTAACCACTGTTCTGATTTCTAAACCCATGCACACAATTTGTGTGATTTAGAATTTTAGGAAAAAAACAAATAGTGTATGTCTTCCTGGTAGGTTGCTTTCACTCTGCATGTCTGTGAGACTCACCTGGGTTGTCTCGTGTCATCAGTCAAGTTCTTTTCTATACCCAGAAGCAGTCCTCTGAGTGTGTCAGTTTGTTTATCCATTCTTCTGTGTTGGTGACTTCAGGTAGTTGCTGGTTTGGGGCTGTTACATACAAATACAGCTGCTGTATTGATGTCTGTGCACAAATCTCTGTATACATGTGCTCTCATTTCTCTTGGGTCAGTACCTAGGAATGGAGTGGCAGATCATTGGGTAGATGTGTGTTCAGCTTTTTATAGAACCTGCCAAACTTTTCCAGAGTCATTGCACCATTTTACATTCCCACCAGGAGGATGCGGGAGTTTTGGTTCCTACACATCCTTGCCCTCACTTGGTGTGGTCACTTTTTAATAATAGCCATGCTAATAGGTGTGTAGTGATATCTACACACACCATAATAAAAATGACACACCATGGTTTTAAATTGCACCTGTCTTTTTATTATTGAGTTGTAAGAGTTCTTAGACTATTCTAAATGCAAGTTATTAGATATAAATAATGTGAATTACCTTCCTTTTTATAAAATTATTGATATTTTTTGAAGAGCAGTAGTTTTTCACTTCGATGAAGTCCTATTTGTCGATCCCCCCCCCTTTTTTTTGGTTAGTGCTTTCTGTCTCTTAAGAAATCTTTTTACCTACTATAAAGTCATGAAGATACACTCCTCATTTCTTCTAGAAGTTTTGTAGTATTAGCTTTTATATTTAGGTTTGTGACTTGTCTTAAATTTGTATTAAGTGTGAAGTGTCGTTTTTTGATGTTTTTTCCATGTGGATATCCTTTTGTTCCAGCATGATTTGTTGAAAAGACTGGCTTCTGTGTTAAAACCAGCTGGCTGCATAACTGTAGGTCTAGCTTCAGTCTCCATTTGGTTCCATTGATATATTCATCTATCAATACCCCACCATTTTAATTCCTGTAATTTCATAGGAAGTTATGAAACTGCAATGTAATTCCACCAATTTTGTTCTTTTTCAACATT
The DNA here is from genome assembly GCA_028627145.1 of Eidolon dupreanum. NCBI lineage: Eukaryota > Metazoa > Chordata > Mammalia > Chiroptera > Pteropodidae > Eidolon > Eidolon dupreanum. The sequence goes on along the minus strand of CM053516.1, from coordinate 8,894,515 downwards.
GTTTTGACTTTTCTAGGTCCTTTGTAATTTCTTATAAATTTTGTAGTAAATTTGTGAATTTCTCCCCCCTCCCAAATGATTTTGATTGGTATTGCATTCAGTCTTTAGATTAAATTGGAAAAAATTGACATCTTGATAAATTGCGTCTTCTAATCCATAAATATTATCTCCATTTATTTAGTTCTTTAATTTCAGCAAAGTCATATAGAGTCAACGTAGAGGTCTCGCATGTCTTATTAAATTTATCTCTTAAGTCTTCTGTGTATTTTAATGCTATTGAAATAGTAGTATGCTTTAATTTCCTTTTTTGTATGTTTGTTGCTAGTATATAGATACGTCTTATATATTGACCTTGTGCTCTGCAAATTTGCTAAATTCACTTAATGTATATTTCTAAGGATATCCTGCATATATAATCATGTCATTCTACAAATAGAGATGCCTTTACTTGTTCTTTTCTAAACCTTTTATTTCTTTTTCTTGCCTTAATGTACTTACTAGAACCTCTAAAACAGGGTTGACTAGAAGTGGTGAGAGAAGACAGCTTTCTCTTATTCCTGATCATAGGAGAGAAATACTCAGCCTTGGAATTTATTTTTAGATAGGAAAAGACTCTAGCTTTTATCCCAAATACTTAGCCACTTATCCTCAGGATTCTTTGTTGAATGATTCAGCCTTACCCTACTAACTAGAAATGCCAATTTTACCGCTCATCTAATCTTACATGTTCCCGTTAATTCCACATTTAACTTTGATAACAAAAAATATAATGGAAATTAGAAGGCCGAGTTAGGATTTAGTACGTTGCAAGGCTTTCGTAGTAAGCACTGAATAAGTACTTTCCAAAGTGTGGGAGGGGGCTCCAGAGGACGTGGAGAGAGATGGAAGCTGAGATGACCACCAGCTAACACTGCTGTTCCTGAGCCTGTCTGAGGAAGGTTTTTATTTTATTGCCAGAAAAGAAGCTGTGTTAACTGGCCACCGTGGTTAGGAACAGGATAGGTTAAGTGGGCCAGCCGTAGTTGCCCCAAACACAAGCTGTCCTGGAGGAAGAACCCTGCGGGTGGGGGGCAGGACAGGGACCCGCAGCTGCAGCAAGGCTGTTGAGGTGAACGTTGCCGTTTGATTCTTCAGGCAAAGGCCAAGATGGCGTTGGCAGCAAGACGGAGAAGACGCTGGGTGACTTTGCAGCAGAGTACGCCAAGTCCAACAGAAGCACGTGCAAGGGCTGTATGGAGAAGATAGAGAAGGTAGGAATTAGGGGTTCAGATATCGGGCTTTATGGAGTTTTTACATTGGATGTCATTGGAGATCTCAAAAGAAAAGACAAAATGGACTTTACATGCTACCTCAACACTAGTGGTTGAAAAAAAGCGAAGGTCTCAGTAGAGGTACGAGGTGACGGTGACTTTTCTTCCAGACAGTCTGGCTGTAATTACTCACGGTCAAGTCCTCGTGTACGTAGCTGCACCACTCCTAGGACTTGGGAGTCTGGAAAGCGTTTCCACGGGGAGGTCGTGTCTGGGCTCAGCAGTGGCCAAGAAGCTCTAATCTATTTGGTGACAAGATTAGGCTTAAGGAGCGGGTTTGCTCCCTGATGAGAGCCTCCAGGCTTGTGCTTCATTAGAGGAACTTCACTGACCACCCTTTCCTGCTCTGTCCCTGAAGATTGACAGCTTGTTGGGTGGGAGTAGCAGGGCACAAGGGTGGAAGGGCAGTCCTGTCCCTCCAGCCTTGTCACCGTTCTCTGGTCTTATGCAAACATTCCGTTTGGTTAGTCGAAGGCACTGATTGGAGATTCCTGCCTCCTCAGAGCCTTGTACTGGAAGCTGAGGTGAGTCAGTGGGATTTAGAAAGGAAAACCATGACATTGCTAGATCTTCTCCAGCTACAGATTGGAGGCAGAAGTGAAGGGTCCTAGAGGAACGTCAGAAACTTTATGCCGTTCAGTGTTGCTTGGCCCGAAATGGATTTTCACGTAGTGCAGCACCCCTCAAGCTGGGTCTCCTGCATCTGGAGCTCGCAGGCACGGAACTCTCCCAGGAGTGTCAGGCCTGGAGCTGTGAACCTGGACGGACGGCAGGACGAGGTTCCAGCCTGTGGGTTTATTAGGGGCTTCATATGTGTAAACAGACCAAAGAGGCGGGGGATGCAGAACATGCCGCTGGCATCGGGCACCCACTCTGGCTCCTGGGCCTGGGCGTAGCATCCCAGATGATGTCTGAGGCCGCGGCTCCACCCCAGTATGCCGTGCGAGGTGTTCTGATGCCCACTGTGGGTCCGCAGAACATCCTTAAGCCAGTGTCATCACTTCCTCAATTTGCCCAGGCAGGCAGGTGGGTAAGTAGATGGAGTTGGCCCCATTTAAAATAGGGGTGCTGGGGCTCAAAGGTAACACCCAATCCCTAGTGGCATAAAAGAGCCAAAACCTCAGAGCAGCCCTTGCATTGCCCCTAGCGTGGACCTGAGGCCCCTTATGGGCTGGAACAGACTGGTTTTGTCGCCCCCGTGCTCCTGATGGCTCACCGCCCTTCTCGTTTCCCTTGGTACCACATGTCATTTTTCCTGCAGGGCCAGATGCGCCTTTCCAAGAAGATGCTGGACCCGGAGAAGCCCCAGCTGGGCATGATAGACCGCTGGTACCACCCGTCCTGCTTTGTTCAGAGCAGAGAGGAGCTGGGCTTCCGGCCTGAGTACAGCGCCAGCCAGCTCAAGGGCTTCGGCCTGCTCACCCCTGAGGATAAGGAAGCCCTGAAGAAGCAGCTCCCGGGAGTCAAGGCCGAAGGGTGGGTGGAGGGCTGTGGGCGGGGGTTGCAAAGGGGTTCAGTGAGGGGGTTGATGGAGAGAGGCCCAGAGACCCCACAGATTCCGTACCACTCGCATGTTTCTTCTTGCCAACCATGAGAAAGCCAGGGATGCAGGCGGGGGGGGGGGGGCAGCGACCGCTGGGCTCCGCCCCTTCCCCGGAGTTGTGGAAGCAGAGACGGCAGGGAAGGGCTGCGGGACAAGGGGCTGCGGGACGCGCCTGGTGGTCTGTTCCGCTGCCACGCCTCAGCCCTGGGGCCAGCGGAGTGCATGAGCCCCGCTTCCCCACGACAGCCCTTGGGGGGCACTTAGACACCACTGTCCTGCCCCGTCTGAGTAGTCCCCTTGCCCCCCACATCAGCCACGTTTCCTCTGGCCCCCGCATGACCCACTTTACGGCCCCGTGGCCGCCTCCTGTGTGGCGTGTTCCTTCGTGTCAGAGAGGTGCTGACAGAATCATGCCTGTTTTTAAATGGAGAAGGGGGGCAATGGGTGAGACATTATCTGAGTCAGAGTTTGGAATGGTGTGGGCTTCGCATGGTCATACGCAGACGTCTAGGGCAGGAGGACCTGTCGGGGACTTGCAGGAGTCCATGGACACGTCAGACTCCTCTTTTCCCTCTGCCGGGCCTCTGCCCCAGTCTAGTGTTGCTTGGTAACAAGCACATGGAGGGAGCCGTGGCCGGGCCACGGTGTGCACCATGCTCCTTGGGCGGTGACTGCCGTATTAGTAGGGTCAGGGTGACCCTGCTGTCATTGAGCAGCTGTCACACATTATTTCAGTTCATAGTTCACGGACAGCACATGTGGCTCTGTAACGTATAAGAAAACTGGGAAATCGGGCCCATGGGTTAAAACGCCCCAGGGCGTTGCAGCCTGTGGTGCAGGTGTAGGAGTTTATAAGTCACGCATGTGCCGTGACAGCCACCGGGGTTGCCGGCGCACTTGTGGGATGTTTCGTTCAACTGTCACCGCAGTTCCATAAAGTAGCTGGTATTTTCCGTGTTTTCACGGATGAGGAAAAGTGCAAGGCTTTGAAGAACTCCAGTCAGTGTGACGGCTGAAACAGAGTCTTAACCGCTGTGGCCTTCTAGTCCTGTTTCTGAGGGCTGCCCGTGACCCTCTGTGCCCTCCTCAAATCAGCGATGACACTGCTGAACTTGGTCAGCAGCGTTTGCTGAGACAGACTGGTGAGCACCGCCTAGGCTGTCACTTCTCATTTGGGCCTTCAATGGCAGTGCAGCTCTGAGAACGGCCTCGGCCTTGGGAGCAGCCCCGTGCGTCAGTCGAGGGCGGCACCCTGGCACTGCGCTTATCTTTCTGCCCCTGAGCTGCAGGCCGGCTTCTAGCACTGCTCCTCTCAGAACCTCTCAGGCCATCTCGTCTGTGCCAGGAGGTACACGGGGTTTCTGATATCACATGGAGCCCGAGCCCTGGGTCGTTCCAGGGCCCTGTCCTTGGCAGCAGAATACATTCTGACGTGGATGATGCCGGTGCAAACGCTGCCTGAGCAGACAGCGGGCTCCCCAGAGCCCTGCGTGGGAAGCGGGTGTGAGCAGGGCCTGGCGGAGAGTAGTCCAGAACGCAGTAAGATACTGTGTCACCCAAGGCACTGGGTTTCTGAGTTTTGATGGCTCTGATTCTCATATCCTGCCTTTCAGAAAGAGAAAAGGCGATGAGGTGGACGGAATGGACCAAGTGGCCAAGAAGAAATCAAAAAAAGATAAAGACAAGGATAGTAAGCTCGAAAAGGCCCTCAAGGTGAGTTCTGAGCTGTGTGTCTCATTTTGCCGTTGTCTCGGTTTTCTGTCCTCATTCTGGAAGAAAGTTCAAGGAGGTGAACAAGACTTTTAAGAATTCCCAGATCAGCAGCTGCTGTTTAATAGCATGGCTTTTTCCCCAGGTGGTTTTCCTTCCTCCTTCCCCAAAAAACCTTATTTGAGGGAGAACCCACATTAGGCTCCAGGTGCCAGGCGAGCAGTCAGGCCCAGACAGGAACTGAGCCTGAGCCATCTGTCCCGTCACCAGCCTCACACTGAGGTGGTAGATTCATGTTTCAGCCACATGATACATCACTGCGTCCTGGACCCATAGGGTCACTTGCAGCCATTGGAAACTGAATGTTAAGTTCAAGGATGCCAGAGGTTCTTAGCATAGAAGGATGCCTTCAAGATATGAAATTGTTGCATATTATTTTTAATGAAGATCTCATTTAAGAACCAAAAAGGTCGGTAGTCATTGACCAGAGAGATTCATCATTGTGTTGACTGCATTTGCATTGAAGCAAAGTGAAAATTATTAATCAAAAAATGCTAGGTGTTCAGGGAACTAGGGTTGAACAGTCTCCTGAGAACATGATTTCCACGGGCCACCTGCTTGGCTCCTATGTGAGTCTTCAGTTTTTGCCAGTGCTATAAAAATTAGAAGTAATTTTTGGTCTGGTTCCACTAGCTTGATAAGAGAGACAAAATTTCCTGTGGTCGCCCTTTGCAGAAAACGTGCCGTTATGCACCAGATCTGGCTGCCGTAGAGCCGTGGTGCTGTTTTGCATTTGCTTTTCAGTGGGTTTGGCCCTCAAGGTGGCTTTGGCCTGACCCTGTCTCTGCTCCAGTGTTGTCAGAGAAAAAGAAAGCGATTGAAATGCTCCCGGTCCCCCCTCCCTGCGCATTTGTTCCCGCTGGCTTCCCGTCTTTGGTCCGTCCGGCTTTCATCTGACCTCCCACCATTAGACTTTTTCTTCGCGCTCCCTCATCTCCATAACCGGTGGCGCAGCGCACGCCGCTGTAGGGAGGAGATATTGAGAGGACCCTTAGCACGAAGCTGGGAAACTGCCTTGAATGCATGTGACGCAGCTTTGCTGGCAAGTTAAAATCCTCGCTGGGTGCTGAAAGCGACCCCGTGGCGTTGGCATGGCTAGGGCTGGCATTCGTACCTCGGTTTTGCAGGGATGGGGTCTGAGGCTGAGGTGTGAATGACTTGCCCCCGGCCCGGGCTTTAACTAACATAGGGAGCTGGTGCCTTCCTTGTGAGGTAGTCGTGAGAATAAATGAGACTTGAAAAATGACCCACGAAGAGTACGCACTGCATAAATGTTACCGCAGAGATTTAAAACTTCATTTTCAAAAGAGCTCGAAGCCATTCCTGCCCAACACTGAGGAGATTGGGGTGTTCAGGCATCACCCCTGCAGCTTTCAGACTGGAGAACAGCCCTGCCCGCCTCCCCTAGCTGCCAGCTATTGGGCCGGTAGACCTGGGCTTCTGGCTCTTTCCTGTGTCTCCTGGGGTCAGTTTCTCCCGGGGCCCTGGCGCCTGGGCCACAGCCTTCCCCACACCCCTTGGTGACCCCCCACCTTTCATGGTGTTCTCTGGGAGACTGCAGCCCAGGCCACACGAGGATGTGCTTGGAAACGCAGCGGGACGGGGTGGGAGCCCCTCCCTCCCGCGGGTTTCCTGCTTTGGGAAGAGCTGGCCCCTCAGCGGCTGGGTCCCGTCCATAGGCCCAGAACGAGCTGATCTGGAACATCAAGGACGAGCTGAAGAAAGCGTGTTCCACGAACGACCTCAAAGAGCTGCTCATCGCCAACCAGCAGCAGGTGCCCTCCGGGGAGTCGGCGGTGAGCTGCCTTTGTGTTAAGTGAGGCGCGGGAGGCAGCCGGGCGGTCGTGGATGACGGTCCTCACAGGCCGAGGCTGGCCCTCCGATTGAACACCTGCTGGTATTAACTGGGAGGAGTGAAGTTCCATAGTTGTGTTGCATGGTCATCGCCATCGTGGTCACCATTTCCCAATGGCAGGCTCTGCCGGGCCCTTCCAGACATCTTCCACGTGTTCACCCTTGGGTTAGAATTTCGGTGAGGGCTGAGTGGGCCTGTGTTTGGCTTGCATATTCATGCCACGTTGGCCCCAGGGGCTCGCGCTGCTACCTTCTGCCCAGACTCCTGAGACCGCTTCCCCAGCAGGCTCTTCCCTGCCTTCTCTCTGGGGAGAGGTTGGCCCTGTTCCTTGTGCAGAAAGGGTGGGTGCACTGGCTCTCACTTTATTTCTAAGTCACCGAGGGGAATGGGAGCTGCAGGAACCCTGTGTGGAACGAAAGTACAAAAAATCCCAAGCCCCAGCCATCAGCCAGCTGCCCGCATGGTGGCAGCCTCGGGGCAAGCCCTTGCTTCTGTTCCGTGAGTGAGGTCTGCAGGTTCTCCATCCCGCATGGTGACGTCCTGCTCTGTAGCCGCCCCCTTCCTTTCTGACTTGTTTCTCCACTGGCTTCAGATCTTGGACCGAGTAGCCGATGGTGTAGTCTTTGGAGCCCTGCTTCCTTGCGAGGAATGCTCAGGCCAGCTGGTCTTCAAGAGCGATGCTTATTACTGTACTGGGGATGTCACTGCCTGGACCAAATGCATGGTCAAGACACAGACACCGAACCGGAAGGAGTGGGTGACCCCAAAGGTAAGTGAGGAGGGGGTCCTGGGATCTGTTGGTGGAAAAACATGGTCACCTTGGTCTTGTCCACGCTCCAGGTCACCATTACTGCAATGCAGTGTTCCTCAGAGTCCTTTATAGCCAGTCCAGCCTTGTAATCAGAAAATAAAATTAGGTAATTGGTTCTATATATTTACAAACTACACAAATGTAGAACCAGAGCGTTTCTAGCTGGAGTCACAAGTTTAGTGTAATATCCTTTTGCTTGCAAAGACCACGATTGTATGTATTTATTTATCAAGTGCTTACTCTATTCCACACACTGTTCTAAGCACAGGGGACATAATGGTGAATAAATGGATAATTCCTGCTTTTACAGTCAGAATTTTTCTTCGGGATATCCTTTCTTTAGTGGTAAAGAGGGGATTGGGTTCGGAGTTCAATTATCTCCTATTATCGGTCTCTTTTATAATAGAGGTACACATTGGATTCTCAGGGTGCAAGACAATCTCAGTTGAGGAACCTCGTTTGGAACTGTGCTGGTGGGGGGCTGGCAGTGGCTTTGGGGAGCTGCCTGCTGGAAGGACTCCACCTGTGCCCGTAGACTCAGTTTGCGGTGGTGCGCAGCTGCGTGGGGCAGAGTAGGGCCTCCACTCACTAGGACTTGGGGTTCGATCTCCATCTAGTTCTCTCTTCCTGTGCTGCCTCCTGGGGGTGAGCAGTCGGAACAGTGGCACCTAGTAAGCACTCCGTAACTGTTACTTGCCGCACTGACTCGGCGTCTCCGGCTGCACTCCATTCTTCCGCTGGCCCTCCTGCCCGGCTCACTCAGTCCCTGCCTCCTCTGCTCACAACCATTGTTACACACCCTCGCGCCTAGACTTTTCTCTGTATTTTTTTCTCGAGTGATGGCACTAAAACAGATTTGGCCCCATCATTTCCCCCACTCTTAAAATCTCACAGTGATTCCTAGGGAAATATTTTCCCAGGTTTTCTGAGTGTACAAATGTTACAAAATCTTTTGTGGTATTTGTTTTCTTCCTACTATCTTTGATTGGGAGCATAATAAGTTAGTAACGTGAACTATTATGTACTGACTTCTCAGGTCAACAGCGTGCTTGCTGCCCATGCGAATTTATTGGTTTGCAGACGCCATGCAGTGACCGTGCTGCCCGGCGCCCAGAATCAGGGTTGGCTTCTTAGCTTGAATCACCCCACCCCCAGTACCCTCCATGATCTGGCTGTGTTGGCCTTCTGTGGTCTTTCTCTCTGCCACCCTTTTCTGCTCAGGTACTATTCTCACCACCCACCCCCTCCACACCACACACACACACACACACACACACACACACACACACACACTTACTTCATTACATTCTCAGCAGCAGGGAACTGACTACTTAGGGTTCCTAGCAAACCACAATCTGTATAAGTAAAATGCCTGTGCCTAGACAGCCCCTGCTCGGGTTTAGAACTAACCTGTGTTAAAGCTTGCTTTTATACACTTGGCTATTAGTCAGGGTCGAACCTTTCTCAGGGGTAGGAGCTGTCTTTAAGCTCACTGACCTGTGGCATGTTAGGGTCTCAGCGTATGTTGGACTCAGTCTGCTACCTTTCCAGCGGGCGTTCGTCGAGCAGGGAGGTCCGTGTCATGAGTGGGTGAAGACTTAGGTGTGTAGGAGCTGTGGCAGTCCCTGAAGCCATGTACACAAGCGCCCCCTCATTCGCAGGGGACAGCCCCAGTGGGTGCCTAGAACTGCGAATAGAACCAAACTCTGGCCATAGGAAGTAGAATGCGGGTTACTCAGACGCAGGCACCACAACCCCGTGACGTTCTGTCCGATAACCGAGGCGGCTACTAAGTGACTTGTGGGCAGGTGGTGTATACAGTGTGGGGACGCTGAACAAAGGGGTGATTCACGTCCCTGCACGAGATTCATCGGCTGCCCAGAGTTTAAAACTTAAGGATTGTTTCTTTCTGAAATTCTCCATTTAATCTTTTTGGACAGAGATTGACCCCAAGTAACTAAAACCTCAGAAAGCAAAACCGTGGATGAAGGGGCGATCTCCTACTGTATTTGATGTTTGTTGAGCGATCACTTAGAGCACAGCCCGCTGTGAATCACCTGGGTGCAGGTGGACTGTGTTGAATACCGGCTTTGGCTGGGCTCTGCATCCCTGTCCCCTTCTGCAGAGGGCAGGGAATTGCCCTGATTTTTTGGGGGGTACTCATCTTTCTCCCAGCATGTGGGTCTTGGGGCAGGGGGTCTTTCGGTCATGGAACGGACACGTGATGCCACAGGCCTGCTGACTCCTGAGGGAGACAACTCAGGAATAAGGCCTGGGGTGTTAGGTTCCAGCTGTGGCTCACTGACCATATCTGATTATTTTTTTAAGCACAACATTTTTATCTTAAAGCATGCATAGTACCAGCTGTATTATAAATGGAGAAGCGCTATAAATAAGTGCAGTATCCTCAGTGCTGGATGTCATACTAGAAGCTTCGTGTTTTTTTATGTTCTTTATTGTGAGAAGGAAAAAGAGACTTTGTAATTTGGACCAGAGAAATCCTCTTTGCTCTATCAGGCGGTTATTCCAGGGGAGAACTGGTTTCTTAACTGAAACTTAAATTCTTTAGGAATTCCGAGAAATCTCTTATCTCAAGAAATTGAAGGTCAAAAAGCAAGACCGTATATTCCCGCCAGACACCAGCGCCCCCGTGGCGGCGGCACCGCCACCCGCCTCCGCGCCCATGACTGTGAACTCGTCCGCCCCACCAGGTAGAGCTCCAGGCCACGGTGGCTGGGGGTGGGCTCGGGCCTTGTTCTTGCGGGGAGCAGGGTATCTTCCTGAATTCTCTGTGGCTGATCCTGTGGGAAGGCTCTGCCCTGCCCCCCCACCCCACCCCAGGTTGGGAGTGGGCTCCAAGGAAAGGCCAGGTAGGCGGCCTTACCTGAAAAGGCATCCAGTGTATCCTGCCTGACTGCCCTGCAGAGCATCTGTCAGGTCTGATTTCCTGCCTCCAGGCAGCCCTGCACCCCTCAGTCTACCTGAGCCCAATGTGCTGCTGGAGTCTCTTACACACAGAGACTCGCTGTTTATGTTGCCAAGGAAGCTACTGATCAGTGTTACTGAGAAATGCTCCACACCAACGAAGACAGTGAGATAAATTTGTCTTTGTCACCAGAAGAGACCCACTGCCTCGTGTACTCGGGCGTGTGGGGGCTTGCAGGACTTCTCCCTGCGGCTCCTCTCGTCCTGGGGACATGTAACCAGCACTACGTTCCCAGCAGCCACCAGTAAGGCACACCCCTCTTCTAGTGCTTTCTGGCCTGGGGTCAGTGCTAGACGCCTCAAATGACACTTCTTTTTGCCTAGAATCAATTGTCTCAGCTCACCATGATCAAAGCTTTGAGTGACTGTCATGGACAAGTCTATAATTTTTTTTAATGGGGTTAACTAATAAATATTGCATAAAAAATTACAGTTTGTTTTTAGACATGAGATGGGAGACGAGTAATAAAAGTAATTTGGAGTTCCAATGACCTACTCTTTTGCTTCCCATCCCACTGCCAGCTTCCTGGTCCCTCATCCCCACATACAGCCTTTCTGTACTGGGGATGAGGGCTGCGTCTCAGGTGGCAGTTTACCGTCGTGACCTCTGCTTTCCCACTAGCCTTTTACTTCCGCTTTCATAGACTTCCCTCAGGAGAAGCGATGCAGGGGGCGTGCTGAGGCCATCCGGGGGCCCTGCCGCCTGCTCCGGCCTTCCCCTGGGCGCCTGTCGCCTGGCTTCCTGCTCCTCCCCTCCCCTTCCCGGCTAGCAGTCCTGCCTCACAGTTCCGTTCTCCCATCCCAGATAAGCCATTGTCCAACATGAAGATCCTGACTCTTGGGAAACTGTCCCGGAACAAGGAGGAAGTGAAGGCCACGATCGAGAAACTCGGGGGGAAGTTGACAGGGACAGTCAACAAGGCCTCCCTGTGCATCAGTACCAAGAGTGAGTTTCATTGTATTTGTAAAGCCAAGATAACACTGTCTCTTGTGATTGCAATGAGAATTAGGCGAAATGCTTAACATAGTGTCTGACACACAAACAGCACTCAGAAAACGCGCCTCTTACGAGCATCGTTGCTGTGGTTCTGTGTGAAGGGAAGCCTGCGTTTGCACCTTATGTTGCTGCTCTGCGTTGTAGCATATTCACACGCATCTTCTGGTCCCCACTTAAGACTAGGCTGCTCTCATCACCTAGCACTCTACCACAAGATGCTGCCAAAACAAAAGTTCAGAGGCTCAGTTCAGTGCAGGAAGTTTGGGAAATGCAATTAAACAAAGGTAAATAGGTTTCTTTGCAGGGTAATTATACTAACGCCCATTGCAAGTCTCTAAGACCAGAAAAGTAGTATATAGCATTTTCCATATGTATTTGACCTTGGGACTCTGTGGAAGGCCTGTTAACATCTCATTCTAGAGAGGGCTCTGGAGAAGGCGGCCCTAACTCACCGTACCACAGAGAAAGGGGAACGTTGCCGAAAAGACAGTTGCCAAGACGCCCTAAGACACTGGATTTGGAAGGAAAGGATTGCTGTGGGGGATGAGGGCTTGGAAGTACTTAGTACATATGACTCTAGTAATGTGAGATTCGAGTTTAGTTTTAAGCTTACTATTCAGATTCTTTTTCTTTTTTCTTTCTGATTTGAACAGAGGAGGTAGAAAAGATGAATAAAAAGATGGAGGAGGTGAAAGAGGGCAACATTCGCGTCGTGTCTGAGGATTTCCTCCAGGACGTCGCCGCCTCCACCAAGAGCCTTCAGGAGTTGCTTTCAGCCCATATCTTGTCCCCCTGGGGTGCCGAGGTGAAGGCGGAGCCTGTCGAAGTTGTGGCCCCAAAAGGGAAGTCGGCTGCAGTCTCCAAGAAGAGCAAGGGCCCTATCAAGGAGGAAGGTGAGCCCCCGAGCTCCCTGTCCCTGGGGGCTAAGGGCCCGGGATGCCAGTGGCCTCATTCTGTCATAGGTCACGGCCGGCCCAGGGGCCGGGTCCGCCTTTGTGGCGCCACTCTCTTTGTGACCCTGAAGTGGCCTGTGGAATGCTGCCCGGGGCCAGTTTTGTCAGTCTCCTCTTCCCTGGGCCTGGAATGACAGGTGCTTCGGGGTGGTGGGAGGCAGTGCACAGATGTCATGTTGGCACATGATGTGAGTGAAAATGACCCACTTGCCTTCCACCTTCCTCTTTTTTTTAATTAATATTTACGTCGTTCTATCCCTTCCCAGGAATCAATAAATCTGAAAAGAAAATGAAATTAACTCTTAAAGGAGGAGCTGCTGTTGATCCTGATTCTGGTGAGCAGGGTGGGGCTGCCCTCGCCCGCGTTGATCGGGAAGTGGGGTGGCAGCGGGGCCCCGCTCTGCCCTCCTGCCTCCTCCCGGGCTCCCCCAGTCCTAGCACACGCACCCCTGGTGGGGAACCTCCCAAAGGTGGCGTTAGGGTAGCCGGGCCGGCGTGGACCTTCTCCCTGGCCCACCAGCCCCCCCGCGGGGCAGAAACTGTAGGACCCCTGCCCCCCTGCGACAGGTCTGGAACACTCTGCACACGTCTTGGAGAAAGGCGGAAAGGTCTTCAGCGCCACCCTCGGCCTGGTGGACATCGTTAAAGGAACCAACTCCTATTACAAGCTGCAGCTCCTGGAGGATGACAAAGAGAGCAGGTGTGTTCTGGGGACGGAGGGTGTTCGTGGGAGCTGTGCTCCGTGACAGGTGCGGACCTGTTTGTGCCGCGCTGGCAGCCTCACGGAACCCGCGCTTCCCAGTACCTGGGGGTTTGGTCCCCTCCCGCAGAACAGGGTGTAACGAGGCCTCTAATGAGCGAGGGGGACCACCAGCCAGCCTTGCTCTGGCACCGTGACACATAAGCTCCCCTCCTTGTAGCCACTCGAAGAGTCGATTTTCTGAGAGATGCTTTTATGCATGTTTTTAAATTTCTAAAGCAAAGTTTGGCAAGAACTAAACTTACTCTTTAATATTATTTTAAACTTTCTAGTTACTAAAGATGTTTGGGTTTGACTTTTTTGGGCATTTTATTTGTTTTTAACCTGGTGGAGCTAGGCAGGGGCCAGTTCTGGGGTGCTGAGGGGCGAGTTCTGGACTGGCTTTTACCATCCCCCCCGCCACTGATTGTCCCAATGTGGAATGCAAGCTACAGTGTAGGTGGAAAAGTATGTGGAATGAACTCTTATTGAATTGTAGTGGTGAAAAACCAGTATTTTAAGAATTACTTTCATATGTTAAACTTGACCTTTTTAGCATATGAAATCAGTTACCTATTGGAACTCCAGAGATCCAAAAAGCTTTACTAGTTGAAAGGCAAACCTCTGTGACAATAACTCCCTGGTAGCCCGGGGAGCTAGTCAGTACCTGGTCAGCCAGGCCAGCCTCAGTTTGTAAGCACCATCACGGCTCAGGTTCTTCCCACCTCTAGCTTTTCACCAAACCTTTCACTTAAAAAGTGACCTTCAGAGGTGACCCTAAAAGAGTACAAAGTATCTGGTTGGCTACTTAAAATTTCTGAAGAAATAAGCCATATCTGTTGTTTTTTTTAGTAGCTATTCTTGACAGAGACTTGAAAGTCAAAAAAATGGTTTCTTGCTTATAAAATATACCTTCCCAAAGCTAGATGTATATCGTACTGAGGAAGAGGAGGTAGGATTTTTGTAGAAATGTACAGTGAGTGTCATAGTCTGTTAAATGACAGGCAATGAGAATAAAAAGTTTCCACCACCAACAGAAAAGAAATTTTAATGGTGATTGTGGCACGTGCATTTTCCTGTAGGCCTAAGATTTACTGGTTTTTAGAGTGAAAACGTCATGAGGGCTGTTCGGGTCAGGATGTTTCAGTATGGTGTCTTCCAAACACTTCCAGGAGGAAAACTCCAGCAGAGAATGAATTTATACGTCTCTGGGCAATAGCCCAGGAAAATAGCAGGAAGCCCCAAGTTTTCTTTGAACTCTGGTTTTACCTTAAAAATGCAGAAGTCTTGTATTTGGGTTTCTGATATACTTATTGTGATGTAAAATATAACTTATTCATTACTTCCACTAAGAAAAATTAACTTACCTAGAGCTAGGCAGCACAGCGACTAGGGTAGACTAGGGTGCCGTAATACGTGACCTAAATTGCGATGGAAACAAAACTATGGCCTGGGTCTGAAGGTAGCTAACCCCGAGTGCCACTGTCTCACCCCCTCCCATTTCATCACATCTCGGCTTCTGATCTGAACCAAAAGTTCTTTATCTTTAGGATGTGTCATTAATGGTTGCATCTCCTTAAACACATGACTTCCAAATGATTCTTGCTGTATTTCTTTGGAGAGCAAAAGTAGGTGTTTTTATCTCACGGTCTGTGAGCCCAGCCTTTGTTCCTCAAGCTTGGCTGCCAGGTGCAAGCGTAAGCTGTTCTTTGGCACTTTGGTAATCCATTCGCCAACGTGACTTGGAAGGGCATTCTCTAATTACTTTAAATTTATAATACTCAGTTTCATAAAAAGTAAAACAAAGGTCCTTTATCGTAATATCGGTTCCTTTTGTTCCTCTGTCAGTCACCATCATTTTGGGATGTTTGGGATTCTTTCTCACCCAAGTGGAATGTCAGGGAAGGGAAACCCACCCTGAGATGGGACCAGCTGACCCCCAAATTTGTATCTGATGCTCTCCCTCCACACACAGGTACTGGATATTCAGATCCTGGGGCCGCGTGGGCACGGCAATCGGTAGTAACAAACTGGAGCAGGTGCCGTCCAGGGAGGATGCCGTCGACCTCTTCATAAAACTGTACGAAGAGAAAACCGGGAATGCCTGGCTCTCCAAAAACTTCACAAAGTATCCCAAAAAGTTCTACCCCCTGGAGATTGACTATGGCCAGGTAATCACTTAACCGTCTTATACCGTTTTAGTAAAAGGAAGGGACGCCATAGTCTTAAAAACTTGCCATGGTGAATGCTACCAAATGTTTAAAGAATTAGTACAAGTCCTTCACGAGCTCTTCCAAAAGGTAGAAAATGAAGGAACTCTTTCCAGCTGATCATATGAAGCCAGTGTTCCCTTGATGTTAAAAGGAAAGCCTAAGACCAATATCCCTCTGACTAGAAGTGGGAAACCCTGAACAAAGTACTAGCAAACTGAATCTGGCAGCACGTAAGGGTTTACACTGGGACCGAGCTGAATTTATCCCAAGAATGCAAGGTTGATTCAACATACGAAAATCCATCAGTGTAATATTAAACATATGAGTAGAGTAAAGGTTAAAAGCCACACAATCATCCTAAATAGATACCAGAAAAAGCATTTAATAAAATTCAACATATTTCCTGAATAAAATCCACACAATGAAGTATGAGAATGAGTCTCGATATAGTAGCATTTTTAAGACCCTCAAGGAGGCACAGTCCTTGAACACAATAAGGAGTCATTCATGGATTCCAGATAAGGCTTCTTATCTTAACCTGTTTCATCATGGACCATGTGACCTGGTTTATCATCAAGATAGAATTATAGTGACTTGATGTGTTCTAGGGCACAGGTTTTTTGTTTGTTTTTGTTGAGTTATAATTGATATGTGCCTACATGTTACTAATTTCAGGTAGACAGTATAAGGATTCGTTATTTGTATATATTGTAAAGCCACTACATTAAGTCTAGTTAACATCCATCACCACACTTAGTTACAGAAATTTTTTTCTTGTGATGAGAATTTTTAAGGTCTATTATCGGAAACTTTCAAATTTGTAACATGGTACTTTGAACTTTGTCACACCATGCTGTCCATTACATCCCCATGGCTTGCTCATTTTATAAGTGGATGTTTATGTCTTCTGAACCACTTTACGCATTTCACTCACCTCACGCCACCCCCACCCCCACCCCGGCCCACTTCCTGCCTGTGGCAACTACCAGCCTCTTTTCTGTGTCCATGGGCTTGTTTTAAGGTTATAGGGTTTTTCCCTTGGTGTTTTGGTTTTTGTTTCTCGGTTTTTTTTAGAGTCCACATATAAGTGAGATTATGCAGTATTTTTCTTTCTATGAGTTATTTCACTTAACCTGATGCCCTTAGAGTCCATTTATATTAAAAATGGCAAGATATTGTTTATAGCTGCATAATATCCCGTGTGTGTATAGCATATTTTCTTTATCCACTCATCTGTCGGTAGATACATAGCTTGTTTCCATGTTTTGGCTATTGATTATAATGCTACTACAAACATGGGATATGGTATGTATATCTTTGAATTAGTGTTTCCTTTATCTTATGCTAAATATCCAGAAGTGGAATTGCTGGATCATAGGATAGTTCTACTTTCAATTTTTTAAGCAGCCTCCATACTGTTTTCCATAGTGGCTGCACCAGTTTACATTCCCACCAACAGGGCTCAAGGGTTCTCTTTTCTCCACATCCTCACCAGCACTTTTTATTTCTTTCTTTTATTATTTTTGATAATAGCCACTCTTAACAGGTGTGATGTAGTATCTCATTGTGGTTTTGATTTGCAATTCCCTGGTGATTAGTCATATTGAGACATCCTTTCATGGATCTCTTGGCCATTTGTATGTCTTTAGAAAAATGGCCATTCGAGTCCTCTCTGCCCATTTTTTAAATCAGATTGTATGGAGTTGTTTTTTTTTTTTACTGTTGAGTTGTATGAGTTCTTTATGTATTTTAGATATTAGCTCCTTATCAAATACA
This sequence comes from Eidolon dupreanum, assembly GCA_028627145.1. NCBI lineage: Eukaryota > Metazoa > Chordata > Mammalia > Chiroptera > Pteropodidae > Eidolon > Eidolon dupreanum. The sequence goes on along the minus strand of CM053516.1, from coordinate 8,877,563 downwards.
TGATTTGTAAATATTTTTTTCCATTCAGTAAGTAACCTTTTCATTTTGGTGGTGGTATCCTTTGCTGTGTAGATAGGTCAGTTTTTATTCCCAAATTATTTCATAATAATTTCCTAAAATCTACCTTATTTGCATTTGTAGCTTGGCCATCTCCCTACATGTTAACAGACAGTTGTCTTTTGGCTGATATTTTTGTGACCATTTGTTTTGACAAATGCCTTGTTTTTCTATGAAATCAAGGGAAAACAATTTATTTTGCAGAAAAAAAGACTTATGGGTGGGAACAGATTTTAATTCTAAATCTTTGAGGACTAGCATGTCTCACAGGGAGGATTCTCTAGTTTATAGATAATAAAAATATGTGAGCATTTACGCATGCATTTTAGTAGCTACATTTTAAAAAGCAAAAAACAGTTAATACTAGTAATTTAACCCACTATATCCAAAGTAATCATTTCAACACGGGGTCAATATTAACAAAATTATTGAGATATTTTACCTCTTTTTAACTAAATCTTTGAAATCTGGTATATTTTTAATCCCTACACACATCTCAAGTTAAACCGGCCACATTTCAAAACCAGTGGCTATTGTATTAACCTGAATTGATCTAGAGCATATCTTAAGGCCGTACAGAATTCCACCTTGCGGATAGCCATAATTCTTAATTTAACAAACAACAAAACGCCCCACCCCATTAGGGAGTTAGTTTGCTATAATGATGCTGCTATATATATATAAATATCTATACTTTTATGATTATTATCATTGGAGGTAGAGTTTGTCACAGCATACATGCATTTAAATTTAGGCTTTTTGATGCGTGAATAGTTTGCCCTCCAGTGAAGTCATAAGCAGAGGGTGAGAGCGCCTTGAAGACCCAGTGTTTCGGCGTTAAGAGCGGATCCACTGTGGTGCTGACAGCAGAAGCCATGAGCGCTGACGCAGCACAGGTCCCTCTCTGCAGCTTGGTCTAGCCAAGCAGTTCTCAGGGTCGAAGACTAACACCAGTCACCTTCCCTCCGAGCAAACGTCAAACGCTGTTAGTTGCTAAGGACACTGATGGACAGCATGCAGCCCCTGCCCTCGTGGGATTCAAAAGCGAGAAGAGTTAAGGCATTTCCAATACAGTGTGGTCTTGACTTAGCCTAGATTGTCCACATAGCAAGGGTTAAGTCTTGTGCTATTAGTTTATTAGGAAGTACAGTCCCAGGGAGCAGGGGCGAGTGTTGGGGGGGGGTGTTAGGGGAGGGAGGATGGGTGTTAATGCTAAGATGTGCTTCAGGGTGCCTAGTAGGAACTGGAGCTGGTTGCCTGATCCTTTGGGATTACAGAGAAGGTTGTAAACTTAGTTCCCACGGTTGGCCCTGGGGTGAGGCAGTGCAAGAGAAGTGGAGGAGCATTTGTCCAGTGTCCCCATGGTTGAAGGTTTGCTCTAATAGTGGCCCAGCACTTCTGGATCAGGCACGAGTAGGCACTGGGCAGGTTTCCAGGCGGGGCTCCAGCAGCCCCAGGGTGGGAGGCAGTGAGGGTGCAGGTGGAGCGCGAGTGCCTGCCGGTCGCCTGTGCCGAGCTGGGTGCTGCAGTGGCGGCTGGAATAAGAATCTGGAGCAGCCAGGAGGACTTGGGGTGCATAGGAAGTGTCTGGTCCCTCTGCAAACTCACACATGCTCCTCTGGCAACAACTACACCAACCTTGTTGATTGACGCTCAGCCCTTCTGCACGCTAGCCTGTATCCTTTACCTGCTGCTCGAACCCCTACCACCAGCACCACTTTGGGTTGTTTACCTGGGTCTCTTACTGGTTTTCTTTTTCCCTAAAGGATGAGGAAGCTGTAAAGAAGCTGACGGTAAACCCTGGCACCAAGTCCAAGCTCCCCAAGCCAGTGCAGGAGCTCATTAAGATGATCTTTGATGTGGAAAGTATGAAGAAGGCCATGGTGGAGTACGAGGTACTGCACTTTGTTGTTTGATCGTGAGCAGTTGCTGGAGTTGCTGAGCTGGGGCCGGGTTCGGTGGCTGGTCTCGCTGGATGCCAGTGTCTCTACTCATTCCCCATCCGGAGACAGATGCAGCTGTGCTGAGGCCTGGAGTGCTTGCTCCTGGCCAGGGGTCACTGGACTTGCTGTGAAATGTCGGGTGTGTTACAGAGAGCATCCCCTGAGCCCCCAGGCCCCCTTGCACCTTTCTATTCCTGGCTACCGTGATAGAATCTGTATACGTGCTTTTGTGGCCCAACCAAATGGCCAGCCAGAGATGTCCTGGCAATTCCAGGACATGGCCCACTTCCAGGAAAAGAACAGCAGCAGCCAGCATTGACAGACGTGCAGACAGCTCTGACGCTTGCTTCATCAGATAAAATTCATACCAGCTGTTTTTAAGAAGAGGTTGGGCACGGGGCAGGGTGGGGTGGGGGTGATGGTGGTGGGGTTAGTGCCGCTCCTCCCTGCTCAGGGCAGAGTATCAGGGACAGCGGGCTGAGTGTTCCCTATTTGTTCTGTACCTTGTCTCCCCGCTTCCCGAGCCCCAGAGCCCAGAAGCTTCAGGCTGCTCTGAACAAGGAGCAGGGACCAATGTCAAGGGCAAGAGTTGCGGATCAGCCTTGCCCATTCCGCCCCTTCTCTGAAGATGTGCTCCCTCCCTGCTCCTTCGGGAGGCTACATCCAGCCTTGGGGCACAGGGAACAAACCTGGGTGGTACAAACCATTGGTAGCCTCTTCTTCTTCCTCCCCGTGTAGCCGTGTGGAGCTCAGCCTGGCAGGACGCTCTGGGCCCAACGGTGTTAGAGAGCCGTGTTGAGTGACATCCTTTTTGAAAATGGCCCGGGCTCTTGCTGGGTGGTGTATTTCACAGTGAGCGCAGGGGCGGGAGAGCCCTGGTCGACTTACCCTGCAGTGCATAAAGTGAGCGAGAATCTTCTCTCCCAGGCTCTGCGCAGACCCTGCAGAGGTGTGGGACTGCAGAGTCTGCAGAGGTGGGTCACCGGTCTCCCCAGGAAGACCAGGCGGCCCGGGGGGGATGCTTCTTTCGGGGGCCCAGGAGGCCTGAGGAGTTCTCGGTCCAGCTCTTCGTTGTCACTCTGCACAGTGCCTGGCCTTCAAGGGGATCCCCTGTCTCCACAGATTGACCTCCAGAAGATGCCCTTGGGGAAGCTGAGCAAAAGGCAGATCCAGGCCGCATACTCCATCCTCAGCGAGGTCCAGCAGGTAAGCGAGGGGCTGGCCCCTCCTCTGTCCCAGCTGCCCCTTGGGTCTCTTGGGCCAACCTCTCATCCTGGGGGTGTGGCAGTACATTTACTCAGAGTTAGTGAAATAGACATACCAAGCCACAATTCATGATGATTTCCTTTCTTTTCCATCCAGCAAGTGTGACAGGTGCCTGACCCTTGGGAAAGATAGTCACAAAACTAATGAATTAGTGTTTTCAGTGATTGGATGTATAATAAATTCCCTATAAAGTTGATGAGGAATTTAGTTTTCCTGCCTCATGAGTGTCCTGATTTTATTTCACGTATTAAGATAGGCTGAATTTATTTTGCCATTACTAGGAAGTCGTCAAATAGAAAGCTAAATAATGCCTTACTTCCGCTCATGTTTATTCCATATCAGCTTTTCTACAAAGTCCCCATCCCTGGAGCCTTTCAGGCTTGGGCCCGGAGGGCTCACTTGTGTTTGGGATGGGGTGCAGGCTTGGCTTGTGAAAGAAGAAAAGTACGCAGGAGGCCAGCGTGGGGCCAGGAAGGCGGACTTCCTGGCCGCTGCTGGAGAAGAGGTCCCGAAATGTAGCAGTTACTCCACTTAGCACGGGTCCGAGCAGCGGCTGCTTTCGTGTGACGCACCAGCTGGATGTGAAAGGCTCCCTTCAGCCCAAGCCTTTCCTGTTCCGGAGCGCCCAGGCGGAGGTCTGGAGCAGCGTCCTCACCTCTGCACAGAGCAGACCGCAGCAGACAGAAGTCTTAGGATTTGGAGAAGCCAGTGTCCCAGGGAGAAGCAGACTTGGGGCTTTGGGCCTGCAGAGTGTCAACTCACCACCCTCTGCCATGCTAGGGTGTCTGCCGAGTGTGTGCCGCCCCGCTGCCCAGCCCCTGCGTCTCCGTGCATTTGTCGAGCACTTGTGCATAGAGAGCACCAAATGGCGTTGTGGCAGGAAGGGGAGTGTTTAGCCCTTCTGGACTTGGCCACCTGGACCTCTGCTTGCAGTAAAAATTAATTTCCTGCCTTAAAGATGAAGTTCAGTGGATGGAAGGGAGCCAGACTCAATTTTATAGCAATGAGTTTTTTTCCCTTTTAACAATTTATTATGAAAAGTTTTCGAACATAAAAAAGTTGAAAGAATTACACAGCGGTTGCCACGATCTCACCCCGTAGCTGCTACAGTTCACATTTTGCGTAGCGATGGGGGTTTTATGTCCGTAACTGCACCGCTTTTTACACAGATGAGATTGTATGTGGGAAACGGATTGCGTGCTGGGCCGTGCAGCGTGAGGGTGGGGAGCTGCTCCACAGGGTGGCCTGACACGAGCAGGACCGTGGCCTCGTGGGCGTCTCCCTGTGCACACGCGGGGCCACCTCGGGACTCTGCCGTGGCACCCACCTTCCAGAGGGGAAAGCCCGGCCCAGTGCCGGGGCCTCGGAGCTGCGCCACAGCTGCGTTCCCTCTGTCCCCTTCCCTAAAGGCTCTGTCCCAGGGCAGCAGCGACGCCCAGATCCTGGATCTCTCGAATCGCTTCTACACCCTCATCCCCCACGACTTCGGGATGAAGAAGCCTCCACTCCTGAACAACGCAGACAGTGTGAAGGTAGCAGGCGTCTGGGAGGGAGCCTCCGGCCCGCTGGCCGTGGTCCCGGTTGGGGTTGTCGCCCCCTCACCATGACTGCCCCTCCACATCATGGTCCTGAGGGAAGGGGCCCGTCCTGGGAGGGCCACCGTCCTGCCATCATTTTGAAACGGGTTTCTACCCACGCTGGTGGAGCCAGAGCACGGGCAGAGCAGGCGGTGCCCCACCGTTGCCCCCGCGTCTCGGGGGAGCTAGCCACAGGTCCCCGCCTGACACCAGTGCGCATGAAAGACGGGTCTCAGCACAGTCCTGTGGCTTCTTCCTCCCACCCCCCAAGGAGCACGCCCTCCTCAACATTCCAAGAAATCCTCAGGAGTGTTCACTATGGCATGTCGGTGACACACTGTCCCCGACCGGTTGGGAGGTCCCCCTTTCACTGTCCATGTGGGCCATCATCTGCCTGTATGTTTTCTGTGCCAAAATGGCGAGTTGTTTTCCCTCGCTCCAGATTTTCCTTTGTCCCTCCAGGCCAAGGTGGAAATGCTGGACAACCTGCTGGACATCGAGGTGGCCTACAGTTTGCTCAGGGCTGGGTCTGAGGATAGCAGCAAGGACCCGATCGATGTCAACTATGAGAAGCTCAAAACTGACATTAAGGTAACAGGGCCCGCCCTTTCCGAAGCATCCCGACCACCCAGCCCAAGAGCCCTGGTCTGTCCTCCAACTTGACCGTGCACCAGGGTCTCCTGAGAGCTTCCAGATTGCGGTGGCCCAGGAACCGGCTCTTCTGTCAAGTCCCAGGTGCTGCTGCTGCTGGTCTTTGGGGAACCACAGCGTTTGCCCTGTGAATACGCACCTTGTTTGCATGGCGGGCTCCCAAGCCAGGGCTTCAGTTTAGCTTAGAGACTGGTTTGGGGGGAACCCTACGGAAAGGTTTTTTCTAACTTAATCTAGAGATAATCTGTTTTTGGAGACTGTCGTGGCATGAACCCTAGAAAGTTTGCTCCTGGTACCCCTTTTCAGAAGTGGAAATGCCTGATGGCGGCTCTAATAAAAACACGTGTTTGGGTTTGTATATTCTTCAGCTGAAGCTGCTGCGCACACAGTCCTTGAACTTCAGTGCTTTGGAGGTTTGGGCAGAAATCACTGTGCCTAGGCCAAATGGAGAAGAGGTTTCCGCCCCTCCTCCTGCCTTGCCCTGACCTTGAGCCTGGTCTCGCCTGCCAAGTGCCTCGCTCCTCAGCCCCCTGCACCCCCCTGCAGTGTCACAGGGTTCAGGCGCGCTGGGGTCTGGCGAGCCTGGTGTGTTTACATCACTAAAAAGAGCCTTCGCTTCTTGCTTGGGAAGAAAGCATAGGTCTGAGGGTCTGAGCAGGTAAGACACCAGGTCACACGCTTTGCCCCTGGGCATCTGAGATGGGACGGCCATCAGCATGGTTCTCTGTGAAGGGGCTGTCATTCTCCCCATTTACGGTTTTGAAGCCTTTTAATTAAGAGTCTGAGAAAGAGCAGAATTCTTGATTTTCTGAACTTTGGCTAAGACTATGAAAATACAAGAGAGCACACGTAGTCTTTCCCGTGACACACACATGTTCGTTTCGCACAGATTACGTTAACTAGTGGACAGGTAGTGGTGGATGCTCTAAGCCACAGTGTGCATAGCCCTGAGGACTCAAGAGATGGAGCCTCCACCCCCAGCAGCAGAACCCCTGCGGTTCATTGGATCTGTGCCTCTTTGAATTGCAAGTCTTGGCTGTGGGGTTTCCCCTGGCCCTTGCGTTTTAAGTCCGTGAACTGGAATGTTACTTGGGAGCCAGTTCTGTTCTGGGGGCTCCCTAATCACAGTGAGCCCCAGGTTTCTAGTTTCCTGCTATCTCAAAGAAGCCGATGTCCCGCTGACTTGGGACCTCCCCAATCATGGGGCCTGAGACACAGGCTCTCAGTCCTACCTGGGCTTCCACAAGGGTTGTGGTATGATGTGTGTGTCGAGCCTGTGACTATTCCTGCCTCTGTGTGGTCTCCTGGGGTCTCCCTTGCTCTAACTCCAAGACACCCTTCTCCTAGGTGGTGGACAGAGATTCTGAGGAAGCTAAGATCATCAGGAAATACGTCAAGAACACTCATGCGACCACACACAATGCGTATGACTTGAAAGTCATCGATGTAAGGATCTCTTCTTCCTCTGTCCTCTTGTGTCCTGTTAGCTCTTCCTGTCCATTCCTCCAGCCTGGGTAGAAAAGAGCAATTTACTGCTTGACATAATAAAAGGAAGTTATTTCATCTATTAAGCAAAAAATTAGTAGTCTCGTGGTTTGGGGTGGCTTTATTCTGTTTTAAAAGACATTTATTATACCAAAACCTGGTTTTAGAGTCAGGGGTCCAAAATGAAATGCCTCAGGTGTGCATCTGCTATACCTAGTATTTATTTTAGTCACTAGTTTCTGCTAGATGGGACCTCGACTGGTCAGGTTGCTCCATCGTGATTGAAACACCTTATATGCTCCAAGAGCTGTTAAGTTCCCAAGCTCTAGGGACAGCCAGTCAGTTCTCCTGTATCTAGTCATATCCCCGGGTTAACCAGAGTCACAAATGGCTTCCTTTGTCTCTCTCGTTTATTTAATATTCCTACCAGATCTTTAAGATAGAGCGTGAGGGGGAGAGCCAGCGCTACAAGCCGTTCAAGCAGCTGCATAACCGAAGGCTGCTGTGGCATGGGTCCAGGACCACCAACTTTGCTGGAATCCTGTCCCAGGGTCTCCGGATCGCCCCACCTGAAGCGCCTGTGGTACGTGCCTGGCCGGGGGAGTGCGGGGCGGGCAGTGCCTGTCTCTGCTCTTGGCTCCATGAAGAGCTTTGTAGATACTTAGGTGAGAACTGTACGTGCCCGGTGAGTAAGGGGTCTTGTTTAAAGCTGTGGTGGTGTCTCAGCTGTGGCTGGCAGATGGCCAGACAGCTCTAGCCCTCTCCAGGCCCTCAGCGCAGCCCCCAGGTAGTGCCTGCACCCTCGTTCTCCCAACCCAGACCCCGTGGTGGTGGCGCGGCCGCACGCGTCAGGCATAGTGTCTGGAGCAGAAGTGTCCAGGCCGTGCTGGCAATGCTAGTTGGGATGTCGATGTGCAAAGAATGGACTTTGGCCATGGGCCAAGCTGAGTTCCCATCTGCCTCCACCACTTCCCAGCCAGGCAACCGCTGTGAGCTCTGGTGTTTTCCTTGAGAAAATACAGTAATAAATTGTCGCGTCACCTATTGGACTACAAAAGTGGCCAGCTGGACAGGAAATTGGAGGTGGTCTTCCAAGCCTCTCATTTTACTGTTGTAAAAAGTGGGGAGGGAAGAGGTTTAATGACTCTAGCGCTGTGCAATAGCACGTGATTTGGGCAAATAAACGCTCTGAACCTTGTGTTTTCACTTAAAAAAAAAATGATAAAAATAGTAGCCGATGTTGATCGGGTGTTTACACGTGCCAGGCGCTAGTTTAAGTAGTGTTTATTAACTCATTTAGTCTTCACAACAGCCCGGTCAGGTTCTTTCCCCCAGTTCAGAGGAGAAAGGGGGTCCAAAGAGGTTAAGTACTTCTTGTGGCCTCAGTATCTGGGATCTGAATAGCCTGGGTCAGGAGCTAAGGCCTCAGCGCCCTGGCCAGGGACCTTGTGGGACTTGGAAGTGGCCGTTACACCCTTGGCGCAGTGTCTGGTCACAGTCTGCGCACTCGGTGAATCGGCGCTGCGGCTGACTCCCCGTCAGAAGGTTTTCAGCTGTCCCCTCTCCGCCCCTCCAGACTGGCTACATGTTCGGTAAAGGGATCTACTTCGCCGACATGGTCTCCAAGAGTGCCAACTACTGCCACACGTTTCAGGGAGACCCAGTAGGCTTGATCCTGTTGGGAGAGGTTGCCCTTGGAAACATGTGAGTACACCTGGCCTTGGGGCTGGTGGCACCTGATGGGATTGGAAGACCCCAGTAGACTGTGGGAAGGAGAACTCCCCTTGGCTGGGAGGGGACTCTGAAAATTCCCCCCCACAGTTACAGGTCCCACCAATTAGGTGGTGGATAGCAGAAGCCAATTCCTAAGTTAAGTGAACGAGCAGGATGCAGGGAGACCTCACCGTCCCAGGGTCAGGAGTACAGCCAGGCCGCGGGGACTGGCAGGCAGAGTTGACTTGCACAGGGGTTGGTCACCCCGTGGCCCAGCTCATGCCAAACTGGAGTCTTAATCCCAGTTGCAAGTACCCCATGTCGGTCCTGTCGACTGTAACCCAAAGGTCAGAGTGATGACCGGGGCCTGGGGGTCGTGGGCTGGACAGAAGCCTCCGGAGCAGCCGGCCACAGCTCCACACAGGACCAAAGGCCCCAGAGCAGCGGTCATTGGCACAGACTCTGTTCAGAAAGAGCTGCATCTCAGATTTCGGAAGCCACAGTGGCAGGGGGTGTCACTGGCTGGTGTTCTCTGGTATCTGTGTCCTCCTTTCCCTTGACCTTATTTTGAGATTCAGACTTTGAGAGCCCCGTGGCCCTATAGGCTCTTCTGAGACTGTCTCCTCTTGAACAGGTATGAACTGAAGCATGCTTCGCACATCAGCAAGTTACCCAAGGGCAAGCACAGTGTCAAAGGTAACGTGTCCGGGAAGGGGCTCTCTTTCCCCAGAGGCCGCATTCCTGTGGCCATCTCTTAAACAGCTGGAGGACCATGAAAACCCCTTTCTCTCTGTGGCTGCAGTTAGGGTTACAGATGCGACCAGGGGGTCTTGTTTTGTGCAACAGTGACCAGGTGTGTTGGGTTTTAACCTGACTCTCAGCTCCAGCAAGGAGGGACCTCTCTGGATCGAGTGGCACCCGGAGCATCTTAGATTGCTGGAGGTCATAGCACCTGCTGAGTTAGTCCCAACTGCCTGGTTGACATCACTGCTTTGGAATTCTGCTCAGCAGAAATACGGTCCTGGGGTGGAGGCTGGGGGTGCTCCTGTTCTTATTAAAATCAGTTAAGGCTAGTGCCCTGGGAACTTTATGTGTAACCTGCGGCTTAACGTGTGGAAGAAGGGTAGAGTATGGAATTGATGTATTTTTAAAATGAACACACAGACCTAACGTGAAGGGATCTCGTCTCCCTGGGACATTTTCAACATCCATTCTCACAGGTCATCTCATGCCTTCCATTTTGCAGGTCTGGGCAAAACCACCCCTGACCCTTCAGCCAGCATTACTCTGGACGGTGTGGAGGTTCCTCTGGGCACCGGGGTTCCGTCTGGCGTGAACGACACCTGTCTGCTGTATAACGAGTATCCTTTCACGAAGGGCAGTCCCAGGGCTGTCGCGTCCCTTCCTGCGGCTGGTCAGCCCCCGGACTGGTGCAAGACTGTCCTGGAACAGGTCTCACGGGCGTAGTTCCCTCAGTGGTCTCTGCCAGTGCGGCTGAGGGACCAGCCGGGCACCCCACGTGCATGCCCACAGTTTCCGGGGTGCAAGCAGCGCCCAGCATTCTGCCCTCCTGGGGGCAGCACGCGCACCCCGTCATGAAACCATTTGCTCCTTGACACGCTTCCCCTCCAGGTACATCGTCTACGACATTGCTCAGGTAAATCTGAAGTACCTGCTGAAGCTGAAATTCAATTTCAAGACGTCCCTGTGGTGAACTGGGAGGCGCGGCTGAATCGCAGCCCGGTGACGCTGGCATGAACTCGCCCGCCGCGCTTCGCACCAACTGCCGCCGGGTTGCCGAGGGGTCAGGGGTCGTCCCGTCCCTGGATCTCCTCAGAAAGATTTGAACTTTGGTCACATGTTAAACGATTTTTCCCAACTTTTCAGGTCTGTCGTTTGTGTTGGTTTTGCGGGGCGGGGCAGATATTTGGGGATTTTTTTTTTTCCTGCCAGCCCTGACCCTGGTAGGTACAACTGAATAGAGAAAAAGTTGAGAGGTTGGGGGTTTGGGGGGGGTTGTTGTTGCTTTTTTGGTTTTTTGTTTTTTTTGGCCTAGACTAGTTTTATGGAAAAAACCAAGCCACGTTAGAACTTCTGCCTTACTGGTTTCCCCAGGGAAGAAAAAAATAATCTTCACCTTTATTTCTAAGTGTTCATCTTTAGTTTTGGTTTTTGGAAAAATGTCAAACATTTATTTTGAGGTAAAAATAAAAACTAATTTCATACTATTTAAATTTTCTTTTTTATTTTGCCTTTATTATCGCCTTTTTGGCTTTTTTTTCCTCATGAGGGGGTGCGGGGAGACCCAAGAGGAGGAACATTAACAACTTCTCATACTTGCCAGCAAAAGGCCTTTCCTTTTCCAGAGAAACTTGACTGTGGAAACTCTCAGAATATGTAGTACAGTAAATTAAAAGTTGCATTTGAAATTCTCGACTTTCCTATGAGCAATTTTGTCTTCCAAGTTTATCTGTATCGCCGATATACCCAAAGGCTGATAGTAATTCTCAATTAACGTGGAAATGGCTTCTGTATTTACATACCGTCTGTTTGGTCCCATTCTGACTACCAGTCTGGTTAATCATCACAGTGCAAGGTCCACAAAGGCCACAGGGGATTGTTTGTGCCTGTGTCTGTGAAACCCCAGGACATGTCAGACGGCAAACAGGACATCTGAGTGGCAGAAAAGCAGACACCAGACATGGGAAGATGTTCTGTCAGCTTATCAGTTACACTGGTGTTAAACTGTCAGTGTATTGCTCTGTTGTGTGGAGCAGTATATTACGTAAGCTGTGTTGGCTCACACTGCTGCTGTATATTTGAGAATGACAATTAAATGTTTACATTTAAGTTCACGGAAAGCCAGGGTGGTATCGCATGACTCTTTTGACTTTTTACAAATGGAGAATAGGAAGTGTGGGCCGGAAGGTAGAGTCACAGGCAAGAGAAGGCAGCAAAGTGAGCTGTTGATTCAACCTCACAAGTTTCCCTGGATTTTTTGGTGAGGAAGACAAAGGACAGGCACCATTCAAGATAGGAGAGAAGGAAAATACTTAAGGTTTTCTACGTTGAGCTACGTTTAAGTGGTTATAACAACAGGTGTGATTTCTGTCTTATAGGAGCTATGTTTGTGACTTCATGCTATTAATAAGCTGAGGGTCATACAAACCCAAGTTAAGGTGTTAGATTTCAGAGAAATGCAGCTGATCAATAACAGTGGCCTTCCTGTCTTTTTTCAGCGTCCTTGATGAAAATCCATAGCTCCTTGCACCCGAGGCCCCCTCTCCTCATTAGCCACATTCAGTAAGGCTCTCAGGCTCTCTGGATCCTGAATCTTCTGAATTCTTCACCTTAATTTTTATCAGCACAGAGAAAGGCAGTAACCCTCACAGTACCTGATTAAATAAATTATTTTTAGGTTTGAGTGATTGGTTAATGGGTTCCCTGTAATCAAAACTGATTTCTTTCTTAAAGAGAGGTGGCTATTTCTGACTCTATGTTTTTCTTCTAAAAGAGGGAAGCTATCAAATTATGTTTCGATGTTCGGGTTTTCTTCCTTTATTTTAAAGAAATTCGAGTCCTATGTCAGGGTGCCACTGAAATGCATGCGGTTAATGAAAAAGTTTTTTAAACAGTGAGCTGGAGGAGCGAAGGTGCATCCCGCCACCCGAGCTGCCCCCCTCACCTCTGTGACTGGAAGTGCCCTTGACCGGCAGTGGCTGCCCCCGGCTGTCCTCGGCTCACGTTTCGGGCCCCGCCATGCCGCACAGCGGCTGGTGCACGTGGTGTGAGCGCACTGAGGTGCCGCTCATCACCCCAGCGTCAGCCCGTGGGTTTTGCCTTGGCAGTTAGTCTTGCTGCACCTCTGCTGGGGCCGCCTTTGGAGTCAGGAAGCTGCTCCTTCAGCATCCCAGAGCACTTCCGTGAGGCTGCTGTGGAGAGGTTTGTTGGAACGTCACCTTGGGGTGAACCTCAGAGCAAGCTCCGTGCTCAGGCAGACCCCGGGATGGATGCAGTGGGGCGCTGCGCCTACCCCTGGCAGACAGCGTGCATGCTCTGTGCGTTAAATAGTCACACTGCAAGGCTGCGAGGTGCCTCATCCTGGCCCTCAGAAACCTCACGTCTTCTTGCTTGTCAAGATCTGAATATCAGGAATGGTTCATCTTCTACCGGTTGGGCCAGTTTTATGGAACTGATGTCACCCATGTTCCTTAAGAATTTCATATTTCCCAAAATGGTGTCCCTTTCCTTTAAATTCTGTTTCAGCTCCCAAATGCTCTGAGGTTGGTTTGTTTTTTGTTTACATTTTAAGGAATGGTGTTTCCATCACTTCTTCAGGCCGGGCTTTCGCATGGTGACCCGTTGGGGTTAACAGCCAGTTTCAGGAGGTCTGGCACGCTGCAAGGCAGCACCCACTGGCCACCTCACTTCTGCCATTTAATCTCTGCCTGGAAGGTCTGGCAGCAGCTTCCACTTGCCCGTTTTTCTGGCTTAAGGGAGTGGTGCGTTTTCCCCTTGTTTACTCATCTCTAAAGTGGGTAATCTAGGTTATAAGAAGAGGTTACTGCTTTTGAAAAGAAAGGAAATGTGGTCTGTAACAATTTCTCTTCAGTGACCTGGCCCACCACGGGCCGAGTGGGCAGTCCGAGTGATGGGTCACCCGGGCGTTCGCTCTGAGTGCCGGGGGACACGTGGGGTGCTCATCCACCCCCGTCGTGCCCTGCGCGGCCTTGCATCCGGTCAGAGGCCTCATTTCACAGAAAGGAGGTCGGCATTGGGCTCACGCCCATGAGTTACCTGGTTTTGCCACACATCCCGTAACCCGGATGAGGCCTCGCTGAGAGGTGGAGTGGCTCCTCACAGTGCCAGTGTGAGTCGGCACCCTGATCTTCTGGGGTCCAGCATGTGCGTTAAATCAGAGACCAGTGTAAGTCACTCCCCCAGACCCAGACTTCGTAGGTCCAGAGCCAAGCAGTGGAGTGGGGATGGCTCCTGTCACCGCATCTGATAAACCCACTCAGAGGTTCTGCTTCCCGCCCTGAAGCTCTGCTGGGCTGGAAGTCCAAGGCCCTGATGGAGACACGTGTCCTGTGGGGACACAGCAGTGGTTGCACTGAATCGGAGATGAGGCCGCCACCTGGCACTTTGGGGCTCCTTAATGACCACAGCCCCCCACCAGCAGAGAAAAGCGTTGCTGGGCTGGCTGGAGTGACTGATTACCAAGAGGAAATTGGAGCGCTGCACCGTGGAGGCAGGGACAGTATCTGCAACCTGGGGTCCTCGGGAGCACCTCTGAGTGCTGCCGCGTCCCACAGCAGAGGCTTGGGGGTCGGTCAGCAGCCTGCAGCAGTGACAGGACTGTCAAGGATTCAGACCCTCAGGAGGGAACGTTCAGAGCACTTAACCAAGCAAAGGACTGTCATCAGCTAAAGCTCCGAGCGAGGGCAGAAAAAATAAGGCCTGAATACGGAAGCAGAAAGTTACAGGTAGCAACTCCGGTTTTGTGACCATCTGTGACAACATGGCCTGAAGCAACCAGTTAAGGGGCCACAGACAACAGGCCTCCCTCGAGTCTAGGAGTAGTGATGAGGGATTAGAATGGCTGGAAACAGGAAACTGGACTCTTGACTTTGGAGAATCTATGAATGCACAGGTTATATTTATACCCTCGGATTCCTCACTCTGTAGTGTAATGAATTGTGAACTCAGGGGTACTGTCGCCCCCCTCTGGAGAACTAGTGATGGGCTCAGCGTGGGCGAAACAGGTCAGGGCCCAAAGGAGAGAACTCCTATATTCCCAGGGTCATCTGAGCCAAGGCTCCCACTGTCAGACCCTTTCAGCCAAGCCTCTGGGTGCAGAAGGATGAAACAAGCCATTCTGAGTCCCTGAAACCTTTTGGTACCTACCCTTGAGTTGTTTTGAGAAAAGCTCATCCCTCCCTGTAAAGTACTTAGCCTGGTTCCTGGCCTTGACACACCCTCAATCTCAGCCATGACTGAAATCCCAGGGAATGGTTTTGCTGGGGTAGGAGCCCAAACAGGGAGTTCCTGGTCAGAAAAGGAGAACCAGGGATCGGGACAAAGAAGATCCTGGGCCTAGGAGGGAGCTGTCGGACAGTCTTGGGAGGAAGAGTCCAAGATTATACAGGTGCCCTTATGCCCTTTCAGTGTGAGAAAGCTGACCATGACACACCTTCCCTCAGTGTGGCTTCATCCTCCCATTCCTCCCCGTCATCCAGCTTGACCGAAGGGATCAGACTCTTCAGTACTGTCCCCCAGGCCCAGCCCCGCTTCCAGGCAGGCCTGCTGAGGCTTAGAATAGCCCAGCTGCTGTCTCAGCAGATGGCCAGGCTAATTTTAGCCATGTGGTACTCAACCCAGGGCCCAGGCTGGGCTTTTTATATTTGAATAAGCCAGTGTGCAACTTGGGTTTGGAGCCAATAACAAAGCTTTGAGTTGTGATCTGTGTGTCTGCCTAGCACTGCACAAGTATTCCAGAAATATAATTTTTTAAAATTTTATTTCTCTGAACCAACAAGACCCCAAACTAGAGAACCAGCGGGCAATCAAGCCTGTGGGTGCCGGGCACGAGCCAGGAGACAGTGTTGATAGAAAGCCATGAGCAGCAGATGGTGACACCAGCTCCTGCCGTGCTCTCCCTGATTACGCAGGTGGCAGATCCTCAGCGTCCAGGGCACACTGACCTCTCAGTGCTCTCTTTGTCAACATGAAAGAGGAAAGCCAGCCCCTTAGCTTCCCGGTTCATCCTCTGAACCACTTCTAGGGAATGGGCTGCATTTTGATGCTCAGAAGGGAATGTGATCAGAAAGAAATTAACTACAGATGCCAGCAAGAAGCTCCTGACAACCTCGTATGAAGTAGGCAGATGTGGACACTGAGGCTCACAGAAGTAGGAGACTCCAAGGTCCTAACACAAGTTAAAATTGAGCAGGTCGATAACCTGCATTTTCCACACAGTGTGTCTTACTCATCACCGCTCCCCGCCCCGCTGCCCCCCACACACACATGAGGATTGCCTTTCATGCAGATTATCCCAGAAAGTTGAGAGACAGCTCAATGGGGCCTGGAGACCTGTGTTCCAGCCTGCTTTTGCTGTTGTCTAGACTGATGAGCCATTTAAGGAAGTCGAGGACCAGAGAAGACATCAATAGAATGAGACCAGACTGTAGTTCATGGCTTCCCAAGCTGGGTGCATTAACTCTTAGAAGATGCTTGATGGTCATCAGAGCATCTTTCAGCTATTGAGAAAAGGCAAGCCCAACTAACAACAGCTCTATCAATAAGGACACGTGTGATCTCTCGACAAGAAGTGGACAGTGGCAGGACTGGTTAATCGGCTCGGTATTTCTCTTGGCCTTCCCTTTATGGTGGGAGGCAAGATGGCAGCGGGACTCCTAGCTTTAACGTCCAAAGGCAGCAAAGGAGGAGAGAGTCATCCCCTCATTCTTCTCTTTGTACCAGAAAGAAGAACTTTACTCCATTGCTCCCAGTAGACCAGTCTCACTGGCCAACGTTGGGGACACGTGCCAGTGCCCCAGCTGCAAGGGAGGTTGGCTGGATGTGGAATATCTGGTATTTTCTGTCTGTTTTGAGAATGGTGGGCTCTACCAGCAAGGACCAGGGGGGTCAAGAATGGTGGCTGGGTGCATGTCACTCCCCGGGAAGTATACGCAGAAGTTTAGGCAAAGGCACACTTTTTTTCTGGGTACTGGGTCCATAGAAGCTGTCAGATTTCCGGCGGTCCCTGAGTGCAAGGACTTCCAGAACCACAGCCGCAGAGAATCACGAAGGCTCCCTCAGCTCTTTAACATTCTGTGATTTTTACGAAGATGTAAACCATCGCAGAAATAGAAACAATTGCCCAGAATAGTGTCAATGGCAGTGCCCACTGCTCTCTCACAGATACAGTCGGGCTTTGATGACACTCCTGAGGTCACTATGAGACACCCCGGGACAGTCAGGCTCTTTTTTTTCCTCCTTAGTTAGCTTGGTTTTTTGCTGTGAACCCCAGTGACCTGGGCCAGAGGATGGTCCTGCCCCACTTGTCTGGAGTCAAAATCCTCTGCCTGATTGGTTACTGGATTCCAGTTGTACTGGTGTTGATCCCAGTCCTTGTGGTGGTGCCCGAAACACCTGGGAAGAGCTCGCAATTGGCTGTGGCAGTCTCTACGGGCATCTCCCAGGGCTGCAGCCTGGTCTCAGGCACCCCCCGTGCAGGCACCATGCCAGGCAGGCCCTGGCTTGACAAGACTCATCTACGTTACTTGAACAAGCACAACTTGCGATCAAAGCCATTGATTGTTCTCCTCCTGTCCTCTTAAGATTGTTCAGTGAAGGGAATCTTTCTCCTGCTGCTGGAAGAAAATTCTGCAGGCAGCCCCTGCGACTCTTCCCCTCTGTAAAAGAACTCGTTTTTTTATACCCCACAGTGACGCTAAGATCCAGTTTCAACTCAGCAATTGGAATGCCCAGTGTAAGATAACAATGACTGTCTTTGAACTTGATTTACATTAACATGTCCTGTGGCTCAGTTGAGCCTGCTTCAGGCTGGAGGCCTGGGGTGGCAAAGGGACAGAGCTGCTCTCTGTCTCCCAGCCTCTCCCCTTCTGTCTGTTTCTAGCCCGTTTCAGGTCCCCAGGGAGGAAAAGGCTGGGGAATGAGAAGGGTCTGCCTTGCCCTGGCACTTGATTGATCTGGCTCTAGCAGGTGTGACACTGGCTCTTTCTTAGGTTGCTTTCATCAGCTTTTCAGGGGATCCTTTCTGGGCCCCTCAAACCTGGGAGGTGCATGTCTATCGTGATCACCTCTGTAGGTGACTTTAACTCTAGGAATTAGAATCACTCAGCTAAACTGCTACTGAATTCCTGACCCACAAAACTGAGAGGTAATAAGCCACTAAGTTCTTGAGGGCGATTTATTATATAGCAATAAATAATCATTTCAAAAGGCACGTGAATTTTTCAGAGGAGAAGAAGGGTTCTTACCTTTCTTCAGGTTCTCAGGGGACACCTGACCCTAAAAGGTTTAAGAACCCTGGATCTAGTCTGGTCTCCTAACCAATGTAAACACCCTTTCCACAGCATCTGTGAGTGTTGGTTATTACCGGAAAAATTTGAGCAGTGCGTGTTTGGCCATTTCCAGTCATCCTACCTCACTGGATCACTCAGTTCATTGTTAAACAGAAAAACTTTGACATATACTGAGCCCAAACCTGCTGCCTGAGCTTCACCTGTATGGCTGGTGACCTGTGTTTTTTCAGATTTTCTTCTTAGCTCCTCAATCTCTATCAAAATTCAGCTTTTCTATGTCTTTTTTAAAATGTAGTTTCAAGTATACAGTACGTTAGTTAGACATTTTTAGTTTATGAAACAATCCCCCTGATTGCTCTTATCTTCTGTCTGGCTCTACACACAGCCTTTACCTTACTGCTGTCTGCATTCCCTCAGCCATGCTCCCCATCCCCATGACCCTCTATCGACTACTGGTTTGTGCTTCTTTAACCCTTCATCACGTTCTCCCAGCTACCCCACCCCCTCCCCTCTGGCCATCACCCTATTGTCCTCTATATTTGTGGGTCTGTTTTCAATTCATTTGTTCTTTCCGTTCCTTAGATTCCACATATCGGTGAAATCATATGGTATTTATCTTTCTCTGTCTGGCTTATTTCACTCAGCATAATCACCTCTAGGTCCATCCATGTCATTGCAAATGATAGGATTTCATTTTTTTTTTAATGTCTGAGTAATATTCTATTGTATATGCCTTGTTTTTTTTTTTAAGACCCTTGTTAACTAGTGCACTAATTCCTACTACACTGAAAGTATCAGTCAGCAAAAGACAGTGCATATTCTGTTTAGCACTTCTGGAAATAAGAATGTCAGGTAAGTCAGTTCAATCAATGATCCCTGCTGGCGGAGGTCCCCACTTGTGTGTAGGTCATCGGCAATGGCTTATTGCTTGTTCTTTCTCTCCAAATACCCTGAGGTTGTGGATGTGATTTGACCATGATTTCTTCCTGTCCATCAGTTCCCTTGATTACAGCAATGCTTATGATTTCCTTCCTCAAGTCAGGACTCCTATCAATCTTTACTTACCTGTTAATTCTCTCTTCCTGGATTGCTTCTTTGAAGGCCTCTTTAGTCTCTATTGAAATCCGGCATGATAGTTTTCCTTTGCTACCTTGAAGTAAGTCTAGCCCTATAACTTTTAAAGTAGGCCACTGTGGGTTAGAGCTACTTGCCAAAAACAAAATAGTTGCAGAAAGAAAGGCCATAGAGGAAACAACTTCACCTTTTGCAGAATTTATTCAACCAAGGAGGACACCTAGGGTGTTCATTGGCTGAGAGCTTATGCAGTAGGAGGCACTTGCTCATGTTCATTGGCTCAGGGTACACAGCACAGCCTGCCCTCATTGGCTAAAAATGCACGTGTTGTACTCTCAGAACAGAGGGAAGAAGGTTAATAACGAAGTGCTGTGAAGAATTGTGTTTGTTTTGTTTTGTTTTTAAAAATGTTTCTAAAGACAAATAACCCTATCATGAATTCATGCTATGCAGGATGGCATTATAAAAGGGTACGCATGTGTGTTCACCTCCTAGTTAGAGAATAGAGTAACTGAATTAAAAGCATTTGTTTCCTGAAAAGGCATAAAATTTATTTAATGTAATGATTAAACTTTTAGATGCCTTCTACTGTCTTTGGCTACCCCTGATAATCTTGATAAACTATCAAAAGCAGTCAGTATGGTCACCTGTGTGTTTCTGTCTTTTAGACTGAGATCCTGATGGGCACAATCCACGGTCTGTTTATCTTCGTATTCTTCGGGCCTCCATGTACAGACAGTGAGACTGTACACTGTCCAAGGGTGCCTGACATGTGGATGAATAAGGGCTGGAATTCAGCCAGCTCTCCCCCAATCCAGCTCTGTGCCTTGGGGTCATATCTGCCCAGAGGACGTGTACTTTTTCTGTTTTCTCTGATCTGTTTACTGATTCCCTAGTAGAGCCCTTTGATTTCTCATCTCCTGGGCATTGTGGGAGCCCAATAAGTGCTGGTCAAAAGAGGAAAGGAATCAATGAAAGAATGAATGGACATACTTTGCTTTCAGTGGCAGTGAATGGATGAGACAGACACTATTTTCTTTTTTTGCCAGCCCAACAATCACTCTCCTCCTTCCTGGCTCCATTTTTTTTTTTTTTTCTGATACCCACCCCTCTCCCCCCTGCACCCACCCCTTGACTCTGAGTAAATCCTGAAGAGTCTAACCCAGTAGTTTTCAGACTTGGCTATACATTAGCATCACCTATGAACCCTTAACAAAATTTTTATGCCCAAGACACATCCTAGATCAATTCTCCAGGTGATGCCTCATACACATGGCACCTGGTTGATAACCTGACACCACTAGCCTAAGCCAGTCACTGTGGTTCCATTCCCCTTGCTGGCACATTAGTGAGGAAAGAGCACATGGCCCAGTTCTGACCAATGAGGCATGAAGGGAAGTCTGCCAAGGGCTTCTGGGAGAGAGGTCCTCACGGATAAGAAGTAGAAGAGGTAGCCTTGTGCTGTCTGGATGCTTAGATGTGCTGTAACCTTCAGGCGCCATGAGAGGAGCTCTCTCCCAGGACAAGCCAATGTGCTGAGGAAGGCAAGGTGAAGCGGGAGAAGGGACCCAGGGCCCTGATAACCAACCCAAACCGCACAGCCTGCAGCTGCCCTCCTCCAGGAGTCTCATTACCCAAGATGATAACATTTCTTTATTGTTTCAAGTCAGTCAGGTGAGGGCGTTCTGTTACTTAGAAAGATATAACTGATATAGCCATGAATTCTCAATACAAAAAAAAAAAAACTCAGTACAAATAGGACTTTGAAAAGATTTTCCTTATTGGAGGGAAGATTCAGTGACTGTGTGTGTGTGTGTTCGTGTGTCCCCCCCCCAAAAAAAAAACAGTGACATGTGAAAAGCAAACGCAACAGCACATGAGGGCAGAGGAGAGAGGGGCATAAAAAGCCAATAGCTAAATATAGACAAAAAGCCATATACAATGTTTGAGAAAAAATTATGCTTTAGAAGAGGAATTAGAATGATATAGGAGGAAATTTAAAAAGAGAAGGTGCTAAATAGCTTTGAGAAGTTAAAAATGCCGATGACCGATGGAGATATAATATGGTTTGCTGAGCACAGAGGCCCAGGAAAAGGATTCAAATTAAAGAACCAAGGTAATAGGAGAAAGAGCAAGTTTTAGGAACAGGTGGGAGCCAGCGAATGCACAAATAGTTATTAGATACCTGCTCTGCGTTTTCTCGTACACGTGACACAATGAGTCCAAGAACACAACCAAAACACAAGGTTTTCTTTCAAAAGGCAATTGGAGAGCACTCTGTCCCGCACATAATGAATATTGGTTGAATCAAATAGCAAAGTGATTGGTTGCGAAGCAAATCGTTGGGTCAGGACGATTGTGTCTTTGGAGTATGGAGAAAAGAAAATCGGCGCAGTACCTACAGTGATTCTGGAAGGGACTGTGGAATACAGGATCCAGGTCTTGAAATTCACAGAGGATTTATTTGGGCATAAGAAGCTCGAGAGCCTTAATGACATCGTGGTGGGCGAATTCTCAGTGAAGGATCCCTGGGAGTTGATTCAGGCCAGCTAAGTCCTATTACTGTGCTCAAGAGACAAGGACATGATTGACACCATAGAATTTGGTGTGTGACTAATTGTGTTTAATTTGAAAAATGCAAAGTATTTCATTCAAATAGAAAATGTATGAGCTTAAAAGTGACTCATATAATCCCGTACCACTCTTTTCAACGTCAGCAGGGTTTTTTTGTTTTTTCAATTAATAAATGAGCACCATGTAGAAGCTTAACTGAAGGCCGCTGCCGCTGTGAGGCTTTGTGGTCATGTCGCTGAGAAATTAGAGCCGTCACAATTGCTGTGGTTAGAAGCTGCCTGACTCTGTCACTTGCTAACTTGCTAGCTGTATGATTTTGGAAAGTTTCTTAAACTCTTGGAATGTCAATAAAATGAGGAGAGCGATGGCGTCTTTCTTGAAAGGTATGAAAATTAACCGAGAAAAGTGTAGGTAGTATTAACTAGTGACTGGTATGTAGGGGGTATCGTGCAAATGTTAACTACCAGTTATTATATAAATGCAAAATAACAGTTCCTACAGGCATGCAAAATAGTCTAAGGGCTAAAATCAAGTAGTCCAGAAAGAAGAAAACAATGAAACAATAATTACCAAATAATAATCTAATAACCAAACTAGTACTATTAACATTTTTGGTATATTTCCCTTCAGTCTTTTTTCTATATAAAATATTTTGGTTGTAACCCTACTGTATGTAGAATTTTGCAATTTAGTTTTCTAGAAGGAATTTCTTAAAACCCACCACCTTCAAATCACTCTACAATATATTCTAAAGTCTGTCCAGTTATAGTCTTCTGAGACCTTTCTTGTTTATAATGCTTTTCATTTTGCGTAAATGACCATGTTTGGGGAATTCTGAAATGAGGGCAGCGGGCACCACCTGACTCAACTTTACACTTTCAGCTTCAAGCAAGTGTCTGACACATTATGGCAGGACTGAGGAAACGTTGGCTGAATGAATGAATAAGTAAATGAGTTAACTGGGATATAGGTTACTTGAAGCTCATTGAAGACTAAGGAGATAATTTTAAAGTCAGCCTGCTTTGTTCTGAGTTAGATATTCTCATTCTTTCTCTTCCTCCCTCCCTCCCTCCCAACTCCTTCTTCCCTTCTTCTCCCACGTTCATTGTTGCTTATGCACATGTGGCAAAACAGAATTATGTCTAGATTATGACATTCATTTTTACACGACCTTATGACTCTTTTCCCCAAAATTGACATTTGGGGTGCTAACCAGGGACACACTATAGAGATCAGAAGCCCAATTTGGCCTCCTAGGCCAGCACCTTTTTTCACACCTTTTTTCCTGAGACTGGAGTGCATTTCCCACTTGCACTGACTAGATAAATCATCCTTTAAGGCTCAGCTCAAGCATGGTCCAAACCAGAAGCCTTTTCTGACCCCAGATACACCCCCAACCCTGCACTGTGCCCACTGGATCCTATGTTTATCACATGCTGCCTGTTCGCTTATGTCTCCCCCAGTGGATTAAAAATCTCAAGCAGGCAAGGACTTTTCTATTCTCAGTGCCTTGTACTGAGTTTATGCTCAATACAGGTTCTGTGAATGAAAATAGATGTGATCTTGGGCAAGTTATTAAAACTTTCTGAACCTCATTTGCTTCATCTATGAAGTAATGATAATAATGAGATGATGGATGTAAGTATACTTAATGTAAAATGTGAATTAGCTCCTGAAAGATGGGAACTTCTGTTACATAATACCAGCATCACCTGGATCCAAAATGACTATCATCCCCTCAGTGGTATTCACTGAGGGGGCAAGAGTGTCAGGCAGTTACCTGAAACAGATGAGACCAGAGAGGAATCTTATATGTTGAATAATACAATCAGCCACCATTATAGTAGGTATAAGGCAGATACTGTCTGAGATGCCTTAAGTAGCTTATTTTTCTGTTTTCATTATAATCCAATAAGGTAGGTTAAATTATAATTATGACTGAGCATGAGGAAACTGAGGTGCGTAGGGGTAAAATCACTTGTCCAAGGTGACTGTGGCAATCTGTTAGACTGATGGCTACCAATGAACCATGCCTCTCAGTGAGTATACTTTCTTCATCTTGCATCTAAGCTGACCCAAGACTCACTTTAACCAATAGAATGTCGCAGACATGAACGCCAGACCATTTCTAGGCCTAAGCCTTAAGAGGCCGAGTAGCTTCTTCTGCTCTTGGAAGCTCTGAGATAACAAGTAAGAAATTTGGCTACTCTGCTGGAGAGTTTGGGTGGGGAGTTTACCTGGAGGGGCAGAGACCCGAAGCCTGCATGGAGAAAGAGAGAAGCTTTCTCATAATTTGAGAATCAAATGTATTACAATATAATTTTACTTATTTCTACTAGAAGCATCCACATAAGAGCCTCAGTTCTGAATTATAAAGAAACAGATAAAAGATCATCATTCTACTATATTGATAAACTAAGACTGACTGGGTTATCTGTTCATTTGGAAGCAGGTATATCTATCTATCTAGGCTACAGTGAATAATAAATATGGTTAGTATTTATTCAAGGATGAATATGATTACCCAAAAGTAAAATAGAGATCTGACACATTTGAGAAAAAGTAATCTCAAAGAAAATAAAGTAGTGTTTACTTGTGCTGTCTTTTTTTATTTTAGTCACTTATCAAGTATTTTAAAAATACAAATACTAAAGGCCAAAGGAAGGTAGGCCAACATCAACAGGGCACGTTAGTACCTGAAATGTTTAAAATTTTTAGTTATTGATGGGGACTTTGGTTTCTAGCCATGACAGAGTAACAGGTACCATACATGTTCTCCTGTTGTAAAGAAACTGAACAAAACAGATGAAACTAGATAAATCACCTATTGTTCTTAGACATTGTACAATAGGCATCACAAAAACTGCGATCCTTGAGAAGGAAAGGGAAATAAATTAGCCCAAGGATCACCTAGGCTTTCTGCCTGAAGATACTGCCCATTCTACTGTGGTGCAGGAAGAGAGAACCTAAGCAGAGCAGCAGTTTGAGTCGAAGGACAGAGATTGATTTCAGGAGGCCAAAGCGGCTGGAATTTGCAAGACAGAGCAATAGAGAGAAAGGAGCCTGGAGAAAGAGCCCAAGAAATCTGCGTAGGGATCCCTTTGAGTCTTATCTAACATGAAACATGTCTATCTAACACGAAATCTGCAAAGCCAGGCAAAAAATAACCATGGGGAAATGTAAGTGGGACAATTCCCAGGGCTCACACTGTGTGGAAAGATATTTGAGCTCCGTCTTAGTCCATCTGTGCTGCTATAACAAAACACCATAGACCGGGTGGCTTACAAAGGACAAAAATTTAGTTTTCAGTTCTGGAAGCTGGGAGGTCCAAGATCAAGGTGCCAGCAGATTTGGTGTCTGGTGAGGGCCCGCTTCCTGGCTCACAGATGGCTGTCTTCTCTCTGTGTCCTTATGTGGCAGAAGGAGCAAAAGAGCTCTCTGAGGCTCTCCTTTATTAGGGCTCCAATCCCATTCATGAGGGCTTCACCTCCAAATCCATCACACTGGAGACTCGGTTTTAACATTTCAATTTTGAACAGACACATTCAGTCTATGGCAAGTTCCAACTAATCAGAGAAAAAGAAATAACAGAGATATATTAAATAAGTCTATAGAATAGAAAAAATGGAATCCTGAAAAATAATCAAAAGAAGGCAACAAAAAAGAACACAACATGTAATTTGATTAACCAATGTCACTTCAATAAATTTAATTAAAAAAAGAAAACAACAAAGAATAGATGAGACAAATAGAAAACAACTAGCAAGTGCTGGACTAAAATTTAACCATACTGATAATTCTGTTAAATATAAATGGCTTAAACATTTCAGCTAAAGGCGGAAGTTGCTAGACTTATTAAAAGAACAATATTAAACTATATCCTATCCAAAAAAATGTACTTTGAATATAAAGACACAGACAGATTCAGAATAAATGGACAAAAAAAGATACACAGTAGTCTTCCTCTTATTCACAGTTTTGCTTTCCACAGTTTCAGTTGCCTGCGGTCAATGCAGTTTAAAAATATTTAATAGAAAATTCTAGAAATAAACAAAAGTTTTAAATTGACCGCCATTCTGAGTAGCATGATGGAATCTTGTGCCATCCTGCTCCATCCTTCCTGGGAAATAAAGCATCCTTTTTTCCAGCACATTCCACCTGTTAGTCACTCAGTAGCTATCCTGGTAATCAGATCAACTACTGAGGTATCACAGTGCTTGTTTTCAGGTCACTCTTATTTTTCTTAATAATGGCCCCAAGGCACAAGAGTAGTGATGCTGGCAATTTGAATATGCCAAAGAGAAGCCATAAAGTGAGTGCTTCCTTAAGTGAAAATGTATGTATGCGTAGGAGAAAAATATAGTATTAATAGGGTTCAGTACTGTCCATGGTTTTAGGCATCCACTGGGGGCCTTGAAATGTATCCCCCACAGGTAAGGGGGACAAAGGTACTATGCAAACACTAATAATAAGCAATAGAATGAATAGCAGATAAAGTAAACTTGAGAATAAGGAATACTACCAGAGACAAAAAAAAAAAAACACTTCATAATGACAAAGGGGGCAATTCACCAAGAACAGCCCTAAGTATACGTGTACCTAATAACAGGTTTAAATTACAGGAAGCAAAAACTGACAGTACTAAAAAGAGAAACAGACAAACCCACAATTACAGGTGCAAATTTCAACAATGCTCTCTTAGAAACTGATAGAACAGGTAGAGAGATATCAATAGGCAGAGATTTGAACATTATCAATCAGCTTGACCCAACTGATATTTATAGAGCACTCTACCTAACAATTGCAAAATACACTTTCATTTCAAATCCAAAGTTAACATTCACCAAGATAGTCCATATCCTGGGCATAAAATAAGTCTCACATTTAAAAGGACTGAAACACTGTAAGAGTATGTTCTTTGATCACAAAAGAACCTAGAAATCAATATCACTACATACCTATCAGAATGGCAAAAAAAAACAAAAAACAAAAAAATCATAAAAGCGATAGTACCTCATGCTGACAAAGGTATAGAGCAACTAGAACTCTCATACATTGCTGGTAGGAATGTCAAATCACTTTGGAAAACAATTTGGCAGATTCTTATAAAGTTAAACATATACCTACCGTATGACCCAGACATTTCGCTCCTAGGTATTTACCCAAGAGAAATGAAAACTCATGACCACAAAAAAAAACATGTACACACATATTTGTGGTAACTTTATTTGTAACAACCCCAAACTGGAAACCATCCAAATGTGCATCTACAGGCACATAGATAAGCAAACTGTGGTATGCCATGCAGTGGAATACTACTCAGCAATAAAAAGGAGTGAACTACTGATACATGCAACAATGTGGATGAATTTTAAAAACATTATTGCTGAGCTAAAGAATCCAGACCCAAAAAAGTATGTATAAATATGGCTCTTTGTATACAACATTCCAGAACACGTAAAACTACTATCGGGTGACAGAAAGCAGATACATGATTACTTATTATTTGGGTGGGGTTGGCTGCAGAGGAGAATGAGGAGAACTTTTAGGTTATAAAAATGTTGTATATCTTAATTATGGTAATGTATACAGAGGTGTCAAAATTTATCAAACTATACACATAAATGGTGCCTTTTATTATTTATAACTTTTACTTCAATAAAATTGATCTTTTAAAAATTTGTCACATTATATATTTTAAACACATGCACTTTACTGAATATACATTATACTTCAACTGAAAAAAATCTTAAAATTGATTGTGGTACAAACTATTCGTGGAAATCAAAATAAAGACTAACATTCTCCCATGTTCCTGGCCCCTAAATAAACTAAGCTATTCTCATTTTTCTTTGCCCCTCATCCTTTGCACGTCTGCAGCATAGAAATACAGGTTAGTGAGGCCTCAGGCTGCAAATAACGCCAGGGCAGGAGTGCAGCCAGCTCAGGAAGGAGGGGAACAGCATCAGGCCTGGGAACACTGCTGGGCTCTCCTCCTCTCTCCATGCCTCCTGGTAGTCCACCACTTTCTTTCTTTCTTTTTTTTTTTTTTATGGACTGGCTTTTTCTGCTTTTTCGAATCACAAGGCAGAAAACATAGGCAAAGGAAAGGGCAGTCTTGTGCCTTATTGTGCAGCCATTTGGAAAGTGACGAATTCACTCATCTGGATCCCATTCCACCGTCCCTGCTGGGGAGACTTTTTGATTTAGTTTCCCACCCTTGAACCAATCAACTGCGGCGAAATGTGAGAAAGAAAATCTTGGGGAGGCCCCGGAGGAGATGCGTTTTAGCACTGCAGTGTTTGCTTGGTTCTTGCTGTCTGGTGCAGCCACGGGACCCTCTGCTGCAGCCGAGGCAAGGATGTTTAGGACAGAACAGACTCATGTTAACATGCTCGAAATAAATACTGACAACTTTGATGAGCAACACGTTTAGTTTCTGGCAGCGATGTGTATTCTTATCACTGAAAATAGCAGTAAAATTGGACCTGGAATCGAAAAGGACCCCCTTTCTTCAGCATACCTGAATGAAAACATTGAGAAAAGACTATTGCATCGAACCTAAAGTGTCATCTTACTTAACACAGAAAATAAGCTACAACGACAGCAGAGGTGAGATGCTAAAATGTCCTTTCCAGGTTGTTTTTTACCATTATTGTAGTTATCCATGAAGTCTTCCAGGAGAACATGAAGAAAATAATGCAATTGGAGTAAGGACACAGAGGACTTTAAAAGCCAAATTAGAAATTCCCATAGAACAGGTTTCCACAGATGTTCATTATTTAACATGAATTCACTACAAGGCTCAGTCTGATGGTATTTGGGGTGAACATGAAATTGACTGCATTGTGTTTTGGGAGGAAGACTGACTTCAGGCCCAGATCCCCACGGGGTTAAGAGCTAT
>CM053516.1:8771337-8848769 GCA_028627145.1 Eidolon dupreanum | reverse complement strand
AGATCACACAAAAACAAGCATTGTTGCCTTGTTGTCAACATTGGTAGATTTGTCAACCTGGATTGCGTAGCATGGTGACTCATTAATCCTAACAATTGTGCCTCAATATCCTCTGCTAGCTCATCAATTTGTCTAGTTATGGTGCTAGCTGAGACAGGAACACATGCCACCTGTGAACTGCAGCCTCTCCTAAAAGTTCATGACAAGTGTCCTTAGCAGCAGGCAGGATCAAGACTTCACCCACTGTAAAGGGCTTCTCAGCTTTAACAATGCGGTTTAGCCGCTAAGAATGATGCTTTCAGTGCAGACACTTTTGATGAAGTGGTGGCCTTCGATAATTGCTTCTCTTCTTTGTGTTTACGTTTTTTCTTTTGAAAAAGAAAAAGGCTTGTCTTTTAATGCAGGGTGCTTGGTCTCCATGTGGCGAAGCAGTGTTGAAGGTTTCATGGCTTTGTTGGATAGCCGGTCACCACATATTACATAAATTGGGCATGGAGAATGTAAATCACCTTTTGTACCGAACCCATAATTTAAGTAGAACTCTCAGTATTTTCTTTTAAATGCAGCTTTCTTTTTGTTGGCAATCTTAGAGTCTTCTGCGGTCTCATCATTGGGTCTTTCCCTCTTTTCAAAGAAGCTCTCCAGGGCGTTTTGGCTAGGGTTAGCTTGTGGGCTTACTAAAACTGTGACTGAGACAAGTGCACAGTGCAAGAGACAGATGCAGACGGAAGTGGTAAATAAAATAATGGGCACCATGCATGGACTAAAATAAGTGTCAGATTCTGACTTAAAGCCTGCCACCAGATGCAGCTGTACAATTAAAGTAC
The DNA here is from genome assembly GCA_028627145.1 of Eidolon dupreanum. NCBI lineage: Eukaryota > Metazoa > Chordata > Mammalia > Chiroptera > Pteropodidae > Eidolon > Eidolon dupreanum. The sequence goes on along the minus strand of CM053516.1, from coordinate 8,847,942 downwards.
ATCAACTCACCTGCCACTATAAAGCCTGCCACCTGAGGCAGCTTTATTGTCACTTGCCACTCACTGATAGGGTTTTGATATGAGTCTGCAAGCAATTAATTTATTATGGTCTCTGTGCAGTCAGACCTCTCTGCTGATGTTAATTTGTATTTGCAGCCGCTCCCCAGCGCTAGTATCACCGCCTCAGCTCCACCTTAGATCCTGAGGCATTAGATTTCATAAAGAGCATGCAACCTAGATCCCTCACGTGTGCAGTTCACGATGCTTCTATGAGAATCTAATGCCTGAGGATCTGAGGTGAAGCTGAGGCAGTGATGCTAGCGCCGGGGAGTGGCTGCAAATACAGATGAAGCTTCATTTGCTGGCCCATCACTCACTTCCTGCTATGCGGCCCAGTTCCTAACAGGCCACAGACTGCGACAGGTCCATGGCCCAGCGATTGGGGACACCTGCCTTCAAGGAAGTACTGCTCTTCCTTAACTTTAGCTTCCTTTCGCAGACTGAAAAACAAAGAGATTCCATAAATAACCTGGGATACACCAGTAAGTTCTGCCAAGCATACTGTCTTTAGAGGTCTTGTAAATACAGCTAACGACATTTAGATTCTTCTGGGTACAATTTAGGGAAATAAGATATAGAAAAGAGTGGCAGGGAGCTGGTGCAGGGATGTGGTCCAGGTATTTTACATAAGTGCTTTCATTTAATTCTCACTATAGCACTAGGAAATAGGTTTAATGATCCCCTCTTCTGTTTTTTTTTTTTTAACCAAATGATACTTTTACCTGGATCTCAGGAGAAACAGGTATTTGATGACCCTCCTAGGCATTATCCGAAAGAAACAGGATCTGTCAAGAATTCAGTTTGCATCTTCCTGTAGCCACTTGGGTCCACAGGAAAAACAGCTTCTCTTTCTAGCGTAGTTTGCAGAATATTAACTAGAATATTCGGCAGAAAAGACAGAGTGGAAAGGAAAGCAGTTTAATACTGGTCTTTTATTTGTAGCTATCATTTAAAATGGCCCAGAAGAGTGCCTTTGACTTTGCATCTTCATTACGTGGCTTAGAAAAGGATTCTGTAAAAAGTGACTAACGAAGATTTTAGATCAAGACCAAACACAAAAAGCCTGAAAATAAGATTTTTCTTTTAGCTTAATTGAGATATAACTCACATACCCTACAATTCACCTATTTAAAATGTAAAATTCAGTGATTTTTAGTATATGCACAGAGTTGTGCAGCCATCACCACAATCAATCAATTTTAGAACATTTTCTTCACTCCAAAAAGAAATCCTGTACCCTTTAGCAGTTACTCCCACTTCCTCCGCACCCCCCAACCAGCACTACCAGCTCTACACAACCACTAATATGTTTTCTGTCTGTATGGATATTTCACTGAGTATAATGTCCTCAAGGTTCATCCATGTTGTAGCATGTATCAGAATTTTCTTCTTTTTTAAGGCTAACATTTCATTGTATGTATACACCACATTTTGTACATCCGTTCACCCATTGATGGACATTTGGATTACTTCCACCTCTTGATTGTTGTGAATAATGCTATGAACATGGGTGTACAAATATCTCATGACTCTGCTTCTTTTGGGTATATACAGGCACACCTTGTTTATTGTGCTCCACTTTATTGTGCTTCATAGATGTTGCATTTTTTTTTACAAATTGAAGGCAAGACCTTCCATCAGCAAAAAGATCACATCTTGCTTTACTGCGATACTTGCTTTATTGCACTGGTCTGGGACCCAACCTGCAATACCTCCGAGGTATGTTTGTACTCAGAAGTGGAATTGCTAGATCATATGGTAAGTCTATGTTTAATTTTTTTGAGGAACTACCATAGTGGCTGCACTGTTTTACATTCCTACCAGCCGTGGACAAGAGTTTCAGATTTTCCCCAAATTTGCCAACATTTGTTATTATCTGCCTTTCTGATTATAACCACCCCAGTAGATTTGAAGTGGTATCTCAAAGTGGTGTTATAATTTATTTTTTAATTGAAGAAATGATTTAAATTCCCCCTCCTACCTCCCCTTGCCCCCCTCAATGTGGTTTTGATTTGCATTTCAAATTTGAAATGATTAATGTTGTTGAGCATCTTTTCATGCACTTATTGGTTTATTATATCTTTTTTTGGAGCCTTTGCCCATCTTTGAATTGGATTATCTTTTTATTATTAAGTTGTAAGACTTCTTCATATATTTTGGATAAAAGTCCCTGATCAGATATATGATTTGCAAATATTTTCTCCTGTTCTGAAGGTTGTCTTTTTGTATTCTTGAAAATGTCCTTTGAAGCATACAAATTCCCACAGAACTAACTCAATATTTGATAAATGGTCCATAAAACTGGAAATGATCAAACCCGATATACCTAAAATGTGTTTATTTTTCTTATGACATATTTTTACCTAGACTTTTTTACCTAGACTAAATGTCATTGTCCAAATTTTAGTTTTTTTTTAAGTAGTCAATGGCTCTTTATACAATCATGTCATTTTAAATTAGAATACACAATTTAAGATTTAACAACCTGAGATGGATGCGTGTTATCCTTGTCTCACAGAGGGAGAAAATGAGGCACCCACAGTGGGCCAGATTCTTGATTCTATCACCTGGTCAGTGTTGTCCTTGAACAAGTTACCAGGTTGTTGGAAGAACCAAGTAAGACAATGATTATAAAACCTCTTCCACAAATATCCAATAAAGAACCTCACTGAAAATATTAAGTGCCTTGTTTGCAGTCACAGATAATAAGTGGTAGGTCTGCAGCTGGGATGAAGCTTCAGGCTTAGGTGTGAGAAGACTCATTTAGGGGTTTCGTTTAAAATGCAGATTATGAGAAGGGCCTAAAAATACTAATTGACAGCAGAACTGCTGCTGTCCAGTGTGTGGAAACTTCCTTAAGATAAAACCTGTTTCCCTTGGTCTAATGATACTTTGACCATGGGATACATTCACAAAACTTTGTAACTTCTTACTCCCCTAACCTACCTTGTTTGTTTCTATTCTTTAATTTTCAGAGGGCTGCCCTTTTCTTCAATCTAAATTGATAGTGTCCTACCTCCCATGCTCACAACGGAGATGAGTTGTTTTCATCTTCTTAAAAGGTAGATCAGAACAAGTTCAGAAGGCACAGGAAGGGTTAAGTTAGCTATGAAAAAAGGATTACTTTGTATACCTGATTTTTAAAACATTCTCTGCTCACATCCCACTCTTTTACCTCAGCAAGTGGCAGCACCCAGGTATCCAAGGCACAAAATTAGCATCGCCAGTGGTATTCCCCATTGCAAAGTGGTGGAAACAATAGCTATCATTTGAGCCAAAAACGTGTCCTAGAAACTATTATAAGGTTTTTATATCCATCAACTCATTCAATCCTCAAAACACCCTCTGATCTGTATTTTACACATGAGAAACTGAGGCATGGAGAATTAAGTTAAGAAACAAACTTGCTTAAGGTTATACAACTAGCAACCAGAATCCCAACCAAGCCATGGGGCTCCAGAGTCCATACTCTGAACAGCTGGGGTAGCTAGTGTAGACATCTCCCTCCTTTCCCTGGCCTGCTTGCCCCAACAACTTCCTCCAGACTGTTTTCCAGGACTCTCAACGTGTCTCAGGCCAATCCATTTCGCACATTTTCCGTTCTACAACACGAATGGAAACATGCCATCCCCAGGATTTAAAACCGGAAGTCTCCACTGCTCTAGGGCTCTAGCAAGTTCAGCTCCTCAGGCTGTGCTGGCCTCTGGGTACTGCTCTGTCCTCGTCTACCACCTTTTAACTTTTTAGTTCTTGGAATCCACCCATGTTGTATTTTCATTGCTTAACCATCCAATCCCTCTCAAACTCCATAAATTCCTGAAACTCATTCAAGGACCGGAGCTCAGTAACATTTGTTTAATGAATTGTTGAAAAGGAAAAGTGGTTTATTACTGGCCAGTGCTACAGACAGGAATGGGGCCCGGCTTCTTTGAAACCCGGATGAATTCTCACAACATTTTGATCAGGGTACTTTATCATCTTGTGATGTCACTGCTGATTTTTGACTACATCTTCACCAAACCTCCCGTTACTGGTTTTGTGATTATCTCCCAGCTCACTACACGGTCTAGTGCCCAATGGATGAAAGAGCTGAGCAGAACAGTTCTTGAGCTGCCAACCTAAATGACTAACTTCGTGACCTCTCAAGGTCCCTCTTCCAGGCTCCAAGCAGCGCCGGTTCCGACCCTGGGCAAGAGGGTGACCTCGATCGGAACCCCGAGTCCTGGACGTACAAGCAGTGGGGCTGCGGCCTGAGCCCTCCTCCCCGCTCCCTCTCTGGGCTTTCCGAAGACGGGAAGAGGATGGCGACGCGGGAGAAACGTGGGTTTGGGGGCGCCGTGAAATATCGACTTCGAGTATAGCCCCCCTCGGGCAACGCGACCCGTCGCCAAGGGCTTCCTTCCCCGCGCCGGGCCCACAGGTGCCGCCTCCCCGCCCCGCCTCGGCCCGCCCGGGCCTCCCTCCCTCCCACCTGCCCTCCCTTTCCCCACTCGGAACAAACAGCCTGCAGTTCCCGCAGCTGCAGCGCGGGCCGCGAGCCGCGCGCCGGGAGCGAGCCCCAGAGGGGGCGGGCGGCGCGGACCGGGCGGGACGCGGGAGCTCGCGCGGCTCCCCGCGCGCTCCGGCGCCGGGCCCGGGCAGGGGCGGCGCGAGACGGGCCTCTCGGCGCGGCCTCCCCGCCTCCTCCCTCCGGCCGGGCCGGGGGCGGAGGGGCGCGGCGCGGCCCCACCGAGCACCCCCAGCCCTCCCCGCGCCCGGCGGGCGCCGGCCGAGCCCGGCCCGCCGCGGCCGGCCACGGCGCGCGCGGCGCGGCGCGGTGCCGCGGGGCAGCGAGCTCCGCATTCGAACCTCCCTCGCAAAGACAGTCTCCGCCCCACAATGCACCGCGGCGGGCAGCCTTTGAAAAAGCGGCGCGGCTCGTTCAAGATGGCGGAGCTCGACCAGTTGCCTGACGAGAGTGAGTAGCACCTCCAAGCACCTTCCCCTTCCCGCCGGCCGCCTGCCCCTGGGCGGCACTGGCCGGGACGGGCGGCCCTGCCCACCGCACGGCAAGTGGGCTGACTGCCAGCCCCACCGTGGTCCCCCAGTCCTCCCGCCCCGGGGTTGCCGCCGCGTCGCCGCCTTTGTTATGGTGTCTGTGTTGGTTTCTGGGGTTGTGGGAGCGCCAGGGCCGGAAACCGAAAGCCCGGGGGCCCAACCGGTGCCGGGCGGCGGCGGGGGCTGCTGCCCTGGCCCGATTCGCGCCCCCGGCCGAGGCGGGAGAGGACGGGCCCCCGGCCGCGGGGACTGCCCTGGCCGCCTGCACCGCGCGCCCGGCGCGGAGCGACGCCCGGCGGGGTTATGTAACTCGCCTGCCCCGGGGCAGGGGAGGGCTCGGGCTGGGGAGGGGAGGTCACAGCCCCTGTCTGGCCCAGCCTCTGATCCTGTCCTGTCACAGTTTCTGCCTCTACAGGCACTTGTGATCTTCACTGTCACCCCCCCTCCCACCCCCGTGTGTCCACCCCTGGAAGTGTTTCCGTGTCAGAGGGCTGGCCCCTTCCCATGGGACCACAGGTGGCTGTGAACCTTTCCAGAGATAATCCAGACTGGGTACGCAAGTGTGCAGGTGGCCCCTATCCCACCAAAGTCCTTCTGTGCGAATGTGTCTTAAGAATCATGGGGTGCCTTTATCCGTGGATGTGACTGTCACAGCATGCACATACAGTGCCCTTGCTGACATTCACCCCAGGGCACTGCCTCCCTTAACCGTTTTTACGCACCCTGCCATCTCAGACGTGTATGTATGCTCCCTTGCGTATAGCAAGTAAAAGCACTAATTCCGTAGTTTAAGCACCATAGAACTTAATACCGTAATTTACAATATTGTATAAAGTATATTAAAAGGTAAATGTTTTAGTCAGTTACAGAGAGGTCCTGATCCACACTCACTTCATTCAGTTTATGTATTTATATTACTTCCTGAGAGTTTTAATATAACAGAAACAAAAGGGTCAGTCACTGTTAAATCTATCAGTGATTAAATTTGCAAGAGGCAAATAGTTTCAAAATGACAGCCAATTCTGTTTTCTTTCTGGGGTCATATACTCTTAATGTGTTTAAAATTAAAATAAAAGTTCAAGTTGCCAGAGTGGTAAAAAGTTCTATTAAAAGAGTTTGCAGTTTAAATTTGCTCCAGACCAGTGCTAAGTTCCAATAGAACTTTCTCAGTGATGGAAATGTTCTATTTTGCCACGTCCAATACGGAAGCCAGTAGCCACATGTGGCTTTGGAACTCTTCAGATGTGGCTATGGTGACTGAGGAACTGAATTTCAATTTTATTTAATTTTCAATCATTTAAACTTAAATAATTACATGTAGCTAGTGGCTACTGTATTGGACAGGGCACACTGCAGACTACCTGGGAATTTTAGTGTTTTTCATGTGGAGAATATAGTTAATTATGGTTTAGGATGCTCCCAAATAAGGGTGGGCCTACTAAGCACAGTGTGCTTGTCATCTGAAAATCCTTGCCACCTTTATCATAAAGACGTTTTATCACTTCTTAGGAGTCACAACCACTAGAGCTGTTATTTTGGTTACTGTAGTCATTCTGTTGCAATGAGAGGTGTTTTAAGTGACTTTCTTACAGCTGTCATTTGGAACATTTGCTCATCATCATTAAACATTTATTGGATACTTACTATGCATCTTTGTGGACTTGAGACTCATACTAGGGTTCAAATTCCAGCAACACTCTCAAACTAACATTTATATTACTTTGTGACATCTCTGGTACATTGTGACGTTTGGGGCCCTGCATGTGTGTTTGTGTGGTATATGTCTTGTTTAGCTAGATCACAGCTTATTAAAAGCAGGTATTGCCTTACCTGGTTTGTCACAAAGTGCCACAGATCAGATATACATAAATACTTGATTTATGTGGAACTGAATGTAGAATAAGAGGCATCGTTAATGAAACTGGAGCAGTCTTGAAAAGGGAAAGTGATTTCAGTTTGATACTAGAAATAGCAGTATGTTTCTTTGCCAGTTTTAGCCAAGGTGGCTAGCTAATAAATTAGACAATAGCCAGTATAACATTATCCAAAATAAAAGCTACCATTTATTGAGTCTTAGTATAAACCAGCTGCTGTATGAAACATACTATATACATTTGCTAATTTAATCCTCATTTCAATAGAGGTAAGTACTCTTATTAGTTTGATTTTATATATGAGGAAACTGAGGCTATCTTCAGCCCAGATCTTTCCTCTGAGCTCCTGTTCTTGATATCTCTTGCCTATTTCACATCTCCTCTTAGATGCCTGAGGCCCCTCAAACTTCACCGGTTCAAGATCTACCTAATAATTCCACCCCAGGACAGAGATACTTCCAGTGGTTCCCGTCTTAATGAATGGCTTCACTGTGCATTCAGCTGAAACCTAGAGGTTATCTTTGGGAGTTCTCCCTTTTTATTTTGCTTTCCATATTTAAGCCTTAGTCTCTAAGTCTTGTAACTTTTACCTTTAAAAAAAAAAATTCTACCTACTTCTCACCAACACCCTAGTCCAAACTGATTGCACCTCTACCTTGCACTAATTACTTCAGCCTCTCAATTCACTGACCTACCCCGACCCCTACCCCCACCTCCACCTATACACAGCTAGAGAGATCCTTTCAAAATGTATATATGTCATCCTCTTGTTTAAAATGCTTTAGCAGCTGGAAGACCCTTCATTGTCTGGCCTCTCCCCACCTCTCCAGCTTCATTTTATACCACTCTTCCTCTCATTCTATCCCTTAGGTGCTAAATTGGACCTTTTTCATTCCTTACACTCACCAGGCTTTTTTTTTTTTTTTTCTTTTTTTTTTTTTGCAGGGCCTTTGCACTTGCTCTTCTCTCTACCTGGAATGTTCTTCCTGGTCCTCACTTTCTGCTTATCCTCTAGATCCCATTTTAAGCTTCTTCAGAGAGCTATTTTCTGTCCTCCCTGACAAAGATTACTTCATATTAAATCTTTTCATACCACTATGTAACTTCTCATTGGCAGCTGTCACAGTTGCAGCTTTACTTTCATTAGTGTGTTTGGTTAGCTTTGGTTAGAAGATGCACTATGGAAGGTACTGTTTCTTTTTTCTTCATGCTTGCATTCCAGTGCCATGTGTAACACTTGGCTTCTCTGACCTTTTTCATACCTCCCATCTCTCGCTAGCTGCTCCCTAAGCACAGTGCCCTCCCGCCAGCCCTCCATCTTATTCCTTGATTATGCTAACCTTTATACCTTAGGGCTTTTTTTCCCATTGTTTTTCTGTCCAGACTCATTGCTTTGACCTCCTACTCTCCTTTGGCTAGTTTCTTTCAGATGTTACTTCCTCAAGAGAAGCTTTTCCTAACTTCCCTGTGTAAGGTAACTCCCTCAAACTGAGATCACCTTGTTTATTTCTTTTATAACAACTGCCAGGAGTGTAGTTATCATTTTAAGCTCTTGCTTATTGTGGTCTCTCCACACTAGAGTGCAAGCTCCCTGAGAGCAGAGACTTTGCTTATCTTTTCCATCAGGTAACGCAGCCCTTAGAATAGCGCTATGTCAGGCACTTAGTGAATATTTGTTGAAGGAATGAATGAACATACCCAGTTAGAGCAGGATTCTAACGTAATCAGATTCACATGCCTGTAAAATCCATGTTCTTAATTTAATAGTTTTTTTTAATTGATCAATATAATGCTGACAACACAACATAAAAATTAGCCGTGTGCTATGTGCATTGTTCTTTAAGTACTTTTACATAAATTAACTCATTTTATCCCCGTTTTACAAATGAAGAACCAGCAGCAGAGAGATTAAGTAGTTTGCTTAAGATAACACAGCAAGAACATGGCAGAACCAAGATTCAAACACAGCTAGTCTTAATCTGCAGCTCACACCTCTACCTTCAGATCTCTGCTCAGATATCACCTTTGGTAAAGCTGATCATGAACACAACTTACAGAAAAATAGCCTTCCATTCACCAACCCTACCCACATTCCCTCTCCTTATTATCCTGCATTAGTTTCTTCAGGTAGTGCTTATCATCACTTGATCTGTGTGTTTTTCTCTACCCCTTCAGTAGAATGTCATTCCATGAGAGCAGGAACATTGACTATTTTGTTACCAACCTATCCCCAGTGCCTAGAGCAGGGACTAGGATGCAGTCAACAAACATACTCACTGAATGAATAAATGGTTACTCTTTTTCCTCAAACGAATCATACTTCTTTTTTGGTAGTTGCATGGATATGTGCCTGTCTACTACTGCTGTTTCACAGTTGTGTTGCATTGTTTGAGGTTTTTTAGCAAGACTTTACAGCATCTCTCCCTGACTTCTCTCCCCACAAATTTACTGCCTATGGTCATTAAACTTCACTTACAATACAGAAGCTCCTAAGGTGTCCTGTTAACCATTCTCCACATCTAGGCAAGAGGGTAGAGTGAAAGCAAGAGTGGCTTTGATGTTGATGGGTTATCTATTCCATAAGCCACTCATACTGCCCTGTGGCAGAAAAATCAATTGAGGTTTAAGTATCTGAGATGTATAAAAATGTTTCATAGCCAGAATTGCAATACTTTATCTGTTGCTTCTCATTTAAAGTTTGTTCTCCATTTATATGAGTTGTAAATCATTGCTGCTTTTATTAACACCAAGGAGAATTTATCTGCACTGATTTTTGTATTAAGTTCATGTTCCTCATTATCCCCTGAGGTCATCCTTTATTTATTGATTTTTATGTTTCATGTGATGTCATAATGGACTGGCTCCTTAAAGATGTTTACATACATTTAGAACATGCCATTTAAAAATTTGTCTTTTTCTCAATGCAAGTAACCAACCAGCCTTTCAAATAACTTCACTGTTGTCTGCTCTTAGATTAAATTCAAACATAAATGGATGTCACAGTAACTGAGGTGAGAAGTAACTGGTTATGAAATAAAACAAATTTGAAAATGAGGAACGATAAATAATATTTGACTGTAGTAAAAGAAAAAGTATTTTAAACAGTTTTTTAAATTTTAAAGAGGGAGATTTGCCCATCTTTAATTCTATGAACAATTTCTACTTTGGAGCATAGAAAGGGTTTTTTTTCATGTTAATTTTTTTTAAGTTGAGATATAATTGATATATAACATTGTATTAGTTTCAGGTATATAACATAATGATTTGATATATGTACATACTGCAAAATTATTACCACAATAAATCTAGCTAATACCCATCACACATAATTAGAATTTTTTTCTTGTGATGAGAACTTTTTAACATCTACTGTTTTAGCAACTTTTAGATGTTTAATACATTATTGTTAACAATAGTTACGAACATCTCCTGGACATGTTTGTCTTATAACAGGAAGTTTGTACCTTTTCACCTGTTTCTCCCTCCCCCACCTCTGGCACCCCACCAATCTGTTCTCTTTATCTGTCTAAGTTGTTTTTTTTCCAGATGCCACATACAAGGGAGAGAGATCTTCCCTTATTATTTTTCAAATGACTTGGACTTCCTTGCAATGTACTATACAATTCAGAGATTTTCAATTTAATGCTCTCCCTTTCTTATAAAAATGTCTTTTTCTGTTGATCTTCCTACTTCCCCTCACCTATGGACCCCTTTCTTTTATTCACAGTAGTAGCCTAGTGTTTCTCAAAGTGAGCCTGAGGGTTATCTCCAACAGAATCCCCTGAGGACCTTTATTAAGGTATAGATTCCATGTGTGTGTGTGTGGAGCTTCCTGGTTATTCTAATATACACTAAAGTTTGTTTTAGTCAGTGAACCCTTCTACCTTTCTGTGAGCCCCTCTTGGCTGTTCTGAACTCCCTTTTGCAGCTTGATGTTAAGTGTTGCACACACCTGCCTTCTGGACCTCCCAGGAACTTACTGACTGCTCTGACAGTCCCTGAATCATTTCCATATTCTGTTGTCTTCACTCTATTGCCACTTCTGATCTTTGCCTCAGTAAATGTCAGCTCCCTTTCTCTTTTCCTTCTCCAGCACCAGCGCACTTCTGGATGAGGATCCAAAAGTCTTTCCCTACTCTTCTTCTCTACATTTTTTTCTCTTGGAAATATCTCCAGTTCTCACAACTTCAATAAGACTCCCAAATGTCTTTCTCCAGTTCTTTACCTTATCTGAGTTCCGGTCTATAGCTTGAATTGTCTACTAGTTATTTCTAATTGCACATCCCACCACCATTTCAAACTCAACATTGCTAAAACTAAATGGATCACTCCTACCCCTAAACCAAGCTTTTTTTCTTTCACTTTGATTATCCAATAATATTATTTGTTTTAATTGCAGGCTCTTCAGCAAAAGCCCTTGTCAGTTTAAAAGGTAAGAATCATAGCATGATCATTTAGGTATGACGTAAACTAGAAATTTAATTCATGAAAGTAATTTGGATATAGTGTTTCTTTTTTTTCTACGTTATGATTCATTATTGATTTTTACTGATGATAATTTTAAATTCATATGCTTTTATAGGAGAATTGGTCCTTGGCTGTTAGAAATTAAGAAAATTTCCCCCTAGAATTACTAATTAAAGAACTTTCTAACTATAATATTCCACACAGATCTTTACATAAATGGATTTTACATAAATAGATTTACATAGATTTAAAGCATTTATTAAACAATTGTGCTAAGCTGTATTTTTGCATAATAGTTTATTTTTTGTGAATCCTGCTTTCTAAATAATAATGCAAGTCTTTTAAAATAGAAGAATGATAGTAATTTTCTTTTTCTGAGAAAAAGGTTAGACATATTCTTTGGTCTTGTTACTTCTTTCTATAAGTACATTAGCCGAACCCTCTTAATATAATATATTTTGAAATTTTACCTCTTGAGCAAGATTCTACTGGGTAAGTAAATTTGGAATGAAGCTAGATATTTTCAAGGGTTCATTAGTACTTCTAGTTTTTGAAACTACTGTGTTATGCTTTGGATTGGTGATTTACCAAATTAAATTCTTCTGGCTTGAGAACACTTATCTTCCAGAAGTATCCTAATTTCTTTACCAAGATAAACCCCATCCCACCTCTTTTCTTTTGTACGTATTAAAACATACATCTGAAAAATTTTGGTTTTTTCCCCCAATATTAGAATCATTTTTCTATTTTAAAAAATATATACAGGTGATACAAGTTTTCTATAGAAAAAAATTACAAAATGCTGATAAGCAACTAGGAGGAAATGAAAATAACTATGTTGGGTATATCGATCCCAGTTTTCTGTGTCTCATTCTATATATAAACATATCCTTTTTATAAAAATTAAATTCACCCTTTATTTTCATAATGTCTAATTGATTGAATCTTTTCTGTTGCATACAACTCTGAAGATATTTCTTTAAATTAAGGAAAACAAATGCGACATTTCATTTTTAGATATCAAGAGTTTCGTATATTGAAGCAGAAAACATTTAGAAATATGCTCTAAATACAAGATTAGAAGGAGGTTTTTTCATTGCCCTTCTTTCAATCAGATTATACTTATGGGGTAATTCTTGGCAAATTAGAATAGAGGAATTATTAAAAACTGAAAATAAAGAAGCCATGCATGTTTTAATAGGAAAATTTAATATTTTCAAGATGCATTCCTTGGTCAAATTATTTAGAGAGTTTGAAAAAATTATGGTCAGTGTATTTTTTTCATATTGGTAAATATTTCAGATATTGCTGTTATTAAAAAGGCAATGTTCACAGTATGAAATCCTTTGACCTCAACTTAAATCTTATTAGTAACAATTATTTATTACAGAGGGAAGCTTATCTAACACATGGAATGAAAAATTCAGTTCCTTACAAAAAACACCTGTTTGGAAAGGCAGGAATACAGGCTCTGCTGTGGAAATGGTAAGGAATTAGTTTTTCTTACACTTTAGAATATGATAGCTAAATTGTCTGTATTGTCATGTGCCAATTCTTATAGGACAGTAAAAAAATTTCCAGGGTTTTTCCCCAACTCCAAGCATTTGAGTCTTTACACGTCATTGAGCACTATTTGATCATATTTAGATAAATAATTTGTAGCCTATGATAATCTGGTCATCATTAAGCATTTGTTAAGTAATTGTAAATTCTTTAAATAGGCAAAGACAAAAAAACTCCAGCAACCTCAAATCATATTTTTTTAGTATATGTGCTGCTGAAGTGACCACCAAATCATATTTTTTTAGAATGTAACAAATTTTACATAGCTCTTATTCTCTATAAAAAGATATATAAATAAAGGGTAAGATGTTGAAATATCTTGTGTGGTAAGGTATTAAAATCTTTTATAGATCAACTGTAAGTGCATTTAGGGATAAGAAGTAGAGATAAGCTTATAGTTAGCATAACAAATGATTTTGGGGACCCCTACTCCTCCCTTGCCCAGCCAGGTAGCTAGGAGATTTTAGGAGTCAGTCATGAAACAAACCTGGACCTGGGATAAACAGCAGTGGTCTGGACAGCTGGCCACAATGCAAGTGCAGGACTTTTCACACTATATCCGTTCTATCGCCATCATTCTCTTCCTCCTCTGTCAGGGGAAGGGACTTCCTGTCAGGGCTATGGAATGTTGAGACTCTCAGTGGGTTCAACTTCAGGGATCCATAGCCTTGAACCAATTGGATGCTGCCCATGTGTGGCTAGTCCTCCCTCCACACCCGCCTCCCTTCCAACTAGGCATGAAGCTCTGTCTTGAATGATGGAGAAAGGATTTGAGAAAGGATGTGGGTACTATTAGGATATTATTTCTGCCCTCTATGAATGAAGCCTCTGAATCTAGGATGGACTGTGAAATTTTTCATATTAGAGACTTAAGTGTATGAAGTTTTTTGGGTACTTAAAAATTCTTTAGTTCTATACATATTTATCAAGCATCTGTTAAAGGTATCTCGTATTTTTATTTACAAATGTACATTCACTTAACAATTTTTGAGAGCAGATACAGTATAATATTATATACATTTAGATTGACCATCTACAGTGATTTAGTAACTTTGTCCCAGCCCAACCAGCCCTATGCAACAGATGCATCATGAGATACACCCAGTTGGTATTAATGCAAACATTAACATAATGAGAACTGGAATTTCCAGAACTTATTTTCCTATCTTTACCATTCCAGGCTGCCAGTGTACTAAGGAGACCTGGATTCTAGTTTAATCATCAGCTAGGTGTTTTGTTTGTAAACAGATTGCATAAATATGGATCTTACTACTTTCTAAATATATGATTATTTATATTTAATTTTGTGTCCTTTGTATTACCCATACTTCATCCTTCTATACTTCTGATAATCCAGAGTTAGCTGGATTATTCCAAGTATAGAATTATATTTTGGAATAAAGGTGGGAAGTGTTCAGCCTTTTCATTAAATTAAAAACTTCTGTCATAGCCTTTCAGAAATTCAAAACGAAGTCGACTCTTTTCTGATGAAGATGACAGACAAATAAATACAAGGTCACCTAAAAGAAACCAGAGGGTTGCAATGGTTCCACAGGTATGTGTGCGCTGTAATTTTGTTTTCATGTGATAGGAAGTGAGCAATTGCTTAGAGTAATACAGTTTATATTTATTCTGTTACATTTTGAATAACAAGTTCTTTAAATCAGTGCTCCAGTTGAGCTCCTATTTTACATACCTAGAAAAGGCCATTATTTTATTGATGGATTTTATTTTATTTTTTATTTTTTTTTATGCTTACAGCACCTGGTATTCCTAGGTAGTCTCCCATCCAAGTACTCACCAGGCCCAATCCTGCTTAGCTTCCGAGATCAGACGAGATTGGGCACGTTCAGGGTGGCATGGCCATAAACTTTATTGATGGACTTTAAACCAAAATAGAAAGCCAGTCCTCAGTCTTATAAATGCACACTTTTCTTTTAAACATGGACATAACAGACATTAAGTAAATGAATTGAGCAATATGGAATGAGTTTGGAGTTTTGCATGGGACTGAGAGGAGAACTCTACTTTATCACTGAGGGAAGGATGTTGAAGACTCCTTTATCCAGAAGAGGAAAATATGTAGCATGAAATCATACCTCCTTTTTCATTTTTGGCATCTTTTTAAAGTCATAGTGGACATGTAAGAATCAAAGGAATGAATGAAAATTGGATAAAGAAATATTAACTTTAAGAATAATATAATTCTTCTTATCAAATTTTTGATAGTTATTCCCTACTTCTCTTTCACTTTTTTCGAAAGTGTTATGAGATTTTCTAGTAGAATGGGCCATAGTAGAGGGGACTTTCTCAACCGAGGAAGGATTAGGCACCAAGTAGAGTTATGACCAGCAATATGCCCTACCAAAAATAATTTTTTTTAAACCCAAAAAGCTCTTACATATCTTTATGATAATTTCAAATAGTAAAATATGTTCATGTTCTACAAAATGAATAAAAAGGTATTTTGAATTTTTTTTTAACGTCAAGGACAAATGTACATAAGCATCTAAAATTCAGTTTTAAAAACTGGAAACTAATAATAACGTGCATTGCTTAACTTGGTAGGTGTTGCATACAGAGTTGAATGAATATTAGAAATAGTTAAATAACTATTTCTTGCATTGACTTTAGAAGAGCTGTGTTATTAGGATATTTCGAATGACTGTTTAGATTTTTTAAATTTCCAAATGTGGATTTTTTTAAAGTTTTTTTTTCCCCTCCTACTATTTATTAGGAAAATTTTCAAGCATACAGAAAACCCTGGTCTTTATGACTATAAAACCATCCTGCCCCAGCTCTATCCACTGCCTTCCTCCCTAGGCACTTCATTCTTTCTAGGACTATTTTACAAAGTCCTTTCTACTTCTGAGCAATACAGAACGAACATAAGACAAATGTAATATGAGACGACTTCTGAGTTTTCTCTTTTCTTGACTTAACATGCCTACTTCTTTCAATATTTATTTACATGGCGTGGCTTCTTCCCTTACTCTCTTAGTCACATCCCCTAAATCTGTTGTATTCTGTGTGTTTCTTTAAACCACACAGTCTAGAGCTGAAAAATTAGCAAAAATCAACTTCCATTGAGTTCTTAGTGTATAGTACATCCTGTTCTAAGCACTTCATACATATTGCTTTGGTTTACTCTTCAGCAATGCCGATGATATAGGTTATTACTATGTTGTTTCCCATCTTTCAGATGAGAAAACAGACACAGAGAAGTGTCTTGCTAGGAAGTGAAGACTGGTACTAAAATGGCAGCATCCTTTCTCCAGAGCCCTGCTTTTTTTTGTTTGTTTGTTTTAACAGCTTTATTGAAATCTAATTCACATGTCATACCATTCACCTATTTAAAGTGCACAATTCAGTGGTTTTAATATATGCACAGTTGAGCAACTATCACCACAACCAATTTTAGAATGTTTTCATCACTCCAAAAGAAACCCTGTACCCAGTAGCAGTCACTTTCCATTTTCCATGGTTTGAATAAACCCTTAGATGTGTAATTGCTACAATAATAAAATTTAAACTTTGGAATATACTACCAAAATGTCTATTCATAAAAGTTGTGATAATTTATATTTCCACTAACAATTTGAATATATTTCCTCATGCTCAACAAGGAATCTTTAGTACAGTTTTATATCCAGTGAGCTATAAATACCTCATTAAAAAATCTGGCAATTAACTCAATGGAAAGAAAAATAGCACTTTTTCTGATAATATTTTATAATAAGTAGAGTGTGGTATCTTGAATTGGATTCCGGTACAGAAAAAGGGTGTTAGTGGAAAAACTGGAGAAATCCAAATAAAGTCTGCAGTTTAGTTTATAGTACTTTACTAATGTTAATTTTTTGGGTTTGATAAACCATGGTTATATAAGATGTTAACATTAGGGAAAGCTAAGTGAAGGGTATATGAGAACTTTGTATTATTTTTACAACTTCTCTATAAATCTACAATTTTTCCAAAGGAAAAAGTTTATAATAAAAAAAAGTTAATTTGACCTATACTTACACTCCAGATCTACTTCCCTCATCCACTAGTAACCACTGTGATTAGCTTGATGATTCTTTTTGACCTTAACACTTCTAAGACTATATGTTTATAGAAAATATTTGATATTGTTTAATATATGTAGTTTAAAAATTACATTTATAGAATCATTTTCATGACATTGTAGCATACATCATTCTGTAATTTATGTTTTTTCACTGAAAAGTCTGATTTGGGATCTGACCATGCTGATTGATTTAGTTGACTGGCTAACTGGTTGAAAAAGAAGGAGAGGGGAGAAGAAGGGATGGGAGGGGAGTGGAGGGGAGCGGAGAGTTGGAAGAAAAGAAAGAAGGAAATTCTGGCTTCAATATTTTATTTTTGTTACTGTTATATAGTATTCAATTTTATGATACCATAATTTATTTACAAATTCTCCTATTTATGGGCATTTAAGTGATTTCCAAGTTTTTACTATTACAAACAATACTGTAATGAATCCCAGGCATGCCTAAAATGTGGAATTCCTGAATCATAGGCTATGCACATTTAAAAATTTTTAAGTGGTGCCAAATTATTCTCCAAGGATATTATACTGGTTTATACTTTCTACCAACAATGTTTCATAGTGCCTATTTTTTCAAATGCTTGCCAACTTAGTATATAATCAAACATCCAAATTTTTTGCATCTAATAATAGCACCTCACTTGTTTAGTTGACATTTCAACTATGAGTGATGTTGAGATACTTTTCATATATGTTTAAAAACTATTTTTTTCCTTTCCTCTAAACTGTTACTTATTTTTCCCATTCTGTTAGATTGTGGTTATTTTTTTATTAGCCTGTAAGAATTTTGTATGTATTAAGACTATTAGTCTTTGGCTGTTTATATTGACTGTACTTTTTTCAGAGTTTGTAGTTTGTCTTCTGACTTTGTTTCTGCATTTTTCACCATGCAGGATTGAAAAAAGTTTTAAGAGTCAAATATAACTATCTTTTCTCTTTATGAGTTCTTGAGTTTATGCTCAGAAAGACCATCCCTAATCTAAAATTTATAGTTTGGGAATTTTGTCATATTTCTTATTTTATTTTGCTTTTTTAATGTTTAAAATTTTAATCCATCTGATTTATTTTGTAGTAAGGAATGAGGTAAGAGTACAACCTAATTTTTTTCCAGAGGACTGCTAGTTGTCCTGGTAACATTTATTAAGTAATCCATCATTTATACATCGATTTAAAATGCTGCCTACATCACAAACTAATATCCTGTATATATTTGGGATTATTTCTAGATTTTCTGTCTCTTTGTATCCTCTATGTCTCTGTTGTTCTAGTGTCAAATTGTTTTAATGTGGCTTTATATTGTGTTAATATCTGGTAAGACATTATTAACTGTTCTTTTTCTAGATTTTCCTAAGTGTTCTTGCACATTTTTTTCCATATAAACTTTAAGATTCAGCCTAAGAAAAAAATCTTAATGGAAGTTTTATTGGTATTGCACTGATATTATAAATTGATTTATGGGGTTTGACATATGTAACATTGAGACTACCTATCCAGGAACTGGTTGTAATTTCACTTATTCAAGCCTTAATGCCCCTCTGTAGATGGAAATATTTTTTTCCATGTCAATCTTGCCCATTTCTTAAGTGTATTCCTAGGGATTTAATACTTCGTTCTTGTCATTTTTGCTGTCATAAACAGGATAATTCTTCTGTTTTATTGTTTAACCAGTTCTCATTAACATATAGAAAAGAGTGATTTTTTTAAGATACTGATTTTTGTATATCAACTTTGTATTCACTCATTTTATTAAATTATCTTATTATTTGTAATGGTTATAGTTGACTTTCTTGAGTTTTCTGGGGCAGTTATATCACCTGCAAACAATGATAGTTTTGTCTTCTTGCAGTTTTATTCCTCTTATCTAATTGGCTAAAACCATCAAAACAATGTTAAAAAATTAGAGGTGATAGTCAACATCTTTGTCATATTTATCACTTTAATGAGAATGTTTTTAATACTTTAACATTGACTACAATGCTGACTTTGGGTTCGAATAGGGAGAAATGTGTTCTATAGATTAAGAAAGTATCCCCCATTGATTTTTATGTTCTAGCTCAAGATTTGTCAATTTTGTTGACCTTTTTAAAGAACTTTTGATTCCATCGATTTTTCTGTGTTGTTTTTCTGTTTCTATTTCATTTATTTTTGCTCTAATCTTTATTATTATTATTTTTCTGCTTGCTTTGGGTTTTCTTTGCCTTTTTTGCCTAGTATCTTAAAGTGGAAGGATAGGTTATTTATTTGTGATCTTTCTTCTTTTCTAATATAGGCATTTATCCTATAAATTGAACTTGCCTCCAAGTATTACGTTAGCCATATCACTTAACTTTTGGCATATTGTGTTTTTTTTCAGTTGTTCTCTCTGTTTCTATTGCATTAAGAGTTATTTTAATGCATATTGAATTTTATCAGATGTCTTTAGCGTCATTGAAGGTGATCATATGATTTTTATTGCTTTGATTTATTGATAATAGTGAGTTACATCAACAGTTTTTTAATGCTGGACCATCCTTGCGTTTTTGACATAAATTCCCTTGATTATGTTGATATTCTTATGGTATTTATCTGGTAACACTCTTTTTTTAGAAAAAACTTTTTTCAATTGAGATATTTTGTATTGCTTTCAAATATACAATGTAATGATTTCATATTTGTATATATTGCAAAATGATCACTACAATAAGTCTAGGTAACATCTGTCAGCACAGTTACAAAAATTTTTTTTCTTGTAATGAAAACTTTTAAAATCTCTCTTAATAACTTTTAAATATGCAGTACAGTATTATTAACTATAGTAACCATGCTATATATTACATCTCCATGACTTATTTATTTTCTAAGTGGAATTTTCTACATTTTGACCCATTTTGCCCATCCCCCACCTCCTGCCTGTAGCAACCACCAATATGTTCTCTGTATCTATAAGTTTGGTTTTGAGTTTGTTTTTTTTTTAATTTTAGATTACACATATTAGTGAGATCATAATAGTGTTTGTCTTTCTCTGTCTGATTTATTTCACTTAGCATAATACCCTCAAGGTTTATTCATGTTGTTGCAAATAGCCAAGATTTCATTCTTTTTTTATGGTTAAATAATAGACCATTGTGTGTGTGTGTGTGTGTGTGTGTGTGTGTGTGTGTGTGTGTGTATATATATATATATATATATATATACACCACACTTTCTTTATTCTTTCGTCCATTGATAGAGACTTAGGTTGCTTCCATGTCTTGACTATTGAAATAATGCTGCAGTGAACATCGGAGTACAGATGTCTTTTCGATATATGATTTTGTTTCTTTCAGATAAATACCCAGAAGTGGAATTGCTGGATCATATGGTAGTCCTATTTTTAATTTTTTGAGAAACTCATACTGTTTTCCACAGTGGCTGCACCAATTTACATTCCCATCAGCGGTGCACAAGGGTTCCGCTTTTCTTCACATCCTCACCAGCACTTCTCATTTCTTGTCTTTTTGATAATAGCCATTTCAGTAGGTATGATGTGATATCTCATTGTGGTTTTGATTTGCATTTCCCTGATGCTTAGTGATATTAGCATCTTTTTTTTTTTTTGTACCTGTGGGCCTTCCAAATGTCTTCTTTGGAAAAATGTCTTCAGATACTGTTCTCATTTTTTAATCAGATTGTTTGGTTTTTCCTGTTCAGTTGTATAAGTTCTTTATATTTTTTGGATATTAATTCCTTTTCAAATAATATGACTTGGAAATGTTTTCTCCCATATTAGTGAGATCATAATAGTGTTTGTCTATAAGTTGCTTTTTCGTTTTGTTGATCGCTTCCTTTGTTGTGCAGAGCTTTTATTTCGATGTAGTCCTATTTGTTAATTTTTGCTTTTAATACCTTTGCTTTTCAGTGTCAAATCCAAAAAATCATCACCTAGACGATTTTGTCAGGGAGCTTATTGCCCATGTTTTATTCTGGGAGTTTTGTGGTTTCAGGTTTTACATTCAAGTCTTTAATACATTTTGAGTTAGTTTTTCTGAATGGTACAAGATAGTGGTCCAGTTTCATTCTTTTCCATGTGTCTGTCCAATTTTCCCAAAACCATTTTTTGAAGGGACTGTACTTTCTCCATTGTATATTCTTAGCTTCTTTGTCATAAATTAATTGACCACATGTGTGGGTTTATATTTGGGCTCTCTCTTCCATTCATTTGATCTATGTATCTGTTTTTGTGCCAGTATCCTACTGTTTTGATATTACTGTAGTTATGTAATGTAGTTTGAAATCAAGGGGTGTGATATCTTCAGCTTTGGGTATTTGGGATCTTTTGTGGTTCCATACTAATTTTGGGATTGCTTATTCTATTTTTCTGTAAAAAAATATAATTGGAATTTTAATAGAGATTGCATCGAATCTCTAGATTAATTGTTTTGGGTAATATGGACATTTTAATAATATTAGTTCTTACAATTTATAAACAGTATCTTTCCAAGCATTTTAAGAATTCATAGAAATGAGTGATGTTTTCTGAGCTTTTATTTCATTATACTTTGGCAGATTTTATTATCTGTGTTGTGTTGTCTTTATAAAAATAGTTGGGAACCTTTTTTACTTCCTCAGTGATTTGAAACATTTAATAGCATTGGAGCTCTGATTTGATACCTGATTCTCTGGTGAAACCTTCCGGGCCTAGCGCTTGCTTGCATGTTTTCTCTTACTCTCTCAATAGTAGCTGAGTTCTTACTGGTTTTTTCTGGCCCAAGAACTCTAAAAATATTTCTAACAGGTATCTTCTTGCATACCTTAATTGAAATTGTACTGAAGTGCAAACGTGGTGCAGGCAAATATGTCACATTCCTTACCAGAGTATGTTATGAAATTGAAGGCTCTAACTTTGTCAGAATTAATCAGAGTGTTTATTTGTTAAATAATAACACAAAATGCCATGTCATATGTTGTTGAACCTTTTTGAGTACTTAACCATAATTTACCTTTTTACAAATATATTCAGTGTGATAGATGCACATTTTTATTTAATGGAACTGTTGTTAATCTCTGTTTTTATTGTATAGAAATTTACAGCAACAATGTCAACACCAGATAAGAAAGCCTCACAGAAGATTGGTTTTCGGTTACGTAACCTTCTCAAGCTACCCAAAGCACATAAATGGTGCATATATGAGTGGTTCTACTCAAATATAGATAAGTATGTATCATGGCTCATATCACAAATATTACTTGAACCAAAAACATTTTCAAACATGCAGCCTTTTCTCTAAGTTTAATTTGATCCTATTTTTTTCCTAAATTCCTTTTTCTATTCCTCGTTCTGGTTTAATCCATTTTCATTTCTCATGGTTTTCTTCCCCATTCTTTCTTTTGGGAAAGGAGTTGTTATACATTTTTGTGAAAAATAAAATGAAAGTATAATTTCTGTATTATAATTTACAAAGACTATGGAGTGGAGGTACCCTAAAACAAAGCACCGATTTTTACAACAATAAGACTTGTTTTATAGATCTTGAAATTTTAAGTGCTGATATAATGGTAGAGAAACAGTTGATTCAATGAGATTTTTAGGGTAGTCTTTCTCTTTGGGGAAGAGTATTTACACATTTTAGTTATATGTAAATATTGAAATAGAACATTAAGAGATTTGGGTTGAATCCAGTTATTCAACAACAGAAGTTACTGAGGAAAAATTCTGATTTCTCATCCATGCCAGTTGTCGGTGCTTGCTTTGCTGGCTACTTATCTTTACCTTCCTTCTCTGCTTTCCAAACCATTGCCTACTCTAAAGCTTGCAAATCTCATAAACATTCATATTTAAGCCCAAGATATTCAGGGCTTATTCATTGCTAAGACTGGTTCCTGGTTGCCCAAACTCATGAATGAAATCGTTTTATTTTTGTCCACAGATTTTCCATAGGTTTAAGAGAGTTCTCAGGGTACCCTAGTGTGATCTGAGTTCTTCTGGAATTCTCAAGAATTAATATGACCTTCTAGAATCCTCCAGTTTTCCAAAACTGATTTAATCTCAAAGAGGTCTCCTTGGCGATGGTATCACCTTTAGGACAGATATTTTGTAGCTAACATTGTCTGTCCTCCCCAGATATAATGCCAGTGCCAGGATAGCCTCCCAGAGGATACATTCCTGTCAGAGATTTAACAAAAATCAGTGTCTCCTGGACACCTCAAACACAGACAATATTGCCTGAGTAACTTGTACACACTGTTTCACAAATGCCAAGGATTTAGTTTAGTTTTAGCACTTTGAATATGTGTACCTATTGTGTATGTTTTGAGTAGTAGTGAAAGTTTGGCATTTTGTTTGATATTGAAAATTATAATGCATGTTTTGAATTTTATGTCTCTTAAGTAACACATTGTATATTAACCATTAAAATACCATTTCTATTTTATAGACCACTCTTTGAAGGTGATAATGACTTCTGTGTATGTCTAAAGGAATCTTTTCCTAATTTGAAAACAAGAAAGTTAACAAGAGTAGAATGGGGAAAAATCAGGCGGCTTATGGGAAAACCACGGAGGTAAAACAATGTTTTTGTTTAAAACAAAATCAATAAGTTGGTAGTATTGTTACTACATTGATTTTTTTTTAAGCTTCTAAAGGACAAATACCAACACATAACTTTTCAGAATAATTAATTATATGTTAAATATATCCTGTTAACCAACTTAATATAAAGACCTTTTATACTTATACATCTTATAATTAAATGTGCAATCTCATTTTTGTTCACATCACAAACTTTGAATATAATTTTGTTATATATAATTGTAGTCCATTGTGTTCCAAAAATATTTAAGAATGCACTAAAAAATATTTAATGAAGCTATAAGGTTGTACGTACATTGTTATCTTTTGTGAAACTTTTTATCACCTCAAGAGCCTTCTCACAAAAAAGAAAAAAAAAGCCTTCTCACAAGTGTATATTTTACTTTATATCAAAACAGAAATCAAGTGAATCTATCTAATATCTAATTACTTTCTGAGAATTACTTTTCATGTGAAATGACTTTTCCTTTTCCAGTGTTATCCTGCTTTCCAACACATCACAAAACTTTATATTACTTTTGAGTAGAATCTTGAAATGTATTAAAGAATATGATCGTTAATTCTCATAGTATGTCTATCTGCCTAATAAAAGCATGTACAAGGTTTTAAATAATGGGAAATAGTCAAGGAAAGCCTAGAAATATAAAGTAATGTGAACAAGTAGAAATGGGATTTAGTTTTAATGATTTCTGGAGATAGTGATGAAATGCAAGGATAAATTTTAATTGAACTGATAGTAGTTCATTTTATTCCTTTGTATTTAATGATGACCTTGCTGATGATGGTTTTAATATTTCCCTCATTTACAAGAACAATTAAAATTTGATGGGTTAGTGTGTTTCATACTGGTAATGTATGGCCTTTGGTAATTACTTTAGGCAGTTTTGGGGTTTTTTTGATATAACGTGTTTAAGCTAATTGAGCTACACTATTTCTAATTATTGTCCATCAGAATAAGATATTAGCCACTATTTATTTTAGCATTGTGTTATAATTCTGTAATTTGTTTAAGAGTATTGTTATGTTTCTATCGTTAATTTATCCTCAATTATCTTACCATAACATTGCTTAATCTTATAGTCTTTTACTTCATCAAGGCTAATTAACAGTTAAAAATTTTTTATTTTCAATGAAAGTTTGTAGTTTTTCTTTTCTCTGAGGAAGTCCAGGTATAATACAAATTATAGATACAATAAACTTATTTAAAATATTCTTAAAAAAAAAAGAGAGATAAAATACCAGGAAGGAACTTAACAGGAAATGTGTAGGATGCAGATGAGGAAATGTGAAGACATTCATAATCTGGGGTAAGACTCAACATCCTAAATCTGTAAATTAAAATCAATCTTAATAAAAATATCAGTAGGCCTTTTTTTAAAAAACTAGATAAACCAGTTCTAAAATTCACATTTAAAAGAGGACAAATCAAGCAAGAAAATCCAGGAAAATTCTGAAGAAGCAAAGTGGTAATGAGAAACTACATTGATCAGATATTAAAATGGATTATAAAGTGATCATAATAAAAACAGTATGGTAGTGGTGCATGAATAGAAAGATGAATGAAAAAGGATAGAAAGACCAGATAGAATCACTAAATTCTATAGGAATTTAGTACATGATAACAGCGGTTGCATCTCAAATACATAGGGGAGAATGGGGTTAAATTATTTATTTAATGGATATTGAGATCACTGTTTAGCAATCTAGAGAAACAAGTTGATTTCAAACCCCACACCTTATACCAGGAAAAATTTGAAAAGATTCAGAGATTTAAATATTTTTAAAATGAAACAGTGAAACTACTTGAGGAACATACAGAAGAGTTTCACCTAATCTTGAATTGGAAAAGGTCTAATGAGCCCCAAAGCTGGGAACCAAAAAAGAAAATATCAATAAATTTGATTTCATTAAAAATAAGAACATTAAGCAACAAACTCATAGACACAGACAATAGTGTGATGGCTACCAGGGGGGAAGAAAGGTGGGAGGAGGATGAAGAGGGTAAAGGGGACCAAATACATGGTGACAGATTAGACTTAGGGTGGTGAGCATATATACACAATGCAATATACAGATGACATAGAATGGTACACTTGAAACTTATGTATTAACCAATGTCATCCCAATAAATGTAATAAAAAATAATAACATTATTCAAAACACTGGAGGAAAAAAAATTTTGCATTGCCCTCCCCCCCAAAAAAAAACATAAACAAAGTTGAAATATTTATAACTTTTATCACAAAGAGCTAATTTTCTAATGTGTAAAGAACTCCTATGAATCATCAAGAAAAAGACAAAGTAACCCATAATAGAAATGATTATAAAGAGACAGTTTGTAGGAAATAAGAAATAGCTAATCTAAATATATGAAGAGTTCAACTTTTACCCATAATGAGAAATGCAAAATCAAAATGTGCTGAGATACATTTTTTAATGTATTTCAACCTAAGTTGGCAGTGGTGTGGTAAAATGGTCACTCTTGCTAGTGAGAATTTAAATTTGTATAATTTCTATGGAGGATGATTTGGTAATATCTATCAAATTTACAAATTTCAATACACTTTGACCTAGTACTTCTATAAATTTACATCACAGAAATACTTGTACATAGGTGAAATGACAGGTACAAAGTTATTTAGTAGGAAAAGATTAGCAACAACTTAATGTCCATTAATAGAAGAATGATTAAAATATGGCACCGCAAATATCTAAAATTTTTTAAGACAGCATATTAAGCACTGGTGAGGATATGGGGTAATAGAAACTCTTATACACTGCTAATGGGAATATAAAATGGTACAACCACTTTTGAAAACTGTTTGGCAAGTGTTTTTTTTTTTTTAGGGCTTAATTTTTATAGAACAGTTTTAGGTTCACAACAAAATTGAGAGGAAGGTACAGGATTTCTCATATATCCCCTGCCCCCACGCATACATAGCCTCCCCAATTATCAACATCCACCATCACGGTGGTATTCGGTTATGACAGTTGATGAACATATATCAATATATAATCACCCAAAGTTCATATTTTACATTAGGCTTCACTCCTGGTGTTGTACAGTCTCTGGGTTTTGACAAATATATAATGATATATGTCCACTATTATAATATCATACAGATATGTTACTGCCCTAAAAATCCTCTCTGCTCCACCTGTTTATCCCTCCCTCCTCTACCCAATCCTGGCAACTACTGGTCTTATTATCTCCATAGTTTTGCATTTTCAGAATGTCATATATTGAAATCATATGTAGCCTTTTCAGATTGGCTTCTTTCAATTAGTAATATGTATTTCAGGTTATTCCATGTTTTTTCATGACTTAATAGCACATTCTTTTTGTCACTGAGTAATATTTCATTATCTGGATGTACCATGGTTTATCCATTCACTGTGTGAAGGACATCTCAGTTGCTTCCAAGTTTTGGCAATAATGAATAAAACTGCTATAAACATCCATGTGCAGATTTTAGTGTGGATATAAGTCTTCAACTCACCTGAGTAAATACCAAGGAGAATTATTAATAGATCACATAGTAAGAATATGTTTAGTTTTGTAAGAAACCACCAAACTGTCTTCCAAAGTGGCTGTACCGTTTTGCATTCCCACATCCTTGCCAGCATTTGGTGTTGTCAGTGTTTCAGATTTTGGCTGTTAGGTGTGTAGTGGTGTGCTGTTTCCTTTGTATTTCCCTAATGACATATGACATGGAGAATCTTTTCATATGCTTACTTGCCATCTGTGTACCTTCTTTGGTGATACTAGGCTTCTTTGGTTTTTAAAATGTTAAACACACTGACCATATGACCCAACCATTCCACTCCTAGGTATTGACTTCAAAGAAATTAAAGCATGTGATACAAAAACATATACACAAATGTTCATATCAACTTTGTTGTATTTGTAATAGCCCCGAACCGGAAACAACCCAAACAGTCACTAACAGATGAATGGATAAACAAATTGTGACATAGCTATAGAATAGAATACTGTTCTCCAATAAAAAGGATTGAACCACTGATATTTGTAATATGAATGAATTTTAGAATAACTATGCTGAATGAGAGAAGTCTAACAAAAGAGTACATACTAGATGACTTCATTTATATAAAATTTTAGAAGATAGAAATGATAATTACAGAAAGCAACATAGTGTTTGCTAGGGAAATGAGGGTATAAAAGTGGGAGGAATGCAAAGTAGGAAAGGCACAAGGAAACTTTTGGGGGTAATTGATGTCTTTACATGTCCATTATCTTGACTGTAGTGATAGATTTATGGATATATGTTTTGTGGCATGAAACCTATGTTTAAATATCTTTGGTTCATTATAGAATTTGAAAATAAAAGATAGACCCTAAAAAGAAGAGTAAATTCAGTATTTATACTTAAAAGTAGGAAGAATGATTAAACGGTTACGCAGTGGCATGTCTCATCTTTTTAATTCCTATAGTAGTACGCTCACTGGGTGACAGGGAAAATGTCATGTTCTTCTGAATAGAATATTACAATTGCACTTTGTCCTTATGAGAAGACTTGGGATCCAGATGCAGTTTTGTCAAAGGGTGATGAACAAATCTTTCTGCTTTATAGGAAGGAATAATCTAGACTTGCTTACATATCTTTGAGTATTGCAAGGCCTTCTTTTTAAAAATATGTAAAGGCAACTTTGAAAGGAAATGATTTCTAAGAACCCATTTTTAAATACGGTATTCAAAAGAAGGAGTTGAAGAGCAAACAATGAGATAGATGGTCGAACTTGAAGTTTTTGTGTAGGATAGTTATCATATATGATTTTCGTAATTTATTCTAGATGTTCTTCTGCATTTTTTGAGGAAGAGAGATCAGCATTAAAACAGAAACGGCAGAAAATAAGGCTCTTACAACAAAGGAAAGTGGCGGATCTTACACAATTCAAAGATCTCCCAGATGAGATTCCTTTGCCCCTGGTTATCGGAACCAAAGTTACAGGTAAGTGAAGATAAGCTTGTTAATATTTTGACTTGTAATTTTACATCAAGATAACCTCTCAGAGATATGGCTTTTAAATTTAGAAAGCTTAAACTATAGCAATATACTACAGAGGGTTACTGTTTCTTCATCTATGAAGTCTATTTTTTAAAGTAATTGGAAAAAAGGTGTACTAGATCAAAACAGTGTCTAATACAAACTGCCACAAGGTGAAATTTTAAATTCACTGGTATGAGTATAGCTATATATTATTTAAATTTAAAATTTTTTAAATTATTTTTTTGCTTTCCTATCATTTATTTTCTTTTTCTAACCACTCTTATTCGAATAGTCCACAAATTACCATTGTCCTTGTGATTTTTGAGACTAGAAATAGTCCATTTCTAATGACTCAGTAAAACTAAATTATTCACTAGGTAGTTTGCTTAAAATTTTGTAGGAGTATAAATTCTGTCAATTTATAAATGTGATTCTGTGTATTCACTTCAGTTTTAACATGGAGGGAAAGTACCACCAAAACCTTAAGTTTAATCTTCAATAATTTGATAGACTAAAATTACAACTTATATAGTACAGCTGAGTAGGTAGGTTAGTAATTGTACTGAAAGGGTTTGAGAAATGGTTGGATTAATCAGGGAGTTTTTCTGGTGGAAGGGAGCCTTAGATTTTGCATTTTACTGGACTCTCTTAGGTATTCCCCACCCATTCACATAGTTTTCCAGTTAGCCAGGGATTTATGGAGGGCTTGCTTATTTCAGCCCTCTCATGACTGTCTACTTTCCAGAATCCCCCTGTTAAATTTCTGCTGTTTGGCCGCTCACGTCAGCCAGTACTACACCTTGGGCTTACAAAGCTTTGGGTTTTTCCTGCTCTTTTTTGATCGATTTCACCACTTTTAACTTGGAAAGTCGCTGGTTTTTACCTCCCTGGTCCACATCTAGCCTTCCCCCTCTGGCAGCAACAGTGCTGGTTTTCATGACCAGCCGTCCCCTAGGAAAACCATTCTCACCAGCCAAGCTGGTGGTGGTGGTGGGGGTGTGAGCAGCCTTATGCTTAACAGGCCACTGACGTCCCCTGTTCTTACCTGACATTCTAGCAGTTTTTCAACATTACACATTTCTTAAATGATTTATGCCTTTGGACCATTTCTATTCCCCCAAAATGGTTGTCTTTGTCTTGTACAGGCTTATACTTGTCTTTTGCAGAGAAGAATCACAAATCTCTTCACACACACTGTTATAACTGGAAGTCCTTTTCTGTATTTATGTTTTATTCAACTTTATTACCTATATCTTCTATATACTGGTTTACTTTTAATTGATCTGTCAAGAACTGAAAATATTTTAGTCTTCTACAATTATGTATTTTTAATCAATTGATTTTTTAAGTTTTGCATTGAATATTTGTGTTTATTAAAATGATACTGTATATTGTACTTTTTTTGTCCATATAAAATATGTCACTTCGCCTAGTTTAATGCCTTAAATGTTAATTGTTCCTATATTTTTTCACTCATGCGGGGTGTTTGCTTGGATTTTCCCGATGTTATTTCAGACTGGATTTAAATAATAGTGACATAAGAATTCATTTGCGTGAAGGGCTCTCAAGACTGCCCCAGGTTTGCTGATTCACTAGAATGATTCAGAGAAAAAAGGAATGTAGGGCAGAAGTTCAGAGGAAACCAGGTGCAAGCTTACCAGAGTCCCCTCCCTAGAGTGTGACATCATACATGCTTAATTTCTCCAGCAACAAGTTGTAATAACACTTGTGAAGTGTTGTCTATCAAAGTAACTCATTAGATACTCAATACCCAAGGTTTTTATTGGAGTGGTCACGCAGGCACCATTATATAGCACATACTGGAATTCCAGGCTCCTTGAAAGAAAGCAGGTGTACCAGATAAATGACATTTTTTTCCACATACAACCTTGGCACAGAAAACCACCTTTATTAGTACTGTAACAGTGGGAACACTCTGAATTCAAGTTCCCAGATGCCAACCCTAAGGCAGGCCTTTCTAAGGATAGCAGTCCCAGGCCTGGTATATTCATTCTTTTCTTTACAGCATCCCTGTCTTTTTTTCCCTTTTTTAAAAAATTAAACTTAGGGGTGATATTGGTTAATAAAATTGTATAGGGTTCAAGGGTACAATTCTGTAAGTCACCACCTATGTATTTCATTGTGCATTCACCACTCAAAGTCAAGTCTCCCGTCACCATTACAGTTGACTCCCTTTACCCTTTTCTAATTCCCCTCACTCCCCTGTCCCACTATACTGTTGTTTGTGTCTATGAGTTTTTATTTGTCTTATTTGTTCATTTGTTGCTTTCAGTTTTATATCTCACACATAAGTGAAATTATGTGGTTCTTAACTTTTTCCATCTGACGTTTTTCTTAGCATGATATTCTAAAGATCCATCTGTGTTGTGGCAAATAGCAGTATTTCATCTTTTCTTATGGCTGAGCAATATTCCATTATATATATACATATATACATGTATATATATATATGTATGTGTGTGTATATATATATATATACACATGTATACACACACACACACACACACACACACACACACACACACACTACATCTTCTTTATCCAATCATCTATCAAAGGACATTTTGGTTATTTCTATGTCTTGGTCACTGTGAATAATGCTGCAATGAACATAGGGATACATATAGCTTTATAAAAAATGTTTTCAAATTTTTGGAGAATAGATACCCAGAAGAGGGACTGCTGGGTCATATGGTAGCTCTGTTCTTAATTTTTTGAGGAAACTTCATACTGTACCAATTTATATCCCTACCAGCAATGTATAAGGGTTTCTTTTTCCCCACATCCTCTCCAACATATGTTATTACTTGTCTTGTTGATAATAGCCATTTTAACTGGTATGAGATAGTATCTCATTGTGGTTTTTTTTTTTTTTTAGTTGAATTGCACCTTTGTTTCACTTATGAGTATACTCACTTATAAGTATAAAAAACCTTGCAATTCAAGGTTTAAAACAGTGATTTAAAAATATTTTCCTTTTAATTTGGTAGATATACAATTTCATTCATGTATTAAAATAAGGTTCATTATTTATAGTTTTTTGTTTCTCTAAACCAAAATAGTGTATACTTTTTTTAGAACTATAATAGACAATAATACTGTACTTTTCTACATTTTAAATGACATGCTTGAGCAGTTTTATATTTGACAATTCTTTGTTCCTTCCAAACATCATAATGCCTTATTGGCTCTTTTCTCAGCACGGCTGCGTGGTGTTCATGATGGTCTGTTCACTGGACAAATAGATGCTGTGGACACTCTCAATGCTACTTATAGAGTAACTTTTGATAGGACAGGGCTTGGAACCCATACCATCCCTGACTACGAAGTTCTTGTAAGTATTTCATAATATATTTGTATATTATGCCTACTAAATATGTTATGTAGAACATTTTTAGAGATTGTTCTTTATGATAGAATCAAGATTTCAGGTCACAGAGGAAGAGACCTTAAGGGTTTCAGGTCCTGCCTACTGGCCCCCTGAAGCACAACTGTGCTTAAGTCTTCCACATTTTTCAGAAGCTAGCATTTCTGTATTGCACCTCTGTGCGACAGAACTGATCACTCCTGACAGTATAATCTTGGAGAATAAGCTACACAGCACTTTTATTCCAGCTGTTTTGTTGAAGTATACTCCTCTCGCAAAATGATTTTAAAAATATGAAGTAACATTTTGCACTTTAAAATTGGTTCTTTGATTTTATCCTCAGAATTATGCAGGGCAGATGTTAATTATACCCACTTTTTGTCTGATGAAACAGACATAAATAATGATAAATTAAGTGATTTATTCAAGGCTCTAGAACTGGTTTCTAACCAGGCTGAGACTAGAATTCAGCTCTTTTGAATTTCTAATACAATCCATTAAGCTGCTGGACCATTATTTCATGATCATGCTTGATTTAGCAATGCCATGGAAATTATATACTTTCCTAATAAGTTAAAATAACTTATTTATAAAGAACAAATATAACTCTGCAATCTAATGAAGTTTTTAAAAAGTGAATAATGAGCTCTTTATAACAAAATTATTTGCCTCTAAGCATTATGGAAATTGTTCGCTTTTAGCCTCCCTTTTTTTCATTTCTTTGTTATAAACTTGATTTTAAAGATTTATGAACTTAAAGATCAAAATTTTTTTATCTCAGTACAAAAATAGAAGATTCTTCCTTTTCTAATATGTACTTTTTAAAAACTAAAATTCTCTGTTTATCGTAAGGGTTTCCTTATCAAACATAATTTTTAGAGAGGAGAAATAAGAGAGAAAGAAAATTTGGACTAAATATAGAGCAGAGTATATCAACCTTAAGTTTTTTCATTAAAGGATGAAATCTTTCAACCTTCCCTTTCAAAAAAGGAAAATTGCTTTTCTGTTTCATCAATGTAATTTCCTTTATGAGATCACCCAAATATTTAGATAAGAGTTGACTTCAATTATAGCAGGTAATCTTCAGGTAGTCTTTAACAAACAACCAAGGGTGGCCACAGAATAATGTTAATCTTTGATTCTCTGTTTTGATCCTTTGGTCTTTTTTTTTTTTTAATTCTTCTGTTTTGTGGGTTCGACCTTTTGGTAGCAAAGTAGTATTTTCATACTCTGACTTAAGTTCTAGCCCTTTGATCTTTGTAGTTTAATATATTCTATGATATATCATAGCATATGAGCTAGTATATATCTCACACTGAAATATAATAATTATAAGGCTAAAAGTTATTGGTAGAGCTCTACAAGTTTTGTGGACTTTTCTCTTTTCCCAAAGAGTAATGAGCCTCATGAGACAATGCCAATTGCTGCCTTTGGACAAAAACAGCGGCCTTCTCGATTTTTTATGACTCCACCACGGTTACATTATACTCCTCCTCTCCAGTCACCAATTACGGTAATATTTTTTAAATGTCATCAGTAATTTAAATGATTGTTATCGATGTGAACTGTGTTCTTAATGAAATACACATCTATTACAACAACTTCAGGAGGCGTCCATATTATTTTGAGTTGTCAGATTTTAAATAGGTAAATAGTTGCTTCAACTGCTGGAAATATTTTCCTTTTTGTAGGATTTTTAATATAATATTAATTATAATAGAATTTGCTTTTTATCTAAATGTAAGATACTTCCCTTTGAATAGTTAAATAATTTTCTTTTATTCTCACAGGATAATGATCCTTTACTAGGACAGTCACCTTGGAGAAATAAAATTTCTGGCTCTGACACTGAAACATTAGGTGGTTTTCCAGTAGAATTCCTTATCCAAG
This sequence comes from Eidolon dupreanum, assembly GCA_028627145.1. NCBI lineage: Eukaryota > Metazoa > Chordata > Mammalia > Chiroptera > Pteropodidae > Eidolon > Eidolon dupreanum. The sequence continues at coordinate 8,814,038 of CM053516.1, read as the reverse complement.
TGGTAAGAATTTCTCTGAATATCTTGGCTGTTTGTTAAAAAACTCAATGTCTTTTGTGTTGTTAAAGTTGGAAGTTTTTCTAGGACCACATATTTTTAAAATATTTAATTATTTTATTGATTTTAAGAATGCTATTATTTCCAGCAAAGCTTGACAATAAAAGTTACATCAGTCAAAAAAGACTTAGAGGTATTTTTCGTTGGGTTTTTCTTGGGTTTGGTTCTTATTAAGTTTGAATCATACTCAAATAATGTTTGATTTGTTTCTTTTTTGAAAAGAAAAACTACTTTGGCTTAGGATAGAGTGTAAATTAAAAAGTTTATATATTATTTTTTATAGCATAATCCATTAAAACATTCAGTGTTACCTTTTGCAGTTGATGTTATTTCAAAGAAAAGTCTTGTCATTTGTGTACATGTATAAAGCATTTTGTATTCCTCAATCATGTTATTACATTTCCTTGCAATATAGAATTTTATTATGCCTTTTGGCTTCCAAAGGTAGATATTTTTATATGAAAAGTTGAAACTATGTAAAGAGCCACCGCTTATACTTTTCACAAATAGGACACTTGGTTTTTAAAGAAATGCTTTCTTTAAATAGTGAAAGTAAAAACAAAGCTAACATGTCATATTTGTGTGTGTGTGTGTGTGTGTGTGAGAGAGAGAGACAGACAGACAGACAGACAGATAGACAGACAGACAGAGAGAAGAAGAAAGGAGGGAGGGATTCACTGGCAGAGGGAGCCAGAAGCTGTGTACGTACTGCACTACTTTGAAGTATTGATATTTTTATTGATTTTTAGATGTTTGATATCAGTGCTTAATTTTAACTTCAAATACTGTGTAAAGCCTAGTTAAAGACCTACTTGCATTACTATTTTAAGCTGAGAGGTGAAAATAGAAGTCCTTTTTTGTATTTGATTTTGTAATATGTAAGGTTTTATGAAACTCAGGTTTGTTCTTGTTAACATTAAGCCTTGAAGTAAATAGATATGTAGATGGATATGTTTTTATCTTTTTCCTAATATTCTTTCTTATTAAAAATATACAATATTAAAATTTTTTGCAAGTTTCATAATTCATAGTTTATAGTGAATTTTATTTTTGAGGGAAATTTTTATTCCTGGGGTTAGGGATTTCGAGGAATCTAAAAGGATGGATCCACTTTCTTGGGACTCAGTTTTGAAAAGAAACAAACAATGATTTTCTATCAAAAACAAGCAACACAAAACTGAAACAGATACAAAAGAGAGAACTGTTGACTTTATCTCATCTTTTACTGCTTCCAACACTAAAAATAATCATACAAATTTCTGTAAAAACTCAGCAACTTAAAGGAAAAAGGAGAGCAGTTCAGAGCTCTAGGTCTACTGAGCACCAGATAAAAGTCTGTGTGAACAGTACGTAATGTATCTCACCAGACCTGTACCAACTTATGTCATTATTTTAGAATTTTTTATATCGAGAATTTAAAGCATATAAGCACACAATTGTGTAATGCACTTCTATGTACCCATTCATCTGGCCATAATAGTATCAACACTCCTAGCCAGTTCTATTTCATCTTTACTCCCACCTACTTTCTCCCTTTTGTATCATTTGGAAGCAGATACCAGACATCATATCGTTTACCTGTAAATATTTTAGCATGTATCTCTAAGAGATAAGGGCTCTTTAAAAAAAAAAAGAAGAAGAAGAAGAAGCATAACTAGAATACCATTATTACACCTAAAAATTTAATTTAAATGCCTTAATATTATCAAATATCTAATCAATATTCAAATTTTTCAGTCATCTCTGAAATGCTGAATGTTCTTTTTCCCCATATAACTTATTTGTTGAAGAAACTGGGTTATTTGTTCATAGAGTCTCCCACAATCTGTATCCTGATAGGAGACTCATACTATTTTATGTTTTTTTTTATATGTTAGCTGCCATCGATTATCAGTGCCTAAATCCATTCATTCACTAGGATTGTAAAAAGATGTTTTTCTATCATTCTTTCTCCATTTATTAGCTGACATAATTTTATAAAGAAAAATTTCCCCTAATCTGTTACTTGGTTACCTAATGGTATAGTTTGTATGGGAAAGGCAAGATAAATGCTTGACATTTTTGTTTTCCAGTTTATAAAATAATGAGTTTGGTCACTAGCATTCTCTAACAATGGTTAATTTTTTTAAGGCAGCAATATGAACTCATGAATTTTAACATATTTGTGCTTTAGTCCATTGTAGTTAGTATTTTTTTTTTCCTTTGTAGTTAGTATTCTTATTGGTCCACAAATTGTCCCAGTGAAAGCTTGTTCAGGTTGGCTCCTTAGTCCTTTGGACATTTCCTGGTTGCAGTGGACTTTAAATAATATTTTCATATCAGCTAATCAGATTTATAGAATAAAAAGCCTATGCTGTATTTATATTGAAACACTAAAATCTGCTGCTAAAATATCTTAGTGAAAAATTGGAAATTTGATATCTGATTTACTTAAATGCCTCTATTCCAAAAAATCTCTTCTTCTTTCTCTATAGACCAAACTATCAAAAATTCTCATGATTAAAAAGGAACATATCAAGAAATTAAGGGAAATGAATACAGAAGCAGAAAAATTGGTAAGGATTCTTTTTTCTTGTCTAATTATAAAATAGTGGAGGCTTCTATATCCAAGGATTTTTAAATATTTTATGGAAGAAAACCTGGAGATTTTTAGCTCTTCATTTGCTATTACTATCTCTTGTTACTCTGAATGCATGCTAAGTAAATTAGCAATGCAATACAGTTTATTACCCCAGACCTCATTGTGCCATTGACTGTACACTTGAATAGGATTAATGGATATATTAGGTTCTTTGACAGTTTGCATGAGTGTAGAATCTCTAGCATTGGTGCCTCTAACTAAGGAAGCTATATTAACAGAGGTTATTAGAAGCTATTCAGAATAAATAAATCAGGAAATATGTAAGTTGGCATCTTCAGGTTATTTGACAAAGTTCATATCCTATTTTATTAGTCTAATGAGTCCAGAAATATGAGACTCAATTTTATTCCTAGGAGAGAATTATCAGAGTTTTTTTAAAAATGTAGAAAATACTTAAAGTTTTTGAAATGTATCAAAAGTCATAACTTGCTTATAGATTTATAGGATGGCAAATAGATTTCATCTCAAGTACCATCTCCAATTAATTAGAAATGGCTGCATGGAAATATGAAAATAAGGGAGAGCTCAGTGACTGAATTTGGGGTCGGTGGGGGGGAGTGCTATATCTAATTACCAATCTGTCATAAGTGTAGGAATAGGGAGTTGTGGCATTAGTCATCTCTGGTATGGTATTAAAGGGTAGGTGTGAGTAAACAGCTGGACAAATAGATACCTAACTAAATGGGGAACAATCCTCTTTTAGGGTTAGAGTTTTTTTGTTTTGTTTTGTTTTTAATCTGAACATGACTGAATTATCTAATTTGAACCCATCATTTTATGGAATTGGAAACTGAAGACCAAAAATATCAAGGGATCTCAGTCTAAGATTATACTGCTATTTAATGATACAGATAGAAGAACAGGCTCCGTGGCCCTGTTTTAACTCATTTAGGCATGATATAAAATTAGTATTATCAGATGTACAGGCATCAAGGATTGAAAAAATTAGCCATGACATATTGCCATTACATATCCTAAACATTAAAATATATGCATTTGCTTCTTTCCTACTGAACTTTAATTCTTATCTTGGTTTCCATTAGTTTTACTTCTCACCTTTACTCTATGCCTTTTCAGTGTTCCCCTACTATATTTCTTTTGATGATTTCATCATCTCTTTCATATTTATGCATAGTCAAATGATTTCACTTTCATATCAGTAGTAGCTAGGATATTTCTCTGTAACTAGGATCCATACCTTAAACTGCAGGGCTTGCCTTAGCTTGGTCAGTGTTACCTACTTTTAAATAGAGGCCTATTTTGATGTTGGCTTGGCTTCTTGACATTTGAGAGCTTTGTAGAAGTCTAATTGGTTTGATATATTTTATTATTTGTTTTGTTTTATTTGTGATTAAAAATAATTCCCATTAGAAAAATTCAAATATTATAAAACTTTAATGAGGAAAACAATTCTTTATAAACCCTCCCTAATAGAGAAATGTTATTTAGTTTAGCATATAGCATAAGTATGTTTATATATTTGGCATATGGATTCTTCCTGTATGCATATGTGGTTTGAAAATTATTTTCTAACAAAAATGGAATTATGTTATTATATATTGACATCTCAGTCTTTTAAAATTTCTATATTATACTATCAATTAAATAATCTATTAATAAGTGTTTGGGTCATTTCCATTATTTTACTAAAATAGTGCTAAAGAAAATATCCTTATCCAAATAGTTTTGTGTATTTGTATCTATTTGTAAGATAATTGTTAGAAAGTAGATTGACTAAGTCAAAAGTATATGAACACTTTAAAGACTTAATGAAACTTCTAGTTTAAATTGGTAGACTAAACATGTTTTCTTCCTATTCCTTACAATTCCACACACACAAAAAAGTACCAGAGAAATAAATAAAATAGACAGTAGTCTACTTATTAACAATGTATGAAAGATTTAAAATTTTTTTCTGACATGTTGTTGCATAAAGCAAAAACCATGGCTAAACGCTGCATGTTAGAACCCTGAAGAGGCTCCAGTCACAGAGTTGCAAATATGATGGAGTGCAGAAGTGAGATGCAGTATTTAAAAAGGAATTGATTCAGTGTCTGTTACATTTCCTTCATTCCAGTGACAAAACTCAAATATGACATCTACCCAAGTTAAAAGGAGAAAATGAAACAGACACTCCTCTAAAGAATTTGAACATACCATTTGGGAAAAAGTAAGCTTCTTCTGCTTTTGGTTTACAAGGGTGAGGAGGACAAAAATTAGAGCCCAGAGACCCAACAAGGGTTGGGGGAAGCTGCCAAGCCTTTTATGCTATGGGTTGGAACCCCAAAAAGCAACATTGGTCCCGCTTCAAATCATCTCATCTCTGAAACTGAATTAAGATGATTATGGAAATGTAGAGCCTTAAGCAGCCCACCAGAAGTAAATATAAGTCCTCTTCGAGGCATATAACATCTTACTGGGCCTCAAATTGTTTCTATACTTTTTAATATACAGTGTCTGAAACTCAATTTTAATTCCTGGATACAAGATAACCCTAACAAAAACAAAAAGAAATAGACAAATGGCAGACTCCAGATAATGGAATTTTTAGGCATAGATATAAATGCTTAATTTGTTTAAAGAGATTAGAAAAACTTGAGAATTTTAAGAGAGAACTAGAAACAACAAAAGGACCAAATGAAAACTCTAGAAATAAACTATAGCAATCAAAATTAAGAACTCAGTTGGTAGATACAACCACAGCAGATTATGAACAGCTAAAGAAAGAGCTAGTAAATGAAAATAGATCAAAAGAAAATGGAGAGAAAAATGAATGGAAAATACAGAAGAGAGGGTAAGATAAATAGGGGATATAGTGAGCAGTCTAACATGTCTAATGGTATAACAGAAGGAGAAGAGAAAGAATGGGACAGGACTATGTTGAGAGATAATGACTGAGAACATTCTAAAACTGTCAAAAAAAAAACAAACAAAACAAAACACAGGCCACAGATTCACAGATTCAAGAAGCCCTGTGAATCCCAGTGGGATAAAAAATAATGACTCCTAGGCACATCAGAGTAAAAATGCTGAAAACTAACCACAAAGTGAAAAATGTTTATAACTACCCAGAGCTAAGTGGAGGTAAGGGAGTACTTTCAAAAGCAGCAGTTTCTTTGACAGCCGACCTCTCCACAAAAGCCATGAAGGACAGAAGAGAATGGAATGACGTCTTCGTAGGGCTGAAACTAAAATTACTGCTAACTTAGATCTCTATTCCCAGTAGAAATTCCTTCATGGTGAAGTTAATATAAGGACATTTGTAGACAGATTTATAGAATTTGTTACCAAAATACCTATACTAAAGGAAATAATATAGTTTTTGTTCAAGCAGAAGAAAAAACTTTTAAGTTTTTTTCAAGAAACTTGGTTTTAGAAAGGAATGAGGAAAACAAAAAGGGTAAACACATGGATTATAAAATATAAAATAATATAAACTATAAAATAATACCTGTGGTATTTAAAATAAAAAGACTTAAAACTACAACCCAACAATTGCCTATTGGTCAGGATACGGGGTGTGTATGTACATGTAGACTTTGATAAATCAAGGGTGTACATTTTAAACTCTAAGGTACCTATTTAAATAATAATAAAAGATGAATAACAAGTAAATTGGGGATGTGAGTGGAAGATTGAAACAGTAAAAATTGTTCAGTCCAAAAGAAGGCAAGAAAAGAAAAAATGACACCAAACAAGTGGGACAAATAGCAGGGAAGTAGTAAGATGGTAGATTTAAATGTAAATATTATCAGTAATAAGTATAAGTGGACTAAATTTTTTGAGTTAAAAAAGCAAAGATTGTCAAACTGGCTGAAAAATAAAACCCAACTCTGTGATATATATACAAGAGATACATTTAATACAAAAGGACCCTGAAAAGATAAAATTTTTAATGTATGAAAAGATATACACAGAGTTTTAAAATAACAACAGAAGGTCTTATAGCTATAGTAATATCTTATGGTAAAATTTAGGGCAACAAATATGACAGGTTATAAAACTGTGTTTCCTAATGATGAAAGGTTTAATTCACCAGATAGTATTGGATATAAAGAGGTGTGCTTCCTGATGATGAAAGGTTTAATTTCAAAATTTATAATTTGAAATTTATATATTCCTAATAACTTAGCCTCCAGATATATAAAACAAAAGTTGACAAAACTCAAAGAAAAAAGACAAACTTACTATTGTAGTGGAACAATTTTGATAGCCCTCTTAGTAACTAATAAAAACAAATAGTCAAAAATAAATTAGTATATAGATTTGTAAAACAACAGTTAACAAACTTGATTTCGTTGGCATGTGCACAATATTATACTTGACAACTGCAGTATACTTTTCATTTCAAGCCCACATAGAAATGTTGGCCCTAAATCATATTTCAACAAATTTCAAGATGATTAGAGTTCTTTAGAATGTTCTCTGATCACAATGCAAATAAGCTTAGAAGTTAATAATAAAAGTATAAAAACTCTCATGTTTGAAAAAATTTTAATGTAGCACTAATAAACTGTTGATCAAAGAATAAATTATAAAGGAGACTGAAAATGTCTTGAATGGTGTTGAAAATTATATACATCAAAACTTTGGGATGCATCCGTGCCTATTTTGAAATAAAAGAATGTGTTCAAATTGAAGACTGAAAAATCAGCAAGTTATCCATCCCAAGAAGTTAGAGTAAGAACAACGAATTAAATCCATAGAGAAAAGAAATGGAAAACATATCTGAAATAGGGATGATTAACAAAGTTAGAATTGGTGCATATGGAATTTACAAAGGATATAAAACATTGGTCTGGTAGTCTCTGGGAATTTTGGAAAACTTAATTGTTTATCTCTACCCAGCAAAAGCAAACTAAAGCCAAAATATGTAGTCAAAATATGAAATTATGTTCAAACTTTCTATTTGTAAAGTGAAGGGGGAAAATTATGATAAAATACTTCAGTTATGATAAAACAAGGGCAAATTTCTCAGTCCTACACCACAGAAGTTTCTGTCAGGTTCATTCAGAGTTAAAACTTTGAGCTACCATTTTTTGGTCAATTATATAGTACACTGAAGTCCATGAAAGTTTGTCTAAGGTTATTTCAGTATGATTTTTCTATTTTGGATTATTAAAATAATTTAAAAATACACATACAGCATTCACAAAGAAATTAATAGTGTACATGCAATTGATTAAAATAGATTTGAATTGCCTCAGCAATATATAAAAGTAGATACTGAACTAATAGTCTTGGTCTCATAATTGCTTTCCACCTTGAAAATTTATCTTGTCCTACATGGTCATTAAAAATTTAAGAGTAAGAAAGGAGATTTATCTCTGAGAGTTCTTTAACCCATTTTTAAAATAGTATATTAGTGGTTCTGGGAAACTCTGTGCTCCTTCCCTCTCTCATATCCACCACTGTGAAAGTTTATTTTTGCCCTAAATTTACTATCAAAATTGTCCTTACCATGTTTGTTAGTCCTCTTTTATTTTGGGAATTATGGCTCTCTGCAGAAATATGCTCACCAGTTAACCAATCTTCAGAATAGAATTCATGTCGTGTGTCACAGTCAACATGTATGTGGCAACTAAAGCACACTAGTTGATTCTCGGATTGATAGAAAACCATGCTTAATTATAGTAACATTTTTTAAAGGGCAGGGTTTTGTTTTAATAACAACTTTATTGAGATGTTATCCACATACCATACAATTCCCCCATCTACAGTAATTGGACAGTTCAGTGGCTTTTAGTCTACAGTTCAGTTCACAGGTTGTGCAGCCATTGTGACAATCAATTTTAGAGCATTTTCGTCGTTCTCAAAAGAAACCCTGTACCTTTTAGCAGTCACTTCTCTTTTCCTCTCCAATACCACCCGCCTCACCTAGGCAGCCACTAATCTAATTTCTGTCTACCTAGATATTTAATGAAAATGAAATCATATAGTATGTGATCCTAGAAAATCTAAAGGCATCTGCAGACAAATTATTAGAATTAATAAGTGAGTTTAGCAAAGTTGCTGGATTTAAGGTCAGTTTTTTACAGAAAGCAGTTGTTTCTATATCAGCAAATAGGCAGATAGAAAAGGAAATTTCAAAAAATACTATTTAAAATTACATATCTTAATATAAATATAAACTTGCATATAGAAAATTATTTAATGTTGAGAGAAATTAAAGAAGACCTAAATAGAGAAATATAACCATAATTTCAGATACAACATTTTTAATACTTAAGGGTAAGAACTTTTAAAATGAGATAAATAGAATATAAAAAGCAATATTCATAAAGGAACAGATTAATAAATTGAACTACATTAATATTAAGAACCTCTGTTCATTAAAAATACAACTACAGGAAAATAAAACACAAACCAGAGAATGGAAGGAAATATTTGCAGCACATAGAAATGACAAAAAGCTTGCGTCTAGAATATATAAAAAACTGTCAATCAATAGGAAAAAGATCTGCAGCCTAATAGAAAACAGGAAAAAAAATTGAACAGATTCTTTAAAAAGTATATTCAAATGTGCAAAAAAAAATTTTTGAAAAATATATCCAACCTAATTAGTAATCAGAGAAATGCAGTTTAATACCACAGTGTAATACTACTCGCACCCTCTGAAGCAATTAATATTCAGACTTACAGTGTCAAAGATTGGCAAAGATGTGTAAGTAGCCAGAACTCTCTTATGCCATCACTTTGGGAAACTTGCTCTATCGGCTAAAACTAAGTACATGTACCTAAGTACAAGTTGTCATAGCAGTACTATTCATGTTGGCCAAAAACTAGAAGCAACCTAAATGCCCAATAACAAATAGAACAGTGGAACGGGTGAATATATCATATTTCTGCAAAAGAATACTATACAGCAATGAATGAATTAACTACAGATATACACAACGGTGTGGACGAATCTCACAAACTTAATGTTAACTGAAAGAAGCCAGAAATATATCCTGTATGATGGCATTTTATATAAAGTTCAAAAACTATAATGTTTGATGTCAGGGTAATGGTCACTTTGGAGAGAGAAGAGAGAAATAATTGTAAAATGACATATGGAGAGCTCTGGGGTGCTAGCCATGTTCTGTTGCTTGATCTGGGTGGGTTTATTCCATTATTATTTTCCTCCAACTTTGTTGAGCTATAATTGATGTACAGTAAACTGTACCTTTTTAAAAATGTACAGTTTGGTCAGACATATGTGTACGTGCATATATATATATATGCATATATGTATATGCACTGGTAAAACCATTGCAAGCTGGATTACAAATATTTCTGTTTTCTACCCTCCCAGCAAAATTTCCCCAAGCCCTTTGTAATTTATCCCTCCCTCTACCCCAGGCTCCAGGCAACCACTGATCTGCTTTCTGTCATTATAGTTTGCATTTTTTAGAATTTATACAAAAGAAAGTATACAGTAAGTACTCTTTTTTGCCTGGTTTCTTTCATTCAGTAGAACAATTTTGATTCATCCACTTGGTTGTGTGCTTCAAAGTTTACACAACATTGTTTCTTTTTTGTTTTATTCTGTCATAATGAGAATATATTCATGTAATAAATATTTTTCAATTTATTTTAAAAGATCCTTGTCCCTTAAGCCATTTTTTTTGTTCTATGGTATAAATCCCCTTAAAATTCTGCATCCTCTCCTCTGGATTAAAATGTGGAGCCCAGATTGGATATAATGTTCCAGGTTAGGTCAGACTCTAATACTTAATCCAGTGGAACTGTTATTATCCAGTAGCTGGCACTGTGTACTTGCAGTTTAGATTGACATTAGCCGTATCACAGTAATGGCTTTTATAACTTTATGGCCAGCTAAAACCCACACAGCCCTTACACCTGACTTGCTAAATCTGATATTTTCCATCTTATCCCCTAAAAGCATGTCTTCATATAGAACATTTGTCTTCAGCATCACTTATAAGCCACACAAGAAAATCATTCATTAGTTATTATACCTTGTTTTTGACTAAAAGTTGTATTAGGTATAAGTTATTTCATATGATTCAACTAATATCTGGCTTCATGCCTCATCTTATTCATGCAGACCTAACTCAACGTCTTATTTTTGCATTTTTTAAATTATATGTATAAAACCTGAATGTATTACAAGAAATTACTGTTCTCATCGAATTTGATGTGTATTTTTCCTTTCTTCTATTTTTGTACATATGAATACGTATAGAATGTATACTATTGGGTTTTTTAGGGTAGCAGCACATTTTTTAAATAAATGTTATACTAAATAACATTCTGCTTTCCATTTTACAACATGGGTAAATGTAGATCATCCTTTCCAGTCCTAGATATTTATTATAAGATTATTAAATTGTTAGCAATCATGGGTAAAAAATCGTTCATTGACTTATTTTACATTTCTAAGGCTACTAGTGGAACATGTTATAGAACAGAAAATTTTAATTGTAATGTGCTCAAATATATCAATATTTTCCCTTTTCTAATTTTTTTGTATTTTATTAAAAATAGCTTTTCTACCCCTTATTCATAAACATATTATTATGTCTTTTCTTGTAATACTTTTGTAGTTGTTTTTGTTTAGATCTTCAATCCATCCTAAATTACTTTTATGAATGTGAGCAGAGATCTAACTTTATTTTTTTCTAAATAGTTAATAGTCCCAATTTATTAATAGTTCATCTTTCCTCACTGATTTGAAAGAGCAACTTTATTATAGTCTAAATTCTCATTATGTGCGCGCACACACACACACACACACACACACACACTCTGCCAGGTACATGGGAATTTCATGTATATTAGAGACTGCCTGCTATCCCGTTCCATTGATATGTTTGTCTCCCATGCCAGTACCACACAGTTTAGTCTGACATCTACCAATACAAGTTCCCTGTTTGTCCTCCCTTTTCAAAACTGCTTTGCTTATTCTTGTACATTTATTTCTCTGTATTAATACTTCATAGTGTGAATATTTAAAAACATAAGGCAAAACATTTGTCATCCTTGAGGATATTCAGATGTGCTGAAGACTTTGAGAACAGTTTAAAAAGAGAGGGCTCCAAAAGTATTGTGAGAGGTTGAGAGATAAAACCAGATGATAATTTTGAAGCAGATGATATCCATTTTGTTTTAAGGTGGTTTTTTTAATAGTTCAGTAGTCACTTTATTTTATTATCTAAGGTATTAGCCATCTCCCAACTTTGTACATTTTGATGTGTGTATATAAAGTCCTTATATGTTTTTACTTAAATAACTCATAAAAATGTTGAACACAAAAGTTGAGGATCAAGGTTTTTGACACCTCTCAGTTCTGTGCAAGATGATACAGAGCCTTTAATTTTGATTTTTATTAACTAGTCCTGAGTCTGCCAAATTATATCCTTGGTCTCAAGAAAAGACTTGATCAGGTGCTTAAATTCAACACTGAGTCCTCAGTAATCCCCAGTCCAACCTAACAGGGAAATGAAGTTAAATTCACCATGTCTTATTTATCCTTGCATTCTTATATAATACTAATCTTTTGGATAGTGCAGTGGGCTTAACTCCACAGAAACTGAGGCTTAGGAAGAGAAAACAATTCAGGAAGCACCAGTGGTAAACTAAGAGTAGGGTGTCCTGGATGATTCCAGGCTTGTGTAGAACTTATCCCTTGCTTACTCTCCCTATGAAATTCTCTCCTCGCCTCCTCTTTCATTGCATCAGATCCACAGTAGCAGAGGAATTCTTACCCATGCAGTCCGGCTTCACATCCTGCATGCTTACCACTTACTGGCTGTGGTAGGTGGGCCTCCAAGTTCTCATATGTAAAATGGAAATAATGATTATAGTTCTCATGGGGTTGTTGCAAGGATTCAGTGAGACCCCTTGAACACTGAGAATAGTGCCTGGCATTGTAGTTGTAGTCAAAACATGTTAGCCATCTTCATCATCATCATTATTAAGTCATTAACACATTACATTTAACTTTCTTTGGACTCAGCTTTCCCATTCGTAAAATGACAAAGTTGCATTAGATGATTTCTAAGGTTTCTGTTAGCTCAAACAATTATAATCTGTGTTTTGGTGCTCAAGTAAGTAGTTTATCCCTATACAGTCTGGGTATACTTTCCTTCCTTAACTATACTTCCTAGAAGAAGCAGTTGGGCTTCCCCAGTACATGATGATCTGCTTTCTCAGAAATCCTGTGGAAAAAGAAATGTAGTTAATTTTGGTTTGACTGGAGAAGTCTCATTGCAGCATTTGTAGCTGGAATGGAATGGAAAGTGTAATTTATTGGAGGTATAGTGAAGAGAGGAAAGGAATTGGAATCAAAGTGCATTTACACTTATTGATAGGAAACAAATATGGAATGATAGCAATGATGGTAACAGTTCATGTTTATAGAGCATTTTCTTTGTGGGAGGCAGTATGCTAGTATGTATTATTTCATTTAATCTTTGCCATGATCTCATTAGATATATATTCTTATCCCCATTTTACAGATGAGAAAACTAAAGCACAGATTGATTAAGGAACTTGCTTAAGGTCAAATAGCTAGTAGGTGATAGAGTTGGCATTTGAACATATACAATCTGATTCTAGTACCCATGCTCTTAACCATTACACTATATTGAATCCATTCCAGATCGAGAATCAATTGAGTTTAAATAACTAGAACACTTCAAATGAGTACATACAATTTTTTACTGACTTTTTATTTTGAAAAATGACAAATTTATGAAAAAGTTGAAAGACTAATATAAGGAACATGTATATAGAATCAACAATTTGCTTCATTTAATTTCTCCATGTAAGATATCCTTTTTTAAAAAAATAAATGGCAGACATCATGATGCTCCTAAGAACAAAGACAATCCCGTAAATAACAATACAATACTGTTATCACACATGGGAAGTGTAACACTGAACATAGACAATTTCAATAACCTTTAGTTTATTTTAGATAAATCAAATCTCCTATTAGATAATTGAAATTGCACTGCTCAAGAAAACCTTTATCAAAATCTGATTTTTTTTCTCTCAGAAATCATATTCCATGCCCATCGGCATTGAATTTCAGCGGAGTTATGCAACAATTGTTCTAGAGCTTGAACAGCTGAACAAGGACCTCAACAAAGTTTTGCACAGAGTTCAACAGTACTGCTATGAGGTAGGTACTCTGCATGAATTTCTCTTGAGAGGCTGTGCCTTCTACTCTTTTATTTGAAGCTTAATACTGTTACCTTTACATTTTAGAAAATCCAAACTAAACCAGTATCTTTTTAAGGAAAGAAAAAAAAAATGACACCAAACAGGTGAGACAAATAGCAGGGAAGTAGTAAGGTGATAGCTTTAAACGTAATATATCAAGAGAAAAACAACAGTTGGCAACTGTCTTGGTGGTAATAATTGGTAAAGGCAAGAATCATCAGTAGATGCCAAACTGGTGGGTAAAAAAGTTTGATGATGAACAGAATCTTTACATAGCCTCAAAATCTCTCTTCAGGAATATTTGTTAATTACAAGGGGAGAAATCCATTACTGTGGGAAAATCTGGCAGACACTTAACTACCTTAACCAAGTGATCAAAGATAATGTCATCAGTAATGCCTCCTAATCATGATACACTGAGAATAATTCAGCATCACTTTGATGATATTCCTGCCAAAACTGCATAATCTCAGGCTGATTATGAGGAAACAGATACACCCCCATTGATGGATATGATATGATATGAAATAATTGGTGCTCTTCAAAAATAGCAAGGTCATGAAAGACTGCAGAACTGTTCTAGAACAATGGACTCTAAAGAGACATGACAACCAAAATGTATTCGGGGGAAAAATAGCTACGTGTAAGACATTATTGAGTCAGTTGATGAAATTTGAATATGGACTTAGAAAATGATACTATATCAATGTTAAATTTCCTGATTGTAATAATTGCACTATTATGTAAGAGAATATCTTATACTTAAGAAATACAAACTGGAGTATTTAGGGATAAAGAGTATAAAGGAAAAGAATTATATACATACACAAACAGAAAGAGATCACATGTTAAATGGAATAAGCCATAAACAGTGAATCTGGGTGACAGGTTATTTGGAGTTTTTTGTTTTTTTTTTTCCCCCAGAAGTTTGAAATTACATCAAAATTAAAAGTTACCAAAAATATAAAACAATAAAAAAACTTACAGGAGAAAAAAACTAAGGTAGAGTAAGCATCATTTTTGTTATAAATGCTAGTTTTGTAAAAATCCAAATCTGAAAATGGCATAAACACAAAGGAATGATCACAGCCCTGTGAATGTACATCTTATGTTTAAACCATCTTTATTCAGCTTGCTCCAGACCAGGGGCTCCAACCTGCAGATCAGCCAACAGATATGAGACGGAGGTGTGAGGAAGAAGCACAGGAAATTGTTCGGCATGCAAATTCCTCAACAGGACAGCCCTGTGTTGAAAATGAAAATCTGACAGACTTAATCTCCAGGCTTACAGCTATTTTATTACAAATTAAGGTAAATTTCAGAGAAAATGCTTTCTTGATGTTGACATCTAAACAACCTATGCTAATTTGTTGCTAAAAATTTATAACCCATAGATTATGTCAGGTATTTTTTGTCGGTATTTGAACTATAATTCAATTAAATTTTGAAATATTTCTTCCTTTAGTGTCTAGCAGAAGGAGGGGACCTGAATTCCTTTGAATTCAAATCACTTACAGATTCATTAAATGATATCAAGAGTACAATAGATGCTTCTAATATCAGGTAATTCATTAGATGTTCCCTAATTATTTTTATATTAAATTCATAGTGATTTCCAGTACAAGTTTTAAGAATTATGCACATTTGTGAAGTATTTATATAATTTGTATTCTTTAAATAAATTATAAAAGAGCTTTTCCAGTTATATTCTGTCTATTGATAAAATAGGAACTTCATATGTATTTTTTTATATAAAGGAATCGGAAGATGTAGAAGTAGAGCTTAGAAATAGAGCTTCTCCAATCAGAGAGAGGTTCATCCAGCCCTCCGTGGCTCCTTGCTGCTTTCGAGCATACTTTTCAGTTACTACTGCCGTGGAATTAGGGTTAATGTAAAGGAGAGATTTATTCCTTCCCTAGGGTCATTATCTTAGCTATTTCCTGACTAAAATTCACCTCTTCCTTTTTTAGAAATTGTTTTTAATTTTGTGAAATAAAGCAGTTAACTATGTTTCTTTTTTCTTTAGTTGCTTTCAGAATAATGTAGAAATCCATGTTGCACATATTCAGAGCGGCCTGAGCCAGATGGGAAACTTACATGCCTTTGCAGCAAATAACACCAACAGAGACTGAGTGCATTTAATTATTCCAACTGCATAGGACATTGTGTTTGAGAAGTTCTTTTCCTTTATATAGGCTTCCAACACCAAATAACCTAACTCCTGGAAAACAAGGGAAAATTAAATCTCCAAATAAGGCATTTTAATATACTGTACTGCTTCTTAAACCAGCATTGCTGACAAGCATTATATTTATTTTTCTTTTATTATTCAGCTGCAGTAGCATTGCTTGTGTTACATATGATTATTAGCAAGTATTTTTAAACTGAAAATGTCTGAACATAATATAATTTCATGGAAGAATGTTGACCATTTTTTTTTAATGTGCATGAATTCAGCCCAACACATGCAGACAAATGCAGTGAAGAACATGAAGAAACATGGTCTTTTTGTACATACGAGAGGCAATGTGGATATTCCATCTAGAAAACGACAACTCTGGTTCATTTAGTTGATCATCATCTCAGTCTTCAAAAGATAACATCATGAGATATGGGAAGTCCTATTTTGAAGGAAGGCACTGGAATATAGATGGGAAATATGGACTTTACAAGTATATATGCTATATACTTGAAATGTGACATGGATCTGTAGATCATTTTATAATAAATATTTTAATTTATCATAATTTATAAAAGAAACCTTTGTTTTATCTGTTGAAAGGAAATTAAGGAGCAGGAAAAAACATTACTTGCAAAATGCTAAATTTCAGCAAGTGGATTTGGCATGTCTTTTCCCTTCATTTCAGGGCAAAAAGTGCTATTGTTATGAGATTTATTAAAAAAAAAAAAGACTAATAACACACTATTTTCATATTTTTTTGTTTATTTGCACAACTTTTGAACCAGGTTGCTGGTTAAAATCCAACAGTACACAATTTATAAAGTAAAAAGATTTTATATAAGGAAAACAAGTAAAATAACCAGTGCTGTGAAATGCAGAAAAAAGGTTTGTATTTGGTTGTAGTTTTGTTTTTAGGGTTTTTTTTTTTTTTTTCAGTTATTTTTTTGTTTGTTTGTTTTTTTAAGGAGACCCCTGCCTAAAAGGTTAATCTTGTAAAAAGTGTGTATTTGGAATTTTCTTTGTTTTAATATAGAATATTATAAAGTCAAAATATAATAAATTGTTTTCAGATTTGGAGTTTAAGGCATAGCTGTAGAAGTGGCTTTGATTCTTTTAGATGTCTCATAAAATGAGGCTTTTTATATGTTAATGTATAATAAAACTGAAACAAGATTATTTTCCATTTGAAATTTTTGTATAGTTTAAAAATGCTTCCATATTCTTTGTTGATATTGTGCCACTGCAAAACTTTAGTGCAGAGTTTATATTTAGCTAAACTGTTATGTTAATTAAGAAATGCATAAATCTTTTATTCTTAATATTTGTAATTCTAAATAAATTGATCTATGAAAATTAATATTGTCTACATTTTCATTTAATTAATATAAGTTGATAAGTATTCCTCTATTTAAGAAGTTTTAAAGAACTATAATTTCTACTTAATTTTATTTTTAGGGGAAACAGTACATATTAATTACCAAGTCATTCTGAATTACGGTATCATCCAATGTAAGTTACTTGGCTTGCTAGAAACATCATGAAAGGTTGATTTTAATATATTCTGCCTAGAATTAGGTAAGCATTTTTTACTTTTAATGTAAATTTTACATTAAGGCTTATCACACTTAAATTATACCTTGTTTTGCACGTTTAATTAAGCACTCGCCTTGTTTTTTAGTGCCATCATGTGTTGACGGCAGGAACTGCGTGTGACGATATCCGAATTTTATTTTTGCTTAGGAGAGAAGAAATCAACGTAATTCAAAGTAATCATTTGGGGTCCGCTGTACATTAACTTGAATGATGCTGCCACTGCTTAGCACATTTTTAGAGCTCTAAAGAAATCTGTCAAAGCCAGATTGAGCTAAGAAGCAAGCACATCATGTGTTAGGTAGATTTGGTTCTGAATTGCTTTAAGTTTAAAAATCATATTAGCTTACTACCATTGAAAACCTACCAAGAAATCTGCCCATCAAGTTTTTTCTCTTGAATTCATACACCTTTCTCCATTTTCATTGCAGCTGTTCTCAGCCCAGGTGCCATCATCACTAGCCTGGCACACTGCAGTCATCTACTGACTTATCCCCAGGATCCACACAGCCCTCCTCAAACACAGCCATCATAAGTGATATTTTTTAAATGCAGAATTGATCATTTATCCCCATCTAAAGTCTTTTGGCTCTCAGGACAAACTCAGAACTCTTTTACAAGGCCTACCAAGCCACACGTGGTCTGGCCTTCCCTACCGGTTTCTCACTCCTGCTCCGTACTCCACAGGGCCTTTGCACATGCAGTGTCCTCTGCATTCCCTCTCCGTGTCACCTTGGCAACGCCTCATCATCCTACAGATCTCACCTTCAGCATCATGTTTTCAGAGCTTCCCTTGACTGCAACAGTTGCTCATGTGCCTCTCGGCACTGGCACATTTGCAATTTTATATTTCGTTTTGTGTCCATACTGCCTTTTTTGCTCAATGAAGGGAAGGACTGTTTCTGCTTTTCTCACCATTTTATTTCCAGGACCTGATAAAGTAGCTGTTCATAGGCACCAAATATTTGTGGAATGAATGAACAAATAAGAATTTCAAAAGAGCTTTTAGCAATATTAGTGCCACTGGAATAAAAGTATGGTCTTTCATAATGATCACTTTGAAAGATGAGACTGTACTCGCTTGGATGTAGAAATTCTGACTAGGGAGTTGCCTTTAAACCTGTCACATTATCATTAGTCCAGTCTAAAAAGGCCAGGCCAGCCCAGTACAAGAGGCATTATGCGGTGGTGGATAAATGGCTGGGCTGAGTTAGTACTAGGTTTGAGTCCTGGCTGTCATTTATTAGCTATGTCATTATGAACCACTACTGAAGTTTCTCGATCTTTAAAACAATAATAGTCCCCACTTGATATGGCAGTTGTGAGGACTAAACATACAATGCCTGTAACACATTTAGCAGTTAGGGCCTTTTAAGAATTTGAGAGAGGTATAGACTACTGTTCTTAGAAGATCCTGCAACTTTTAAAAATAAAAAAGGACAAGATTTAAATATTTGTGGATTTTTAAATTGTTCCTTGGGAAAAACAACATAACAATGTAAATGCAGTCATACAATTAATAAGCTAATTACAAGATTTAAATGTGATCCTTAGTGGACTGTAAGTTTAAAGTTATATATCTTTCAGTCTTTTGAATTTATTTGTATCATCTCCTTTTGCATGTCACAAGTCTAAATGCAAAGGACGCTCTCTGTGAGACCTCCTGGCCACCCCCACAAACTCTGAGCACAATGTTTGGTACGTAATAAGTACTTAAAATAATAATAGCTAACATTTGTCATCTCATTTTTGGTTTCAGACAGTTTTCAAGGGTTTAGAAATCAAGTCTGCTACTAAAGCATGAACTATGTCCTGGTGGCTTTTAGTAGTGGATTTGCTACTCTGAAAAGCATAAGCCATTTGAGTAACACCTCTATGAAAATTAGGGCAGCTAGTATGTATGATCTCTATGACATTCAACGTGGCCCAGACTTTCCCAGTATCCATCAAACATGAGTCCTGGCCCTAGCCAGGGCTTCTCAGGAGCCTTCCCCACAGCACCATTTACAAAGAAACCTCACTCCTGGTACCTCACACAGCTTCCTTTGGCCCTCAGAAGTTTGAAAACCCTCAAAATATCAAAATAACTTATCTCTGGCTAACTTAGAAACAGCAATTCACATACATTCTTACTGTATAAATTGGGAAAAAGAAATCTCCCAAAGCCAAAAGACTGTGACTAAACTTTGAACAAACCAAAGATATGCTTTTAACAAAGTTAAATTTCTCAGCACAGTGGCCTGCTGATAAAAATTACTGACTATAAATGACATTTGCACGAACCTTTTTTTTTTAGAAATGTTTTTCAGGGCCACATAATGTGTACTGAGCAATTGTGGAGCAAAGCACGATACTAAGTACTATCTAACAGAATT
This sequence comes from Eidolon dupreanum, assembly GCA_028627145.1. Taxonomy (NCBI): domain Eukaryota; kingdom Metazoa; phylum Chordata; class Mammalia; order Chiroptera; family Pteropodidae; genus Eidolon; species Eidolon dupreanum. The sequence goes on along the minus strand of CM053516.1, from coordinate 8,794,019 downwards.
CATTTAAATAGAATTGCAGTGAAACATTTGTGGAAAACATTTAATAATTCACTAAAGTTGGACAGAAGTACAGCAACAAGTGCTAAGGGTAATGGAGTGATTGTGAAGTAACAGATACAAAATCAGGATTAGACAAAGTTTCAGACTTCAGCAAGAAGTGGGTCTCCAGTGTTTTGAAAGAGGTATTTGGTTGGTTCTAAAACTAAAACGAATGGCTTTGAGACTGAGGCATAACTTGTGGATGGGTGATCTTAAGAAGGTCTGCATAACCACCCTTTAGGCTATAGATGTCAGTTATATGGGAGGGTAACTGAAAGGTTTGTATAATTTGGTAGCCAGAGTAATTTTTTAAAAGTTGAGAAGCTAGAAGCAGAGAGCCCTTGAAATAACCTAGAGGCATAGTCATTGGAACTAGTACTGAGTTGATAACAGGCCAAATTTAAAAAGTAGTAAACCTTGGTGACAGGATGAAGATTGAAGGAGCTGGGTTAGAGTTTAAGGTTATAAGCCTTGGAGGAAGCATGAGAAAATGGCAGCTGCCAAACACAAGGGGAAACTGGGTCAGGCTGAGAAGTTCTTGTGAAGATGATAATGAATTCTGAAAAACGAGTCTGAAAAATAAGAACAGGACTGGCAAGAAGGAGCAGGGATGGAGACCAGATTGAATGTGCAGATTTGGAGATACACAGGTAAATATGAACGCCAGAACTCCTAGGGGCGTGTGCAACAGAATAACAGCTGGGCTTGGGTAAAGGTTCACAGGGGAGGAAGCTTCACCTGGGAGAGATGACCATCAAAACCATCATCAAAGTTAACATGGATATGTCCTTAAAATGGAATCCAGAAAGGACACTATTTTTATGTGTGTCTCCCTGGCTGTCAGTCATGGCTCCTCTGAGCTTCTCTGGAATTCTAGAATCCTCAAGAGTTACCAAAGGCAGAAAAGATGTGTTCCCATGAGTCCAGCTTTGAACCAATGTCTTCAGTGAGAGGAGAATAGGTTTCAAAATTCTGACCTTGGGAGCTAGGATCAGAGCTGCCCCCTCCAGCCCCGTTGGGGTCTGGCAGGCAGTTCACATCTACCTCAAGAGGCAGCAAGGGCTTCAGACATTTCCCTTCAGTTGCGTGAGCCGCTCGGTGGAGGCGGAGCGCCGGCCCGGCCGAAGGCTTCCCACTCTGCCGCCGCGACTTGGCTCGCCTGTTCTGGAACCACACCTGGCAGGGGGCACAGAAAAGCTGCTTTGGGTTGGAGTCTATGATTGTTACCCTCACAGTTCGTAAGAAGTTCCAGTTTAGCATACCCTGCCTCCCTGCTGCAGACAGAACCGGTTAATTTTCAGAAAGCACGCGGGCCAGTGGTGAGAAGTGCAGAGCACCTGGCGTTCTCCGCCTCACCACTCCCGGGCGCAAAACGGGAATAATGCCTCGTTCTACCTAAGCATTGAATAGAGACTTTTGCGATAACAAATAGGATCACAAAAATAGAAACACTTTCAATATGAGAGGAAATGCGACTATGCTTAAAGATGATAGGTCTGAAAATAATTTAGAAAAATGCTTTTTAAAAGTATACTCTCTCCCTTGTCAAAATAATCAAGCAGGTATTTTGCTTAGTGGATTTCACTCCCGTTAACAATTTTTATTTTTATTTTTATTTTTTATTTTATTTTATTTTATTATTATTATTATTATTATTATTATTATTTTTGCTATTTCCCGACAAATACTGAAGGTGTCCTGCTGAGGAAGCCTCTGTGCCAGCTGTTAAAACTGGCACGTATTCCACCAGGGATGCAGAAAAACAAGTCCACTCTCTCCCAGGGTTCGAATGAGGCTCCTACTTAAAACCGCGCTTGGACTCAGACCAGGAAGCTACAGACTAACAGGCCCGGGGTAACTTGGTGAGCCAGCCCTGCCCTCTGTCACCAACCATCTCCCACGGGGAAACCCTAACTATGCCTCCTGTCTTTTCTTCCTGGGTAAGGAAAAAAGGTGAAAATACACTCATCACCTTCTAGCTGAGGATTTACTTTCTGACCATTTCAAGGGGCCAGCCAGCCCTCTTGGAGGCGCCCTTATACTTAACGAGAGACCAAGCTATTTAATTTAAAAAGCCCGATGCAGTAGGTACTGATATTGTCCCTATTTTACAGCCTGGGACACTGAGGCTCAACTTGCTGAAGGTCAAGTCAGTGGGCGCCGGCTGCTGCCCTGGGAATCCTGGCTGCTGACGCCGGCGCCTCGGCTCGGGGCGCACGGGCGATCGCGCGGGGCTGCGGCGGGCCGCTCACCTGGATCCTGGACTCGGGGAGCAGGGTAAGCGCGGCCAGGCGCTCGCGCAGGTGGATGTCGGGGTACATGGTCCGGCGGAAGACGAGCTCCAGCAGCTGCAGCTGCTCCGGGCTGAACGACGTGCGCTTGCGGCGCTGCGACGCAGACGGGGCGGCCGCGCCTTTGGGGGGCGCAGGTGGGCCCAGGCCGGCGGGGGGTGGCGGGGCCGGCCCGGGGCCCCTTCCGAGGAAGCCGGCGAAGGTGGCTGGGGCGCCACACTCCGGGCTGGGCCCCGAGGAGTTCGTGGGGAGCAGGGTGGCGGCGGGGCTTGGGGGCGGCAGGAGCGCCCCGCCTGCGTGCGCGGGCGGGTACACAGGGAACACGGCCCTGTCCCCGAACTGGAGCTGGCGGGACCCTGCTGCGGCCATCGCTACCCAGCCCCAGTGCGCCGCCGGGAGGGGCACAGACTCGAGTTATACGGACCCCCGGGCCGAGGGAGGGGGCCCGGGGTGACGGAGGGATCAAAGCGTTGGACAAGGGGAGGCCCGTGGCTCTTTGGGGTGCGAGCCCGCCCCTGTCCCCGCCCCGCCAGACGCCAGTGGGGAATAATCGCTTCCGCTGACCGTGGGATGCAGGGAGGGAGGCGTGAACTTGGGACCAGCCCCCCCCCCCGCCCGCCCCCTCCTCTGTCCATCCGCCCGCCAGCGCCGCCACTGCAATCCACATCCTCTAGATGCTGGCGAGGGGAGGCCTAGGGCCCCGGGTACATGGGTGGGGTGAGGGCACAACCGCCGCCACCCGCCCCTCGGGTCAGGTCACCCACTCGGCGCGGGCCAGCCTATCTCTAGCCCCAGCTCGCCTTGCCCGCTGTCTCGACTGTTGTCATCAAAGGTATTTATTTACCCCCCCTGCTATGTGCTAGACCCTGTACCAGGTTGGTCAAACAGCCCAGCCCCTGACCTCCGCAAGCCTCCCTAACACATTCTGAATCAGAAGGAGGGGTGCAGATAAAGGGACCTCAAAGGGGGGCAGTATATTCACCAAGAGGAAGGAGGGTGGGGGCTCCGGACCCTTTTGTCTGGACTCCCCTGTGGTCCTCGGAGTAAGGGCACCCTAGGCACGCCCTGTTGAAAATGTGCCCGCACTGCGCAAACGCGTGATTCCGCCTTTGTGCAGATACCCAGCGACACTCAAGGCGCGTCCGGCTGGAAGCGAGGAGGCGCAAGGCACTCCGTGAAGCTTCCATTCCCTCTTGCCTCTGACCTTTGGGCCTCGTTGAAGGGTCATATTTTGGCCCGATGTGTACTGTGGTTATGGTGTATGTATCAGCTTCCCCTCCGGGACTATAAAGTCTTAGGAACCCATTTTTTCTCATTCAAGTCCATGGAGCATCTACTTGTACATCTGCTGTGCATCAGGCGCCATGCTAGACGCCCCCTGAACCTCTGTTGAATTGGCCGTCACTGAATTCACCTGCTAGAAAGAGAAACGCACGTTCCGGTACGAGAGCGGCTTTCCCGCTGTGGGGTCCTCAGAGGAGGAACCCAGAGGCCAGGCCTGCTTGCTCCCAGAACCTAAGCGCTGATATCACCAGGACCATTCATCAGTGACTCAAAGGGGGCTCCCTGTCGGGAGGGTCTTTCAGGGTCCCTGTCCTGCTGCCATCCCTGCTAGAATGCTACAAGATAACCTCAAGAAGAGCTTGGGTATTTTCATCCTGAATGGACTTTCCTGCTGTCAGAGTAGGAAGAATTCGTGGGGCTGCCGGAGGAGTTCTGTGCTTGATTCTCTCCTGGTAGGATGGGGGTATTGGGACTGTGTCTCAGTCCCCTGCACAACCCAAGGCTCTCAGAGGCAGTCTGACAATATCCATTGCCTTCTCCTCCAGCTACCCCCACCCCTGACAGACAGCTCTTTCTGTTTCTTCCCCCACCCCTCCTCCCATCCTACCTAATTCCTATGCCTGGTCACTGAGGTTTTCAGGCAGAGGGAATGTGGGATGAGACAGCAGACCCTCTATTTTTCTGTGTTCATTCATTCTTCCATTAATTCAAAAGCCCTTTCTGAAGTGTCCCTGTGCTAGGCCATGCTTTATGCGTGTTCTTATGAAGTAGGTATTCCTGTCCCAATTTTACAGATCAGGACATACTCCACCATCCTGGGTGGGTCCAAATTACTCCAAAGCCACTGTGCCAGGCAGGCCTGCAGAGTTGGCTCTGTGCACCCTGTCAAGTTCCCTGCCACCTCAGGAGGAAGGCAAAGCCCCCACCCCACTCTGGTCCAGGGCGGGTGTTGCTTACAGGCACATCAGGCTCATTAATTTCCCGGTAGCAGGCAGTGGTGATACAGCCAGACCTAGGCAGACCCAGGTTCTGTTGCTTTGTCTGTGGGCACCAGGAAGCCAGTCCCGGGAGGAATCCAGAGGTTCCCTTGCTGCCAGTGGCCAGCTGAGGTTAAACAGCTGTCAGAGATGGCCCAGCAAGCCAGAAACTGCCAGGGTCAAGAGTCATGGGGATTCTCCCATCTGCTCTGGCCAAGCATCATTCCCCTGGTGCTATCTGCTTACTAGTAAGGCGCCTGAGCTGGCCCGCTTGCTAGGAAGCCAGGAGAAAGAACAGACAGAGAGACAGATGAAGGGCCGGGTCGTAAATGGAAGCTGGTGATGGTTTGACGAAGCCATCTAACCGTGCACGATGGTCTTTTCTCTGTCTTTGAAATTGGTCATAAGAAATTCAGCGTTCGGTTTGCAGCTTGATAACCCTGCAAACCAACTAAACAAGCATCATCTTATGACATTTCCTGAGAGTCCGTGTGGATAATTTAATCTTCAATACTGAAATAAGATTGCAGCCTTTCCCCTTCTTGCCTCCTTTCACGTAAAATGAAGTTTTAATTGTGTTTGCTTGTACGTATCTAAAAAAATAACCTCAGTGAGGATACAGTAGAAACCCAGGGTTGGAACTGGGAGGGCAGGGTTGGAAAGGGACACTTTATTTCTTTCCCTATGGTGCTGCTTTATTATTTTTTATCATGTGCCTGTATTATTGTTATAAGTACATTTTTAAAAGCTAGTTTTTTGATGACTAAATGTAATACAGTATTCTAGGTTGGATCCTTAGGAAAGAAAAAAGGACATCAGTAGGAAAACTGGTAGAATCTGAATTAAAAAATAATAATAACTTTAAAAAACTGAAGCAGAGGAAGCAGTGCAATGTATCTGGAAAGAGAGGTGACTCCCCCGTGGGAATGGGTTTCCCGGGTCTCTTGGTATTTTCGTTGACTAGAGTTCGCAAGATAGAAGCTTCTGAAGGGTCTCTACAGAAGCTCCGATGTGTAGGTTCACTCAAAAGTCAAGTTATTTCCTGCTCTGGTTCGACAGATGTCTATAAAATTACAAGCGGTTTTCACTAAATCCCGTTTCTAGGTTCCTTCATTACCCTGACAAAAAGGAACAATGAATGTTTGTTGATTCTTCTACATGCGTATCCCCAGTTGGAAAATAGAAAGAGCCTGATCCTTGGCGATATCTTAAAAAAGAATTATTGCAAGTTATTTTCCCAGAATAGATACTCTGTGAAATCGAAGCACATTTTATTTTATTTTACTTTTTCGAAGCACATCTTAAATAGACTCCATGAAGTACTTTCTTCTCCTGAAGCAAGTCGGTGTACCAGTTTCAGGACAGCAAAGTGAAGGTCAGGCCTTGCTGAAGACACCGTGGCTGAGATCGGGGCAGGAGTCCCCTTCTCCAGTGCCTGGGCTTGCTCGCTCACTCACCACTGGATTTGCTTTGGGCCATTATTTCTGCTGGGTCTGTCAGTAACATCTGTCGAAACAGATACAAGGGGAGGGCAAGGTGAAACAGAAGACAGTCCTCAGAGATGCTTTCTGTATGATGAGGGAAGTCTGGCAAATATATGTAAAGATGCAATAGAAAAGCAGTAAGCTAAGAAAAAAAAATCTTATCATTATAACCGTCCTGTTCTACATCCTCTATATTTCCCACCACGTTTCCTTCCCTACCCCCCACCACCACCCCACCTCAAGGAGACCTGCCTTTCCTCTTTAAGTGCTAAGTACTCTCTTCCCCCTGCTCTCTTTGTTGTTCAAGTCAGGCCCTCCGAGCTGCCCTAAGACCTGGCTCAGGAGCCCTGGGTGTTTATTAGAGAACCAGGAAAAGGCAGCCCAGGGGAGTTGATGGCTCTGCTTCCACCTTGAGACCCCAGAGCTGTTTGCCTCTTTGATCCTGGACTCGCTTTGATTTCCTTTCCTCTCCTGCCCAGGCCTCTTCAGTTCCCAAAGTTTATTTCAGAACCAGTAGTTACAAGAGATTGAGAAGAGGACACCTCTCAAAAAGGTTTAAATGTGCCAGAAAAGTGATAAAATGTTAAGGAGGTTTTATTTGTTGTTTAATCAGTGCCATATAAATTCAAATAACACAAAATAGATTTGGAACTCAACATGTTGAGTTTTTTAAGATGATTCTTTTTTCAGTTATTTCTACCCAAAGCCTCTGAGTAGAAAAGACACCCCTGTATGTCTTTCATGGCCCCTGTTCACATAATGAACCAGTAAAGTTAAAAAAACTTTTCTGTCTCAGAGAAAGGAAATCATACATTTTCCAACCTTGTGTCAACACCCTTGAAATGAAGACCCAAAACAACTGGCAGATTATTTGGTCCTCAAACCTGACATTTATTTGACTTCTTTCTGGAATGTGCTTATTGAGCACTTTAAATAGGACTAGTACGACCAAGGAGTTGAATTTTTTATTTTATTTCAGTGTAATTGATTTAAATTTAAATAGCCAGCCACATGTGGCTATTGGCCACTATTTTTAACACAGCTCTATATCATCATCTGGCAAATCACTCTTTCTTTTTTTTTTTTTTTTTGGTAATTTTTCATACGTAGATCGAAAGAGGTATTTAGTTGGCACAAAATCGTACACTAGATTTGAATTTTAGACTCTTGTTTTCATTGCTTAAACTGAACTTTGGGTCTTCAGAATGATTGCCTCATTTTCATACCAAACAGTCTCGTATAGATTTGGCTGAATGGTGTGTTAAATATTACTGTAGCATGTGTAAATGGTCTGTCTTCAAAAGTGACAATGTGAGAGCACTTGCCGGTGAAATGTTTATGATACTACAAGTTTTTTTTTAACATTGTCATCTGATTTAACCCCATTTCATTTCGATCATTTTATCCTCTTCTAACCATATCATGAAACTTCGCTTTGGAAGTTCTCTGTCTTTCTCGCTGGGATGTCACACGGTATTGAATTAGTGTATGTCACATATCTTGCATGAGGTCTCATTGAACAAGGCCAAGTAAAGAGAGAGGTGTCAGGAGAACACAGGGCCTGCCAATACCTGTCTTTTCTGCCCCAAAATGATTTATTAAAGTGTTAGCAAATACCCAGAGTAATCTAAAATCAATTCAGTACTGTGTCTCAGCCAGTACCTATTTGGCTTGTATTTCCAAAAGATTGCCTTTTACTGGATATTATAAGCCTATAATAGCCGAGAGATACCCGTGCAGGTAAAATACCACCCTAAATTGGTCCAAACAAACACAGATTCTTGATGGATATAGGATATAACAAGGCATTTTCACTTGATCTTAGCCAAAAGGCCAAGAAGCGATACAAGGCATTTTCAAATAGATTCTAATCTATTTTAGTGTGTGCTAGGAAGGGTGGGGGTTTTAAATAAACGGTTCTACTCTCTCAGGCAGTCGGGCCCTCAGCTTCCATAGTAACCTGAACCTCCAGCACTCATTTGGATGGGAGAGGAAGTCACACTAGCTGCCTCCTCTGTCGGATCGCACTCACGTGCTCTGAGCGCCGACTGCACACCAGGCACCGTGCCTGGTCCGGAATATTTAGTCGTATCTGAAAGTCTGGAATATTTAGTCACAACTGAAAGTGACAAAACTATGAAATACTCCTGAGGTAGCACTCCAAGAAATAATTTCAAGAGGCTCCCACTGGCCAAGCAGGACAATTTTGAGGATCAATAAGAATAATAAGAGTAATAGATTGAAACACATCAAATGTTAAAATCCATTCTTTCATAATGATCATAAGAAAACAAAAATTGGTCACTTTTGGAGGATTCTAGAGAAAAAACTCTTTGTCTTGAAAACTGATCAACAGAGGGAAGCAAATATTTATCGGGCCTTTTTTTGTATGACTGTAACTCAGAGTAAACAAAGTGTTGATAAGGAAAACTTTATTCTACTGATAAATGAAGGAGTGGTAGAGTTCGACTAGCCCCACTTTGCAACCTCTAATGAAATCATGACCCTAAGCAGTCAGTGATCATTACTGCCTTGTAGAAATACACATCACTACCCGTGAATCATTCTTGCTAAAATATAGATCCAGAACTGAATCCAGTAAACAATCCTTCACCCGGAAAGTCCTCCCCCACTGTCTTATACAAGTTTCTGGGGGGCTCTGAGCCGAGTTCTGGGTATCTCCAAGAACTGTCTTTGTTAAGTCTCCCGCAGGTGGAGAGGTTCCATAAGTCAAGTCAGCCAAGTCGGCAAAGAGCCCAAAGTCAGAGGGGCAGCTTAGAGCTGCTCCTTCATTAAGTCCGTGAGAAGGGGCTCTCTGGTGCAACTGTAGCCCTTAAAAATGACCCCAAGTGGAGCATAAGACACCTGCCCACTGTGGGACCAGCCCCCCGCCTGCCTCAGACACCGATGCATTCCTGGGGCAACCCTGTCCAGGATGGGGTGTGCTTTGGGACATACACTTCTAGGGTAGGCCTACTTGGCTCCTGGGCCCTTCGTCTTGGGTCTCTGGGTGGAAGCAGGGTGGGACGACAAGGGTTCTCTCGGCCATGCAGACTGAGGAGCCCAGGCCAGGTACTTTCACAGCAGCCAGAGATCCTGTTGAAAGTCCTCCCCGCTGCCTCCCACAGGCCTGCTGAAGGACGGACCAGGCCCTGCCCGGCCTGAGGTGCCGTGTGGCCCAACGAGGCACGAAGCCTGCCCGCCTTTGCACATGTGGTTTCAAGGAGCCTTTCTTCCCCGCGGCTCCATGGGCGAGGGGCAACTGGAGGAGAAAGCAGGCCCAGGAGCCTGAAGTTGCTGGAATCAGAGCCCTCTGACCAAATTCAGGGCCTGCACCTTCATGTGAGTCCTAGTTTCTGTAGAAATCAAGTATAAACCACAGAAAAAAGAACCACAGATAAATGTATCTGAAGGCAGGCACTGTCGACCCTTTCATACAAAGCCTTTTCTATGTGTGTATGTATGGATGTACTCATGTGTGGGTATGTTTTATGTTTATTGGAAACTAATCTCATTTCTGTAACCTGAATATAATAATTTCTTTGTGGGCATGAATGTGCAATATTACTTTGTCCCCCAGTTGCTTAGCACAGTATAAAATCCGTAATAGGCTCTCAGTATGTAGAAGAAGAAATCTCACAGCTGACAATCCAAAATCTGTTTGAGCTGGTGTATGAAGGGAAGGGGTTTAAATGGGCGAGAGGGACTGTCACACTTTTCCTTACATGCTTTTAAAGTATCCGTATTTATTGTACAGCAATCATTCTGAAACTCTTGTAATCTGCCATGCGTTCCAGGTTTGGAAGAACTCAGGATTTGCCCAGGATGCCCCAGGGGAAGTCTCTGGATACCCCCCCACACACACCCATTACTGCAGCCAGGTCTGCTTAGGAAGCATTTGATGCTGGTTTGGGGCTGGGAGAAGAATAGAATTTATTTCATTCCCAGAAGGGCCTGTGTGAGATCTGGTCTGAGCTGGGCCTTGGGGACAGTCCTTGTCTTGACCCAAAGATATTTGGAAAGCCTCTAGGTCAGGGGAGGATCAGAAACTTGAGGACACCTCTTCCGCCTGGCAGGTCCGGAAAAGAATGAGGTAGAGTGGAGAGCTGGTGGGAGGGCCACTGTGCATCTCTTACTTGGGGTCCCTGAGGCACCCTGGGTCTGAGGGCTGACGGGGTGGAGTCTGACAGGTCAGACTGAGGAGGTGCTGGCCGGGGCTGTTTGGGAAGCATCCATCTCAGACTCTAAAGTCGTCTCCCTGTTTTGGCCCGGCAGCTTTTCCTCACAGCCCACATCTGTTCAGGTGGAAAACCGAACTGGCCAGGGTGTCATTCCACAGCCTGCCGCCAGGTGGGGCCACACTCCCCCCACACACAGTCCCATTCCGGTGACTCCCCCTTCCTACCGTGTGTAGTTGCTAAAGTTCTTGGCTTGAACTGGATGGCTTGGGGTTCTGTCCCACGTAGAAGTGTGGATGTGAACACCCAAAAGGCGCCCTGACCCCAAGACCAGGTCAGGGTCTTCTGCGGGGCCTCCTGTCTGTCTGCGGGTCTCACTTGATTGGGCCTTCGTGTCGTCGTCTCCTCCCCTGGGAGACTGTGAGAAGCCGGATCTGACTTGTTCTCTGCTCCCCCAACACCAGCCCAGTGTCTGGTATGTCATAGAGGCTCCATGAGCTGTTCACACAGTAAACACGTAGGGTTCAGGGTGCGTCTGCAGCTGGCAGACTACAGGGGCTCAGGCAGTCTCCGCCCTCTCTGGGTCCAACTCCCGGCACGGTGCAGAGTTTGAATTTGTCTTCGCTTTAGTACCTTGTCAGTTGTTGGACCTCGGGCAAGTCTCTTACCCTCTCTGAGCTTTGCTCTGTCCACACCCCCTCCCGCCCTCTGTGGCCTCCAGCTGGCCAGGCTCCTGGGAGGCACCCATGCTGCTTGCCTGTCACGTCTCACTCACTGCTTTGCAAAGTCTGTTGTTCAGGTGTGCCCGTCTTGCCCCCCATCTGGCCTGTGAGCTCCTGGTGGGCGGGGCCCCAGGTGTGTCCTGAACTCTGGGACCGGCTCGCAGGGTGGCTGTGAGTTGTAGGAGCCGCCAGGCGTGAGCTCCTGAGGGGGCGAAGGTGAGGCGCACAGTACCTATGCAAGATGCTGAGACACAGAGGTCGCGGCAGGGCATCCATGTAAGAGCGACCGTCTGGTTCAGCATCCTTTTCTGGAAGATTCCCAGTGCGGTTTCTTTCAGCCTCAGCAGGTTTCTGCCAACCGATTTTTCTCGAGAGGAACTTGAGGGCTCAGCTGGGGCAACTGACAGTTTCTCCCAGAAGCCTTAGTTTTACTGGCAGTGAAATGGGAAAAGTGGTACCTGCCTCCTGCCTCCTTCCTGGGGGTTCTTTGATGGTTGAAACTTTTCTCGGCACTTTAAAAGGCTCAGATGAAAGGCACTGATGGGATGAAAGGGTCTTGGAGCCATATTGAGTTTCTCCCAGTTTTTGAAGCCTGAGAGAAGCGGCTGGAGGAAGTGATCAGCTGGCAGATACTTGTGAAAGCGCCCAGAGGGTGATGCCGCTGGAGAATTAGCATGCCAATGAGCCGCACGGAGAGCGTGAGGGCTGTGGGGGAGCCGGGCCCCTTATCAGGGACAAAAATCTCTCATTTCCCTGAGGAGGGGGCCTTGGGATAAAATGCTGAGGAAACTGGACCCAACGGATGGAGGCCAGCAAGGCAAAGCCTTGGGCCTGGCCTTCCCCGTCTCTGGGCCTCAGTTTCCTGGCCTGCGGAGCGAGAAGCGGAGTGTGGGAGTGGTTCCCAAACTTGGCTGCATACCTTTTTGGCCTAGGGAGATTTTTAAAATCCTGACTCCAAGCTGCACCTCGGATGGAATAAACCTGGGCCTGGGGGGGGGGGGGGGAGGGAGGACCTTGCATCGGAAGTTTTTAAAACTCCCCCAGGGGATTATAGAATTCTGGGGTTCACAAATCAGAATGCACTTTCCCACCAAGTGAGGAGTCTCTGGGGAATAAGGTGGGGGATCGTATGGCCGAGTCTTTTGACCCCTATATCTGCATCTTTTGGAGCACCTTCTGTGTGCAGAACTGTTATTAATTTATTTCCAACCACTTCTCAATTGTGTATTAGAAGGCAGAATATGGAGGAACTGAAATCCATATAAAATCTTTTCGAGACTCTTTTTAGTCAGGTTTTAGTCTCCTCCTTGACCAATTCATTTTTAAAATAACGGAGCTGCTAGTGGATAGTCTCATCGGGTTATTTTGAGTTTCAGTCTCTTCATTTTGACCGTCCGTGGTGGAAACAGTGGGCGGACCTGAAGGCCAGCAGCGGGGAGGAGGGGAGGAGCCAGCACCTCCACAAGTCATGGGAAGGGGGCGGGGTTTAAGCCTCCTGCTGGGCTCCTCTGCCTCCCTCTACCACCCAGGGTAGACTTGGAAGGGCACTGGTTTCAGAGTCTCACCGAGACCCACGAGGGAACGCCGCATATGCCCCAGGACCCTGGGTGCAGAGAGGAACACTGTGCTACCTGAGGGTGACAAGGACTCTCTGCTTGACCAAACTAGTCGGGCTACTGAACCTTCTCCTAGAGTCATCTGTGCACTTCCCTATAAAATCTAATGTTAGTGAATCCCCCCCCCCCACGCACACACACACACCCTCAATATGTGATCAGGTTCCTCGTCCCGCCTCGTCCCCCCGCCCAAGTGACGTCTGAGCACCTGGGCCTATCTTCAGCAAGAATACTATTCCTCTGTTTAGCCAGAATCCCTCCTTACCTCAATGTACTTTAAGTAATTTTAATTCAATTTTTGTAATTATCTCTTAGAAATTTTCCATCCACTGACCCACACCCTGCTCCTGTATAATCCCACCTGTTCGTGCTATTGATGGAGTTGAGAGTGATCTTTCTGGTGGTTCCTACAGCTATCAAAACAGCCCTGAATGAAGTCTGCCCTTCCATCTTTAACAAGTGTCATGAATAATTGTTTCTTTAACACAGAGGCCACTTCGGAGAGGAGAGGCCCCCAGGCTGACTGCTTCCCACACACTGTGCAGAGACTTCCTGACTCAGAGTAGCACTCGGCCACCTGCCCCAGACAGCCAAGGGAGCTGTAGGGACAGAGGTGACAGGCAGAGGCGGCCAAATGTCCAGTGGGTTTTTTATTAGTACCAAGTTCTTTGGCACCTGCTCCCTCATGCTGTTAGAGTCACTGCTTGCCCCCTTCTCTGATCCAGAATTGCCCCCACCTCCATGTCTGAGATTCTGTAGCAGGCCCTGAGTCATGCCCAAGTTACACGTCACATCACATGACAAGGCCTGGCACACAGAAGGCGGCCCTCGACTGACTGCCCAGGCAGCAACCCTCATTTCTACCTCTCTGTTGGGAGATGCTACCACGTTTTCATCTGACTGCTGGTCACAACCGTTAGGACTCAGTACTCTCAATTGTGCCTTAGAAGGCTTTTGTTACAAAATCTTTTCATGGACTTGACCAATAGTATACTTCATGTACATTCGCATTACAAACCTCATGCGTCTTAGCTCTCATACACATCTACCTAGAAAAAAATGGCGACTCAGTACAACACATTTGAACCCTCCTCAGCCCTTTTGAAGGAGGAGAGTGTGTCCATACCGAGCCAGGCACTTTTCTAGATGCTACGCCCTTATAACCTTGATTAATCCCCAGTAATCCACTCTTCGTGTACCTTTCCTCCCATTTTACAGGTGGGAAAACTGAGGCTCTGAGAAGGCAGATGACCAGCCCGAGATCCCACAGCTTGTGTGTGGTGGGAAGGGGTCTGCCCACACCTCCAGACCCCTGCGGGCTCCTGGCACTCCTCTGGAGACCATGGAAAAGCCCGCGCAGCTGTCCTCAGAGTGCCCCCTGTCCACTTTCAGCCACCAGGAGTACCTTGGAATTAGATTGTTTCGTCCATACGAACCCCAAAGGGACTGAGTCTTGAGATGATAACCCGTTCCTAAGACAATCAATTAAGGATAAAACAAATGTTCCCTGTCTCTGCTTTAGCCTGCCTTCTGATCAGTGTGCCCTCCCTCCTGCCCTTTCCAGTATCCTTGTCCAGAAGTTTAGAACTTCCGAGTCCCCCAGGTCCCTCTGTGAGCCTCTGACACCCTCTCTGGCCCTAGTCCCCTCCATTACTGAACCTCACTGAAGACGGCCTGGCTTCCGGAGCTGACCATTCAGAGTAGCCTGCCCCAGGCACTGGGAACATGGTGATGACTCAAACAGCAAAAATCTTGGGCTCCATGGTGTTCACATTCTGATTGAGAGGAGACAGAGAAGAAACAAAATAAGTGATTGATGATCCAGGAATTTAGTATGGTATGTTATATAGCTTGTTGGGAGTGGCATAAAGAAAAAGGGATAGAGGATAGGGAAAGAGGTGGAGATGACACTTTTAAGTAGGCGGTCAGGGTGGCCTGCGTGAGAAGGTGATATGGAATCAAAACTCCAGGCTGTGGACGTCTGGGGAGGAAAATGTGAAGGCTCTGGGCTGGGGCTCTGCCTGACTGGTGCAGGAACAGCGAGTCCAGTGTGGGAGGCAGGGGCCAGCGGTCGGAGAATAGGCCAGGGAGGTGGCGCTCCCAGCCTGAGTGCGGCCCTGTCGATGGTGTCCTGACTTTGGCTTTTCCTGGGAGATGGGAGCCCTGGGAAGCTCTGCTCAGAGGAAGGTCTTTGTCGCAATAGCTGACACTAATCGACTTCTTCCTCTGAAGAAGTTCTGCGTTCAGTGCTTTCTATACTGTCTCTCATTTAACCTCACAGCCACCGCCCTGTGTGGTAAGTATTGTCATGATTATTGTCACCATTTATTTTATGGAGATGAAATCACATGAAATAAAATTAACCATTTCAAAGTACACAGTACAGTAGCATTTAGTATCTTCACAATATTGTATAACTATCACCTCTATCTAGTTCCAAACAATTTCATCACCCCCAGAGCAGACCCCGGGCCCATTAGGCAGTGACTCCTCCTTCCCCCTCCCCCAGCCTCTAGCAACCACCAATCTCTTTCTGTATGGATTTGTCTATTCTCAATATTTCATAAAAATGGAATCGTCCAACGTATGACCTTTTGAGCCTCGCTTCTTTGACTTGCATAGTATTTTTGAGGTTTATCTAATGTTGTGGCAGGTAGGTATCAGTGATTACTTTTTTATGGCTGGATAATATCCTATTGTACGGTTATCACCATTTATTTTACAGATGAAGAAACCGAGGCTTTGGTGACGAGACCAAATGACTTAGTCAAGACCCCCTTCCTCAAGCTCTGAGTGGCCAAGCCTGGGCTTGAACCCATGTCAGCCTGATACCACAGTCTGACCTCCTCACTGTGACAAGGCCGCATCACTCCCCTCTCTCAACCCTGGCATACTTACAGTCTCCCAGCATGGCGACACATGGTCTCTTGTCCTTCCTGGTCCGTTTGCAGATAGTTGGCTTCCTGAGAGCGAGAGCTGACACCCACACTTCTGCAAGAGCTGACACCCACACTTCTGCGAGAGCTGACACCCACACTTCTGCGAGAGCTGACACCCACACTTCTGCCCTCCCCTCAGCACGTGCTGGACACAGAGGAAGCGCAAGGGAAGATGCGCTGGTTGATAACGTGACCCCTCCACAGCTGATTTGATTATAAACCAGCTCTAGTAGAAGGTTGCTTGGGTGGATTAGGATAACATTCATAAGATAGAGTATTATCCAATCATTAAAAATTGCGTTATGAAATAATATTTACTGTCGTAAGAAAATGATATAGTGCTGACAGGGAAGGCAAGCTATAAGACAAAATGATATGGAAAATATACCATTTTCTAAAAATAAAAAAAAATACATCTGTATTCACAGAAAAGCTTCTGGAGGGACATCAAAATATTAACTCTGCTCATTTTTAGTTAATGAGATTTTAGCTTGTACTCACTTATTTAATTTTGGGGGAAATAATCCAATAAACATTGTTTTAAAAATCTGTCAGTCAGATGTATTTACTCCCCAAAGAAGCTACCCCAGAGGCCACTTTCTGTTCCGACCCCCGATTCTCAGACAGGCATAAAGGGAGGTCCCCCTCGGCAGTTTTCAAATTCGATGCTCTTCCCAGACTGAGAGAACCCATCTTTCTCTGATGAGGGGCTGGATGGTGGCGGGTGAGGCAGCAAGGGGCTGATACCACAGGGAGGGCTGTTAAGTCAGCTGGGCTGCGGGGACTTCGGGTCAAGTCTGGGTTCTTCTACCAGCGGGCAGTGTCTTGGGTCAACCCTTAACCACTCCGCCACAGAGTGTGGGCACTGGACTCTCAGGTCCCTTCCAACTCCATGATTCAAACCCTTCCCTAGCGAGCACTGGGAGGAGAGATAATCACACAGCACGACCCCTCCTGGGACCTGGCCCCTTGCCCCTCCCCAGGTGTGCCTGAGAGACCCCGGCATGGGTCAGTTCATCATGTCGCGTTTGCTGTCCCCTCCGCTCCCCAAGGTTCCAGAGGGTGCTTACTCCCTGGTTAAATAAACTGGGGTACGTTGATGCAAAGGAAATCAAGAAAGAGATGCCTGATGAAATAGTGAAATGAAAGTAGCCATTCGTCAAGCAAGATGTATGCTATAAACACATTTGTATGTTTAAAAGGCTCTGTGCTGTATATACATGTGTGTATTTGCATATACTCACAGAAAAAAACTTCAGGAAAGGATCGGTGAGGAACTCTTACCTGGGCAAGTGGGACTGGGGAGTTTAGGGGTGGGGAAGGGGAATTACACTTCTCACCTCATACCCTTTAGTGCCATGTGAATATTTTTTTTTTTATCACAGATATGTGTTATTTTGAGATCAACTAAAAAGTAAATATATTAGAACGAAGTTAATAAGAAAGGATTATCCTTTATTAAGAATTCACCTGAGTTATTGGTAATATTTATAAATAACATTAGGGATTATATTACAGTTATATGTTTATATTTTATAGTAATTAAAATACATCCTATATTGAAATGTATTAACCGTGAATAATATTAGTGAGGATTAATAACTAAAATTCATAAGGAATAAAAATCACAAGAAGAGAACATTTCCTGGTCCCACTGCCTGGCTTCTGATCATGGGTGCGTCCTCTGGGACTCCCGCCCTGTTCCACATCCTGACACAAGCACTGCCATACCCCTGCTTCCTGGGCAGCTAAAAAATTGTTCGCTTTTAAAAAATAAAATAAGTAGACATAACCCGGCACACAGTCCCGTGCCACGGGGAAAGCATAGCTGGCACACACTTGCTTCTTATTTTAAGGTCCTTTATAATAGGGTTTTATTTAATTATCACCTTTCCATCTGCCCCAGCCAGAGTCCTGCTGTCTGACACCTGGAAAGCCAACCCCCTAGTCCCCATTCTGGGGTCTGCACACCACATTTTTCCTGGGTGTCGGGACTTCCTGCTGTTTGAAGATAAGCAGTGTGACTGGGTTCTGGCTCTGCAGAGTTACCGCCTCGAAGGCCTTGCGTGGCTGCCCCCGGGCCTAGCCTTTTTATGGTACTGTGCCTCCCCTTGAGGCTTTTCTCTGCTTTTTTCTGCTTTTCTCTGCTTTAGGGACAAGAGCCTGGTGATCTGTGGGTGGGGTCAGGGGCACAAGATGTCCTGCAATGCGTGGGTCGGTTCATCCAACTGCTCATGTTCCACTGGATAATCTTGAAGAAGACAAAAGGCCAGCCCGTGATTATCTGAGCACTGACTTGAATTTTACAAATAAACGCAGTGAATTTGTGCAGAGTTTTATATACAGTAAAATTTCCAGAGAAGTATCTATGTATCAACTAAGTTTTCTTGAGAGTTGTTCCCAATTTCAAAAACCTTATCACCAACTGCAACACCCTTAGCCACCTGTATTTGTCACGTTTTCAGGGTGGTTCCACGTATAGATGCAGGCGTCTGATTGCTTCATTATTGTCCTAAAAATCATGCTCAAACACTCACAGTTTTACTATTAATCACTTTCCTTGAATTTTCTTTTTTATATTACATTTAAGACATTTAAAAAAATGATTGTGTAGGTATGCTGTTTTATCTATGGATTTCTTTCAGATAGTAAAAGGGATACTAAACAGGATCCATTTTATGAAGAGGCTTGGGGTCTGAGATCCATGGCACCTGAACCTCCAGGTCCATCAGGGCAGGGAGTGTCTGTTTTGTACACCCCAATAGCCCCTGCACCTGGAATATATGGTAGGTGCTCCAGAAATATTTGTTGAATGAATAGCTTAACTCTAATAACAATCGGGGGAAGTTAACACCAGCCCCTTGCTCTGTCCTCTGCATGTAGTAAATGACCAATAAACATCTCATAAATGAATATATGAAAATAATTGAACTTTGGGGTAGAAGAGGAAGTCTGCAAAGGTTACGGTTGCAATGACCTGTCACTTAACCTGCTCTTCAGAGATTGTGGGAGGGTTTGAGGGGCTGAGCTCTACTGGTGCGGTGAATTTATTTTTAAAAAAAGTTCTCAGAAGGGAAATAAAGATTGGAAAGAAATTCTTCTAACTTGTTCATCAAATTAATTCATCTGTTGAATAATAAGCGTTTATTCACTATCTACTATGTGCTAGATACTATAAGGAGTAGGAGTCGAGGTAACAGCTGCCACCTCAAAAATTCCTACGATAGGCTTTGAAAGATTAATTTTTAAAATACAAGAATAGAAGATTATTTTTAATACAAAAATAGAAGACTCGTGTATTTTTAACACAAGAATACACAATAGAAAGATTTTTAAATTAGTCATAATCTTCCTTCCCAGATAATCCTCAGTGATATTTAAAAAATAATGTCCTAAGTTACAAAATTCAAACAGTACCAACAGGTAAAAAATGAAGGTGAAAGACTCCCTCATATGTCCCATATATATTGATTTTTTTTAAGCTATATAAACATTTTAACCAAAAAAAGGACCATACTATAAACATGGCCCTTCACCTTGCTTTTGTAACATAGTAGCATATTTTTGAGATCTCTCCATACTGAGACATCTTTATTAACAGCTACTAAACTCCACCACACAGGATGCACTATTACATATGATGCTTGTCCCTTATTGCTGGCCCTTTCAATTGCTACTATTTTTCTTTTTCTATTGTAAACACTGTTGCAATAAACCTTCTTGTGCCTATATCTTGGCACCCTTTTAAGGGGTTCTCTGCACCCCTCATCAAGAGACCAGATTCTCTCCTGGCCAGCCCCAGGCAAAACCAAGAGAATGGGGAGGTGACTTTGTCTCTCAAATAGCAACCTCTGCTGGGCTTTGTCCTCACCATTAGGAAACAATGCTAAGCCCCTAGGCGGAACCTGGGGTTATAGCTGCTCTCCCCATGGCAGAGTTCTGCAAGATTATTTTTCTTTATATTAATCTGTGTTGACAAAATTTCCTACAATGAACATATACTCACAGTTTTTTTAAAAAAAGCAACCTAGGCTTTGTCTTTGATAGTTTTGTGGCAGGTCCCCTGGAGAGAGAAAGAATGCCTTTTATTCCTGTGCATGGTTTCCAGAAGTGGCTTTACCTACAGCAGCTCAGATAGGGGTTGGGGGGAGGGGGACTGGGCTTTGTCACTATGTTTTGGAGGTTTGATGACAGGATCTTTCTTACCCCTTTGTCGACTCAGGAATCTGGAAGGCTTCTATAAAAATAGTAATAATAAGACAGCTGACATTTATGGAGATTTTTTTTTTCCACTTCACAGAGAAAGATTCCTCCTTTATGTTATTTTAAAAGGGAGCTGTGTTTCTTTAGAGTCTGAGTATTTGGGAGCTGGACAGGCCAAAATTACCACTGCATATATTCACACAGATGCTATCCTCCTTCCATTGGTTCTAAGATGCAAAAGGAACCAAAAAACATCAGGCTCTCTTTATTCTTAACAAGTGAAACAAAAGGATAAAGTATGTTCTCCTGAACTGTTTTTAGTTTGTCTCTGTGGTTGGTCCTGGTCACCTGGTGCATTTCCTCCCCGGGGAATTTTCTATTCAATGAGAAGATCACCTTCAGGGCAAAAAGTGTTTATTGGACTCTTGTTCCCAGTAGTACCTATTTTATTCGTGTGTGTGCGCACGCGTGTGTGAGCGCCCGCGTACCTATCTTACTCCCACCTTATTGCATTCTTGTTAACATGAGTCATTTATTATCAACCCTCCCCAATTTTATTTACAGTTAAGAAAAATTGGTATGTGGTATAAATCTACTCAGCTATCAGTTTGCAGAAGCCACATACTCCTCACTGTGCTGAAATACTTTTCTCCAGCTTTGGGGAAATAATTAGATGTTAATTTAAACAGACAGAGAGAATGTTTCTGAGACAAATATAATGCCTGAGCCTCATCTGGTAAGATAAATTGCTTTGTACGCCTTAGCACAATAAAATATATCTTTGGGAACTGAGAAGAACCACAGAACATTTAAAACAAAAACAGAAAATCCCACATACTAATCACACAACAGATTGACTGATACCTCAAGATTCTGTCAAAATAGATTTTCAGGGAGGCTTGTCATTTCAAACAGGCCAGGGAAAAAATCCTAAACTGTGTATTTTATACATGTGGCTCTTTACCCTCTTAAAAGTCATTTTTTTCATTTAAAGTTTATAAATAGTATTTAGAAAAAGAATATTTATTACAGGACAGATTGTCTTAGTTAATTTTTTTGTGAGAGGTGATCAACAACCGATTTTAATGCTCAAATGTCAAGAAGTTGGAAAACAAATACATTTTGCAACTAAATGCATGATGCTGCATTTCCTTAAGTGGAAATCATTTACTTCCCTCACACCCTAATTTTTAAAAATCATCTCTTTAAAAACTCATGAAACTAGTTAAATATTGGCTATTTTTTTTTCTTCTTCCAAATCTTTCCTCATATTTTCACGAAGTTTCTGCTTAATGTTGGATCATGTTTGCCCTGATTTGCTCCATAAGAATTTTCCTCAGCCACCTTAGAAAGGCAGGACAGTTTACCCAAAATCCTTCAGGCTAAAGAAAGCTCCTCAGATGCCTTGAATGTGGGGGGCGGGGAGGGAGAGCAGGATGGTGATATTAAGAAATTATCAACATGAAATGCTCAAAGAGGCCAGGAGACAGTTACCAAAATAATAAGAAAAATTTATTATTTCATTTTTTAACTCCACATATAGATTCCAGGGTTCGCTGACACTCAAACACAAGAGAATAACTATAGAATCTATAGCGTTTGGCTAGGGTATAACTTTTCACATCAATTCTCTACTAGAAAAAATTGGATTGGATTTTGTCTTATGGTTATCTTCCTTATTATACTTTGCTTTCAATAAATGGCATTTCAGTTCTAAACAGGAAGTTAAACTAAACCAGCTAAAATAAAAATGCTAGATTAATTCCGGTATGAACATTTTGGTGGAAATTATAATAGAACTAATATTGGGGACCACCTGTGAGTGACTAGGGGAGCTGTACGTGAGCCTCCAAGGAAGAGTATGAACCCTTAAAAACCATGATGCATTTGTAGCACAGCGACATGAATTCCTTTGCCATTATTATAGAACATGTCCTCCAAATAAAGTAATGCAGAAGAACTCTGGTGTCTAATAGGTTACAGGTGACTGGTGAAATGTTCCCAATGATCCAATAAACTGACACATTCACCTTGAAAGCTATTATTCCAGTAAAAACTGACCAGAGACCAAAATTTCCTCCTTCACTAGTTCGAAGAAGGGCACGGCGACCAGCAACGTGACAGGTGACATCAGAACCTAATTGTACAGCAGCCGCATGGAGTTTCCTTGCAATTCATGCTGTTTGGGTGCTACCCCAAAACAGGTAGGTAGGTACGGTGTTTGGTGAGCATCATACACCCACGTTTCTCTGTCTCCTTTCTTCTCTTCAACTTGAGTCAAACAATTTATGCAATTATGCTCCCTTCCCAAAAGTCTATTGTCTCTCTAATGTATTTTCTAAACCTTGGATACAGCTTCAAAATTTACGAAATCTGCAGTGTGAGCCCTATGTTGGTAGAGAAGGTTTCTACGGCAGAGGTTTGTATGACTATGGTCAGCAGTGTGGTCATGGCCTTGGCCAGCTGATAGGTGCCCACAGTGCTGTTCCGCAGGGAGCTATGGAGAATTTAACATGCCAGTCATTATTCTAAGTGTGGTTAAGTGTGTTAACACATGTTCTGATAAAGGACTGTTATTACCATCTCACTCTGCAGCTGTAGAAACTGAGGCCCGAAGCAGATGTGTAACATGCTCAAGATCACATGGCTAGTGGTAGTAAGGCTGGCTCTGCAATTATGTAGACTGGCTCTAGGGTCCAGTGTGCTCAGTAATACGCTCACCCTCTGTTAAATAATGTCTGTCATTCTACATCTCCCTGACCCTCTGTTTCCTCTTCTGTAAAATGGGTTCATATTATCTACTTCATGAGATTTTTGAGAAATAAACAAGGTACAGCATGTGAATTGCCTGAGGCATAGTATGTGTGGAACAAATTCACTGACCATGATTAATACCCTGGGGCCCCCCATTTATCAGGATGGTGGTTTAGAGGTGCATTGTTTGTGGAC
>CM053516.1:8744918-8770837 GCA_028627145.1 Eidolon dupreanum | reverse complement strand
TCTACATTTTAGTGGAACATCGTTTATAACAGCGGCCAAAGTTTATTAAAAGCTGACTATGTGCCAGGAAGTTCTTTACATGTACTCACACAACCAGTCTTCTTATCAGCTGAAGGGGCGTATACTGTTATTATCCCCATTTTACAAAGGAAGAAACAGAAGTAACCTACCCAAGGTAAGTGCATTCCACTCCTGGTAGCCTGGCCCTAATATAGGCCTCTCGCATGGTCTCACCTACTGGACCATGATTCCTTTGTTTTAGGTACCACAGCCACCCACCTTTGGATTTCCTACAGTGTCTGGCTTATAAGACACTCCTTAAATGGACGTTGAGCTGAATTGATATTGCATGTAATAAATATAATTATATCTTCATTCATTCACTCAAAAGATATTCGAAGTGCCTACCGTGTCTCCTGTCCTGTGTTGGGGACTGTAGGGGTCCAGGGACATGGCTTGTAACACAGTAACTACGAAAGTATATTGTGTTACTAAATAAGACAAACTGCAAAATTTTACTGAGTACCAATTATCAATTCACCAGATAAAGCAGGAAATGTATAATTAAACCCAGTCTCTATCTGGTAATCTAACAAGATTTCACAGAGAAGATAAAATGTGTGGAGAGAACAAAGGGAAAGGTTGATTTTAGGAAAGCAACTTCGGAAAGCATTTCAAAAATGATATTTCATCTGACAAATGATTAAATGGAATGAAACTTAACTGAAATTCACATGACAAACATGACTGGTTGAAAAGTACTCTTTTGTGTAGAAACAGACTTGGAGAAGATAGTTGAAAAGTTTCAGATAATGTATCTTCCTGTTAATTCTGTGTACTTCCTCACATAGAAAAGACAGAAATATGAAAATACAGATAGTTTCTCTGAACTGTTTATTGAAGTCAGATTCTATTGTGACAGCATATTATAACAAATCTCTATTGAAAAGTCTTGGAGGAAGGAGAGATTGCAGAAGGGGTGACAGATATGTTTGTTATCTTGATTGTGGTAATGGTTTTACAGGTATATGTGTATGTCAAAACCCATCGAATTGTAAACTTTGAGTATTTGCAGTTTATTGGATATCAATTATATCTCAATATAGCTGTTAAAAAAGTTTCCTAGATTCTTGCCATTCAAAATATGGTCTGTAAACAGCAACATCAGTCCAGAAAGCTTATCAGAAATGTAGACTCTCAGGTCTCTCTCCAGGCTCCCTCCTGAGTCAGAATCTGCAGTTTAACAAGACTTTCAGGTGATTTTCATGCACATTAAAGTTTGACCTCTTATTTGAGGGAATGTCTGGAACTCATTTCCTACAAAGAATTGTTTAGGGGAAGTTATATTCCCTAATCTCTTTAGGTCGTAAAGAGCAACTACCTACAGGACATTCCTTGATGATTCTGTTTGGAAAAGGTTTAAATGTTTAATCTGGAGGGTGTGCAGATTTTTCAAGAATATTCAATATTTTAAATTCAAAAACAATGCAAAAATGTCAATAATGATTATCACATTTTACCTGTCCATCTTCCCAGGTGTATTCTATAGATTTTAATATTTATACTGTTTTTAAAAATGTCTCTTTCTGATTACAAAAGAAACGCTTATTGTAGAAAACTTGGAGAACAGAATCTGTAATTCCATGAAATAGAGCTGTATTTACCCATCTCATTATCATCCTCAAAAGTTATTGAATACTAAAGACAGAACACCAAGCAAGGCATAGCAAGGTAATATGTTTATGACTTCTTAGAGGTTAGGTCTTGTAATATGCACATTTTAAAAGTAATTAAAGCTAAATCTAAAGATCAAAGCCAAGTGGGAAGAATCATTTGGCTTGGAGTAGTAGTAGAATTAGTTTCGAGTCCCCTACAACTAGACGTGGGTTTACCATGAATTAATGAAACTTAAGCCTCAGGGCCCCTCACTTACACAGCACCTTTCCAAGGCCCTCGGAGGAGCCCTGGCAGTATATTCGCCTGGTCAAATGTTTCTGTAAAAGTTTCTAAAATAAGATATTTAAGACCACTGTCTCTTTGCTTCTGACTTCCTTCTGTGGCTCTTCTTCTGCATTAAGTGGTGTAGGAATGGCCATGGGTTTTTTTTGGATCTGGTTAAGGGGACAATATTCAAATTAGGAACACATTCAATGTGGGTTTAGTGGCATGCACGTATGTGGTTTGCAGTCATTTCCGCATACTGTTAAATTATTGCTCACTGTGGGTGTAGGAATGGCTTTCTGGAATACACCTACTGCCCATTATGCCAACTCAGCCAGCACCATGTCACAAAGGTGCAGAGCCAGAGGGCAATGGAGCTCTGTGATGCCTGGCACAGGAAATACTTTGGTAGTAGAGGAGAAACAGTATTTGAAAGAAAAAGAAATTAGTCCATAGAAAATCCTACCAACTATCAGAAGTAAAAAATGTAAGTGGAGGGATCAGTTTCCTCAACGCCTGCTCTAAAATGCTCACTCATCAGGAATCTAATAATGTCATATATAGAATTATAAATGCACCATACTTTTTTATGTGAATCATGCTAAATATATTAGATTCCTGTGTTTATGGGACACATACGTGTAGTTGAACCATAGTGAGTCTATATGTGAAGTCAAATGTTTTTTTCATCGTAATGGATCGCCTCTTAAGGTAGCAAATTTTGCCTTCCAAAATGCTGAGGATTCGGTAAAAGCCATACACAAAATTGCTATCGAAGCAGCCAAACAGCCCTGAAATAATATAGCTCATATGTGACAGAAATTTCATATGGGTTTTTCCAAGTTTGACAATAATCCTAAAAAAGTACACACTGATGTCAGTAATGTATTATGCAGCTGAAGATTATAAACAATAGTAAGAAAAAAACCCTAATTTTTTTATCATCGTGGTAAAAAAGACCAACGTATTTTTTTTTGTAAAAAATATTACTAAATAATTGTCATAAGAAAAGGTGATCAAAAGTATGCAACCAAAAAATGGGGAGAAAATGATCATAAATGGTGCCCATAAGTCTAGAAACACAGGTAAATATACATAATATCGTCAAGGACATTTTCTATCTTTAAAAAGGTAAAATACAATAATGATATTTCTGGACTTTTGGACGCCCTGTAGACGTCGTCCGGCAGTTCATAAAAATCTTATGGTTGTGTGATGCCTGTGGATTTTAACTTTTCAAAATATTGTGTAATTTCTTTTTCATTCAAAATACATATTCACTTCCCTACCTTTCTGCTCATAAATTTTTTTTTAACGAGGGCCCCACCAGTTGTATGAGCTTGAGTTCCCGCAAAACCAGGATCTGCCAGTTTCTAACCTCAGAGAAGACACTGAATTTCTCAGCAGCGTCAGTGTCCTCTTTAAAAAAAAAAAAAAAAAAAAAAAAGAGGCATTTGCTCTGCATTTCCTGAGTTGCTAGGAAGACCGTATGAAAACCGGTGGGCAAGAGTTCTGCCCACCAAACTCTACAAACGGGTAGGGTCTTGGACCCGGAGACTAGGGCGCTTGCGGGTACAGTCACCTGCCCTGCACGGACCGCACGCGGGGCTTGTCCGCCCAGGCCCTGCCGGACACCGATATCCAGGGGACGAAACGGAGTGGCAGGGACGGCGGGGGTACCTGCCGACCCGGAGGAACTGGGCCGGAGGGGATAGGGTGGGCACGGGGTTGGAAAGCTTGCAACTGGCAGGACCTGGTGAGCTTGGCGGAAGGTTGAGGAGGCGGCAAGAGGGATGATCCCGAAAGGGCGGGCGCCAGACCCCCACCTCTTTCCCAGAGCCTTGGAGCTTTCTCAGCACCGGAAGTTCCGGTGTCGGTAAGTGGAGGTCAGAGGTCAGCAGGAAGTCGATACGTGGCCGCCGCCTGTCCTCGCCGAGGAGGCGCAGCAGCCGGAGATGGCGGCGGTGCTGAACGCGGAGCGTCTCGAAGTCTCCGTCGACGGTCTCACGCTAAGCCCGGACCCCGAGGAGCGGCCCGGTGCGGAGGGCGCCCCGCTGCTGCCGCCGCCGCTGCCGCCGCCCTCGCCTCCCGGGTCTGGCCGGGGCCCGGGCGTCGCCGGGGAGCAGCCGGAGCCCGGGGAGGCGGCGGCCGGGGGCGCGGCGGAGGAGGCGCGGCGGCTCGAGCAGCGCTGGGGCTTCGGCCTGGAGGAGCTGTACGGCCTGGCTCTGCGCTTCTTCAAAGGTGAGCCGGCCCCGCCCCGCCTTCCCTGCCCGACCCCGGGAGCCCGGCCCGGGCTGTGGTCCCCAGGGGTCTGGACCAGTCTCACCCTCACCCACCCGCACTGGGCCGCGGCCACCGGAGCGGCGCTCGGTCCTTGGGGTACCGAAGTTTGTCACTATCCGCTTGGCCCTTGGGGCACACCCCTGAGGTGCCTAGAATCTTGGTGTAGCCGTCCGAGTCCCGCTGCCCCGAGGTTACCGGGGAATTTTACCTGATTTAGCTTCTCGAGTTTCCTTGAGGCGGGGTGGAAGAATGAGCCCTCTCTTTCTCAGAGGATCCCATTCTGGAGTTGCTTTTTTTTTTTTTAATTTTATTTTTACTGTCGCATTCTTTTTCGTGTTTTCTATAGCTTAGCACTTCACATCCCACCGATTTTTGCCTTTTTCCCGTAATGGAAGAAGTCTTTCCATAGGTTCCAGACATATCCTTTCCAGTCATTCTGGGGAACCATAAACTTCAGTAGGACTCAATCACCTGGCAGAGAGGAGGAAGTAAAGTATTAAGCTAGCACATCCCCTCGGGCTTGTCAGACTTTAAAGAGAAGGGATGCCCGCTATGTTCTAGTAACTTCTAGACGGTTAAAATTTTACCTTGTAAGCAGTGTGCCAACAATAAATTCTCAGAATAAGGCCTGAAAGTACTCTGTGCTTCTCACAGAGTTAATTGTAAAATGTCTCTTGTCTTAAGACAAGATTGTGGTGTGTGGGGTGTTTTTATTGGGTGATTCACTTAGTCAAATGGTGGTGATACCAGTCACATGACCTTGTCAGTGGGAAAGACTGATGAGGAGCCCCTAGTTTGACTGTGAAAGATAATTAGGTCTCTGGGCGGAATAGGCAAATGAAACTTTAAAAGTGGTTGCTAGGTTCCATATACATTCCAGAACATCATATTATGATACTTATCTCAGAGGGAGTACCTTTTGGAGTACATATTTTACTAGCTGAATTTGAGTACAAGGTAGTGATGATACATGGAAAAGTTATTTGCTTTTTCCCAAAATAATTTTAGTTGTTCAGACTAATGAAAGGCTCTCTTTTATAAATTTTCCGGAACAGTCGATCATTCCACATTCATTGCACTTTGTGTTAAAAAGTTTACCTTTGAAATACTCATTGTCATGACACAATGAGGTCAGCCCTCTGTGGAATTGGAAACAGCTAATGGGTTTTGGACCACTTGACCCTTGAATTTAGAGTTTCCTGTGGTGATGATATATTACACTTACATAAAAAATCTGGTGGTTTCTGTGCAATTCGTATAACTACATTTTACCTTAAATTTTTATTCTTAGAACTTAATTTTTTCAGGGATCAATAAGGTTAAAGTATATTGTAGCAGAAGAGTGTATAAGAATAGAAAAGAACTGACTTCTAATCCTAGCTTTTGTCACATGACTAACAAAAAATAGTTATTTCATCTTCTGAGGCTGTCTTGTTTGAAAATAATAGTAATGTGTTTTTTTTTTTTTTTGGAAGACTAAAACCCTGCATAATTGCAGTAAACTTAGCATTTCTTTGGAGTCAGAAAGCCCTGGATTCCATTGGTAAACTAGACAATTAACTTCTCTGTCCCACACTGGGTTTCCATCAATACATTATGGAGCTGGATTAAATGAAATTTGGTGCCTCAGATTTCAGATTTAGCGGTCTAAACCTAGTATTATTTTGCTGAGTGGTAGGACTCCTAGGGAAACCTGTAATTTGGGGGCCTAGTTATCAGTCACCTTAGAGAAAAAAAGCTACATTGGTAGATATGGTTTACCCAGTTCCTAAATTAAGCTCTCAGAGCAATATCCAAGTACTTAAAAGGAGAAATAGTGTAGCAATTAAAAGCTACCTTTCTGCATGGATCATTACAGAATTAGCACTGAAGAGGCTATTAGTGTATGAGATGTCTAATTGGAGGGTGGAGGAAGGAAGGATCTAAAAGTGCAAGAATTATGGGAAGTGGGGTGAGTAAAGTGTTGCCTTCTTTGTTTTAGTGTGTGAATTTTTCCAGTGTAATACTTGGCATTTTTATCAGTCTTGTAGGGATTAGTTCACTATTTTGTGGTTTTGTACTAGTATCTTACAAGATTTGGAAACTAATTAACAGTTTATCTTCCCCTGTGGAATAATATCGATCTTGAGAGTGTGGATATCTTTTTCCATTGAAAATAACTTGAATTGGGAATCAGAAACCCCGTTTCTCATTCCATCCCTGTCACAGTAGTCTTAGGCCAGTGATTGAACCCACCATGTCAACTGCCTATCCTCTTAATTTTATGAAAGTAAAAGTAAAATAATAGATGAAAATACAGATAAGTGTAAGCATTTCACTATCTAAACTAAAAACATTGTTGAGTCTTAATTGTCGATAAAGTTTTGTATTAAATTACCATATAGATTAGTAATCCACTCTTTTTTGCTACTAAGGAATTTAGAGGCTAAAGGAGGAGTTAAAGACCCAGTGGCTATTGCCAAACACTGTGGAGGATCCAGGGAGCAAATGCCATTTTGGGGAGAGGGCAAGGCATGGTGTCTAGGAAATGGCAAATGGGAAGCAGGTTGTTGGAAAGAGCCAGAGTGGTAAGTTACCAGATCCCTGGTATGATTGAATGCCATTGTAAGTAGCCTTTTTGTCAGCAGAGCTAGAGGAACCATTGAGGATTTTTAAAGGGAGGAGCAAAGTTGCCCAATTCTAGCTTAGCAAGATCAAGCTGGTTTTCTTATCTATTTGGGTTAAGGACTAAATTGGTTGCCTTTATTGTAGCCTCCTTACTTGTTGTATAGAGTTAACCTGGGGAGGTGTATTTTGGTTTTCAGAGTTCTTAGGGGTGAATTTTTCTTTCTCTAACACTTCATTACCTCCTTACATTAAGATGGTAGATGGCTGCATTAATTTAAAGTTCCCGAGTAATAATTGCCACCAGTCATTGAGCAGATGTTCACTAAATGTCAGGTACTGTTCTGAGAGCTATACATGATTTTGTTGATCTTCCATAAGCCCTTCAGTGAGGGTATTTGGAGGAACTTGCCCCATGCCACACTCAGTTGTTATTAGTGAGAGACAGGGTTGGTTCTCTGTCAGATTCCAAAGATGAACAGCAAGTAGGAGATGAACAAGTAGGAACCCAGGTTTCTGATGGTGTTTTGAGGAAAAGATTCAAAACTACTTAATTACCCTGTTGCTTTATCACATCTTGTAACTTTAATATTCTAAGGGCTAATGGAATGATTCATATTTTTATTCTACGCGTGATCACTTTATCCAGTCTCTTTTGATATCTGGAAAAGTAAAGTGTGAGCGAACCATCCATTCTGAATTCCTATATAACATTACTGTCAGGTTTGAAATATTGATTATAATGGGCGGAAGAAATCCCTTCAAAAGGACTGAAGTAAATGTGCCCATAAAAAGCTAAATCCCGTTCCTATTAATATAATAGTAGATCTTTTGGGAGGTCTACATTCAGCTAACCTAATGATTGTTTTTTTACTCTTGTAAATTGAAAATGGATGTTTTAATTTATATAGATATTGAAAAATGGTGATATTCTAATTGTCTTACCTTCACTGTAATACGTTTTCTATACTGTTTGGTGTGGGGTACCGTTCAAGTAGGAAAGATAAATACTTCTTTCCCTTTATTAGTTTTCAAAATAATGAGTTGTTTTCCTAGCAGCCTCAAAAGGTAATGATTATTTTAATGTCATTATGTACTCATGCTTTTAAACTCATCTGTTTTTAGCTCTTATTATTGATGCTCAGATTATACTGTCTTTAGCAAGTGGGGAGCCTTTTCAGATTGGCTCCTAATTTCCTTTGATATGACTGGTCGTCTCCCATAGCTTCCTCGCTATATGGTACGATGAGAAGTTCCAGCTTCCTGCCTGGGAAGGATCAAGCCATTTCTCCAAGGAGACACGGTTCCTTTTAGTGGAAAATGGCATTTGAAGAGCCATAAATCTGGGTTTTAGGAATTGGGTGCTCATTGCTACTGGATTGATCATTATTTCTAGTCCTTTTCAGTAGACAGATCTAGGTGTGCGTGTGTGTGTGTGTGTGTGTGTGTGTGAGAGAGAGAGAGAGAGAGAGAGAGAGAGAGAGAGAGAGGGAGAGAGAGGGAGAGGGAGGGAGAGGGAGGGAGGGAGGAAGAGGGAGAGGGAGGGAGAGGGAAAGGAAGAGAAGGAGTAGCAGAGGGGGAGAGAATTTTTGAGGGCATGCTATGTAAAAGGAAACTAGTTGAATGTTGGACTCAGTTTCCGAATTGAATATGGAATTGTTAATGCGTTTCCGCAGGCATTGCTATTATTTACACTTGTTTATATTACTGATAGCAGAGAAATAATCATGGTTGTGCTGAAATGGTTCCATTTCCTTCGTCTTCTTTAAACATAAGCATCTACAAGAATTTTTATAAATGGCTCCATTAATGTTTTAAAATACTGTGCAACTAATTTATTCTTAGATAACATATATAATTAGTGTGTGCCTCCTGGACTTAAGTGGCAGCCTTAGATAATTTCAAGTTTAATTGTTACTATTGAAAATCTATTAAATTTTGAGATTTTTTCCTTTTTTTATTGTCTTTATATTTAGACATAAGCATATACTAGTATAGGAGGACATATAGACCCAAGAGACAGTTATAAGAAAGAGAATTGTGGCCACCAACAATCGTGATGCCTCTTTAACATCTGATGTTTTTAGTTGCTAGTTCATACTAAATTTGAGCTGAACTAAAATTTTCCTTTGAGAATTGATTGGATTCAAAGATGTTTAAATGTGTTTACATATGTATATGTGATTTTTAACATTTGCCTGAGACCTCCGAATCATTTACCACAAATGCAGAAAATACACAAATCAAAAATATAATCCTGATGAATTTTCACAAAGTGAACACTGGTAATCAGCACCCAGAAGGAGAAATGTTCACTTTATCAGTTAGCTGAGATGCGGGCTGCTCTGGGTCAGTCCTTAGGAAGTTGAGCTCCGGAGTCAACACTACCTGGGGTACTTTTTCCTGGTTCTGCCACTCAGGTGTTTAAACTCCGTGCCTTCCTTTATTCAAAGGTTTGTAAGAATTATAAGAAATTATATACATAAACTTGTAGCTGAGTACCTGACAATTGCTCTTCTGTGATTCCTTATGTTGAAGAGAGATTACCAAAAATTCATTATGAAGTGTGTTGACCTAATGGGGGAAAAAAGTCAACTTTTATTAAGCACTTTGTACATGCTAGGCAGTTTCCAGAGTGCTTTATATTCACTGGCTCAGAAATACTGCATTGCATTATATTTTCTTAGAAGTAGTGTAAGAATTCATCAACCAGGTTTCAGTCCAACATGGGAGAGATGCGGTTTTAATTTTAATATTTCTGAAAGATGGATTTTATTGAGAGTGTATTCTCTGTGAGGCAACAGCGTGATGGGGCCATGAAAGAAAGCAGATTGGACCTTAGGCTGCAGTGGTAGAAGTACGGTTTCTAGGATGAGGGAAGGGGAAGGTGGCCCCGCTCTCTCCTCTGCACAGGTCGGCGGCCGTGGGGTGCTGCTGCTAGTCTGGCGTCGTCCTTTAAAATAAAGACAAAATGAAGCTCCTTCAGAAGAGAGCAGCCTGTCACTGCGGGAATTCAAATCCCTGCGTCCTTTTCACCAGAGCTGCTGTTTAGCCAGTGTCCGCTCTCTGCAGGCACTGTACCAAGACTTGGGAGCACATCGTTTCTAACCCTGGCAAGAACCCCAGGGAGAAGTTGGTGTCTCCATTTATTGACTCAGGAAGGGTAAATAACTTGTCCATTTATATAGTTAGTAAATAGCAGAGCTGGTATTTTAGGTCTTTAGGAGGTGTTGGTGAAAAGGATGGGGGTGTTTAGCCTAGAGAATAGAGAACTCGGCAAACATGATTGGTATTTTGTGGCTTTTTTGATGTCTGATCTGTTACGTGTGTGTGTTTTTAATGTTGATGACTAGAAATAGATCCTGTAGATAGAAATGAGAGAGACCAACTTAGAAGAAAGAACTAAAAATCACAGCTGGCTAAAGGTGGGATAGACTGCTTAGGGAAAATGAATTCCCATCACCAGGAAGCATTCAAGTACAGGCTAGCAATGACTAGCTGGATGTGCTTAGATTCCTTTGTCTTGATCTTTTGTGTATTTACTGTAAGTTTTTTCTTTGTATTTACCTGAGGCCTATTTAAAATATTTCATAGTCATACTAGTTTAAGCTCATAACCTCCACAGCATGCAGAAACGCTATACTTCTCCATGATATTTTAGGTTATTGACATTACAATTTGCATCTTTTCTATATTGTGTATCCAAGAACAAATTACTGGCCAAGTAGGTATGTTGGGGAAATTGAGCTTTGGTTGTGCAGTTCAGTCACCTATCTTTAATATCCTTTCCAACCCATATGGCTTTCATTTCAAATAAAGACTAGAAGGGACATTGAAATAATTTGTTACTTCCCTCTACCTTTGCATCCAGAGAGAAGGGGAAATATTTCTCTGTAAACTTACTAGCAGTTGAGGTGTGAGACTAATAACCTTCTGTATGATTAATTTCAGGTGGAAGGGACTTAATTTTTAATCTTTCGGACTTTTGGACTTGTTAATTGTGATTATAATGCTCTTATCAAATTATGCTGTCTTACTAGAACTGTAAAGTTAAATACTTATGAATTTAATAAGAACATAATCTAGAAGCCATTTCTATCTTTAACTGCTTGTAAAAATGTGTTTTGTGTATTGTATTGGTTTCCTATTGCTCCTGTAGCAAATTAGCACAAATTTAGTGGCTTAAGACCACACATACCGTGTTATAGTTTTGGGGGTCAGAAGTTCCAAATGGGTCTAACTGGGCTTAAAAAAAATGTCAGCAGAGTTCTGTGTTTCTTTCTGCTGGAGGCTGTAGGAGAGAATCTGTTGCCTTGCCTTTTCTAACTTCTAGAGGCCACCTCAATGCTTTAGCTTATGGCCCCTTCCTCCATCTTCAAAGTTAGCAGCATGGTGTCTTCAAATCTCCCTCTGACTCTTCTTTTCTCTACTTCCATTTATAAGGATCCTTATGATTACATTGGGCCCATATGGGTAGTCTAGGATAAGGTCAGCTGCTACCTAACATATTCACAGGTTCTGGGGATTAGGATGTAGACATCTTGGGGTAGGGGCATTATTATGCCTCTAACACATGTCATAATGTCCTGTGAACTGACTACTGAAACAGCATATAAATTTACTCATTTGACCTTTTTATCGAAGTGGAAACCAAAGCAATTTAAAAGATCATGCTGCACTATAAAATTTATAACTAAAACTAGCCATCCCTTACTCTTTTTTCCCAACTCTAAGACTCCCTCTACCCCTAAGCAACCACTTTCCATTATTTTAATTGTTTCTTCTGGTATTTGCCTTCATTAACTTCTTTATGTATGTTTTTGTCTTCCCTCTTCCCTTTTCCCAAACTCATAATTTTAAGATACCGTGTTTTGTTATTCAATTATTGTCAGTTGTTTGCATTTATATTCATAGCTGAGACAGGTCAGTACTTTGGTTATATTTTGGTTCTTATGCAACTCTTTGTCTTTCATGTAGTCAGGGACAGTTATTATTTTTCTTTGTTCTCAGGTAAATGCTATTTTTTTTTTTTAAGACATCTCTCCTAGATGTCCTTAAATTCTTGATCCAGTCTTGGCTTTCTACCTTCTGAGTCTGTTGCCCATCTTTCATTCTGGGAGTTACCTTCACCTCTGTCTGGTGTTGGAGTCCCTTTTCCTCAAATCCTTTATTGTCCTTTGTTGTTATTTATTCTCTTACTTTGGAAATGCACACTGCTAGTAGCTTCTGGAGAAAAGAGTGCATGGAAAGTAAAATTTTGAGACCTCACCTTTTGAAGAGTTTATTTTTACCGTCACATCTGATTGCTTTCGTTGGGCGTAAAAATCTAGGTTGGAAATAATTTCCTCCCAGAATTTCAAGATATTATTCCATTGTTTTCTAACCGTTGGCATTTGTACTCTTAAGAAGTCTAAAGTTGATCTCATTCTTGATCCTGCATGTATGACCTGTTTTTCTTTTTAGAATTTTCTTTTTCCAGTGTTTAGAAATTTCTGAGTTATTGTCATTTTGTTTTGTTTTGTTTTGTGGTTTTATTCTGTTTCTCAGTGATTGTGCTGAACATTTGGTAGTCCTTTCAGTCTGTAAACTTGTAACCTTCATTTCTGGGAAATTTTCTTGTGTTATTTCTTTGATAATTTTCTCTTTTTGCTCTGGTACTATTAATATTCAGTTCAGTTAATATCGAACTTTTAATTCTCATTGCCTCTTTCTTTTTTTGTTCTGTTTTTCTAGGAGATAGCCTCAAC
This sequence comes from Eidolon dupreanum, assembly GCA_028627145.1. Classification (NCBI taxonomy): domain Eukaryota; kingdom Metazoa; phylum Chordata; class Mammalia; order Chiroptera; family Pteropodidae; genus Eidolon; species Eidolon dupreanum. Next base: position 8,758,262 of record CM053516.1, on the reverse strand, counting down.
TATTTCCCAATATATTAAAGAATTTTTTTTTTAATTTCTGCTTTTATGTTTTAATTTCCAAGAGTTTTTATTCTCTGAATGGTCTTTCAGGTACTCTGTTTTACTTCATGTATGTATTACCGTCTGTCTCCAAGGATATTAAATATAAATTTTGATTCTTTTTGAATTTTAAACATTTATATATCTCATGGTCTCTGTACAGAGTTGGTAAAGAATGAATAATAATTTTCAAGTCCACACCAGGCACATGTGCCAAATACATCCTCTTCAAAAGTGCAGGTGGCTCTGTGCTATTGTCTCTTCTCTTTGTAAGACATTTCTGCTTACACCTCAGAGACCAAAATAGACTAAATCAACAAATGGAAGGATTTTTAAAGATTATTAATAAGCTACCATTTATTGATTTTTGCTTTAAAAAAATCTTTTTAGACTTGACTTTTCCACATTGGACGCTTTCTCATATGTCTGGTGATCCTTGGGTATTCATTGATGTTAAAAGGGCAAGGCCCTGAACAGCATTGAAACTTTGAATAGAAGCCTTTACTGTAGGATGATGAGGTAGAGATTTCATATGGGATCCCTCAAATATCAGTATGTATAGGTCTTTTCTTTTGGGCCAGTTTTTCATGAAAATTCTCCTGTCTCCTGCCTGGGATGTATGAACCTAGTTGCCAGCATTCAGGAACTAGGCAGGAAGAGGGAGGGGAGAAGTTGTTTTCCATTTACTAGGGAAACTCCTTTCATTTCTGTTTTCAGACCTGCCTTTCCCTCCCAGTCTGGGGTCCTCCCATCTGGAGCATCTGTGATTCATGTTCTCTACTATCCATCCAGACTTCTGCTGAAGTAGGGGCAAGATAGCCATCTGCCTGCTTTTGGGGTTGCCAGACACAGTGGGAGAGAGGGATACCTGCTTCTTAGATTTTAAACCGAAGCTCCTGTTTTAACCTAGACTCCAGCTTTTAAAGAACCTGGAGCCTCAATTCCTGAACCTTTTCAGGGTTCTCTAAATTGGCTTCCTTATTCCTTTTAGTGGGGTTTCATTGAGGATCAGAGGTAATTGTGTGTTTAACTGGATGTGTGTGTGTGTGTGTGTGTGTGTGTGTGTGTGTGTGTGTATGTATTCCATCCTTTTAATTATATTTGAATTTTAAAAAATAATATGGCACTGATTTGGCTTTACTTCTTTTAGTCCAAGATCAGCAAACTTCCTATAAAGGGCCAGATAGTAAATATTTTAGGCCTTTTATTTTAATATTTTATTTAAATATTTTAAGGCCTACATATGGTCTTTGTTCATATTACTTGTTTTATAACCATTAAAAAACAAAAACCATTCTAGGCCTTCAAACAAACAAACAAAAAAAAACAGCCTAGTTTGCCAGTGCCTGCTTTGGTCTGTCTTATTTAGGTAAAATAGATTTTTAACCTGACTTTTAGTGGTCTTCGATTTTATAGAAGATGATCTTTTGAAAAAAATTGTTGCTGGACAAATGCCAATAAGTGATTCCTTTCAGTCCACTTGGCTGCAGTGGCGGGGCCTCTCTTAAGTCCTAAACTAGAAGTAGTTATTTTGTTTCTCACTGATGTGTTTTTATACAGTTGTGCCTGAAAAATTATCTCTGCGGTGTCTTTCCAAGCCTAATGTATGTTTGTCTTTTGGTTGCTATAGAGTGGAATTCCAAAATTGATTCAATTAAGTAAGTGTGTGATAGTTGACAGAATGTAGAACCTAGGATGATGCCTGTGTTGCTTTCTGGCAGGACTGAAAGCAAACTTTCCTTTAATAATTTGGTCTTGGTTAAAGATTTTTGAGTTTTAGCGAGGCTTTTTCTTCTGTTTATGCAGTTGATGGTAGTTATAACTTTTTTCCTGCTAACTATGTTTAATGCTCATGAAACCAGAAATAATTTAGAATAAAATTATTCTGGTCTAACAAAAAAACTAATAAATAAATAAATAAAATAAATAAAACAAAACTTCACAATGTGTGAACCAGAGCCATTTGAAGAGTAAAAGTAACTCTTTTTTTGTAATACTGTAAGAGTCTGCCTAGTGATGTGGATGGTGTAGAGTTTTCATTTTCTATGTTTTCTTTGAAGTTTAGAACATCCACTTGATGTGGGCTCTCCTAAAGGTGGATGGGCTATTATCACATCCTACTGGGTTTTGTATATTCCTCAGGGGAGAATAATTGATCTGTTAATCTTGTCCCAAAGGCTGAAAGATCAGTTGCCTTGACTTTTAAAAAATGTTAAAAAAAAAAAAAAAAGTATGTGCACTTGATATAAAAGTATATATACAAATAGAAGAAAGTTTGGGAAAATCAAAAATGAATAAAAACATTAATCTGTAACCTAGCCTTTCATAAATAATTACTAGTAATAACATTTTGGTATGCTTCCTTTTCCTTGATTTTTTTTTTTAAAACAAATTTGGTCCTCAACCAGAATAATGATGATGAATTTGAAGATTCATTAATAGGATTTAAAGGATTATAGAGTAATTCTTAAAACTAACAAGTGCATGAAAGAGTCTATGGAAATGCCAGTAGAATTCACAAGAACAGATGTACTGTTTTGCTCATTCCCACAGAATTTGACCCCTGAAGTCAGTATTTTCTTTAGTGAGATTTGTAGGACATGGTTTTGGTGGTGAGTGCCTTTGAACAAAGTATCGTGCTAAGTGCCGGGGTTCATGGTGGTAAATAGACTTATGAGACTGCTTGAGGAGAACTAAAACTTAGAAACATATTCCTCTTTTGAAAAATCCTTTATGGAATGCCAATATATTCTTAATTCTGTCAGGTGTAAAAGACACAGGTGTTAAAATGACATCCAAAAATCCAGAAACTGGCCCTGCCTATTGATGAGTTACTTTTTAGGGCTCAAAGTTAGACTAGCACCTTGCTGAACAGTGGGTACAGTTTTCTTCTTTACTTACCTTCTCCCATTGCCCCAGTGCTTAATTTGCATTACTGAATGTTTGAAATGAAGCAAATTTATCACCTGGTAAGAAGTGGACCCTCTATTAAAACAACTTTACAGCAATCACATTAAAAAGATTTTTTTCATATCCACTAGCCCTGTCAGCTTCAATCATCTCTCTGCAGCAAATAAGAATTTTTGTGTGTGTATGTTTGAAAATTGCTATATTACATGACTGATCAGAAAAGTGTTAGGGCTTCCAGTGAATAAAGTTTCTATCTGATTTTATCTTTATTTATGTTTATTTAGATCAAAGCAACTGCTTTTATAGAATTCAGAATTAAAAAAAGTAAATAAACGAAAAACACAGTCCCAGGAATCCTCACTGAACAAAACCAATTAGTTGTATTCTATCTACTATGCACTCTACCCCCTACCCCTCAACACTGTTTCTCAGGCTCAATACACCCTTTTTTCTTGAATCATCAGCAGCATATGTCCCTTATGTAAGGCTCAAGATAAACTGACATAGCTTGGTTCCTTTTCGATTTGAAAACAAAAACCTTCTAAGTAATAATCTTTCAACTACTAGGCTAAGGTCAGAAGTTGAAACTGTTTTTCAAATCATCACGATTTGGGGAAAGTGAGAAGAAAGTCTTCTGGGTCAGGTGACCTAATTAGAATAAGAAAACGTGGTGATTAATATGTGCAAATTAAGGTAGAGGGTGAGGGAAGGTTTAAACTTGGATTAAAATTGGAGAAAGGAATCTTAGTAAATAGTAGCCAAAAAGTAGCCGCTATTGTTTTACATATTTTAACAACCCAACATTTAGACTACAGAAGTCTAACTAGCTAATTTTGTAAGAAACTCTTAACTGTTGTTTTTTAAATGAAAGATACATGTAATCACCCAAATTCTTAAAATTTTATCTTTCTACATTCTTTTCAGGTCTTTGATCACATTGCAGGAGTTTTTATAGTTTTAAACATAGTAAGCATATAATTTTTTATTATACTTATTTTAATTAATACATCATGAATCTGTTTTCTGAAATGCAATATAGACCTTATAATTGTCATTTTTTCCTTTCAAATCATTTTTAATAACCTGACAGCGAGTCAAAATAGGAAGAGCAGATTTAGTCTTTTTTCCTCTAAGGGAGACGCTGCCATATTGCCTCTCAGCTAGGTAGTGACAATGCGTGATTCCAGAGTGCAGGGGTGTAAGAAGGTGTCGGGGCTCACAGAGGGAAGAGCTGGGTTTCAGAAGGTCCCAGAAGGTACTAGGCTTCAGGAGAAGCTTGAACGTTAAGGGGTCCTCAGAGGAGAGGCGAGGTTTCTGGGTCATTAGTACCTAGAAACGTTTTTGATGGTTTTTCGGTGTTGAGAGTCTTTGTCATTTGTCTTCTGAAGAGAACCAAGCAGGATGGGCTGAGCAGGTCTGTTGTACCGAGGGGTTAAACTTCTTCAGGTTATAGACCCGGTCTCCCTGTTTGTGGAGCTAATCCTGGAGGAACATGATCATGCTGAAGCCGGAGGGTCCAGCTCTGTCCACAGCTTAGTCTAACTGATGGCTTCCTATAGTTGTCATTTTAGTAGCCATATCATCTAGTCAGTGGATTACTGAAATTTAAGCATTGTGTTATTGTTGAATAATTAGATTATTTTTAAAATTTTAAATTTTAAATTATGCAGAAGTGAACAGGTGTAACTGTTTTTCTTGCTAAGCTGACTTTCAAGCTTGTATATAGGAGAGATTCATTGGGAAAAAAATGACAGAGCAATTCTTTTAGACTTGGTGGTTGGAAGATAATGGTAAGGTGTATTTTGGTTTTGTAAACTAATCTATTTTGCTTTATTTTGATTATATACTATATTGGAATTTAATGTAACCACTAGGCCAACCTAAGGAGTTGGAACACATCTACTTTATTACCTTTTTGACCTAATTTTTTTTCCTGGGTCAGAAGTAAACTTATCTTTTATCTCCATATAACTTTGTTATAATTTGTTTAATACGTATCACATAATATATATGTGATGTGAACCTGACACAATTATAATTATATAATTTTCCAAGTTATAATTTGCCAAGTTACAAATCTTTAATTGAATTAGTTTGTGAGCTGTATGAGGGAAGTGAATCCCTAGTGTCTAGCACAGTGGGGCTCAGTAAATATCAAGTTGAATGAATCAATATTGAAAGGATGTTATATAAGGTTCATCATTGATTGAAATAGCATTCTAAGGTTGAATTTGGAATGGAAATTACCTTTTAGCTTGTAAATATAGAACTGTGATAATCCTATTATAAACGCTTTAAAGGAAGTTTCTACTCTAGGTGCTCATTGTCTATATTGTTTGCTCAGTAGCAAAGACAGATGGGCAGGCAGGTCCACAGGTTACTGAGTCGTTTCAATTTTTATTAAGTAAATAAGGTCAGTGCTACAGGGTTTTTTTAATCCTTATTTTTTCCAAGTATTGCATGAGTTTGTTCTTGTTTAAAAATTCAGGTATATAGAAGTGTATATAAATGGGAAACTCCTCTTCAGTCTCCACCCACTACTAGTTTTCCCAGCCACTTCCTCCGTTTAACCTCTAACAGTTCAGTTCTTCCACACATTTTCCTTTGAAATATTGAAATATTGCAGGTAAGGTTTAAATTCTCTTTGATCACCGCCTCCTAACCTTAGCCTCCTCCTATTTTCTTACGTTCATTTATTTATTGTGACTCTTTTTAGATCTTTTCTTTGTATTTACATTCATATAAATGTACCTGTAGAATATATACGTGGGTATATTTACATGCTCTATTTAATCAATTCTAAGACATTTATTTTATGTACTATTAAGAAAGAAAAACTGCCAAATATTGTAGATTATAAAACCTAATCTGATTTTTGATATGTTAAAGTGTGTGGTTTGGCGGGGAGGGGCGCATAAAATTGATGAAATGTATTTTGTGTGCTGTAATTGTATATAGTATTCTGCAGCTTGCTTTTTTCACTTAACGATATTTCCTAAACTTGCTTCATTTATACCACAGTCTGAATATACCACTTTATTTAGCCATTCCCTTAGTGATGAATTTTTAAGTTGTTTACAGTAACAAGAAAACAGTGCTACAATGAGTATCCCTATGTCCACCTCCTTTTATGTATTTGGAGTGCTTATCAAGGATGAATAATGAGAATTGGAATTATTGGATCATAGGGCATGCACATTTGTAATTTTGAAATATGTTGCCAAATTGCCCTCTAAAATAACTATTAACAGTTTATACTTTAAACATTAGTATATGAGAAGGTGTTTCAGGTAACTCTTGATGTTCTCTCTCTTTTTTTGACCCCTCGGACAGCAGAGAGGGGGCCTTGGTATCTAATGGTTTCAATTTCCATTGACTTGACTAGTGAGGTTTAATATCTTGGGATGCTCATTGGTAACTTCTGCGTTTTTTTCCTTTTCTCAGTTTCCTGTTTATAACCTTTAACCCATATTCTGTCGTCATCAGTGATTTAATTTTGGTGGCCACTATATACATGCATAAAATTCGTAGGCAATATATACTACTTACTACCTTTTCTATTTGTTTGTATTTTTAAATTTGTAGTCTCATTATCTTTAGAATTGACCAGTAATTAATGCTGCCATTTACCAAAGAAGCAGAACTATTCTGTAAGGATTTCCCATTTTATCAGCGCCCAGTTTCATAGTACATTCGAATGTTGGTAGTAGTTAAGTCTTTACAGGTCAAACTGGCTTCATTCTTAATTGCCCATTAAAAACCTGCTGGAGCCAACCGTAATATGAAGAAAGGAAAAGGATCTAATAGTTATTATTAATGCTGATATCCTGTTACCTCTTGAAGTAGCAGTGGACTCCTTTGTTTATTGATGAACAGAGAGGTTAAGTAGCCCTGCTGCTTGGAAGTGTCTGAGGGGAGATTGAAAGCCAGGCGTCTGCTCCCAGAGCCCTTCTGTCACCTCAGGCTGCTTCAGTGCGGTGAATACGTTTTGAATAGAGCTTTGTAAAGTATGTGTATGGTGGTATTAAAAGTGATTGACATGAAATGATTTTTTTTAAAACTTTAACAAATGATTGGATAGTTTAATATGTGTAAAAGATGTCAGTGGTACACTTGTATCTGACTGTAACTTGACAGATTGGTTTCTCTGTAATAGTTTTAACATATTGATGCTTGGCGTCATTTAAAATAAATTAATTCAGCACAAAGCATTTCTATCTTGGCTTCGACTATTAAAATGTAGTATTTATTTAAAAAAATCTCACTATAATAGTGTTTATATCTATCACAGGCAGTTTGTGACATACCTTATTAGCAAAAATTCAGCATACAGTGCTGAAAATTATGTATTTTGCCAGTGCTAATTGTTTCCTTTGTGTTTCTTTTTCTTATAGAGAAAGAAGGCAAAGCTTTTCATCCAACTTATGAAGAAAAACTGAAGCTTGTGGCACTGCATAAGCAGATTCTAATGGGACCATATAATCCAGACACTTGTCCTGAGGTTGGATTCTTTGATGTGTTGGGGAATGACAGGAGGTAACAGTCTTTTTGTTGTATAATAAACTTAATGAGAACAATGTGAAGAGGGTAAAAGTAAATTGGTTAAGATGTAAAAAGCTGGCTCATTAGTTTAGAATAAGAACTGAAACGAACATTTTTGCTTGCAGCTTCTGGAGTCTTCAGATGTTTATCTGTTTTTGGCTTGGAGATGTTTATGGCTAAATATTGTGGAAGAAGCTTACTCATCTGATTATGAACATAAGACAAGTACAGCTTCATTTGATCTTCCTAATTATATTAAAAGCAGCCATTTAAAATACATAGTAATTGATGCCTTTATTGGGACATATAGAAGTTGTGACAAAAAAGAATACATTGACTGTTTTATTCAGTTAAGGCTAAAATATGATAAAAGTAAAACAAAATCGATACCCTTTTGCTAGTATGGAAATTATCAGCAATGCAGTTAAATTGTAGTTTACAAAGTAAGTTCGGATTGTACATGGTATACCTCATTTAGTAAATCAGTACATGCTTGTTGAAAGTTAAAGTTTTGAGCCTTCATTTTAGTTATGATTGAGAATTGTTCATATTTAGGTTTAAATTAAATCAAATTCTCATTTTCTTAAGAAGAGATAACTTTCCCTGTTATTTCTTGCAGGAGAGAATGGGCAGCCTTGGGAAACATGTCTAAAGAGGATGCTATGGTAGAGTTTGTCAAGCTCCTCAATAGGTGTTGCCATCTGTTTTCAGCATATGTTGCATCCCACAAAATAGAGAAGGAAGAGCAAGAAAAAAAAAGGTGACGTTTGAGGCACAGAATACTTTATTTATCCTTGTACAGCCCAACATACTGATGGTTTTGTTCTAGATCAGATGTCTGACTTCCCTTAGGCCCCCGCACTTCTTACTGTAATTGCTCAAGCTTCCTGATGCAAGCAGGTATTTAGGAGTTTTGTGGGGAGGGACATGCTGCTTCTGTCTGGCTGTATCTTTTAAGAGGAACCAGCCATCCATCTTGGCAGCTTTCCTTTTGTGTTATTACACTGAATTTTTGAGCAAGCACTATAAACTCAACCACCCCCTCCTCCTTACCCTCTGGTCTGATACACCCTTTGTGGCTGTCTCCCTTTAGTTTCTAGCATGTTCACGCTCTATATCATAGTCACAATTTGTGTCATGGTTATTAGCTGTGCTGCATGGTAGGCCTTATATAGATACTCCATATTGGCCCTGACTTCCAGATGGCTTAGCATTATTTCCAGGGGCCGGAGGGGGAGCTGCTGAATGTGCTGTTTATATATATGAGATTTTCTTTCATGATTGCGAATGTAAACAGAATTATAGTCAGCACCTTGTTTATCTAGAGGTTATATTTTCAATAACTTTGACTATCTAAATTTTCTACATAATGAAAATAATTCTGTGAAACCAATTTTTCCTCACATGTTTTACTTTAGAAACAGTTGGTTCTATGATTTCTTGCCTTAACCTGGATTGGAAGTAATAGATGAGAAAAGGAAATAGCCTGACTGAGAGGTAAAAGCCAGAAACCATGAAAAATAAACATAAGACTTATAAAAGTATAGCAGTCAGGGCCATTTAATATGAAGGTAAAGTTCTCCATCACTGTATTTTGACATATAATTTTTATGTTTGTAGTTATAACTCCCGAGTCATCAAAAGACAGAGCATTAGGTAAAACTTGTTCCTGTTTAAGGTGATAGGTGGTAGCTTCTACATTTTCAAAGGTTGTTTTAGCCAAAGGAAAAGTTCTGATTTGTACAAGAATGGAGTGAGGTCGCTTTACTGGAAAATTGATTTATATGCTGCAGTTCATTGTGAGTGATAATGTGTTCGGAAGTATGCATTTGCTTTAACAATAAATTGAATATTTAGTTGCTATTCAACATATAAAATTGCACTTTTCATTTTAAAAATATATTTCTGTCATGAGATGAAGTCCGTATATAATACTTTGAAAGCGCTTAAAGACTTGGCTTCCTCTGCCTAAAGTTTAAGCTCTGGTATTTTGAGCCTTGGCTGTGCCTCAGGTGTGGTGTTAGTTACTTATAGGAGTTTGGGGAGAAAAGTAGGGTATCCCAAGCAGTTCTCATAGTAGAACCAAGAAATAGCGTCTTCTCTGAGCGTTCTCAGAAGTATCTTTCTCATCTTCAGCCTCCCTGGACTCCACCCACACACCTCGTAGACGCGTGTGATATCCATTCCTAGTGCAGCAGAGTCTGCTCTCCCTTGGGGAAGGGGCTGTGGCGTGGGCAAGAGCTGAGTAAGGGTTGCAGCTAGATTTCCAACTGTTTTGTTCTTTTTTAAATTAAAAGCTTTAAAGTTATTTTTAATTTCAGAAATAGTACACCAGTGTATGCAGCATAAATAATTTCCATATAGGAAGCACAAACTGTAAACCTTCCTACTCACCTTACCTTTAAATCCCACTCCTCTCTGTAGATAATAATTGACACATTTAAAGTATATCTTTTTAGACCCTTTTCTACGTATTTACCTGCTTTTTTTCATTAAGTATCTTTATATCTCAATCCTTTAGGTCTTGCTTTTTTTTTTTATGGCCACCTGGCATTTCAGGGTGGGTTATACATTTCTCTCTACATTTGTTCAGCACTTGTTCTTTCCAGCACCATATTAAGTTCTGAGGATGTGGTGGGGTGAGATAGGCCATCTCTGCCCTTATGTGGTATGTACTTTAGTGGGTGAGGCAGATGCGTTGCTAAACTTACACAAATTTAATCACACTTGCAGCCTGTAGTATGAAGGAAAAGCTTGTGGTGCTGTGAGTATATATTAGATGGGAACCTTAGGGTACAGTATATTATAATGATTTCAGTCGTACCTACCTTTTTCTGTTCTGTGCAGCAGTATTTATTCTTGTCATAATTGTGTATACTGTGTACTCAACTCCATGTGATAAGTGTGTGTATCTCAAGTTTGGGTAATATCACATTGTTCTCTGAAAAGGTTGTGTCAGTTTCACTGTGAAATAAAATCTGAATTTGTTTTTAAACAAGATTCTTTGTATAAGGTTCATTCTTCATCCTTTACCTTGTAGGAAGGAGGAGGAAGAGCGAAGGCGGCGTGAAGAGGAAGAAAGAGAACGTCTGCAAAAGGAGGAAGAAAAACGGAGGAGAGAAGAAGAAGGAAGGTTGAGACGGGAGGAGGAGGAAAGGAGGCGGCTAGAGGAAGAGAGGCTTCGGTCAGAGCAGCAGAAGTAAGTGTGTGTGGCTTGTGTTTAAGGAAAAGAAACGGCAGCCACAGTGCTGTGACATGCCTCTGCCTCTGTGCACCTTAGCGATAATCGTGTGGTTTGTGTGACTGGGAGGCAGAGTGACGTTAGCCACTTGCCATTCGCTCCAGTAAGGTGTTGCCACAGAGGGCCTCATCTAAGCATCGTTTGGTTGCAAGAGGAGGACTGAGTGCATGGGAGGGATTTGAGACTTGCTCCCAGAACCCAGGGACAAGAACAGGAGCTGAGGCTGCCCGCTGCTCCCTGACTGAGTACAGGTGATCTTGTCTTTGCTGCTCTCAGCTTATGTCTCTGTTTCAGTCTTCCTGTTCTCTTTACGTTCCCTGCTTTGGTACACACAAGGCTATCTCGGCCTGGATTTAGGTGGTTTTTCTTTTCATGCATCTGGCAGAGACTGGTTGGCATCTGAGAGACCCAGTTCCAGATTCCCAGGACAGAGAATGCAGTTGTCCCAGCCTATGTCAGGTGTCCCCTAGTATAGGACCTGGGAGCTGAAATCATTTCTTAATTCAGTGAGGGCTGCAAGAGCAGCTGTCTCAGAGGGGACTGGTTCTTCAAGAGGGAGCTGTGGGTGCAAGGAGGGAGGGATAGAACAGTGCAGAAAAGGCCTGGGGCCCTAGGGGCAGCATGGCTTATAGGCTAAACCAGAGAACATGAGAGTCTATTGATTTCTTCTCATTTCCCAGTCGTTCCTCAGGAGAGCATCACTCCGGCCCAGGCCTCATTCTACTTTGGAGAGAGGCTGTGAACACTACTCTTGAGGGGTGAGGGGCGGGTCCAGTATCATGATCTACTCAGGAGTTTGTGAAAATTCACTTTGTTTTTTATCTATTAATAGATGGCTTTGAGATCTTTCTCAGGTTGGTCACATAACTTAAGCACGTGGTTCCTCTGTGACGAAAAATAAAAGAATTGTAAGAGTTTATAGAAATTAGTATCTCTGAACCAAGTGTGCCCATATGTTATTTTCAAAATTCCTGTTTAAGGAAGGCTTTAAATTAACGCATTTCCTGTTTAGGAAAAAAAGTGCAGCTCACAACCAACATTAATTTTACTTTAACACACTCTTCGAGACTGAAGCAAATCTTGACTATTTTTCGGAATGAAAACAAAATATAAAAACTGTTCTTGTTATTTCTAAACAGAACTTGTCTTTAATCCTAATGTAACAGAAATGTATACATAAATCAGGTTCATCAAATGAATCTTCAGCTAACAGTTGTTTGAGAATAATGTTAGCATCACACATGGGAATGCAACATTTTCTAGGATTTGACATTTTCAGCGATCGAAAATTACTGTATTTTGTAGATGGAAATAACACTACTAAAACCAGAATGCTATAAATGGAATTATGTCATTTGTTTCCAAAGACTATCAATATACTAGAGCAATGTGAAAATAATAATAAAAGTGAGATATTTCGTGGCAGACTTTGGGGGTGAGGTTAGGACTGTGATCTGCAAGTTATTTCGGGGTAAGTGCTGCCAGTGATTATTCTCAGGGCAAATGGGAAATGGGTTAACTGTCAAGGGCCCTCAGATTTTCATTGGCTTTATTTACACTTAACCAGGGCCACCTGTACCATCTTTTAGCTGTTCTTCTGCGTCTTACTGCTTTTCATATATTTAGGTAGAGAAGCCATGGCTAACGCCTAATATCTCATCTCTGCCCTCAATGATGGTCCACCATCTTACAGCATCAACGTTAGAGAGTATAGGATGGAGCCAGACTGCCTAGACTTGAGCCCCGGCTCTGGCACGTATTAGCAGTGTGATCTCGGGCAAGTTAGCGAACGTCACTGTTTCCTCCTCTGTGAAACCCTGACCTCCGAGAGTGGTGGTGGGAACTCAGTGGGTTAATACCTTGGCAGTGCCTTAAAAATTGCCTGGCACATAGTAAGGGCACAGTAAATGATAGCAAATATGATGGTGATGATGGTATGTTGTTCTCTCTCCATACCAAATTTTCCTTGAAAACCCTAAGCAAAATATTAGATGCCAAGTTTATTTTCTTAAATATTTCTTCTGGTCCTGGGACACATGCTGATTGGTAGACATTACTAGCTTAATCATTTTTAACAATTATAAATTATAAAAATAAATGACAGACATTAGCTTTTGTCATGAACAATCTCCTGTAGTCAGACTAGTACATATTTTTTAATGTTTTTAGGCAGCAGATAATGGCAGCTTTAAACTCCCAGACCGCCGTGCAGTTCCAGCAGTACGCAGCCCAGCAGTACCCAGGGAACTACGAACAGCAGCAGATCCTCATCCGCCAGTTACAGGAGCAGCACTATCAACAGTATATGCAGCAGTTGTACCAAGTCCAGCTTGCACAGCAACAGGTATGATAGACGACCCCAGCACTCAGCCCAAGAGAGGGGTTTCAGTTTCATTGAAACCCCAGTTCTTTTTTATGAGTTGCTTACCAGTTTTGCTTTAGTTAGCCTGTCAGGTGTAAAGGAACTTGTAGGTGACCTTTATTAAGGAAGACGTTAGTGTTGCACTGAAGTCTTTAGTGTGGCAGTTATGAAAGAAAATATATGATACCGAAGCAACAAATGATGTGGCCGCTATTATATTGTCCTAGAGGTATTGGGCAGTTGTCATTTC
>CM053516.1:8724962-8744418 GCA_028627145.1 Eidolon dupreanum | reverse complement strand
GGGATCTAAAAGTGAACGAAGCAGAACCGGCAGTGTCTTGTATGCCCTTACTTCAGCAGTAATACGTCAACACTTGTGTTGCAGTCTGTTGGTTCCACATACCTACCAACCCTGATACATTTTGGGTGGTGGCCTGACAAGTGCATGAATACCCGGCTGTGAAGACCCCGGGGGGCCATCTTGGAGGCTGGCTACCATATAGTGCAGCACATTTTTTGAGACAAAAGTATATTACCTAGAAGATGACTTAGCATTTTCAAAAGCCTATTCGCTTTTCATGGGCACCTTACTCCTTCATTCCTCAATTGGTTGAAGATTTTTTGAGCGCTCCGAGTGCAGTGGTGAGGCAGAGTAACACACACAAATGTAAACCGAGACTCTGGTTAAGTACTGTAATGGAGAGAGAGGTACATTTTAGTTTGAGAGCATGAATATGGAGAATGTGGCCTGACTAAGTCACCAGAGAGAGAGAGGTCACCAGAGAGAGGTTTTCTGGGGAAGGGACATTCAAGCTGGGAGATCTGAACCATGGTGGTGTGGTTCGTAAGAAAGCTGGTTTCAGAGCTCTTCCTTGCCTTTTTAGAACAAGTGACAGAAAATAGCTTCAGAAAAGACCTTGAAATCCCTTGATTTATACTCACCCCCCACCTTTTTTTCCTATTAACAGTTTACCAATATTTTCAAAAGAATCACTGTCAAAGGTTCTATGACTGACTCTGGAAAACCTGTAGAGTAGTCTAGTGCACATGGAAACTGCACTTAACAAGATTTTAGCCCTTTTCACTCAGTCCCATTTCTGTCCGAGTTTTCTGGGTGGCGGTGGTGGAGCTGGTCGGCTCCTTTAGAATAGCCCCTGGAGCGTTGGGAGACTCACTCAGGTCAACACTTTTCCAACAGAGGGGACTGAAGTCAAAGCCCAGCTTTCTCTGTCCACATCCAAAAGTGAATTTATTTATAAGTCCAGATCTCTCTTTGTTAGACAGTTTGTTTCCTCAGCTCCAGCTAGGAAGTTTCCAAGGTCATTCTTAAATCCCCGTATGTAATCAGTGTTGAAAAAAAGCATTTCTAAGATTGTGGATTACATGTCTTGAAGTAGTATGACAACCTCTAAATACCCGGGACACTATTCAGTGTAATAATTTGGAGGGAGACTTCCATGGGGAGGCCTTTATGTTCCTCTGAGTCTTTGATCTAGGGTAGACCATATTGCACTTGGTGCCTCAGTGTGGCTTGGCAGGTGATCATATGCCAGTGTAACTACTGCCTGCAGGTGAAGGCTCATCCTCTTTAGCTTTTGTAATTCCTGTTGCCTTTAGAATCTCTTCCAGTAGTAGCAGCTCCTTCCATGTGGACACGACCCCAGATCAAAGACTTTAAAGAGAAGATTCGGCAGGACGCAGATTCTGTGATTACAGTGGGCCGAGGAGAAGTGGTGACTGTTCGAGTACCCACCCATGAAGAAGGATCATATCTCTTCTGGGAATTTGCTACAGACAATTACGACATTGGGTTTGGGGTATTCTTTGAATGGACAGACTCTCCAAACAGTGCTGTCAGCGTGCATATCAGTGAGTCCAGCGACGACGAGGAGGAGGAGGAAGGTAGAAACACGGGTCCATGTTCAGTAGCTGCTGGGTTGTGTGTCGGGAAAAATAGTGGCGGTTCAGATGTCGGACAGCCTTATGCTTCCTCATTAACACTTCCTGGCCAGGAATCACTGTTTTCATCAGGTTGTGAGAAAGGCCAGCCTCCTAGGACAGTGGTCCCCAGCCTTTTTGGTCCCAGGGACCAGTGTTCCTATGAGAATCTAATGCCGATCTGAGGTGGAGCTGAGGCAGTGATGCCGGCGCTGGGGAGCGGCTGCAAGTACAGATGAAGCTTCGCTCACTGGCCCACCGCTCACCTCCTGCTGTGCGGCTCAGTTCCTACCGGACCACAGACTGTACCGGTCCACAGCCCAGGGTTTGGGGACCCCTGTCCTAGGGGACTGGTGCCTGAGCATGAATTTTTTTGAATACCAAGAAGATATGTTCGGCCATTCATCTTTTGCTTATTGAATACTATTTTACTTCTAGCCCATGTGTCAAAAGCTAAACGTGCAAGGTCATTTTGAACAATTTTAAAGGAGCAGGCAAGGAATTCTTCTAATTTGAATTTATTTACATCTGTTTCTGATGTTAGCTTTTGAGGTCATTCTAAGATTTTTTTATGTAAATACAGAAACTCACCAGAACATCTTACCAAAAAAAAATTAACTTGTTCTTCTCTATTTTATTAGAGTATAATTTCTTATTTTCTCTAAGTAGGCAAAATTGTTTCCAGGGACATTCTAAACTATTTGGTCTAGGGAGTAGGTTATAAAATGTATTGCTTATTAATTGAGAAGATGGTCTCCTTAATTTTATTACCCAGAAAAGTTAGGACTTAAGGCTTTTATACACTCTACCTGGTGAGCACTTTAGTATTTGTTGCCACGGTTGACAGTGATACGGAAGGAGTGCCTGACTGTGAGAATGGAAAAGCACCTTCTTCTCAGTCCTGGGAACTCACTAACCTTTCAGGCAGCTTGCAAACAGACTGCTTGTTTTTGAAGAGGGTTGGGAGATTAAATTGGGATAAGTTTAAAGAGGTAGTCGGTGGTTGGAGGTCTGTGGAGGGAGTTTAAAAGTTCATTCAGCCTTCGAGATGCACTGTGCAGCCATGTTTCCACACCGTGCCATATCTGAGCCCTGTGGGGTCATGCATGGGAGCACTCACACAGGCCAGTGTCATTTAGGAGCTGCTTTGTCTTGCATGGCATTTTATTTTTGGCCATCTTTATTTCTGAGTACCACTAGCAAGGTAAAGTATTGCCCATGTATACTACTGACTGAACCAGAAAGAAAAAGTACAGGAGTGGACAAAACAAGAAGAGGTGAGAGAGAGAGACCTGGGCGGACTGCAGAGCAGGCGCCACTCCCATGGTCTCTGGTGCCTCTCAGCAACGTCAGGACCTGGGACTGAGCCCTGGACTGGCCTTTGAAGCGTCACAGGGACTCATGAAAATCAGACCGTTTACAAATATCTGAGAAAGAAAGTTTTATGTGTATACATATGCAACTTATTATACTTATAAAGAGCTTTGTGAATAATACAGAAGAATCCTCTATTCAGAAGTAGGTTGGGGTGTATGTTTCTCCTGGCTTGCCTGCTGGAGAGCTTCTAAAAGGAGGTTGCTTCTGAGTCTGGGCCCTTAGCTGTTAACATTTTGGGGTTATTGCTGCTAGGAAGAGCACAGATAAAAATGTCTGGGGTCCAGGGCCTGTCTAGAGGTGAAAACCCTGACATCCTGAACCTTTGCTCTAATATATAGTACCCTCAGATGGAAAATGGCATTACCTTTCTGTGTGCCGGTCCAAACCTTCAAATGATGTGCAGCTAAAACTAACCCACTAAAACTTCTGTATTCACAATAATGGCAGCGAGCATTTATTGCCCCAAGGATTGTTTGCTAAGAGGTGCCCCACAAACCGCATTGGTTCATATGCCACAGTCCTCCTTATGGAGGCTTCTGTGCCACCATGTCTTGTCCACATTGTGCATTTTTGGGGAATCGTTTTAGCTTGGGATAGATGGAAGAGGGGTCCAGTTTTTTGTGGTCTGTCCTTTGCTTTTTCTTCATTAGGCCTTGAAAGACAGAGGAGTTTGTTTTCTCTGAAGCGGGGATGGATGGTAACCCATCCTGTAATTCTCCACTTTCTTCATTGTCTCCAGGTCCCAAGTCTTTGCTTCAGTTGACAAAAGAAGCATTGTTCTATCCCAGTAATCTTTAGTTTACAGATTTGGAACAAGATTTGGATCTTGACTTAATGGATTAATAATCTATTTAATGGATATCCTTATAGGCAATAGTGCACATTTGAATGTCTCTATTTCTCATTCGTCGATGAAGGACATTTCAAGTATTGCTATGATAAAGCAAATCTGATTTGGGCCTACATATGTGTCATTTACTTTTTAGAAATAAACTCCTCGAGAGTAGTTTTAGATTTATAGAAAAGTTGCAAAGATAGTGCAAGGAGTTCCTGATAACCCCTGCACCCCATTCCTCTGTGGTTAATATCTTACATTGTAATATGGTTCATTCATCATAACTAATGAACCAGTATTGGTATAGTATTGTTAACTAAAGTCCATATTTATTTGCATTTCCTTAGTTTTTACCGAATGCTCCAGGATCCCATCCAGTATGCCACATTATCATATCTCCTTAAGCTCCTCTAGACTGAGAGAATTTCTCCTCCTTGTTTAAATTTCTGGTAGTAGCCATGACAACCATTGCACAGTTAACTGAGTTATCAAGTTCACTCTGCCATGTTCTAAACCTGAAAGTCTTTTATCTTCTATGCTGAATATTCCCTTGACCTATTTTCCTTGAGGCTATTTATATTTAATATGCTAAACTGAGACTTTTAAGCCAGTTCATAATTTTCTCAGTCCTGTAGGTTTCTAGAGGTATTTTTTTCCCCCTAACCTTATGTCATTCCAGTTCAGAAAACTACTAACTGGGGCAAACCGAAAGTCAGAGCTTATTTTTTTTTGTCACCGGGATCATCCCTGGGTTATGCAGGCCTAGTGAGTATAATTAAATTTTCAGTGTGTCTCTGAATGCCTACCTCTCTCCTGTGGTTTTCTCATTTTACTCTTTATATGTAAGATACATAGAAAATTATAGTCCTCATAAGTTCCCTTCCTGCCTTCCTAAAACAAAGCAGACTTTCATATTGTTGAGGAAAAGGAGGATCAGGGCTCCATTTTCCTTGCTCGTACTCAGATGAGCGAGAGTTCTCCTCTTGGGAGGAATTAGGAATGAATGGATGGGGAAGGTGAAAGATGGGACTCAGGAATAGCAACAGTGGTCAGAGCACAGAAAGAGAGGAGGGTGCTGACCGCTGCCACCCCTGGTGTTTACCACAGGTCTCCCAGGGGCCAGACACATCGCGGTTGCTCACATGTATGAGTGCATCAGTCAGTCAACCAACCAGCATGTGCTCAAATACACATAAGTGGTAGATGAATCAAGAGAATTCTTAATGAGCAATTTCTGAGTGAAAGGATGGAGTTTTAAGTGCTGGGTGCAAAAATGTGGGTTTCCTGGATCTGTTCATGACCTGTCTCTTCTTCGTCACAGAAAACATTAGTTATGAAGAGAAAGCCAAAAAGAATGCCAACAAGCCTCTGCTGGACGAGATCGTGCCTGTGTACCGACGGGACTGTCATGAGGAAGTGTATGCCGGCAGCCACCAATACCCAGGGAGAGGAGTCTACCTCCTCAAGTTTGACAACTCCTACTCTTTGTGGAGGTCCAAATCCGTCTACTACAGAGTCTATTATACTAGATAAAGATGTTACTACAGAGTCTGGAGTCTAGGGTTGGGCAAAAGATGGCATTTATTTTGGAAATTTGTTTTGCCTTGTGGAGCATTGCAGTCAGTGTTTACCCTGTTGATTTTGGTCTCATGATTTGTGAACTCTTGTTGGGAATCAGGATTTCCTTGAGACTTTAGCATTGATACTTTGGGGTTAAAGGAATTCCTCAGACTCATCCAGCCCTTGGGAGCTGACCAGCAGAGTCACTAGTGGATGCTGAAGTTACATGAGCTACGTGTTAAATCTTTAAAGTCTCCAAAATAAAACATCCCAACGTTGACCCCACCTGGCTGATGGTTAGTCCATTGCTGCCTGCTCCATGTGTTTTATGAGAGGCCATAGTTAACAGTGCCCTCTAATTTGAAATCATATGTTAATAGTCTCCATTGAGGTATAGCTGACTTTGAAGATTACCATTTTTTAAACTTAAAAACTTAAGACCTCACAGATTATAATGGAAGAAAAATTGCATCAACTCGCTCTTGTTGTGAGTGACCCAGATTGAGTTTTGCTTTGGATACAGCTGTTATGTTTGCTTTGGGTTCAGAGTTCTATTACAGAGAGGTATTTTCTGAGATAATCTTAAAATAGAATGTTCAGACCTGATTGCTGATTGAAGTGTCAAGATGCATAAAACACCTCTCAAACATTATCCAAGCAAGCCTCCACACACTCTTGGTCCTTTTCACTGGGTATTTACACTACGAGTAGCAAAGCAAAATTAACTCGTTTTTGTCTTGATTTGGCTTTATAGAGAGAGCATCTCAAATTGAAACTGTTTTCTAAATGAGCATATAGTAAGGGATTTTATAAACTCAGATTTCCACCTGCTAATTCAGTGTACGAGGAATAACATTGCACTAATATGGAAATCACTGCCAGAGACGGTCCATTTTTAATTTGTTACTACTTAGATACAAACCCTACATGACTCCAGTTTGGAATTACTAGAGAGAATTGGAAACGTATATGCCCACGCTTAAATTTTTTATAGCTTTAACCTCTATTATGTCTTTATTGATGGAAAGAGGTACATCTTTGTTTTCTTTACTGGAAACAAATATGGGTTCATTGCCTCAAATATGTATAAGTAATTGACTAGTCTAGAAATTGGTGTTTTCGGAAGGGAGGGTAGTACAGATAGAAAATGACAAAGATGGCAATATACATGTAATGTTGTTACTATATGTTGTTACTGAAATACTTAGAGTTTTAAAATTTCAAATCATAAATCACTTCTTGTAGGAGGGTTTCCACTGAGTAGCTGCAGTATATACAGTTCACTACATAAGGAAGGGGCTGTTTGTTTTTGTGTGCTGCATTTTTTTTTTAAATACCTGGTTTTGTATATACCTAACTCTGTTCTCTCTTGTTGTTCAGAAACTGGATTATTTTTCCCTAAGCAGCGCTTTGTTTGTGTTTTTTCGTTTTGATTTGGTAGTCCTCGCTCACAGGCGTCCATCCTGTTACATCCGGAACGCGCGTCAGGCTGTCTGTCAGCTTCATGTACATATATGGTGTAGAAACCACGGGACTAGGCACTTCTGGATTTTTTTTTTATTGGAAAATACTGTATTTAAAATGTAAAATAAACTTTTAAAAAGCAGGCACTAATATATATTTCTTTCAGCCTTTGATTACAGATTTGTCCTTGTACATGTTAAGATGAATTTTCTTCTAAAAATATTGTTCTTGGGAGCAGTATCTGTTACTCTGCATAGCAGTGGTTCCTATCACATGTTCACGTCGGAACATTTTTGGTTTTAAACTTTTTTTTTTTGCCTTTGGCTGTTGATTAGTTAAATTCAAGTGCGATTTCAAAAAGATCTTGAAATTAATATATTTAATCAATTAAAATGTTTATCTGTAACCTGTTGATGTTTCATTAATATATAGTTACTCTCTGAAGCATTAGTTCTGTATTTTATCATTTGGATAGGACAAGAAATGTTTTAACTGACTTTTTCTATTTTAAAAAGTTGAAAAACAAACTACTTCTGGCTGACTTGTTTTTGCTATGAATTACCCTAGTGGGTTAAAACGAATTTAAAAGTCTTCAGACTTCTCGATGGAAAGGAAACACTTGACTTTTCTCACTGAAAGTGACTTTTATAAAATGAATTCTCCTACACAGCCATGTGTGGAGCACATTCCTCAAAGTACATGGAGGTAACCTACTTCAGAGTAGCCCCCTGAGATGCGGCATCTCCTAAGCAGCAATGAGGGGTGGTCCCCAGTCAGTGAGATGTGAGGTGCCAGAAACTATTCTAAAAATGACCCCACTGAAATGCAGGGTGACATGGATGTTAATTTTTTTTTTTTTTTTGAAATTTAGAATAAGGCGGTCATCTTGGGTGGGTGGGGTGGGGTGGGGTGGGTGTGTGTGTGTGTGTGTGTGTGTGTGTGTGTGTGTGTGTGTGTGGAGAGCCTGAGGCCAGACCAGAGGACGGTTAAGTGCAGCTGTTGCTGTGTGAGCCCATCGTGGAAACCATGCTCCTCAGTCTTGACCGCCAACTTAAGGAAGAGGAGAAGCAGCCAGTTCAGAACAATAAATGATAGCTAATAATTCCCCCGGGGCTTAGAGTACAAGTCCATAAATAACAAAAACCATTCTTGCGTCTGTCCCCAACTTTTTCTCAGTTCAACACTTACATCAGCAACCTAAAAATGTGTGCCTGTGTATCTCCATGGGGTAGAGCAAGTCTTAATTTCATCTTTATTCACTAACTTTTCAAAATGTGTATGAATCAGTATTGGACTTTTATCTCATATTTGCCAGGTGCTTATTTTGTTTGATTCATTTTGCAATGAATGAAAGGGGGAGGCATTTTTATTAGTTAACATGACACTTGTAAGCTGTGATTTGATTAGACTACTTAATTCAGTACCAGGAAACTAAGTGGTTGACTTTTCCAGAATTGACATTGGACTCAGGCCATCAAACATGGGGTAAAGGTATAAGTTGGAGTAATTAACTCATCCCTTATAGCTGTAATGAAGGGTGTGTGATTGCTCGGTTCAACCCTCTGATGAACTGGTGACTTGCAAGTCTATGGAAAGAGCAAGTACCAGTTCAATTACTAATGCTTTTTTTTTTCTTTAAAGGCACATCTATACAATTATAACAGTTTTTACCCTTTTCCAAGATTATTAATTTAAAAATCTCCAGTTGAAGGTGATACAACTTTTCTTTTTGGCATGGCAAAATACAGAAATGGAAATATGTTTTTCATAAGGTCGTTTTGCAACTTTAAAAATTCCAGGCAGTGTTACAGAGGATTTCAGTGTGGGTCTACTGTGTTTTTTCGATCTGCTCTAGTTCTTCCTTATAGTGGCTCTTGCGCCATTTTTCTATTAGTGAACATTTTACGTTACTTCTGATTTATTATTATAGATGGTGTTCCAGTTGACACCCTTTTATCTGTCTTTCTGTAAATCTGCATGCTTTTTTAAAGAGTAGATGCCAAGAAATGGAATTTCTGGATTATGAGTTCTGTGCCTTTTTAATAGACCCTGCCGAATTGTCCTCCAGACAGGCTGAACCAAATTCCCCTCCCACTAGTAGTATATGAGGGGAAAAAAAATAACAACTGCTTTTTTTTCCCCCATCAGCACTTAAATTTTGGTCATTCTGACAGGTAAAAAGTGACTTTTCATTTTAATATGTGTTTCCTGATGCATAGTGAGATTAAGCATCTGTTTTTATTGATCATTTGTATTTCCTGTTAATTGTTAGTATCCTTTACCCATTTTTCAAGTGAGTACTCTTATGTTGATTTATTAGTATTTAAAAATAGTTTGTTATATAATCATACATTATATATTAGTGTATTCTCCCAGTTTGTTGATAGTTTGTTAATTTTGTTTATGGTGTTTTGTGTATGTATGTGTCTGGTCATAGACATTATAAATATCAGTTTCCTTTATAGCTTTTGTTTTTTTATGTATGCATATATCTGCTTCTGAATTCTGTTCCATTTATCCATTCTACACTTTAAATTACTATAGTTTTAAAAAATATTTTTAAACAAGCAAATCTCCCGTTCTTTTGATGCTTTTGTTGACTGTTTTTGTCCCTTTCTTCCATATGAATGTAATTATTAACATCATATTTCATGAAAAATATTAATGTGATTTACTTTATAGTATTGCATTTAATATATAGATTAGTTGGAGATTTGGCCATCAATTTGTAACGCGTGCTTAGGTTACCTTTTTAAAAAATTGATAGTTTTTTGTTCTTTAATGGTATCTTCAGTAGAAGAGATGGACTGCTACCACCCTTAAGTGGTCTTTCTCTCCATTATTGGTTAGGGAACTGGCTAATCAGGGACAGCAGAGACTCAAAAATAAAATGGCTCATATATAATAGTTTGATCCCACGAATAGACCAAAGGCGGCCAGTGGTGCCGGGCAGGTGGACTCCACAATTTCATGAGGTGATGGAGAGCACCAAATTTCTTTGATTTTGTTGCCCCGGCATCCTAAGGGATGGTTTTGTATGTGGACTTAGAAACGGGCTCACCAGGATCACATTTCGGGTTCAACCAGGGTCGGGGAAGGCCCAGGTTTAAGGGGAAAAACCCTACTTCTGTTCCTTTTCCATTAGCAAGTACCTAGTTACACGGCTCCCTCTAGCTGCAGTGTCTTTTGCTGGGCAGTTGCTGCATAGCCCAGCCCAAACTCAGAGGGGCGAGAGTCTGTTTTATGAAAAAGGCATGGATTCTTGTGGATAGTAGCCTGCATTTATCAGGTGAGTTTTAAAATAAAACTTGCATTGATTTTTTTTTCCATTATAAAAGCCATGCCCATTTACTGTAGAAAATTTAGACAGCATGCATGGGGGGGGGGAGGGAAACTAGATGTATAAACCTACCGCTAAGAATAGTCGTCATTTGGTAACTTTCCTTCTTGTCTTTTTTCCTAATTTCAGTTATAATCTAATTCTAGCCTAGAGAAAAGTATAGAGCACTTTGATCACATTTGCCATTTTCCCTTGTTTAAGATTTTGTCAATACTAAAACATTAGTGAAAGTTTGAGCCCTGTATTTTGGTGTTTCTCATTGTATATGTTTATAACAATGTATATTGCCAGAAAAAAGGAGAAACTCTGGTTTTGCAGAATGCTTTTGAATTTTATATGGAATGATACCGTCTGACAGTTCGTTTTTCCTCAACTACATTGTTTTTAGTGAATAACTTCATATGGCTGTACTAGTACAGAGGTCTGTTATGTGGATGTCACCATAGAGTCATTCTGCTGCTGTTGGACATTTAGGGTTTTTCTCAGGTTTCCACCACTGTAAACATTCTTGTACGTGTCTGCGTTAATGTGCAAGAGTCTCTGGTGTACATGCTAAGAAGTAAAATTAAGTCATAAACTGTGTAGATCTTCAACTATTCTAGATAATGCAAAATTGCTCCTCAAATGATTGTCCCAATTAAACTCTCAAAAGCAATATGCAGGAGTTTCTGTGTTCCATGTCCTTAGTGACAGGTTTTGTAATTTTACCAATTCAGTGGGTTTAAAACAATCCCATCTATGGTTTATTTTGTATTTCCTTAATAACCAGTGAGGATAAACATCTTTTCATGTCACTGGCCTGTGAATTGCATGTTTTATATCCTTTGTCCATTCTGTTGGACTTTTTCTTCTATTGCAAGAGCACTTTAATCTGGAGTCTATGATTTTTTTGGTCTTGTGCATCACCAGTAACTGAAGCCACACTTCTGGTTATCTTTTACTTTGTTGATAGTGTCTCTTATTGTTTAGAAGTTTTTACTTTTAATTTGAATTGATTAAACGTTCATAGTTTTTGTTTTTCATATCTTCTTTAATAAGTTTTTCCAGCCTTAAGGATATAAAGATAGTCTTCTGTATTTTAAAATGTGCTTTGCATTTAGGTCTCAAGTACACCTGAAGTTTATTTTCAGTATGAGTTAGGAGTTTGCTGTTACTTTATTCTTTCATAGGGCTAACAGAAATTATTCTAATATTTATAGTTATACAAAAGATATTTTTTATTTCCTATATACAAAGGATATTATATATTTTATATATTTATGAGTGATATATAGAGAGCATATTACACACAGACATATATGTACATATACTTGTATGTATGTGAGTGATTGTGTGTGTGTGAAATTGTTATTTTTTGTATACTCTTGTGCCAATGTCACAGTCTTACTTTAGCTTTAAAATAAGTCAATATCTAGGTGAAAGAAATTCCCTTCTCCCTTCTTTTCAAAATTGTTTTAGCTAGTTTTGGTATTTTGCTTTTCTATATGAATTCTATTTTCATTTCTCCCTTTTAATTTTTTGAATATTAACATTTACATGGTTCAAATTCAAAAGGTGCAAAGGATTGTATATAAAAAAGCTTCCTATCCTGTCCCCACCCACCAGGGACTCAAACTTTGATCCCTGGAGACAAGCAATATTCTCAGTCTCATGTGTATTTTGCATATCCAAGTAAATATGTACATGTTTATAAACTATTTCCCTACCTAATATACTCTACAACTTTTTTCACATAAAACTTTTTGGTTATCTCTGTAATCAGTACATAAGAGCTTCATTGGATTTTCTTCCTCCTTGTATTAGTTGAAAATCATATACAATTAACCATTTTAAAGCCCAGTTCAGTGGCATTTACTACATTCACAGTGTTGTGCAACCATCAGCTGTTAAAACTTGCATCACCCTGGAACACCCACATCACTTCCCCTGCCCCCCGCTTCCCCGTCCCTGCTCCTCCCGTTCCTTGGCACCCACTAATCTATTTCCTGTCTCTGGATTTGCCTACTCTGGATAGTTCATATACATGGAATTCCACAGAATGTGACACTGAGCATATTTTTCAAGGTTAATCCAAGTTATAGAACGTATCAGCTTTTTATGGCTGAGTGATAAATTCATTCTGTGGATACACCACAGTTTGTTTATTCATCTGTTTATGGACATTTGGGTGGTTTTCTGTCTTTTGGCTAGTGTGAATATGTATTTCTTCCAATATCTGTTTTCAGGTCTTTTGGGTATATATACCTAGGAGTGGAATTGCTGGGTCATAATGAGAATTCTATGTCTAACTTCTTGAGGAAGAGCCAAACTGTTATCCATGGTGGCCATGCCATTTTACATTCCCACCAGCAATGTATGAGGGTTTCTCTTTCTCCACAACCCCTCCAACACTTGTCATTTTCTGACTTAGCGGGGTACAGCATAGTCATGGTGGATGTGAAGTGGTGTCCCACTGGTTTTGATTTGCATTTCCCTAATGATTAATGATGAGCATTTTTTCATGTGCTTATTGGCTGCATCTCAGCTTTAGAGAAATGTCTATTCAAGTCCTTTACCCATTTTTAAATCGGGTCTTTTTGTTGTTGTTGAATTATATATTCTGAATATCAATCCCTTAACAGATATATGATTTGTAAATATTTTCTCCCATTTTTGTGCGCTGGACAGGTTGATTTTTGAAGGTGTTGGTTTTTTACCCGGCAGCAAGAGCAGGATTGCTGACTCTTTAAGCAGTAAGTGCGAAGGGGGCCAGAGGGCGGAGCGTGGACAGCGCTGCCCACTCGCTCCCCCTGGGCTGCAGGGTCCCATCGAGAACTAGCTTCAGAGTCCTGGTCTGGTGAGGACAAGGGATTGTCACGGCCAGTTGGCAGTTACACTGAGGTGTGCATTACACTGAGGTGTGCATTCAGGAAGCGTCCCCTTTGTGGTCTCAAAAACATTTAGTTGACGACTCTTCTGGGGGTATCTGCCTGCCTTTTAAAGTCCTTTTCTCAGCAGTCTGTGAGGAGACTAAGAGGCCTGTGTTGTCCCCCAGAGCGATTGTCAGGGACTCCTCAGAGTTCAGCCTTTTTTAAATAAGGCACCAGCAATAGCCAGCAGCTTCAGTTGTCTCTGGGGCAGACACCTGTCCCCAGAAACTTCACTGCGAGCTGGTTGGAAGAGGTGCAAAATCAGGGAACATTCATTTCGCTCTTTAGTATGATTAAATCCCTCATGAGATTAGAAATCCTGTGGCAAACCTGTCTTTATGTCCCATGAGTAGTTTCTCCCTAAGGGATCGTAGACCTCTGTAAGCGTCAGGGAAATCTTTACACAACACTGAGTACACATGCAGGCAGCCAGTCCAGGGAGACGTGACACGAAAGTGAAGATTTTTATTTCTTCCAGCCCCCAGATGGGTGTACCACAGAGCTCGTAATACTTTATGGCTTCAAGTACTAATTGCTAGTGTCTGAACGGGCCACCTCCCTCCTAGTTTCCCTGTCTTCCTGGGACAGCCCCACCCACCCAGTCCCCAGTGTAGAGGGCAGACACTGCCATCAGGTGAGGTTGACACGAGACTCGATCACTCTGGGCTGGACTTGAGATTCTTACCTGTGGACTGGGAGGACTGGACCAAATGAAGTATTTTGTGACGGAACTTCCGTCTTGGGCAATTCTTTCATCCTTGGAATAGAAATCATTCCTCCTGGAACCCCTGCCACCAAGGCTCCATCCCATCTGGAAACAGCCACAGATTCTGGAGACATTTTAAAGAATGAGTGGCTGGCTGAAGCAAGGTCCAGACTGACAGCCGTCCGGCAGGGTGGGGAGCCATGTCCCCGGAGGGGCATCTGCTGGCAGGGTCCAGGCGGTGAGGGGCAGATCCTCCAGGCTGAGCCCCCGAGGCTGTTAAGGCTGAGAGTCTGCAGCCATCTAGTTCCTCTCCCTTTTAACAATAAGTATATTTTAAAAATAACACCACTCCTACCTGATGGCATATAGTCATTTGCAGCTGAGCCAAAACCAGATTAGGTCCTAGTCATCTTAACATGGAATTCTTTTCCCTGGTTTTCTCCATTCGTTGGTATATATGCCGCAGTGGGATTGTACTATTTTACCTGTAAATGCAGGACCATGACCCCTTCTGCCAGTTAGCTTTTATGGAACAGTTTCCTTCTATGATCCACGTGTTTTACTGTTAAAATGGCTCTGGTGGAGACACACCAACTAACGAGGGACAAGACTGCTTCCTCCGTAAAGGTTTGCAGAAGAAAAGCAAAACCCTCAACCCCGTTCAGACACTTGGACTGGCCAGTGCTGCTGGACAGTGCCCCTGCTCTCTCTCCAGGGTACTGGTCCAGGTCATTTGGCCACTGGGCCACTTGGCTCCCTTCTGAGGCCTTGTGTGACTTGCTCCCCACAATAGCAACTACAGGCCCGGTGCCCTGCGACCCCAACTCTGACAGATGAGCTCACCCCCTACCCATGGGCGAGAAGGCCCTAGATCTCTGCCCTGTATCCTTCTGGCTGCCCTTGCTCCCCACTATCCCCTCCCCTCCCTCCACTTCTTTCCCCTGCCCTTCCCTCCACTCTCTCCAGTCCTCGGTGCATTTAAGTGCTCTTCCTGACGTGGCCACCTCCCTTCAGCATGCAAACATGCTCAGGTTTCACCTTAAAAGGAAAGAAGCTCATGTTCCTGAGCCCAGTCCTCTCTATCCTCTGCCCAGTCTCCACTCCATCATATGCAAGTTACCCAGGAAAAAGCCAAGGTTCCTTGTCTCTCGGCTGTCTCAACACTAGGCTGGTTTCTGCCCCCACCAAAGGTCACCAGCAGTCTCTGTAGTTAAAGCCATTGACACCTGTGCATCCTGGGCTGCTTTGTCTGAGGCCTTGTTTACTGTTTCCTTCTTGAACATCTCCACTGGCCTCCAGCGTCCTCTCTTGATTTCCTACTGTGCTTCTGCGCCCTCTTCCTCCCTCTCCTTGGCCTGTACTTCCCTGTATGTCTCCCACAGGCCAGTGTTCCTGGGATTCTGGCTTCAGCCCTCTCCTCCCACCTGCGGAGCCCGGGAAAGCGCCCAGGCTGGTGGACAGGCTTCCTCTTCTGTAATCCAGGAAGCGGGCTCCTGCAGGCCTTCTCAAGTTTAATGAGGTCTTGTGTGTAAACACCTTTGCCAACCAGTCAGTAGTAAATAGTGTGAGCAGTTCAGAGGATCTGGGAGAGGAGCCACCCGATTTGGTCTTTGGATGCATGGACAGGCTGTGGTGACACAGGGACCTCCTGGAAACCTGTATGCAAGATTGGGACATGTAGGCCTTTTTCTCAGCTTCCTGTTCTCAAAGGACTTTGTGACCAAAGTGCTCGCTGACCGCCACCCCCGCAGCTCCCACCAGGTTCTGTCTTCAGTGCCAGCCCAGCTCCAAACTGGAATAAGGAGTGGGTGGTTCCTAAAAGGAGAGGCATGTCCCCCAGGGCAGGAAACGGAGTGGACTTTGGCGCTGGGAGCGTAGGAGTGCTTCAATGACAGGCTGGAGGGTAGCAAACCAACGGCCACGGGCTGTGCAGGTGGCGATTGGCTGCGGTGCACGGAGCACAGGGTCCGGAATCAGTCCTATCACCGAGGGTGACGGGATCACCTCAGCCTGACACCTGTCACTAGGTGCTGTCTTTAGGGACAAGGGTATCACCTGGCTGCCCACCAGGGCTACGGAGCAGTTTGGACCAAGGGCTCTACAGCATTCTGTAACAATTCATTGAGCGGATACTCCTTGAGCACCTAGTCTCCCAGTGCCAGACACTGGTGACACTGGGGACATCGAGCCCAGCAAGGGCCCTGCTATGAGCTGACATCCTGTTGAGCAGAGACAGTTCAAGTAAACGAGGAAAGGAAATCTGTCAGTGAAAACATGGAAGGAAGTGAAAGGTGATGGAACGCCTTGGCAGGGGCCTCTCGGCTCGGGGGTCAGGATCAAGGCAGGCTGCTCCCAGCCGATCCGTCATCTGAGGCCTACGTGTCGAGTTTGCCCCGTGCAGATCTGGGGGCAAAGGCCCTGCCGGAGGATCGAATGGCTTGTGTCTGAAGGAAGGTGGCCAGTGTGGCTGGGAGCGAGAGCTGGGCGGCGCGGTGGGGCGGGGGTCAGAGGGGAGGGCGAGAGCAAGTGACAGGGCTTCGGGCTTCACGGGCTGAGGCCAGGGGCTCATCCCACGCCAGGTGCAGCAGGAGTCATGGCGGGAAGGGCACTGAACCAAGCAGGGACGAGCTGATTTATATTTTGAAAAGACTTCCTGGCTGCTCCATCGAGAATGAGGGGAGGTGGCCAGAGCAGAACCAGGAGACCAGCCGTGGCTCAGTGACGACGGGCGTTGAGTTCGGGATAAATTTTGGAGATTGTGCTGACGGGTGACAGGATCCGTCCTAGCGGCAGTTTGCAGAGGACTGCTGGGCCATGTTTTACACCGCATGTCACCCCACCAACCTGGACGGGCCCTGAGCAGCCGGGTTCTCCCCTGGAGACCATGGACACGGCACCAGCCGGTACCCACCCTTCAGGAGGTTCGGGGAGTCTCAGTCACGTGGGAGGAGGGGTAGGTGAGTGACGTACTTAGCGCTCTCGGCGGTAAAGGACGCACCCCGTTACCCAGTTCCCCAGGTGCGTCCTTGGTGTCCTGCGGAGTCCAACGGGCAGCTCCGCCTCGGAGTGGCCGGAACTTCGCGCGCAGCTGCGCCCCCGAGTGCCGGTGCCAGCGGCTGGTGCGCTGAGACGCATGGGTGCCCGCGTCCCGAGTGGCTCCCCCCGATCCGCTCCGCGCAGGGCCCTCGCGTCTCCCCGGTCTCCCCGCCTCCGGTCTTCCACGGCTCCCCGCCGCGGCCGCCCCGTCTGCAGCACGACGGGCAGGTTTGACCTTGTCGCTCCTCAGCCTAAAACCTTTCGGGTCCCCAGAGGATTCCAGATAAGAGCCAAACTATAAAAGCAAGGCTATTTACAAAGCTCGCCGACATCCGGCTCCACCTCCCTCGCCGGCCTCTCTTACTGCTCCCCGCTCGCTTCCAGATCGTACCCCCAGAATTCACCAATTACTCATCAACTACCCTTTCTCCGAGAAACGGCTCTTGACCTTCAGGACTCTGCCCTCCCTCCACGAAGGCTCCGGGAGCCTCCCCGCCGCAGCCCCGACGTTGGAACCGGGCCGGCCCACCTGCCCCTCCGCAGACTGGGACCAGGAGTCCGCTGAGGGCTGGGGGACAGTCCCTGTCCCAGCACCAGGAGATTCCCAACGGGGTGGATGGGTCCCCCTCCCAGGAAGGGAGGGGCGAAGGCCAACACCAAGGGAACAAGTCTTTTCAGAAGACTGACAGACTCCTGGGAAGTCGTGATGGGTTTGCTGGGTGGCGAGGTGGCGGGGGCTGAAGCCCATCGTGTAGGCACAGTGCTTGCCAGCAGGGCACACACGGTCGGTGGTCCTCAGCCTGCGCCCACAGAGCTGCTTCGTGAACATGACTTTGGGGCAGGGGAAGGAAGGGCAGCGGGGGTTCCTCCGTCTCCTCCAGCCGGGATCCCACGCAGCTTCCCCCCCCCCTTTGTTCCTAGATCTCCACTTCCACCCATGAGCCTCTGGGATCAACCCAGGTGGCCGCCTGGTGGTGGCACAGTGGAAAGGACCCAGGGTTGTTCATGAGTATCTGCGCAGGAAGGTCTCCTCGTGGGTCAGGGCTGGAGCCAGGTGAGCAAACAGGATAAGCTGGACAAGCCTGCTTGCTGGAGACCCTTAGGGTTCACCCAGCCTGGGGCACTTCCTGCCCCAGGGCTCCACCCTCTAGGCTGGCTTGCTCCCCTGTCCCTCTTCCCCCGCCCGCCCTAGTCTCTCCCCAGCATCCCACAGCTCCTTCTGGGTTTTCTGAGCTTCATCGTGTGAGGGTGGATGGAGAGTAGGTACAATCCCAGGAGAGGCCAAGGGACCCTGCCAAGTGGGGAGGGTGGGTATCCAATGCATAAGAGAGGAAGAGTAGAGGAAAAAATGCGAGGGAGACTCTCCCCGAGCGGAAGCTGCCGGCTTAAGCTCGCCACCACCTGACAGAATAATAACAATGGCTAATGCTGAGCGTTTATTCGTACCAACTATGGTGTTCAGTACTTTAAACACGCTCTCATCATCCCCATTTGACAGAGGAGAACACTGAGCCTTAAAGGGGTCAAGCAATTTATCCAGCAAATGCTTGGCAGACCTGAGATTCAGACTCGGGGCTGTCTGACTCCAGATCTGCGGATGTAATTCTGATCGGTTCCTAGAGTCGGGCTGCCTGAGAGCAAATCCTAGCTCCGCCACTCTGGGAAAACAAGGGCAAGTTACTCCACTGTCTACTTCCGTTTCCTTATTTGTAAAAGGTGATAACAGAACCTATCTCAAAAGTTGTTCTGAGGCTCGAGGAGTGAATATATGAGAAGTGCTTGGCAGAGGGCTTAGCACGTGGTCCACGTGCCAGGAATGTGGTTATTATTACTCACTATCATCATCAGCCTGCAGAGCCTGAATGGCCTGCTGAGGCTGTGCTGGCAGGAAGCCGGGCTGAGTAGATGTCCTCACTCGGCTGCCCTGTCCTGACACAGCACCCAGAGCTGAATCCCTGGGTCTACGGCCCTGCGAGTCTTATGTGCCTCAGCTATGGATCTTGTCCCAGCAACGCTTCCCATCCTGTCACTTACTGAGACCCTCTCCCTAATGGCCCCACCGCTGGGTCCTGGCCCTGGGGTGTGACACTCATGCACGCTGTCATGAGATGTTACCATTGTCCCTTCCTCTCAGGTGTGTGGGCTTCAGAAGCCCGGTGACTTCTTTCTGCTCAGCGCTAGTCTGCCATGCTGCACCTCAGTCCAGACAACTGGGCCACTGAGGGATGGGTAACGGGCACAAAAAGCAACATTAAGTGTTTATGATCTTTCAGGCAAACGCTTGCGATCCGACAGCTTTCAAGGCAGCTTTCGAATCCTCCATTAGAACAAGAAGGATGAAGATCAAGACCAAGACGCTTTCCTCTGGGGCAGTCCCATGGATGCTTGGTGCCAAAATTGATTAATTGGTTAATTGGTTAATTGATTAATTGAACAATATGAATATTGGGGGTAGGCATTCTTGGAGACTGGGCATCCTGCGAGCTAAGATGGTAGACCCTCAAAGTCCCTGTGAGCAGGCCACCATGCTCCAGGTGGTCCTGCCATTGTGAACTTGACAGGGCTATGGCGTTTCAGGCTCATTTTCCCCAC
>CM053516.1:8627644-8724462 GCA_028627145.1 Eidolon dupreanum | reverse complement strand
AGAGCCCAAGTTCAAGGTGGACAGCTGAAGTCCACCTCCCTCAGACAACAAATATTAGAGATGTATTCACTGAGCACCTACCACGTGCCAGGTTCTGCAGAGTGTAGACAGAGGCCCCCGGTGAGGGGCGCCCTAACCTGCCCCCCATCTTCCCTTCCTCTCAAGTCTTTCAGCAGCACTGGCGCCTTGATCTGCCACCTCCGGCTGCTCTTGTGTGAGCTGCGTCTGTCCTGCTTCAGTCCCTGGACTGGGAGGCAAGGCCCGAACCTGCGCTCACATCTAAGTGCCTGTCTTCTCCAGCCAGCACCTGGGAGCTGGGACTAACATCTCAGGGAGCAGCAGCAGCAGCAGCAGCAGCAGCAAATTACCCGCTCTGTTCTGATTTCACAGCCCAGAAAGCGACGCCTGACTGGGCTCTGCCCAGAAAGGCAATTTTAAAAAACCCAGAGGGTGCTGGGGATTTATCCAGCAAACTGGCCCACACGGCTACCGCTACCTCCCCTGACTTCTGGGCCTCAGCCCGCGTTTGGAGGGGACAGGGGGACAGATACAGGCGCCCCGCGGGGCGGCCTGGGGGTTGCGGGGGCCGGAGGGGTGCATCCTGGGCTCGGCCACCGGGTCCTGGCTGTGCTGGGTGACCTGCAGCCAGTCCCCTCCCCTCCCGGTGGGGGTTTTCTTGGCTGGGGACACGGGCGATAAACACCCGCCTGCTTTCCAGACGCGATGGCTTTGCACCAGGTGGGCCCCTCAAAGCCGCAACGGGCCTCGGGCGAGGCACAGCGGGCGGACAAAGAGGGGCGGCCTCGCGGAGGGCGGAGCCTCGAGGCCGGGCCCGGGGTCCCCCTCGCTCCCCCCGCCCGGGTGGGGCCCCGCGGCCGCGACCATCGCCGCCACTTCCGCCCGGCGCGGCGCGCATCGCTCCTCCCGACAGTCTGGGGCGGGCGGGCGCTTCTCGAGACCTCGTCTTGCCGACCCGCGGTCCTTATAGTTTATTGATTTTACAGAAGTTCGGTTTTGCCACTGACGCTCTTCCTTTCTGTAGAAAAAGGAAGCGCGGTCGCGAGGCCTGGTGGCCCCGCGAGCAGGAGTTCCCGGCCGCTGTCGCCCCCGCCCCGCGGCGGGCCGGGGGCCGCAGGCTCCGGCTTCTGCCCGCGGCGGCCACCAGAGGGCGCCCGGCCTCCTGCGGGAGCCCCGCCGAACGCGGGGTGCAGCCCGGGCGGGGGGCACCCGGAGTCCGCGAAGGGCCTGCCGCTCCAGCCCTGCAAGGCGGGGACGCGCCGGGGCGTGCGTGTCCCTCCCGGGACAGTCCTGTGGTGTCGGTCCCAGGCCGGAACTTCCAGAGGCCACCAAGAACCCAGTGGGGTGGCTGTGTGACCTCGGGACAGGTGCCGGCCTCGCTGTGCCTGGGTTTCCCGCCTGTGGACGGAGAGTGCGCACTGCGGTGTATCCGAGGCTTCCGGGAGCCCGCCCGAGGCCCCGCGGATGGACTTGCCCCGAGCAGGCACAAACGACAGCCTACAAACTGCCTTGTTACTGGATTTTAAAATCAAAAGGCATTTGAGGGTGGGAGGCAGCCCTCTGATTCCCAAGTGTACTCGCTCCCAACGCTGTGATTTTTGTCACTACTCAGTGCAAGCCTGGGACATCACGAGCGCACCTTCCTTTAAGCATCCTCGGTCAAGACCAACCTGGCCCACCCGGAAGACAAGCGTCCCCTGCTAAAAATGGACACGAAGCCAAGGGCAGGCGTGTGATTCAGAGGAGCTGGCTCCGGGCTCGCCCCACAGGTGCCTGGAACAGGCCGCCGAGGGCCGTTTTCTCCCACTCCTCTACATCCTCCCCAGGAGGGAGTCAGGACTCTGCCCCACCCGGCCTGGAAGTACTAAAGCTGGACCCCTTCCTGCCTCAGTTTCCCCTCTTTCCATCTACTAGGACAGGTTCTTCGGCTGCTCCAAATGCTTCAACTGAGTGAGGACTGGAGACCATACAGGGAGCCTCCTCGCTAGGTGTGCTGGCCAGGGCCACCAGCCCTGCCTGGAGTGGGTGCTCCCTGTGGAGACTCCAGCTTGGGGACACCCACTCATTCCCCACTTCTACCTGCACACCTCCTGCAGCATTACCGAACTCTGGGGCATCTCTCTGGACCTGGGGGCGGGGTAGAGAAAATGGCAGCTCAAACTCCAGGACTCCATGTGAAGTGGGGACCACGTCTTGGTCCACCTGCCCCAGGCCACCTTGAGGCAAAGAAAGGCTCAGCCACCCGCCATGGTGCGGGCTGGCCACACGGGCCTTGCCTTTCCCTTGGCCATTCGTTGGCAGATACCACTCCTCATCCACTGCTCTTCAATCCCCCGCACTTCGTGAATTTGTCATTAATTCTGAAGAGCTGGGGGAGCACAGGCCAGCGAATGCTGGGGTTTGGCAGGGCCCTCTCTCTTCCCACTTAGATCGGAAGGCTCCGTCCCCAGCAGCCCTGGGCCTCCTCTGGTGGCCTGAGGGCGAGGGCCGAACCCTGGGAAGCCTGTGGGGGGAGACATGTGACCTGGGGCCGCAGGCGGGAACTGTGGGCGCCTGCACCACAGCGCCCACTTATACTCCCCACCGCTCAGGCCCCCTGCAACTAGGGAGGGCTTAGTGGCCATCAGGAGAGATGGGCTCCATTCTCCGGGTGGCACGGGCAGGAGGCACCTCATGCAGCAAGTGCCACTCAGTTCTGGACACTCACTTTGAAACAGGCTCTCCAGTACAGGGGCAGTGGGACATAAAGACATGTTTTTATAGGACTCGTGGGGAGTGCTTCTTATTTCCCAATACTGGAGTGAAGAACTCTGACTTGGGGGAAGGGGAGGAGGTAGATAAAAGTAAAGGGGGTCAAATATATGGTGAAAGAAGGAGATTTGACTGTGGGTGGTGAACACACAATGCAATATACAGACGATGTATTATTGACTTGTACACTTGAAACCTATACAGTTTTATTAACCAATGTCACTCCAATAAATTTAATTTGAAAAATTTTTTTTCTCAAAAAAAAAAATACAACTCTGACTTTACTATTTACCAGCTGTTACGACCTGGAGCAAGTCACTCAACCTCTCTGAGACTCAGTTTCCTCATCTATAAAGTGAGACTGAGTGCCTGGCCTGGAGACCTCCACTGTGAGTCAAGTCTCTCCACAAGGCTACGACAGGTCTCAGTGGAACCTCCTCTGGACACAGCAGACGACAGCTTGAGGCTCTGGGGGCTGTGGAGGTAGCCCAGGCCCGCCTCCCCGAAGCGCCATAGTCTCTCCCACCTGGGGCTTCCCCAGGTGGCTTCCCCTGGGCTTCCTCAGCCACCTCTTCCCTGTTGTCTGGTGACGTCCCAGCACATGCTGCCTGTGTGATCGGTAATTGATCAAATGTCAAGGGCCACTGAGAACGCCTATGTGGGACAGGAACAGATATCCACAAGGATAGAGAGTCCCTCAGCCTGCCCAAGTCAGGAGACCCCTTGTCCCATGCCCCAGCTCTGCCAGGGGCTGCTGTGTGCCCTCCTCTTGTGGGCCCCACCCCTTCCCATGAGGGCTTTTCTGGAAGGCGTCTCAGGCCTCCTCACACCCCCTGCAGCCAGTTCCCAGTGAGGAAAGTGTGTTCTGCTAACGGTCCCCCTGCCTCCTCCCTCCCGCCCAGGGGCCAGGGATCCTGACCTCAAGAACCTGACCTCTAAGAAAAAAACAAACCCCGCCCCCCACGTTCCTTCCCCTTCTTCCCTTCACCCTTTCTCCACACAGTGGGCAGCAGCCCGGGGTGAGAGGGGAGACAGATACCACGAGGCACCCCACCCCCCACGGCTATCCTAATTACCTGCCGAAGCTGCACAGAGCCCGTCAGTTTTACGCTGCAGCCTGGTGTGGGGAGGGTCCAGCTCACCCACATTCATCATCGTGATTCTTCGCCGCCTCTGTGTTAGTCTCCGGGGCTTCCTTAATGAACCATCGAGCTGACAGCTGACGCTACCCCTCAGGAAGTGACATTCCTCTGTTGGAAGGGATCATCTGATGAGCGAGCACCCGCTCAACTTCTGACCTAGATCCGCAAATACTAAAAGCCCCCATATCATCCAGAGTACCACTGGCATTTCCCCCCCTCCCAAATGGCAAGCGAGGACCCCTCCTCTTAGTGACAGAGTTTGCCCTCAGGAGGCCTCCCCCGCCCCCCATGGAGAGATTCTCCCATACCGGAGGTCCCCAACCAGCCTGAGCAGAGGGTGGGCAGAGCTTTAGGACACACCTGGGAGGGTGAGGCTCAATGACTCTCCAGGCCCGAGAAAGGGAGGAGCTTTTATGCTACAGGGAGACGAGATGGGCATGAGGCCACCAGCACCTGTCCCCACCGGGTTGGCCAGAGCCACGAGACTCGGAGGAAAGGGAGAATCCGGACACCAGTACAAGGCCCCAAGCACCATACAGGTTCCATGGACAGAGTCAGGCCGTGCTTGATGGTGAGACCCCGGCAGCTGAGGGACATGCTGTCCCAGTAAGATGACCCCAGGTCACAGCATCCAGGCAGGGCACTGTGGTGACCAGTGCAAGCTCCACTGAGGTGGAACTGGGGAGCTTAGAGGCAAGAGGGGGAGACAGATGCAGCGTCTGCTCACCCACACTCCCACCCCGGCTCACCTTCTCCTCCCTGTCACCCTACTGCCCTTCTCCTTAGGGCACTCAGGGTATTTTCCTCGAGCTAATTATTTACCTGGTTCCTTTCTCCACCCCGAGCCCTGAGTTTCTTGCACCTGAGGACCATGTCTTTGTGGTCTCTTTCCTCAAGGCCTGTGCCAGGGCCTGCTCAGAACGTTAGTGGAAAGGAGACGTAAAAGGCCGTGACGAACTGGCTCAGAGCATCGGCCTTCATTTTCTTGAGAACAGAAAGACTCCAGCTTGGCCCTCGGTACCTTGGCAGTGGAGCCCAGGCTTCCGGGCTGTGCCTGAGGTCCTAACATCCTTCTTGGCCATGGCAATTAGGAACCTCACACTGGTCACCAATGCCCTGGCCCCTGGAGAAAAGAGGAAGGAGGGATAGGGCCCTTCCCACCAGTGGGTAGTTTTCCTCATGCCCCGCGTGGTCTGGAAGGCTGCACGCATGCGCAAGGCCGCACTGCACCCAGGAGAGACCAGAGCAAGCCCTTGGCTGAAGGGCAGACCCTGCCCGCACTCAGAAGAGACGGGAAATAGACTGGCAGAACGGAAAAGCTGGGTCAGCCTTGTAACGCTGCCTGGACATTGAATGTATTCCCCTGATCTACGCATAGTTCCCTCAGTAGAGGTATGGAAGTCTTAGTGGCCCAAAATGTTTGAGCACAATCTCTGACCAATTGTTGACATATGAGGACAACCTCTCGAAAGGAGGGTTTAAAAATCAAAATGAGAAGCAAAAAATCAAGCAGAAGTAGCAGCAGCTGCACACTGTAGAGAGACAAACTCCTCAGAATTGGTCCAAGCAACCAATGAACAAACAAAGAAAAAACAGTGGCAGGGGGAGAAATCAGAATCCAGAGCTGCTACGTTATCTAAAATATCCATGTGTTAATTAAAAAAAAAAAAAAAAAGAATGCAAAGAAAAGGAAAGTGTGACTGGTATTCTTAAAAAGAAGTCAATAGTCTACCGCCATGCCACCCTGAACGAGCCCGATCCCGTCTGATCTCGGAAGCTAAGCAGGGTTGGGCCTGGTTAGTATTTGGATGGGAGACCACCTAGGAAGAATAGGTGCTGTAGGCGTAAAAAAAAAAGAAGTCAATAGACATTCACTGAGGGGGCTCAGATGTTGGACTTTGTCTCTTTACCTCTCTTTCCCGCTGTTCTAATTCCTAGGGGAGGGGCGCTGACTGGGCGCGGTGTACACCCTGATTCCTATGAACTGTGGGGGAGGCGTGGGAGGGACAGAGAATTGTGTAACGACATGGCAGGTAGACGCTACCTCCTTGACCCCATATGAGTGAGGATCGGTTCCCAGAGAAAAGAGGGGTCACTGATTCCAATCTAGGTAGTGTTAAAAAATAAACTGAGGCATATTACAAATTGTAAGAGTTTATTTCAGCAAAAGTTGACCTGAATGGGGCGGTGCCAACCCAGAAGTGGTTAGGAGTGCTCCTCCAGGAGGAGGAGCCAGAGGAGAAAGGCTTATACAGAAGAAGTGCAGAAGCAAAGAAAGGAAATTATTTACTTGGCTCTAGCATAAATCCGCATTGGCTGTTTCTGATTGCATCATTTTGATGTCATAACCTCGAGGCATTTTCAGGCTTAGATTTTGGATTTCTTACCTGGGCCCCCATGCATTAGAGCCACCACAGTCTAATGGCCTCCTCTTTTAATTAATTTAAAGGTGTCTGTCACCCTTGCCTCCCTCTGGAATAGTAAGCAGTGATGGCACCCGGGAGCTCAAAGGCACTCAGATTTGTTCTTTCCCAGCAGAGGAGAGCGTGTCTGCTGGCCATTTTTCAGGTAGGTGCTTTGCAAACATCCATTCTTCCTGTGGAGAGCTGGAAGGCAGAAGGGTGGTGGGAAGAGGAGTCAGCACCCCTAAGGTCCTTTTTAGTCATCATTTCTCAGAAGTGGTGCCGTTATTCTATTTAATATAAATTGCACTCAAAGAAATGGCTGTTGGGTCTTCTTCCTTTTCTTCCCTCTATTCCCTCTTACTCTGTTCCAGCCAGTGATCAGAATCAGGCTGTGCCTCCACAGGACATGGGTGGGAGTCTTGGCAATATTCAGGGTGGGCCCCACGTGAAATACAGCTCCCAAGTTGCAAGGGGAAGACAAAAGAGCCAGGAACAAGAAAAATAAAAGGTATTAAAATAGGCTTAGCTACTTAGGGTTTTCCTTTGTATTTATTTTTAGCAAGGATTGTGTGCCTAACTCTGCATTAAAATAGCTGATACTACCAGTCATTGTTCCAGGCCCTTGCACACTGCAGCCTGGCAGGCTTTCTGCAGCCAAAAGTGAAGGCAGCTGGCAGGACCTGGCCCACCCAAGCTGGGGAGAGGGCATTTGCTTCAGGAACCGCCCTCCTGGAAACCTCGGCAGCATGAATGCAAACAGAAGCAAGGCACTTTGGGTCTTAGTGCTGGGAGAGAAAGCTCACAGGCGGCAGCCATGCTTGAGGACTGAAGTTTCTAAAATTCCTCCCCTGCGGACTGCAGACAGCAGAGGGCTGAAATTCCTCCATTGGGTCACCAAGCCTGGCGTCCCAGGAGCACAGAGGTGGAGGCCAGCAACCCTCACGCTCCATGAGGGCTTTCCTTTGAGTACTTTTCCTTGGAGATGGGGCCAGAGAAGATTTTCTAGTTAGCAAGTCCCATCTTAAAATGCCTGAATCTGTCACATCCTCCACTCTGGTCCACCGTCCAGTGGCGCTCTGGCCACCTGGGAGATACACATATGGCTGAGGAGAGTTTAAGAGAGTGGTAGAGGGAGGGGACCTGGTGACCAGAGTGAGAAGGTTCATGAGACAAACTTTCCCTTTGTCCAAGTCTTTCCAAGTCTTCGCCCCAGAGTCAGTGAGCTCCATGCAGAACCAGACAGAGTCCCTGAGCAGACTGACCCATACTCCTGAGCAGGGAGGGTGCCACAGTGTCTGCGAGGGACTTCGGTCTACCACACTGGGGAATGACAGTGTGGCATTGCTGCGTGTGACGATTTCAATTTTTACCCTAGGGACAGTTAGTATTCGGAGTACCCTTGTCAGGAGCCCACACTCCAGAAGCGGCTATGCCAACTACTTTAACTCTCTGAGGGGTGTTAAAAAGAAATTTTCTTAAAAGAAGGTTGATGTTGCAGATGTAATTGGCTATAAAGCCTGAGTGGGCTCTTCCAGGTGAATGAATGAAGGGGACCATGAAAATCTGAAAAGCTCAGAGGTACTTTGGGTCCAGAGTCCTTGTTCCCGTGGTTCTCCTTACGCTCCAAGGCTTAGGGGACTATTCTGTTG
Source organism: Eidolon dupreanum (assembly GCA_028627145.1). NCBI lineage: Eukaryota > Metazoa > Chordata > Mammalia > Chiroptera > Pteropodidae > Eidolon > Eidolon dupreanum. The sequence goes on along the minus strand of CM053516.1, from coordinate 8,716,497 downwards.
GCTGACACTACAGAAAGAACTGTTTCGTTTGCTTCCAAGGGACCTTTTCTTTCAAGATATATGCCCAACATCAGGGACCTCGCTGTTGGGCAGCAGCACTGTGACCTCGAGGTGGTTATTTAACTTCTCTGGGCTCTATTTTCCGCTTCTGCAGATTGGAGATAAAAACCTTGCAAGGTGGTTGTGAGGAGTACATGAGCTTTAAGAGGTCAAGTTTCTGCTGCAGCGCCCTCCTGGGCGTGTGGACGAACCAAGGTCAGAACCAGCGTCCTGACCTCGTGAGGGCACTGGGCCCTCGCGTCACCGGCTCCCAGGAAGACAGATGCGGCCCTCACTCTCCCTCACTAGCTGGGCTGTGCCTTCCAAGAGGGGATTCTCCCAGAGCCGCCTCTCCTCCACCCCCCGACGCCGCCCGCACCCGCTAATCGCAGGCAGCTGGTGACCGGGTGGCCCTCTCAGCAACCTCCGCCGCTGTCCCCGCCCCTCGCCTCCCCCCGCCCGGAAAGCCTGGGTCTGGCGCCCTCGCTCGCGGTTTCGACTCAGTCTCGGGGTCCGCCTCTCTCCCCGAGCGCGTCGCTGTCAAGGGCACCCGCCCGTCCTCCGGCCTCCCGCGGAGGGGACTTGAATCGGAGGCCCCGGGGCCGCCCCTCGGCCCCGCCGCCTCAGGCCTGCGGAGAACGGCCGGCCTTGCGCAGCAGCTCCCTCTCCCGCAGCATTGAACTTGGCCCTTCCTCCTCCCCCAACGCTTAAAGCAGCTGCCAGGAACTGAAATATTAATAGGCACAAACTTCCTGGAAAGATTTTCGTCTCCAAGATAGATGACCCCGCCTTCCTCCACCAAAATAAAGAGATGAAGGGCAGCTGCGGGGTCGGGCGGCGGGGGAGCTGGGGACACGAGAGCAGCTGGCGGGCGGACGCTGCTCGGGGAGCCAGGGGTCGCGGTGAACGCGCGCCGGGCGCCGCCGGGCGGGGGGAAGGGCTCCCCTTTGTAAGCAGAGCCCGGGCGCGCGCGTGCGGGAGCGCGCCCGCCTCTTCCCCGCGCCCGCGCCCGCGCCGCGCAGCCCGGGGCTCTGCAGGTCGCGCGGCCCCCTCCGAGCGGCGGTGGCCTCGGCCTCCGAAGCCCCCGGTGGGCGGCGGGCGGCGGGGACCGGAGCGGGCTTGTGCGCTGCCGCGCGTCCTCAGCCGCCCTCCCCAGGCTCGCCGCCCACAGCCCGGCCCCAGGGCGCCTTTCCGGGGACCGAGAGTCCGGGGAGTTGGGGGGCCCCGAGGCGGGGGTGGGGAGGGACGAGCGGGGATTGGCGGTCACGTGACGCGCGCGTTCTTCCTCCCCGGACAAAGTCCGGCCGGCCCCCGGCTCACAGCCGTTGGGGAATTTGTCATTTAGGGTTCTCAAAACAAACCCCCCCGCTTTGCGTCTTAGAGACGCGATTTGCTTCTCAGAGTTGACATTCGTGTCTCCCGGGGCTCCCTGGGGCGGGGGCAGTTGTCGTGGAGGAAGCCGACCCGCCTCTGCCATTCTCGCGGCCTCCCGGGAGGCTACAGAGCGGGAACCCCCGCGCCACCCTCTGCTTTCCCGCCGCGCTGCGCTTCCAGCGCCTGCTCTCATAGAAAGTTCCAGTGCGAGGGGCTTTGGTCCCCACCCCAGACCCCATCCCGCGCCCCGCAGAGCGGCTTGGCCTCCCCAACCCTCCAGCTTCAGGCTTCTGAAGGTAGCAACTGCTCCCAGATTTTCTCCAGCTTTTCTTCCTGCCTGGAAGTCATTCGTTCATTCTTTCATTTAAAATATTTACTGAGCGTTTAATAGGTTCCAGGCACTACTCGAGACGCTGGGGACAGAGCAGCTAAATCAAACACACGCACAAATCTCTGCCCTCCTGGAGTTTGTATAGTAAGGGCAGAGGCAGCAAAGCAGAAGTAAAATATTTGTTAGACAGAAATAAGGGCCAAGGGGGAAAAAGCAGGGAAGGAGGCTATGAAATGTGCATTTGGGAGAGCTGGGTTTTGGATAGGGTGACTGGGAAAGTCTCAGTGAGAAGGCGACAGTGAGTTTTGAGTAAAGGCCTGAGGAAATCGAGGGAGCCCGCCACGTAGACGTCCCGCGGCCGGCTGCGATCCGGGTGCAGCCAGGAGGCCAGCGTGGAGAAGGCGCCTAGAGAAAGCTGGGGATGCAGTGGTGAGAAGGCGGGCTGGGCACTGGAGCGCCTTGTGGGCGTTTGTAAGGACTTGGACCCCTCTCCTGCGTGAGACGGGGAGCCCCCCCCCCGCGCCCCGTTCTGAGCTGAGGAAGGACGCGTCTGACTTCATTTAAAAGCAGCCCTCTGGCTGACGGGCACATCGCAGCGGCAGGGCCAGAAGCTGCGAGACCAGCAGGAGGCTCTTGCAGTAATCCCAAGAGAGATGATGGGGCGTGGCTTAATGTGGTAGCAGCGGAGGTGACAAGTGGGATTTGGGAATTACTTTTTTACGAAAAGCTACCAGGATTTATTGCCAGGCCAGATATAAGGTAGGAGAGAGGGAGAGGAGTCAAAGAGAGGACCAAGCGTCTGGCCTGGGCAACCGAAAGGAATAGTTACTTTTAACCAAGATGGAGAAAACTGGCCTTGCTGGTTTGGTGGATGAGGGTGAGCCTCTCTCAGACACAATTTTGAACAGATGAGGTGTGAGGTGCGCATTAGACATCCCAGTGAAGGTGCGAGTAGACATTGGTTCGACAGGTCTGCAGAGCAGAGGAAATGTGCCGCCTGGAGATGGACATCCGGAAGCCATCCGCGCAGGCCTGCGGCGTTTAGATGCACCGTGTTCCGGTATTAGCTCTGGTTCGTCCAGTGCAGTGGCCGCTAGCCACGTGGGGCTACTGGGCACTCGAAATTAGTGAAAGCTGGGCAACTGAAAAACTAAATCCTAATTAATTTAAAATTTAAGAACTGACATTTGATTCAGATATTGGAAAAAAATTAAGCTTAGAACAACCCGGTTATGTAAATCTACTTTGTCAACTGTAGAGTTTATCAAATTTAAAAACAGATCGAGAATTTTCAGTGAAAATTTGGGGTCCAATTTGAGATATGCTGTGTCAAATATACGTTAGATTTCGAAGATTTAGTATCAAAAAAGTCAAATACCTCATTAGTAACTTTTATGCTGATTACATGTTGAAATGGTACTATTTGGCTTTATTGGGTTAATAAAGTATTATGAAAATTGATTTTACCTTTCTTTTTAACTTTCTTAAAAATGGCTACAAGTTACACATGTGGTTCATGTTAAATTCCCATTCTTCAGATCTAGGGAGGGAGGATGGATAGAACGAGGAGAGGTCCACGGGTTGATTGAGCCCAGGGATTCCTCAAATCATAGAAGCCAGTGAGATGGGGAGGAACCCATAAAAAGCCTGGGAAGGAGCGGAGGTGGTTGGAAAACCAGGCAGGTGTGGTATCTTGGGAGCCGGTAGAAGAGGGTGTTATCAGGTGGGGGGATCGAGCATCTGCTCAAATGTTGCTGCAAGGTCAGGTACTCAGGACAGAGTGTGGACACTGGCCCAGCACCCGGGAGGTCATTGGTGACGTTGGCAAGAGAAGTTTTGGAGGAGCGGTGGGGCCGAAGCCTGACTGGAGAGGGTCCAAGGGAGAAGAGGAGGGGAGGGATGGATAAATCTTTAGCCAAGTTTTGCTATAAAGAGAGAAAAGGGAAGTGTGACAGAAGGCTTTTTTATAGCTGGGAGGAACAGCAGCATGTGTCCCTGCTGATGGGGACGGTCAGTGGAGAGGGGAGAGTGGCTGGAGCAATGTGCTTGGCTGGGCAAGAGCTGGATCACTTGCACAGGGGGAGAGAGCAGGGGCCTCTGCTGGCTGGGGAAGGTCCGTCAAAGGTGAGCGGGGAGGCGGGGTTCTGGGGCCCAGAGGCGGGGAGGTGGGTGAGATGGTGAAAGGAGCTCATGGAAATCCTCTTCTAATCGCTGTAATTCAGTCCATTTGATTTGCCTCTAAAAGCTATGCCCAGTTTGCAGCTATCCGCCTGCCCATCCCTCTATCAGAATCCTTTTTTATCACAAGAAGTAAGGAAACGGCACCCTGAGAAGGAACCTGCCATCTCCTTTGCTTCCCAATAGTCCAGGGCCCTGGCAGTGTCCGCTCCTCTCCTTCCAGGGTCCAGGATCAGCTCCTCCCCTCGCCACCCTCCAGAGGGCAGATGATCCTCAGGACACAGGTAAACTTGCCCCACCTTCCCTTCTCTCCATCTGGGGGGAGTGTGGTGGGAGGGGCTGCAGGTTGGACTCCTTCCCCTGGTTAACACATCCACATTCTAATTAGCCCTGCTCTGTACTTGGCTTTCCGAGAGTGCCAGTGGGGACTTGGACTTGTGCCTTCCTCCCTCTTTCCCACCCTCTTCCTAAAACAAGGTCCTAGAGATCTCAAGCAAAGCTGCTTCCTATCTTTGCCCTAGAGCCCAGCACAGGGCCTAGTGGTCTTTGGAAGAAGCGATGCCTTAATCTACTATTTCCAGGTATGTTTAGCAGGTGCTGGTCTGGCAGGTGCCGGTCCAGCAGGTGAAGCATGAGGATCCCATGGCCAGGGGTTCTTAACTGTGGGAGTTAGGCTTGGGCAAGGCCTGGAGCAATGAAATCTGTGTGGGCACTTTTCCTAAGTGGATTTGACCCAGGACCTTTTAAAATCATAATATTTATCAACAATATCTCAGGCCATGAATGTACGTGGGAAGATGTAGTCTCTAACCTCTGGCAAGGAACTCCTCCAGGAGCCATTAAACCGGCTCCCCCAGTTCAGGAATCCACACTGGACATACCCTGCTCTCATGGGCTCCTCTGTGCTACCCACTCAGCTTTCAACTCCAGTTTCTAGGGTGGGCAGTTACTGGGGGACCGGGGACTTTCTGGTCAGCCCACCCATCCTAGGATCCTAGCCAGGCCACTGGCTCCTCCCTCCAGGACAGATGGCAGGTCATGTCCCCTTAACCTTGGGCTGCTGTCACAGCCATTGCTCTAAGAAATGCAAGGTCACCAAACGCCAGGGGTGGTTATCATATCGATCTTACAAAAGGATTCTTCTCTTTCAAGTGGCTCTTTAGGACTTCTAAGTGTTGTTTACTGGTCATTTCCTAACTGACCAAGCAAAAATTTTGAAAGCCTTAAAGCCATCTCTTTATAAAGTAAGTCAATGGGGAACAATGACTAGATTTGTAAAAATATGGTTTGCATAAAAAGTCTTAGGAAAACATAGTTTAGGACCCAGGATCCCCTCAGTGTAGAAGTCCATGAATGAAAATTTTATCTGACAAGCCAATTTTTTTTGGAAGATGCTTTTTATGTGAAATGAAATCAACTTAAATCCAATTATGTGTGTCTGTCTCTTACATAAAAAGTCCAGAAGCAGGAATTCTAGGATTGGATGGCAGCTCCACGGTCACAGGAACCCAGGCTCCACCATTATTAATTAGCTCATGGCTTTCATTCTCAAGAGTGCCTTGTATTACAAAATGGCTGCAGGTGCTCTAACCATCACCTGTGAGTCCTGAGTAGGGAGGTGGGAAAAACAAAAGGGGCTAAATTCCCTGTCGAATTGATACCCCCCCACACACACCCCTTTAGAGAGCTTTCCCAGAAGCCCCACCCAATGACTTCCACTTACATCTCCTTGGCAAACCCATCTGCAAGAGAGAAATGTAGATTTTTAGTCCTGTCCCTTGCCAGCAATAAAAGGGTCAGTTGCCACAGAAGAAGGGTCGAGTGGATATTGGGTAGGCAACCAGTGAAGTCTCTGCCTGGCTTATCTTCCCCAGAGCCTGGAGGGGAATGGTTCTGTGCCCTCGGATGCCCAGTGCCATCCTGCCACGGGCAGAGCTGATGGCACTGTGGCTTTGGGCCTAGAGACGGAGGCAGTTCTGGACACAAGGCGACTCTTAGAAGAAGCAGAAACTGAAATGTTGGTAAGTGGTTGAGGTGAGGGAGAGAAACAGGAAAAGACAGCCTATGGCCACAGGAACAAAAGGGCCGGCGTGGCATACTGCTCAGAGGGGCCTCGAGACACCTGAGGCAAGTCCTCGCTGTCTGCCCCAGCCCTGCCTCTGTCACAAGAGCCACTATCCACTTAGCCTCTGTCATCACATGGTGAGACCACAGAAAGCAACAGAAGGCAGGACACAGGAAGCACTGAATCTTAACAACCCCATATAGTGAGCGGACAACTATTATTATCCCATTTTACAGGTGTGAAAGCTGGCTTAACGATTCTCCCATCCCAAGAGGCAGCAGTAGGTATGGAGCTGGGTCTTGGGGCCCCTGGTGCCCTGCGGGAGTTACAGGTGAGAAGTGGAAGCCTGCCTGGGAGCACCGCAGGATGGCTCTGGGCTGGGCGGGCGGCCCCTGCCTGCCTTTGTTTCTGGGTGTCCTTGTGGCCACCGGCTGGAGCAGGCAGCCCCAGTCCTTCCCAGCGGCCAGTGAGGTGGCGATGCTGGGGAGCAAGCGGTGGCGATCGTACGTGCTCCTCTGCCCATCGGGCCTGCATCCTTGGCTGGCTTCAGAGTTAACCTTTCCAAGCGGACCAGACTCCGCAGTTATTTCACGGGCAGAGTCCTCAGCAGCATGGCGCAGCTTCCGCCCTCGGGTTAGCCCGGGGGGTGAGGGTGGGGAGAGCGTCTCCCCAGGGCACACTTTCTTCTCCACAGAGTGGGGTGTGCTTCCTCGCAGCTTGGCCTCTCGTTGCGCTCAGGGCTCTGCTTCCTCAGTCTGGCTTGTGGGGCCGCACTCAGCCCACCCCTCCTTTCTGGCACTCCGATGCATCCTTTCAGCTGGTGTTTCTGCTGCTGCTGCCTTGTCCCCAGTTAAAATTCTCTAGAGAGAGTTCAGTGGGCCCAGCTCATCCTTGCACACTAGGCCCCACCTCATAGGCCACTGCCAGGTGACAGATTGGCCATTTAGGTCCAATCAGCTGTGGCTGGAGGAGGGAGTGGGGTCACATGGTCTGCTTGGGGCTGTCCCTTCGATGGGGGCTGAGGGCTAGGGGCTGGGCGATTTCACTTACAGGAGACTGTGAGGGTGGAGGAACCATCGCAGACTTGTCCGATACGCAGATGACATCCTGTGGCAAGAGTCTGGAGGTCTCTGTGGATGAGGCGATATTTGAGCTGGGCCTGGAAGAGCGGGTGGGATTCCAGGGAGCAGAGATGGGGCAGAATATTCCAGGAGGAGTAAGGGAAATAAAGCAGATGCTCAAGACGCTCATGGAGCAGGGGGGAGTCTTGTATGGCTTGGAGGGATGCATGGGGAGTGGGGGGGCAAAGGAAATGGGCAGAATCGGGCTAAGGCCAGAGAAGGGACTGTGTTTTCAGGAGGGGGAAGCAGTGGTGCTGTCACCGGAGCTGTGCCCTAGGAATCAGGGAGCAGGTAGAGAGTGGAGGCGACTGGGAAGAAACTCACAGTTTCTCCCTATTCTTTGTCATGCGTCTTTCCACGTCCAGACTGAGCCAACCTGCTCTCCAACCTGGCACTCGCCAGGCTGAAAAGCCACTCGTGCCCACTGAGTGCCCGTGGGCTCTTCCACTTTTCCAAAGTCCTAGATGCTGGCCAATGGGCTGTCACTGGAAGCTACCTGTGTCATCGGGTCAGAGTTCTCTATGTACTCTCTCTCTCTTTTTTTATTGATTTATTTTTTTAATTACAGTTGACATACAATATGATGGTAGTTTCAGGTTTATAATATAGTGATAAGACATTTGTATCTTACAAAGTGCTTCCGTGTCCTCCCCTCCCACGCCACGTGACTGGTGATTGTTCAGGTGGTGGCTCTTCTAGCACCTGTGTCCCTGAGACACCAGGTGGAGCAGAGGCCAGCACCGCCACGCCCTGCTCCCCTCCCCCTGCACTGGGCATGTGATGTGACTGAGCAAGACACTTCCTGTGAAGTCACTGAAGTCTGGGGGCTGATTTACTGCAGTCGAACCCAGCCCAACCTGCTCAAAATACTGGCTGAGGGGAGCTCCCCTCTCAGCAGCATGGGCCTCCCGCCCCCACACCCCCACCCCGCAGGGTCTGGGCCTGGGTAGAGCGGGAGGACATCAGAAGTTAGAGCCCTGAGGACGGTTTGGCTGGGATTCTCAAAGCACCAGGACTCACTGCCTCCCTGGGCCGCTGCTTGGCAGGGCCTGCACTGCCCAGGCGCGTAGCCTCCACCGTGGGGGCGGGCGGCACTCGGAGATGACACAGGTAGCCTGCTTGTGGAAGATCAGCCACAGGTGGCAAAAGAAGGTGGCTGTGTCTGGTTCCCCAGCAGCTCTGCTCAGTGAGGAGGACGCTCTCCCAGGAGGGAGTGAGGCTGGAGACTAGACTCTGCCCTCAGGCAATAGCCTCCTCCTGGGGGACCCCCCTGGGAGCTCTGAGCAAGGCAAACCTGACCATGTTACTTCCCCCCTTAAAGACCAAGGACAAGGGCCAGATACCTTAGTAGAATTTTCAAACAGTCATTTGCAACCCGGCCCCTTCCACCCACTTGGCCCCATCACCCGCTCTGCGTGGCCGCTCCCCAGAGCTCTGTCTTCTCCAAACTGCCTGAGAGGTCACACCCCCAGACTGGCCTGTGCCATTTCCCTGCCTAGAATGCCCCTTGCCCTGCCAGAGTCTTCCCATACCCTTCTCAAGTGTCGCCTGTCCCTCCTGGCCCGGTCGCTCTTAGCCACCCTCTCCCAGCCTCTGTGGTTGGGGTTGGCCGTACTGACTGACCTGGCCTCCTGAGCCAGTCTCTGCTGGAGGCGGGACCAAGTCTGGACTTGAGGCCACCTCTCCGAGATGCCGACAGGGAAGGATTTTCTCTACAAACTCTGTCAGGCACTGTGCTAGGCGCTGGTATAGAAGTGAGCAAAATCAACATGGTCCTTGCCCTCCTGGGGCTGAGTTGGGGACAGGTGGATGTTAAACAGATAACCAGACAAATAAATGTATAAATTTTGCCTGGAAGAAAAAAACAAGGATCTATTCTAGATGTGGGTGGGGAAGTTTGAGGGAAGGTCTCTTGGAGGAGGAGGGTTTTAAACTGAGACTTGCCAGCCAGTGGGGGGTAGGGGAGTGGGCAGGGGGGTGCAGCGGCAGAGGGACGTGCATACGCCAGAGCCAGAGCAACGGTGGCAGGGGGTGGAGTGACCACCCCAAACCGCAGATCCCTTCACGACCCAGGGCATTCTCGTCTCCCCCAGCATTTCCCTCTCTTGCTCTTCTTTCTCTCCCCCATGCTGTTCGCCCACCAGCCCCATCTCCCCTGCCCTAACTATACCAGGTGACATGAGCGCACCTTTATACACTCATTCTCCAGCAACCGCCAGAGACAGGTATAATCATGCCCATCTATAGACAAAATATGAGAGGCTCAGAGAGGTTGAGACCCACCCAAGGTCACTGGCCAGCAAGTGCTGAAGTGTGAAGTCCAGGCCTGGGACCGGAGCTGCCCTTTCTGCCCCACGGGGCTCAAGAGCCTGACTGTGCCCCATGGCCCCGCCTGGCATGAGGTGGACTCGCCTCCTGCCCCTATCTCCTCCCTGCCAGGCTGGGGGCGTGTGGAAGCCATGGCTCCAGGGCCAGGCTTAGTAATGGAAGGCCGTGAAGTTCCTAGCTGTGAGTAGTAAAATGGTGACGGCTCCAAATCACTCAGTGGGCATTGTTTTTGCTGCCAGCCCCAAGTGTGTCTGCCAACATCTCGAAGAAAGTGAAAGCGTCCTGATAATCAAGGGGGCAGGCCGTCACGCAGGCCCGATGACTAGCTGACAGCAAAATGTCTGGGATTAAAGTGGCACCCAGGTGAAGACAAAGCAGCCACATCCGACTGCAGGCCCAGCAGGCACCGGAAAGGAGCCCAGGGCAGGAACCTCTGTCTACCGGGAGCCGCCCATCCTGGTGCAGCCACTCAGGACAGTCCAGTCATCCACGACAACCGCTAGAGAGGCAGGGGTGGCTGACGCTCTGTTTCTACATCTGAGAACCGTGGCTCCTGAAGTCAACGCCCAGGGTCACACGGCCGGTGCTCGGGGAGCCGGCTCATGGGCTCCCTGACCCCGAAGCCCACACAGCCAGGCTGGTGGGGGCAGGACGGGGCGGCCGGGGCCCCGTGAGGTGGTCTGGCGAGGCAGGACGCAGCCACTCCTGGCAGCTGAGTCCAAGCCCCCCGCTGGAAAGCCTTCTCACGAGTGTCTTTCTGGGGATGTGGACAAATGTTGTCAGGGTCTAAGCATCTTGAGATGCTGAGGGATCATCTACTGATGGCCAAGTCTCAAGGCTTGTGACCTCCAGAGAATGAGGGGGAGGAGGACAGGTATAGGGTTCGGCTGCATAGAAGACTCGGGGATGAAACAAGTTTTCCAGGAGCTGAAATCGGCCTCATCTCTTTATGTTTCCATGACCTTTTACTGACTCTAGGACAGATCTGGGAAACTGTAGGTCACAAACCTCTCAGTTTGTATGTGCGATGGTGGCAGTGGGTGGCGGGGTGGGAGGCTTGGGGTTCTGCAGCTTCCTGAAGTCCTGTCCATCTGCTCTCTGCAGACAGGGCCCTCCGCCAGCTGTTTCCCAGATCTGACTAGAGTAGTTTCTAGAAGCAGTGCTCCTTCTAGCTACTCTCCAGAGAGGCCCTGTAGCAGGATATAGGAAAAACAAACACAAAACAAAACAAACAAACAAACAAAAACAAACAAATAAAACGCTGCGCCTTCCAGGAGCCCAGAAAGGGGCAGTTTTATGGATGCCTGAACCTGGGCCACAAGCAGATCAAAGAAGAGTCACCATTTCTTAAGCACCCACCATGCCGAGAAACTATCTTAGCCATTTTACATCCATTTTTTATAACTTTATTGAATCGTATTTTGCACATTGTATAATTCGCTCATTCCAAATATACAATTCAATGAATTTTTAGCAAATTTACCAAGTCGTGCGACCATTATCATAAATCAGTTTTAAAACATTTCTATTACCCCAGTAAGATCCCTCACGCCCACTCGCTGCTAATTCCTGTTCTTTCTTTGCCCAAGGCAACTGCAAATCTATTTTTTTGTCTCTGTATAAATTTGTCTTTTCTGGACATTTTGCATAAACGGAATCATACAATATGCGTCCTTTCGTGTCTGACTTCTTTCACTTTGCAGAATGTTTGCAAGGCTCATCCAAGGCATAGGACGCACCAGTACTTTATTCTTTTCTATTGCTGAATAGGACTCCATCGTGTGGATATACTACATTCTGTCTACCTAGTCACTTGTTGGAGATTTAGATTGTTTCTAGCTTTTGGCTACTATATTTCATCAGTTCTAGTAAGTGCTTTTTTTTTTCATATTTTCATCTTATAATCAATGGCTTGTCATAGCTTATTCAGAAACATTTTCCTCTTTTTTGATGGTATGTATAAATATTAGTATATTTTACAATCAAGGGCATCTTAAATTTGATGAGATGTGATATTAAGTGGTTGATCATAGCAGCCTTCCTTATGGTTCACCCTTGTGTTGTCAAGACTCTTGTTTGCAAGTGACAGAAATCTGACTCACAGGGGAAATTACTGGCTCGATAGTTGAGAGGCTCCTCGGGATAGGTCGTTGGGTGGGAGGAACTGCTGCAGGGACCCCGAAAGCAGACTCGACACCATCAGGTCTCTGTCCATCTTTTGTCTCTGCTTGTCTTTGCCAACAGGCTCTCTTCCTCCATGGGACAGTCCCAGCTCGATAGTCCTGGGAATAAAATAACCCCGAAAACCTCTCTTCCTGCCTGTGCATAAATCCTAGAGAAGAGTCTACGGTCATGGTACCCTATACAAGCCCAATCCCGTCTGATCTCAAAAGCTAAGCAGGTTTGGGCCTGGTTAGTACTTGGATGGGAGACCACCTAGGAAGACCAGGTGCTGTATGCATAAAAAATAAAAAATAAAAAAATAAGGGATTGTAAGCTGACAAATTCCAGCTTAGGGGCATGTCCATCTCTGGTCTAATCACTGTGGCCTGGGAAATGGCAGTAGTCCAGCCTGGCTGACATGCCCTTCTTTATGGCCAGAAAATCTGTCCCCAGAAGAAGGGCGGGTAGAAGTAAGTGAGTTGGGCACTACCACCATTGCTGCCTTAGGCCACTATCACATGGCATCACCGTGGACATTACAGACTAAAGGAGTCTTTAGAAAGACTATCCGAAGTCTGTGGTTCATTCATTCTGTTGCAAGGTAATGTTCTAAAGAGGTTAATTATACCTCCAAGAACTATGTTGTTTGAAGGATTTAATAAAGCAATGAAATATGCATGTAATATACCAAATGTAATTATGTTTAAACTTCTCATCAAGTGAAGATCTGTTTGCAGACAGTTCTCTAATAGAAACAGGAAAAAATATTTTAGGATACTAAGCCTTTGAATTTGCCATGTTGAATTTAAGCCCCGAAGGTATTGGCTTATATTTATTTCTACCTTTAAACTCTGTACTATCTCTTCTGCATCCTCCTCGCTGCCAAGGATTTCGTACCTTCCTACTTCCACCCTTCAGCTTATTTTCCCTTTCTCTGAACTGCCTACACACGATTTCCACCTATCCAAACCTTACCTTCAATTTAGTGCCACAGTCTCTGCAGGAATCTTCCCTAATAGTTCTATCTGAAGGCAGGTCCTCCCTCTGCTGGGTTCCCATAGCTGCCTTGCCGGGACCAGTTATATGGCTTTCATTAGAAAAGACCTCATAGAAGGATAATTTTCTGAGCGTTGGTTAGAGCTTTTCTCCCTGTGTTTCCATTTTCCCATTTTAGGGAAGAAGCCGGGCTCGTCCATGCCCTCAGCTCAAGGAAGGTTAAGTCACAGGGCTTGAGATAAGTATTATTTGGGTAGAGGCTAAGCTGCTATAACAAAGAGACCCCAAAATACAGTCATTTAAACAAAATAGGAGTTTATTGCTCTCTCATGTACCAATCCAGAGAAGGGCAGCAGTGGTTCAAGATAGGTAAGCTGCTCTGCTCCACCTGGTTATTCAGGGACCCAGGTTTTCTCTATGCTGTTGTTCATCATCTCCTGTCCTGTTCTGCATAGTTGTAGCTGAGACATCATCCTATCTGTGGTCCATGGAAAGGAGAGAGTTTGGGAAAGCCTAGGCCCAATGTTTTATGGCCAAGGCTTAGAAGTTGCATGCATTATTTCCACTCACATTCCATTGTCTGGAATTAAATCAACTGGATACAGCTAGCTGCAAGGAATGCTGGGAAATGTGGTCTAGCCAGAACAACTTGTACTAAAACTCAATTACTATAGAGGAAGGGGAGAAGGTATTTGCAGGCATAACTAGCAAGTTACCACATTCTCCTTTCTGGCTTTAGTGTTCCCCAAACTAGTGTCATTGAAGAGATTATGCTGGGTGCTTCAAGAAGTGGGGAGAGGTGACAAGCAGTAAGGCTTAGAGGAGAGAGTCTGGGGAAGGAAGAGGGGTCCTGTTCCATTTATCTATTGCTGCATAATAAAACACCCTCAAACTTAGTGTTAAACAGTGACGCTATTTTGCTCACACATCTGCTGTTTGGGTGGTATTAGATGGGGACAGCTCATTTCTGCCTGTTCAGCATCGGCTTGGGCCTGGAACCACCAGCTGGGGCTAGAATCACCAAAGGCTTGCTCACATGTCTGGTTGATGCTGGTTGTTGGCTGGCACCTCAGCTAGACCTGTGGCCAAAACATCTACACATGGCCTTTCTGTGTGGCTGCTTGGCTCTCTCTCAGCATGGGGCTTGGGTTCCAAGAGCAAGCATTCCAAGAGAGAGAGCCAAGCAAAAGCATATTGCCTTTTCTAATCTAGCCTTGGAAGTCACGCTACATCACTTCTGCTACATTCTATTCACTAGAAGTGAGTTACCAAGGCTGATCTGTGTTCAAGAGGAGAAAAATGAGACTCCACTTTTTGATAGTTGGAGTGTCAAAGAATCTGTGGATATTTCTCAAAACTACCACAGGCCCTGTGGGGCCTACTGGCTGTCCATGCTTGAGAAGGGGGCAGTATTTTAAAGGGCTGGCTGCTTATAACGCCAAGGAAGAGAGCTCCTAGAGATGGGAGCCCTAGCTTCATCCGAGAACCCCAACTTCTTTAGTGGTATGGAAATAGCAGAGCCTCTAGGTCAGTAGGGACCACATGTGCTGGAGTCCTGAGAGTCCCAGCTGATACCACCATGGACCTATGACTAAAGGTTGGAGAGCATACGATGCCTGGGCACCGCATGCAACCCTGAGCCCCCAGGAGGTGGATTTGCTAGGTTGTTTTCCATTTCAAGTAACAGCAATCCAATTTAAACTGATTTGAAAAACAAAGGGACCCACTTCTGGCCCTTTACTCTTGAGAAATGAAAATATATTCACACAAAAGCCTTACACACATATTATAGCAACTTTAATAAGTCATCACAAAACAGAAACAAATGTCCTTCAATGAATCAATGGATAAACAAACTGTAGTTCATCCAGACTACAGAACACTGCTCAGCGAAAGGAGCAAACTATGATACATGCAACACGGGCAAATCTCAAAGGCATCTGTTGAGTGAAAGAAGCAAGTGTTGGAAGTTATATAGCGTTTGAGCCCATTTATGGCATATATGGTAAAATTATAGGGATGGAGAATGGATCAGTGGCTGTCAAGGGTTAGAGGTTAGGAAGAGAGTTCAACTACAAAAAGGAGAGTATGAGGGAATTTGAGGCAATGGAGCTGTTCTGTCTCCTGACTGTGGTGGTGGTTACAGGGGCGCCCCAGCCAGTTATCTACTGGTGGATTGATATTGCTGGACCCTTCCCATAATAGGAGGGATAGAGATTTGTCCCCAGTGAACTATACATATATTCTGGATATGGATGTGCCTTTCTTGCTCACGTTTCTGTAAGCGTCACCATAGATCGATTTGCAGAGGGCCTTACTCACAGTCCCAATATTCCACACAACAGTGTCTGTGACCAAAGAAGTCACCTCACATTGAAAGAAAAGAAGCAAAAGGCTGACGACTGTAGGATTAATGGGTTTAATCACATACCCTATCACTCAGAAGCAGCCGACCTAATAGAAAGGTGGAATGGCCTCCTGATGACTCAGGTACGGTACCTAATGGGAGTCACCACTTTGAAGAAGGCATGGGGTTCTGTCTTACAGGATACTGTGGATGCTTTGGATCAGAGACCATCATATGGTGCTGTCTGTCCCCTCAACACATACACACAGGCCTGGGAATGAAGTGTGAGGGTGACTCCTCACTATTATCACACCTAACACCACGAATGGGGACTCAAGGGCCAGTGAGGAGATAGAAAGCACACCAGTTGTTTTAACAGAGAAAATTTATTTTAAAGAATTGTTAAGTAGGTATTAAAAAAAGTTAACTATAAGGCATTATGAAGGCAGGAAGCAGCTACTACTCCTAGAACGGAAAGAATGAAAGTGGTTGGAATTATGAAAACTTAGAAACTCAAGAGAGGCCCTGGAGCTCACACACAGACCTGAGCAGGGGCACTGCTGCGCTGGCGCGCCTGTCCCAAGCTGCGACGAGGGGCCCTGTGCGTCTGGGACCCAAACTTCTGAGGAGGGGGCATCGGTCCAACCAGTGCTAGTGTCTGGTGCGCGGAGGGGGGCGGTGTGCATGAGGAAGCAGGAGAAACCGCACTCTGGACTTAGCTGCGGCTACTGGAAAGAAAGCAGCCGATGGTTTGGAAAGTTGAGATCGCGTGATGCTTTCGGAAACCGGAAGCAGGTAGAAAGCCCATAGGAAGCGCACAGGAAAAAGCAAGTCCTCTCGGCCTCCTTTAGCCTGGCGATCCCCCCCCACCCCCCACCACCACGCTCTCTTGGTGGAACCTACTAGGAGCCAGGGGAAAGCCGAGGTGGCCTTGCATCACAGAGCAGAACCAGCACAGGGCAATTCAGGAAGCTCATCATCATTCCAGTCTGGAAGGCACTACTTACTAAACTGCAAAGTGTGTCCCTGTTTGTCCTCGTACGCATCACAAAACCCAACTAATACTTGGTACTTTCCTTAATGATCAAAACTTATTCTTCTACTAAGAATGAAGTCAAGACCTGTCTTATCATTCTGGTTCTGCCCCTTAAAAGCTGTATGACAGGGGCTTGTCATTCCATTGTTCTGAGCTTCAGTTTCTGGATCTCTAAAACAGGGAAAACAATACTTATTCCTTAGGGTTGCTGTGACGATCTGGGAATGAGAGCTTAGCATGGCACTTGGCACATGGGGAAGAAGATATTCAAAAGCATGTTTGCCCTGAATATGAAGCCAAATATCCCCCTGTAAACTCTCAACCATTTTCAACATTAAGTCCCAGAGTCCCTGGAAATCTTTGGCTAAGTGGTTGTTCTTTATTTCCCAAGAGTGGGACCGCTGGTAGATTTCTTCAGTGCCCAACCCCCCTCGCCTTAGAATAAAAGGGAGCGCAGCTCTAGGCAGATCCCAGGTAAAACTGATGGAACCCCAAAGCGGAGGTACCATACTCTTTCTCGATGTGCCCTTTCCTTGAGAAAATATACCCTACTGAGGGCTATTTTAACTGGATTTTTCTCTTGGACTCACTGCCAAGTGCCCAATTATGTGAAGTGGAGGAACAGGCCTCAGATTTATTCAATGGTTCTGTTAAGACTTCTGGGCAGGGCTGGGGTGGTGCAGAGGCCTGGGTGTTTGTCCTAGGCTCTCCATCCCAGGCCTTCCCTGGTCCTCTCCCCAGTCAGTGAGAAGCTGAGCATGGTCGTCAAGATATTTTCAGGAGAGAGCACCCACCCAGGTTTGCCGAGAGTCATCTAAATACCCTTCTATCCCTGGTGTCTCCAAGATCTGACTCCTCCAGCACTTAAGATACACTCTTCCCCAGGGTAGCTCCTCAAGCCTCACAGTGACGTCATAACTGATCACCTTTCGACAACCCCACAAGACTGATTCCTAAGCAAAATCTGGTCCTGAAGCCTCACTAGGTATCTCTGGGCCTGACCTCTATAAATCCTGTTCATCCCCGAGGCCATGCGGAATACTAACCTTGCCGATCGCCCTGTTCCCAGCCCTTTCCCTCAGCGCTGCCTCCCTTCTCCTTAGTGTCCCCTAAGGACGCGCCTTCTAGGGACTGGGGACAGCCTGGTCATCCTTTCTCTCAGTTCCTAGTGGACTTAATCCAGGGGACTGGGAATCGGGCCAGTCAGGGGAGGCCCAGGGCGCAGTGACGGTCCCTCGGAGGACTGCGGAGTCCTGGAGTTTTCTCTGACAGCTCTGCTTCCTGATCAGTTTCAGCCAGGTCCAGATGGTTTAAAGATTGAAGCCCAATTTCGCGGAGCAGAAGGGACGCGGTTGCAATAGATAAATGCGGGCGCCGCGCACTGGCAACTACCACTCCCGGCGAGCTGCTGCAAGAATTAGCTCGGTATTTACATGCTAATGGCTTCTCTGTTCATAAAAATTACATTTACATCCACCTTCTCGGGAGGCAGCTGAGCACTAGCCAGCTTTGTTCCAAAGGGCCACATGTAACCCGTGCAGAATGTGAGGCATCTTCAGGGCCGCAGCTGTAGTTTGCGGGCCTCCAGGCGGCCACGCGGCTGGGCCGGGTGCGGGGAGTCCCTGAGCTCTGAGCCCTGCGGGCCGGCGGCCTTTAACGGGGTAAGGAGCCCCAAACCCTGAGGGCCGGGAGGAGCTGCACGGACAGCAAGCCCAGGCCCTGCCTGGGAGAGGCTGAAGCCTCATCGTGGGCGCGAACGGTCCGGGCAGGGACGACAGGGGGCGTCCCGGGCCGTAGGGGACGTCCCTGCTGGGGGTGCTGCGCGGGGAGAGCGCAGCAAAGCCGGGAAACGTGGCGGGAGCGCAACCTCGGGAACTCCCCGAGAGCCTCTGACGCGGAGGGGCGTGGTCGGGGCGGGGCGGCATTCCGGGGGCGTGTCCGGGGCGGGGCTGTATTTCCGGGGCGTGGTCGGGGGGGGGCGGGATCCCGGGGGCGTGGTCCGCGAGGGGCAGACTCCTGGGTGTTGGCAGGCGGCGAGGTAGATGGCTGGAGGCTCACCTCAGGGTTTTCGAGGGTCTTTCTGGCACCTGAAGGTGCGAGCGAGCCCGGTGAGGAGGCGATTTCAGAAACGCGTGGAAAAGGAAAAGTCTGCACCAGGGCGACAACACTGGCAAGGAGGAAAGGGGATGGGCTCCAGAGGCTCTGGGGACAGGCTTCCCGGATCCGAGGTTGACGCGATGTGGGGGCCCAGGGGCAGGGAGGATCCTGAACGCTCAGTTCTCGAGGCCGTGACAGTGGCCAGCCCCCACTCCCGGCTGCTCCCCAGAATGAATTGGCGGGGCAGACTTTCCCACCCCGTATTTCCCGAATCTGGGCAGTGACCCTCAGGAGAGCTTCGTTAGCCAGTGACGCTTCGGGTACTGAGAGCCACGAGTCGACCCGGACGTGCAGGAAGAGCTGATGCCCGGCCATCTGCTGACCAGTCTGGAGCCAGCGTAGTCGCCTCGGCTCAGCGGGCAGTGAAGCCACCGCGCTCTCTTACACGGACGGCGTCAGGCCCCACACGCCAGGCAGAAATCCTGGCCACCTCTCTCTTTCCACTCCAACGCCCTCCTCTTCACTCGGAACCAGAACTGCTTATTTTAGGTCCAAATGTGATGATGATGGACACTCACTGTGTGTGTGTGTGTGTGTGTGTGTGTGTGTGTGTGTGTGTGTGTCTGGCTCCGGGATAAGCATTTTTCGTGCGCTCTCTCCTACAACTCCAGACGTTCTCTTGCCCTTTTCGTCATTTTCCCCTGCGGGCACCACCTGCACTATTATTTACTTATTAAAATCTTTTCATCGACTTAAAATTTAGTGAGGTGGTACCTGAAATAACAGGTTTGATGTACAATATTTACTAATTCATATGCAATATATACATCTTTAAAATGGTCACTCATAAGCCACATGCAATCACTTAGGTTCTGCCAGTGGTCTGTTTTTTAGATTGGTAAACTGAGGCTCCTGGAGGCTAAATGTCCTGCCCACGGTTATAGCATAGGCCACGCTAGTTCCCTACTTAATGCCTGAAACTGCCTCAGACCAGACATTGGCGATCTGGAGGGGTCCAAACAGGATGACTGCTGCAAAGCGGAACTACAAACACACGGATATGTCCTTGGCAGGAATGGGAAGGTGGGGATACTCTGAGCCTTGGTACTTTCATCTCCGAAATGGAGATAACAACAAAGTCTATCTCATTAGGTCCTTGTAAGAACTCAGAATAAAGTCGAGGGTTTGGTGCAGTGCTTGGCTTGGTACATAACAAGCACTCAAAAAATCCTTACTATTGTTACAAAAAGTTGGTTAACGAAGCTCTGAGGCAACAGCAACTTAGGCTACCCCTAGTAAGGTTAGGGTTAGGGTTAGGTTAGTGTATATTATAGATAGTATTTTTTATATTATATTTTTATATGACCTTATAACAAGCAAATAGTTTATTTAAAAATTTACCTAGTTATTGGTAGTGTATAGAAACTATTATTTATAACCAACCTGACAGCTTATTGAGATCTCACTAAAACCAATAATTATGTAATTGGTACTCTTGGATTTTTCAAGATAAATATTATTTGTTAATATTTATAAATAAAATTAGCAGTGAACATTAACTGAGCATTTACTATGTGCCAGGAAAGTTCCAGGCACTTGTCATATTTTAATTTATAAAACCCTCAAAGCCCTTACAACGCAAACATACAAAACATACATGCTAATGCTAACATCCTATTTCTCCTATTTTATGGTGGTGGGGGGGAACCCTCATTACTTATATACTTGCTGTCTGCAATTCCTTTCCTCCGGTTCTCTTTTTAAAAACATTTTCCACATGTTTGTTTTGAAATTTTTAAACCTATAGAAAAGTTGAAAGAATGGCACAATGAACACCCTTCATGTAAGTTTCCTAATTGCTATCATTTTACCACATTTTATCTTTTTCTCTATATAAATTAAGCCATTATGACTCTTCACTCCTTCAGCATGCATCTCCTGAAAACAAGTACATTCTTCTTTACAACCATAATATCATTATCATACACCTGGAAAATCTGAAATTGATATATTTTTAATATATAGTCCATATTGAAATTTCTCTAAATGTCCCAATTTCCTTTTAATTTTTTAAAAAGCGAGGATCCAATGAAGGATTGATTAACAAGCAATTAATTGTCATGTCACTTTGAATTTGAAACAGTTCCCCTGCCTTTTTTTCCTTTTGTGAAATTGATATTTTTGAAGAGTCAAGGCCAGTTGTTTTACAGAATGTTTTACACTTTGGATTTATCTGGTCATTTCCTCATGATTATATTCAGGTTAAACTTTTGGGTAATGTTGTGTCCTCAGTATTTTACATCAGGAGGCTCACGATGTGTTTGTGTCATTGACCATGTGAAGTATGATCATTTTAACTAAAGCTCCAGTCTCTCCTGAATCTACTCTAATCAGGTTTTGTTCCATCTCACCAAAACTGTTCTTCTCAAGCAAGATCACCGATTACCTCCACATTGTCAAGTCCCACGGTCCATTCTCAGACTTCACTCGACTTATCAGCAGTATTTGATGGGGTAGACCACATCCTCTCTTGGAGAACTTTCTTCTTTTAGCTTCTGGAATCCACATTTGTCTGGTTTTTCCTCACTGCCCACTCCTTCTCAGTTTCCTCTGGAGTTTTCCCTCACTCTCTACACTCTAAATGTTGAGTGCCTCAACCCTTGGACCTCCTCTCTAATTTCTGTCTACACCTACTCCCTTGGTGATCTCATCTAGCGTCTTGGCTTTAAGACCGTGTCTTCTAAATTACTATCTCCAGCCCCAAACTCTTTCCTAAACTTCAGGCTCATATCCAACAACCTACTTGAAATCTCCACTGAAGTCTAACGAGCATTTCAGGCATAATGTGTCCATCGCTAAGCTCCTTGTATTGCCCCAGTCCTGCCCGGCTGAGCCTTCCCAAATCCAGCAATGGCAACTCTGTCCTTGGAGCTGCTCAGGCCAAAAATCTCTGCACTATTAAGCGCTCTCTTTCTCGAGCCCACATCCATCAGCAAGTCCTAGCCATTCTATCTTTAACAGATATCCAAAAAGCTACTTCTCATTGCCTCACTGTCCCATTCAAGCTCAAGCCACTGTATCATGCCACATTTTGTCACTGCAATAGAGTCCTGTTTTTCCTTCTCTACTCTTATTCTTATTTTCCACAGAGCAATTGGAGTGACTTTGTTAAAATATAAGCCAGACCATTTTATCCTTCTGCTCCAAACTCTGTAGAGGCTTCTCCTCTCACCGTGTCCTCAGCAGGACCTAGAAAGCCTTGCATGATCCGGCCCCCATTACATATCAGGTTTCCCTCCGACTCGTCTGCTCACTTGTCCTGCTGCGGTCACGCCTGCCTCTCTGTTGTTTTTCAACACACTAGGCTTGTCCCCCAAAACGACCCCAATACTCTTCTCTCACAATCGTGTGGCTTCCTCTCTCATTTTCCTCGGGTCTTTACTTGACACCTCAGTGATGCCTTGCCTCGTCTAACTCACGACACCCAACCACCTCATATCACGATACTTCTTTTCTATGTTGTTTTTTTCTATTTAGCACTACCACTATTTAATAAAGTATGTATTTTACTTCATCTTTATTGTCTATTTCCCTCACCAGAATGCAGCTCCACAAGGACAGGGAAGCTTGTTTTGTTGACACAGTCTGCGTTCCCACAAAAGTGCCTGGCACATGGAAGATGTTACATAAATACTTACTGAGTGAATGAACAAAGGATGGGAAACTGGGAGATTGTGTAAAGTCACACGGCTAGGAATGGCAGTTTAGCTCCAGAGCCTGAAATTGTAACTGTAAAGCTATAGTGCAAATAATAATTTTTTTACTAAAAAACAAACAAACCCACATTTTCTCATTGACTAGAACTTTCCAAAGAATATTTAATAGCGGTGATAAAAGTATTCATCATGACTTTTAAGAGAATGCCTCTTAGGGTTTCGCCACTAGTTGGCGGTTATTGACCCAACTCACTTTATCATGATAAAGGTGTAGCCAACTAATCCACTTCCGCTGACAGACCTGTGCTTAAACGACCTAAGAACAAAGCAACTCGGGGGTGACCTAATAGAAAATGCCGACTTTCAAAAGATTGGAAGTTGGAGGCCAGATTTTTCTCTACTACTTTTCAAGGAACAATGTGTAGGCTGGTTTGCTTTATCAGAATTTTAAATTGTAGTCTAGCATTAACTGAATACTACATGCCAGGTCTTGTGTTTTCACATCTATTTTCACTAATCCTCAAAATAACAAATTAGTTACAATACATGGTTATAGGAGCTTAATGTTAAAATCTGAAGGAAAGCAGCAACACTCATGCGTCCTAGCACGAATTCAAGATTATGACTCAGGTTTACCATGTACCAGCACTGGGACTACAGTGGAAAGGACAGAAACCCCTCGTAGCCACAGTCTAGTGGGGGTAGAGTCAATAAAAAGTAAACAATTCAAGATTCTGGTAAATACTAAGGAAATAAACTAAGAGATGTGACGAAGGGTATGTGGGCAGAGGGTTTGGCTGCAGCTTAGTTAGCAAGTAATGAAGAGAGGAAAGATTGGTAAGGCCAGATCACATTGTGCATTGTGAGCCAGAGTTTAGGTATCATTCAGTGTGCAATGGGAAGCCATTAGGTAATTTTAAGTGGGGAAACGAACTGACATGATTTGTTTTAGAAGTATGTCTCTGGGGGCTGTGTGCCGATGCTGGAGCGGGTATGAGTGGAGGGATGCAGCCTGCTCTATAGTTACTGCAATAGTCCAGGTGAGAAACGATAGTAGTTTGGACTAGGATGGTGGTAGAGGTCAGTGGAAATTTTTGGAGGAACAGTCAACAAGATCTAATGGAGCTGAGGGAGAGGGAGGAATTAAAAGGGGTGGCTCAAGAGAGCAGGTGGCGAGCAAGATTTTCAAACACACAGAGGGTTTTCTTGTGATTTCTGTTACATCTCCATCATTCCCAGTTTTGTATCTCCTCCCCACCCCTCATTGTTACTACTGTCAACTCTCCTAAACTTCCAGCACCCCTGGCAAAATTAACTACTCTAATTTATTTATATGTATATATCACACTCAGAGCATTAAGGAATTAAGGAACAAGGGCCTAGATTTAGTCTACAGGGGAACAAGTGAGATTTCCCCCATTTGCTTAAAAGAATCTGACATGATTATGTTCCAATTCCTTCCTCAAAGTTCTTCCAGTTACTAATTCCTGATTTTCCCAAGATCTACTTACCTAAATTATCTTGCCATATGTACAGTTTCATAAGTAAAGTTTAAACTTTAGGAATATTTTCTGGAATCTTAAGGTGTTAACTATTTTCATAAGCTACTTTAATACTCAAGAGCTGGTCATCTTGAAGATGCTGAAAACTGAACCTGAAATTAACCAAGAGACACAACTACAGTTCCCACACATCACTTTGGGCCTAACTCCTATTCACTAGACTTTCCCTGGACAGAGTCATCATGTAGCAACTCTCAAGCACAGCAGATAGAGAAGAGAGTTATCAGCCTATTACTGAGTATTAAACCAGGGACCAATAAGGTGGCAGCTTACACTTCTGAGTCAAAGGATAGTCCTGAGCTCAATACTATGTATAGTGTTCAGACCTTGGTCAGTTATAATCCTCCCAAATTAAATTGCCTCACTTGAAAGTTGGAATGGGTTTCCTGCCTCACAGGGATACGAGAATACATGTCAAATATTAACACACCACAGTGCCAAGTTCTTTGTGTCAATTTTCTTCTGTCCCATTTTGTAATGAGTTATTGTATATTAGTGCCTGGACAGTGAGCACATAGCACTCAAAAAACTTAACACAATGAATTAATGGCTAACATAAACAGTTCATGGGGAAAGAAAAAAGAAAGTAGAAACTTCCAGTTTACTAGAGCTTTTAGAGCAAAATTTAAGTCTAAGAACTCAAAGAATGATATTCTCTTATTTATAATTGATTCACAACAGCAAATCAGATAACTAGCAGATAACTTTTCCTACTCTATTGAAGACACTCCCTCTATTTTCATGAATAGGACTGTCATGTGTCCCTTTCACTGAAGAAAATGGACCAAACAGGGGACATTCAGTCACAATTGCCTTCTTGTAGCTCCTATCATAATGAATAAAGTAGATGCTCTTGCTCATACTCTAATGCTAGTACCTGCCTGTAGAAGCATATGCAAAGGGTCACACTAAAAACTAGGATTTCTTGTTAACAAATAAGAGGCTCTAAAAATAATTCCATAATTCTCTCGTTAAAGGATTTTATAATGACCTACAATCTAAAAATGAAGTTACTGCTAAAAAGGAGCTTAACACCGGTAAGAACATAAGCTCAATATTGTACCTTATTGACACGAATCTGTTCTTGGTTCATTGATGTATTTCACTTCACTTCCGGGAAGCTTCAACTCGAAATGTTACGATGGATGTCAGTACATTAGGGAGGTGTTACAGTCTTAAAAGGTTCATTATCCTCATTTCACACTAATCATTCCAAGCCTAAATAAAACAGATGCTAAGAACTATTAGTGCTTGATTATTAACTTCAGGCTTAATACACAGCATCTTAAAACAGATCTCCAATGCGCTTTTTGAGCTGAAGATTTAGTTATATTTGCACTTAAATTACCATTAAACGAAGTTTAATAGTGTAGTATGTTTATAAATATACTTTTACTACTTACAGATTTAACTATTTCCATGTGATTCTGTGGACTAGCTAGCTAAGGTTTGGGAATTACAGGTTCATAATACACATATCCAAAGAGTTAAGATCTGGTTTTGGCAAACAGATCTGGTATCTGCAAATTCTTAAAATTAGGAGGAAAGCCAGTAATTCTTTTTCTTCCAATATTAGGCATATACACCTGTCCCTTATTTATGCAGTTTTTTTTTATATATGGTAAATATTCCCACTTACACTTTTCATAAATGGTTCCCACTTGAGTTTTTGACTATTAGCAATAATTCTAAAAAACAATTGCCTAACTCAACAACGTACAAAGAATACTAACAATTGATCTCCCCATTCCTTGGATGGCAAATATAAAAGCATGGGTGACTGTTTTTCAGGATTGTTTATACAAATGTTGTGTTGTAGAAACTGAAAATTATTAAAAAAAAAAAAAAAGTCTTTTAAAATTCTCAGATAATGCACCTGGTCATTCACACAATTTAGAACATCCAAATATAAAAGTTGTGTATTTACCAACTTCCTTGATCCAATCTTTATGTCAAGGCATTACTTCCACCTTAAAGATTAAATGGAGTTTTAATGTTTTTAATAAACTTGAATCAGTTACAAAAGACTGGAATACACAATTTTCAGTTATATCAATAATACTGTTTGAGCTTTGAGTGATATAAAGCTATTAACTTTGCTTGCTGGAAAGTATGGCCAAAAGTGGCTGTACCAGGGAATATATTTCCAAGTGTAGAGGGATTAACTGGCATTATTAGTTTATTAAATAAATTTCAAGAAGGCACTGACAATTTGAATGTAGATGATTAAATTACTAGTTGATCATGAATTAACCGATAAATTCACTTAATATCTAAAGCCCACCCTGACAAAGGTAATGCTTGAACCAGTTTCATTCATTGCAGAAATTTACAAAGCTCAAGCGGCCACAAAACTAGAAACTGCAGCTCCAACATCCATCCAACATGCCTTACAATTCTAAGATTTTTTAAAATGTTGCAGTGAATACTGAAGAATTTGAGAACTTAAGCAAAAGATGGGATTGGAAAAAGATCATCCAAAAACAATGAAACCAAAGTAGTACTTCCAAATACTTTGAGTGAAGCGTGACTTTGTGCCAATTTAAAGTTATAGGTTTTTGTCACCCATACTGTGGCCCCTAAAAGACTGAAGCAAACATTTTATTTTTTTAAAAAGTTGCTTTAGATTAGACGCCGACAACAAATTCTGGTTTTCTTGAATTTTCATTAGCATTTTTTTGTGAAATACTCTTATGTCTTACACAGGTTTATTTTTTTCCATACTGGTGGGCTTTTTATGTGGTTTTCTTCCGCATAAAGACACATGGAATGGATAATCCACGTAAATTCCCCCTCTCAATTGTCTTATGTTTCAGATATATGGTGACAAAACGCTTGATACTAAAATTATTTTGAATACGACACTTCAAGTGAATTAACTAAACTGGTAAGGGTGATAATAAAAGACCAAAAGCAGGTATAGTTTAATGTATTTTAATAGCAAACTTACAGGAACAGCACAGAAGACAGACAACATTAAAAACATGTACTTGCATGTAGGACAACTCAGTTAGAAAAGTATAGTGAATGGATGGAATCTACTGTATGATAAAAATGCTACAAACACCATTTAGTTGCCATCAATAAGAAATTTACTTGTTTTAAAAAAATCCAAATGCTGGCATTGTCCAGAAAAATTTAACAGGTTTATTTATAATTGTTATAAAGTTGAACTGCTGAAACTTGTTCACTGAAACATTTTGACTTTCATTAATGCTTTATGTCCCCGCATTTATATTAAAAATTCACACACAAATGAAAATGGAAAAACTGCCAATACCTGATTTCTGTCCCCTATTTTTCCACTTGCAATCATATACTTAGGTACCTTTTGACCCCATGGAAAAAAAAAATATCTAACATTCAGAACTACCAATAACAGGAAGAAGAGAATTTTTTTTTTTTTTTAAAGAATGAAATGTTTCCCATCATAGTGGATTCTTAAGCACGTTCTCCACGTATGCGGCGTGCTAGCTGGATGTCTTTTGGCATAATTGTTACACGTTTGGCATGGATAGCACACAGGTTGGTGTCTTCAAAAAGGCCAACCAGATAGGCCTCACTTGCCTCCTACAACGGGAATAAAGAAAAACATTAATGGTATTACCAACAGTTAAGATACATCTGTTATCAGCTAAAATAAAATGAGGTTTTTGAATCCTTAAAAAACCTACTTCATAAGAGGTTTACTACTTTACTAAATGCTTACATTTTAAAACCTATGGGATAAAGCTAAAAGGCAGCATAGGAAAAGTGCAAAGCTCAAGTACGTAAATCTTTATCAAATCACACAAAAGTCCAATTGTTTCGTTACCAAGAAAGTTTAGTATTTCTAATGTTAATATGTGATTTCTAATAAACTGAAATGTCTTGAGTAAAGAAATTCAATTTAAACTGTAATATTCTTATCCTTACAAAGATAAAAGGAATCGTGCGTCTAATTCAAAGTAATACCCACCCCCAGTGTCTCCTTATTTTGAATCTTCCTCCAAGATTATCTGAACCTCTCTCTGCCTTACCAAATATAGCTGACAACAGGTTCCATCCATGGTCCTCATCCACCTTTCTTTTTACACCTGAGTTTTAGCAGAGTACTCTCCAGATTCCAGAACACATCAGATTAATGTCTTATTTATATACTCTGACCTGACCTATTTTGCTTAGGAGATGCACCCCCCCATCCTCTACATCCCTCAATCTGTAATGACATTTGTTATCCTCTAGTTATTAATGCTGATCCATCTGGGTTTTCCTATTACACTATGAATTTTTTTGAATGCATCCTCCTATCCCTATTACTCAAAAACTACTAGTTGTGTATGATCCATTAACACTTGATAATGTAAACAGGAAAAAAGGGAGCTTCTACTTATAATTATAACTTTTAAATTATTAGTACATCTTACAGTTGTCTGAAAAATCCTTTAGCTTAAAACATGTTTCCTCATTTTGAACTGAAGCAACTGTTTTGTTTCACTCATCTAGTCATGAGCCCAACTGTTTCAGTAGATTAGAAGCACTGAGAGAGGTTACTTGACCTTCCCTCTTTATCTATGAAGATCTCTCTCCGTCCAAGATATATTTACAAAAAAAGATTTTTTTAGTTGCTATTTTTTTCTAATTAAAAAAATTGTTTCCATTTTGTAATCTTTAGGTAATAAAACTAAGGAACACAAAAATACTTAAGCAATTCAAGCTCATAACACTTAAAATTTGCTTCATCCAAATTTTACTAACCTTGCATGTCTGCTTGCAGCATTTGCTACCAAGAGCTGAGTCTTACCTAGTCTTTAGGCCTAGCTCAAGACTGTTCCATGAAGGAGAAAGCAAGCACTCCCCTTGCCCCTGGTATCCATGTGCAGGTAACCTTGAACTCCTCCTTCCTTGGCACTCGCTGGCCTTGTACAGCAGCCATCTTTTAATGCCCTTAAGTTACTTTATAGAGATCTCATTTTATAAACACAATGTCTTACTCTCAAGTAGACATTCAATAAATATTTGCTGGTTCATTTTTATATTAAACCCTAATTTAAATTTGCATCTTCTATACAATTAGTCCCTCATATTATAACTATTCCAAATAATGTATTAACACCAGAAGTTCTTAACACTCAGGGATTCATTCTTAAAATGCTCTAGAAATGGGTAAAAAGTCTGGAAAACATGGCATACTGTAGCCTACTCTTAAAAGATTCACAATGCACATCACATACTAGGACTGAAGTTCTTCAGAAAAGAAACCAGTTTAATTTTGCTTCTCATCACCTCATGATTATACAAAATACAGAATGCTTTTGCAAATTGCGGCAGTATGAAATGGTATATGGATAAGACAACAGGTCCTGTGATTCTGAGACCATTTAAGAGTGGTATGATCTATAGGCTCCCCTGGTACTATGGCAGTTGGGGTTCTCACTGTTGTCTTAGAATCCAGTTATGTTTTACGGGGTTGTGTCTGGTCAACTCTGGGAGAAGATTCAACATGCAGAAGGGATCTGACAACAGCCCATATATTTCCAATTCTATTACCAATACCAAAGTCTCCTAAACATTAAGGCCATAATAGTACTGAAGACTGCCATGTCAATTTATAGCCCAACAAACACAATTTTGAGATAATGGCAAACAAACAAAACTTACAATTAGGAGGCAACATGAATTTATAACATTTTGAATATATCCAATGTCTGACTTTTCCACCATTTCAAAACACGTATGTCCATTTTTAACATAAAAATACCTTACTTCAAACTCTCAGATGCTGAAGGCAAAGGCTGTTTTAAGTTAGTCAATTCTTGATTATCTATGGTAAACCCGGACAAACTTCTCTATCAGCCCCAATGGACTACCTCCTCCTCCTCATTTAGTTTGTATTAGAAAAGTTGGAAATTGTTTAATTCTAAAGCCAAAAATAAAGTGACTTTTTGAATTCTATTTCAACTGCTTTCTTCTACTATTCTATTTCCATGAGCAAACTCTCCATTCTCTATATCCTTAAAATAATGGAAGTATATGTATAAAAAAAAGAAAACAAAACAAAAGAACATGTAACAAAGATCACTCTTTCCAAGAAAGAGCTATCTAATGCTAGACTATGGGCAGCAGATGAACATTTTGCTCAAAACCAATATAACCACACTTACTGACAAATATATACCTTAACAGCAACAGTGGAAATTTACACATAAATTAAAAAGACAAGTCTTTTACCCAGATTGCTCAGTAATCTTAATTTACAAGGCTGCACAATGACATTTAAACTCAACAAAGGAAGTTTATACATGACTGTAAAAGACAATAGTCTCTTACCCAGAATGTTTATTAGCAATCTCAATTTACAGCTGTCACTGACAATTAAGCTAAAAAATGTTGGACTTTAAATCAAGTATAATTTGTTCTTGGAGCACAGTCTGGCTAGAACACAAAATTAGCAGCTTTATATCAATGCTAAAATTCTTAGTAGTAATATTTCTGTATTTAAAATATAGTGGGGGAAATGTGATTTGTAATTGCATTAATAAATGAAATAGGATCTGAAGATAATCACTGATTAAAAACAGAAAATAAAGCTTTAAGTGACAGCACTGGAAGATTTTAGTAGTTTGAAATTTCAATTCATTGAGAATTTAATGGATGCCTACTCCTGGAATTCACCAATCAAAGGAAGTTCAAACCAACCTTAGAAACAGCTCAACCAATTACACTTCAGTATAAAACCCACCTATCAAATCCTTCTCACTTATAAAGCAAAAGCTTGGCACAGCAACAGCAGCCTGAAAACCATCCAATGGAGTGTATGTAGATTCTACACGCTCCCCCAGAGGTTCTGATGTGCGTTTGTGGTGGTGCCGAGCAATCTGCATTTTTATTACCTCCAACCCCATGCTCTGATGGAAGAGGTAGTTTTACCATATTTTGAGATACACTGATTTAGAGAATGCTAAACACAATACAAAATAGGTTACTTAAGTTATTGATGTTAATTATTCACACATACTTAAACAAATTATCTTACCTCTGGGCATTCTGAGTTTTAATCTCGGCATAAACCACAAAGATTTCAAATACATAACCACCTTTAAAATAGTATTTCTCAAAGTTCTGACATCCTGGAGCCAAGATTAAATTAAAAATGCTTACCATTTAAGCGAAAATTCCCAACACCCTTTAGCAAACGACAAGCCTTCAAATCCCTGTCCCTTCACAGACTGGGTATCATCTTTAAGCACACCTCTTCTCCTTGTAGCCAATCCAGTCCTGTCACTCCCTGCTGCTTCTTCCTCTTCACTGCACAAGTCTTTAATGCTGCCTATTCCCGCCCTAGCTAGTGTGCTCTCTTCACTTGCATGTACCTCTTCAGTTCAAGACATTTACTCTAACGTTTCTTTTACATCAGTCGCTGTTTGAACCTGATTACCATTATAGACCTTTAGTCTCATATCTTAACGTCCTGCAAAATCCATAAGCCAAACCTTTTCCCCTTAAACATCGTTCTTACTGCAATGCTTAAAATTTTTAAATAGTATAATGGAATGCACACCAGGCTTTGGAGTCAGATGAGTTCAAATTATTATTCTGTGACCCAAATGGATTCAAATTTCATGTTCTGTGTGTATGGCCTTGAGCAACTTAACCTGACATCTCAATGGTGAAATAAAGATATCCTATCCTACAGGCTTGTGATTAAATTATATACGTACATGCAAAGATTTAGAATCATTCTTGGTACACAGCAGGACTTTCAACTCTTAGAGCCGACCCACCCACCATTTTACCTGCAAAGCACCGATAGCTGCACTCTGGAAGCGCAGATCTGTTTTGAAGTCCTGAGCAATTTCTCGCACCAGACGCTGGAAGGGAAGTTTGCGAATCAGAAGTTCAGTGGACTTTTGATAACGTCTAATTTCACGGAGTGCCACAGTACCAGGCCTTAAAAAATAAAAATAAAGAAATGGTTACGAAATACGTTCAACTCATAAAAGGATAAGCGGTCAGCCTTAAAGAAATGATCATTTTTCAGAAAATAAGCCACCCAACTTTTCTTTAGGTTCCGTATGGAATTTCACGTATCAATTTATAAGCTGAATATTCAAGTCTATTAAGAGTAACAGTATTCTGGCAAGTTTATTACAGTACTAGTTATTTTATTCATCTTTTAACATGTATCACTAACTTCTGTCAGAATTACAGCTTCAAAGGTATTAGGCCACTAATAACAGTCAAAATTGTTCAGGCTTTTCAATGTTTGGCACCACTTTCCTTTCCATCTGAACCCTCAATTCTTCTATAAGACCCACCAACACAAACCAATGAGCTTCATTTAAAAATACACTGTGGTATTTAAGTTTGATTTCCCAGAATACCTTTACTTTGACTACTGCCCATTCCTCATATATGATTACATTTGAATACTTCTGATGGCACAAATAACATATAAATGGTATTTTTTTACTATGTAATTGTCAGCGAGAAATTTACCTCAATTCTGACTTATTTCTTCCACTGTTATGAGCTTTTATTTTAGGCTAAGAATAAAATTTGCAGACTACCTAAGTACAGACAACTTATGCCCTCTAATGGCAGATGCCCTTAACAACAATGCTGGAGGTAGCTCAAAACCAAATGCTAAGAGGAAATAAACCAGTTCAAGCAAATGAGGCATAGGAACTTGAGTAAAACAAATGCCCCCAATCTTGATTATTATTTTGCTAAAACCAATACTATCCTCAAAATGTATTTTAAAATAACACTTTACTATTAAAAAAAATTTCTAATGGCGAAGTAAAATGTTAATTCTATTAACATTATTAGTGATGTAATAGGTCTCTTTTGGGCTATGGGCAAGATTATGGCTTCAAAATTAACCATGGTCCCAATAAAACCTAACCCAAAATTTTATAAAATTTAAAATTTTACTAGTAAATATTCGAAAAAGGGAAAACATCAGTTTCCCCAGAGCAAAAGTTTGCTTACTCTACATCTTTTTGTTAGATTATATGGAAGCTGCTTCAGGAGAGATTCTGTCCCATTATTTTCCTCTTATTTTTAATACCTGTAACGATGAGGTTTCTTCACCCCTCCGGTAGAGGGCGCACTCTTGCGAGCGGCTTTTGTAGCCAGTTGCTTCCTCGGTGCTTTACCACCGGTCGATTTGCGGGCAGTCTGCTTTGTACGAGCCATGGTATAGGACCTCCTTACTTACCTACCAGCATCAAAAAAATCAAAAAAACAAAAATCACCACATGCAACAACCAAACATACAAGTTTTCCTGCCACTACCCCCCCAATCTGGACATACGATCAGAATAAAAAAATAATGACTGTAATGTTACGTAATTTGAAAGGGTGCAGATTACGTTTACCACCCAAATGTGACTTCTTGAAACAAACTGTAGTACTAGAAAATTGTTAACATTAAACACCAATCACCTCTCAAAATGCTAAATCTGAGCGACGAACGGCAAAACAAAAAGACCCCTAACAGCCTTTGCTTCAATTCCTTTAATTAAAGCAGAAATTAGAAATGTCTGTGAACATTCGATCCATAAACAAGTCAAAAGGACGAAGCCACAAACCACAAAAAGGTCGAGTCGAATTACAGCAAAAAAGGTTTCAGCGCCCCCCCCACAGTCCCCTCCCTGGTGTGGGGCAGTTGATAGATTGCTGTAAATATCTGAAAACATTCCTGCTTTTGCATCTCTACAGTTATGTTGACAAAAAGGCGTCTCGAAAAAACCAGAGGAACAACAGCTACCACCAGCGAGCATTCTACAAAGCATCGTCTTCGCGGCAGTCCAACCGGGCTTCGCAAAGAAAAAAAAAAAAGTGCCCCGCACCCAAGGCTTTAATTAACGCACCGGCCGACGGGTCCACCCCAAGCACCACATAAACTTTTGGTTTCGCCTCCTCCGGCCCCTCGGCTCAGGGTCCCCCAACCTCCCGCCTCGCTCCCAGCGTCTCGCGCAGGCACCAACTCGGCTTCCAGACCAGAACAAAATGGAAACAATCGCAAAACGTATCCGATTTCCTTCCAAAGAGACAAAACACCAAAACGCTCGAAAATACCCCGATCCCCTGCCACGTGCCGCCCTCCAAAAAAATGCAAAAGTTTTTTTTTTTGCATTTCAGATGCATCAAGTTTCCGCTTCTCCAAAAAAGGAGAAAAAAAATGTCCCTCTGTAAAAAATTTTCCTCCTTTTCTGAAATGGGGAAGAGAGAAACGGGGGAAAAAATATGGTCGGTGACCAGAGAAGAGAGACAAGATGGTGAAGCTTAGCAACAACTGTGGGGAGGCAGCAAAAAGCGAGTTACCCCGGGGTGGGAAGCGGCGGCGATTTCCACCCTTTTCCCGCCCGAAAACTGGGGGCCGGGGCCCGGGGGCGGTAGTTAAGAGGCCCGCGCGGGTCCTGGTGAAGGTCTGGGGTCCCGGAAAGGGGCAGCGGGCGGGATTTCACCGAAGAAAGGAGCCAGCGGCGCGGGGAGGAGGGAGGGCAGGCTCGGCGCCGCGGCAGTTGCTGCTGTTGGGCTGAGGCGGCGAGAGACGGGGGAGCCGCCGCCGCCGCCGCCGGAGGGTAGAGGGAAACTCGCTCCTCACCTCCATTTCTGGGCCAAAAAG
This sequence comes from Eidolon dupreanum, assembly GCA_028627145.1. Lineage (NCBI taxonomy): Eukaryota > Metazoa > Chordata > Mammalia > Chiroptera > Pteropodidae > Eidolon > Eidolon dupreanum. Next base: position 8,682,529 of record CM053516.1, on the reverse strand, counting down.
TTTGTGAGCCAAGCCGGAGGGGCTGTGGGCCCCGTCCCCGCACCGCCGGGGCCCGGCCCGGGGCTGACGGCAAGCGGGTCTCGGTTCCGGGGAAGCGGGCAGACAGGGAAACTTACCCCCCTTCTCCTTCGGCTGGAGCTCGGCGAGCTAGAGGCGGCGCTGGCGTTAGAGAGCGACGGCGGCGCGGCGGCGGCTGAGAACACAATTGAAAGATGGCTGACACCGAGGCTATCCCCCAACACACGCCGCCCCGCCCCCGCGCCGCGCGCCAACCAATCACACACAATGGAGGGAAGGCTCGGCCCCGCCCCCGCGCCCCCGCTCTCGCCACGCCCCCGCCCCTCCCCCCGCGCGCCCGTTCGCTGGCGCGCGCTCGCCCCTCCCCTGCGCACCGCCCGCTCCCTCCTCCCTGCCGCCTCGCGCTGTGTGTGTACAAACACAAAAGACATGCCGAGGGGCCGCCGGCTCCCGCCGAGACGGCCGCCCGCCCCCGTCCTCACTCCGCCTCGGGGGCCTCACATCCCCACCCGGCTCCGTGCGCGCACGTCATCGAACTCGCGAAGCCTGGGTTTGGGGCGCCGAGGGGGAAGTGCGGGGGAGGGGCGGGCGGGAGGAGGCACGGCGGGTGAACGCCCGGCCGGCGGGCGTCTCGGGCCGCGGCCGGGAACGGGAGGGGGGACGGGGCTCCCGCTCCCGCGCGGGCCCCGACGCGCGCCCCCGAGGTCCCTTGGACTGCGTGGGGGCGGGGAGGAGGACGCCGCCGGCCGGGTCGCTGCGCCTGGGTTGGAAACACTCTCCAACAGGAAGCTCGGAGACGGAGGCCCGGAGTCCTGCGTCTACTTTCGGATCGGGCTGCTCTAGCAGCTGGCGGGCGGACACCCCTCTGCCCGCTTTCGCTCCGGGCCAGGTGCGGCGGGGCTGCTCGCAGACAACTTTATCCGCTCAGACACCGGCCCCGGCCGAGGGCAGCCCGCAGCGGCGTGCGGGCCGTGCAGCGGCCGGTCCGCACGGGCTCGGCCACCGGGGACACCCAGTCCCTCGCAGGTGCTGTCTCCCCAAGGCCGAGGGGACCGGGTTCGCCTTCTTCCTGGGCCGGATGTCTGAAGCAAGATGGCTGTGTTTTGTAAGCCTCTAAAACAACATAGAATACACAGCTTACTGCACAGAGCCCGACCACCAGTCCCGTTAGTTTCTCCTACCAGCCAGTTGGGCCTTTTAACCGTGTCAGTATTCGGTAGAATTGCCACATCAGGGTAATCAAATGTCAAGCAGCTTCTGCATAGTTTAGATGCGGCAGAAAACAGCAGAAATAAGAAAACGTGTTTTGCTGTTGTTGTGTTTACCCATTTTCCAGTTCTCAGTAGCATCAGTCATCAGCATCAGACTTTCTAAGTCTCAGGTTATCCACATTATCAGTTCATTGGCCTAGAATATCTGAACCACCCAGGTGGTATTGACAACTGCGTGTGAAGGTTTTCAGTAGAAGTGTCATGCAGCCATCCCATAGGATAGTGAAGGAGATAACATTTCATAGATGAAGGGCACTATTATTTGTAATCTGAACATCTTAGAAAGCATCTTAGTCATAAACATTATCCTGAAACGGATAAATGGAAATCAGATATGGGGGAGGGAATAGATTTGTCCAAGGTCACTTAAATGAGGAACAGACCCAGGAGAAACAAAACAAAAATCCAGGCCTCCTGTTACATTATTATTTAATGAATGTTAAGTGGCCACGGCTGCTGTGGAGGGCGCATGCAGTCTGCCAGCCTATCCTAACAGCACATATGCCAAAAAAACAAACAAAAAAACCCAAGACTGAGCTGCCAGCAAAGAGTTGCCATAATTTGGGCCACGAAGAGTTTTTGTTTTGCTTGCTTTTTGTTTTGTTTTCAGGAAACCAAAATATTTATTGTTGGGTTTATCCAAGAAGGCTGTTCTACATCAACTGAATTCATCATATCTTTGGGAAATGTTAAATGACAAGGTAATGTTCTCTTTCTATGCTAGATTTTTCCATAGCTTCTATTTTTTTGGCTTTAAAGCATTTCTAAGGAAAGGAAAGACTATTTGAGGTGAAATAGTTCTGATCTTTGATTATCTGAACTAATTCAGCTGTCCATCTATAAAATGGAAGTAACACTCATCTGTGTGGAGATAGGCCTCAAGTTTTCTAGTAGGATCCAGTACATAGGCACCTGGGTTACCTACCTAGTGGCTTCAGGAAGTTCTCTCACTGAGTGAATGTTTATTGAGTGCCAACTATGTGCTAGGCATAGTTCTGGATACCGGAAATAAAGCCATGAGCATCACAAGCAATGCTTCTGCCTTCATGGGGCTTATGATCTCAGGAAGCATTGCCTTGCCCAGGGAAGCAGCACTTGGAGGAGGGGGAAGAAGGGGAGGTCCTTTGAGCCCTATGAGTGGTAAAAACTAGCTAAGGGGGACTGAGGATTTTAGAGTCCAGATGATGGGTAAAGGAGAGCTGTGGGGGCAAAAAGGGATTCTGAAGGGGCTCCAGGGTCAGTTCTGAATTGGCTCTGCTTCTAGAACTTTTGGGCTAATGCCTCAACATTTGGAGTTAAAAAAATTGGAGAGGATGGGAACAAAAGCTTTTAAGTTAAAGACATTTTCTCTAGAATAGAATGCTTATGGCCACTAATTTATATTCATTTATAAGTAAAAGCAAAAAAAAAAAAAAAAGGATTTTGAAAGCACTATTATTATGTAATATTCGCTTGGAGTCAGTCAAGTGCTATTTACCACCTCATGGCTACTGTTTTTGGACACTCTAGTGCTTTCCTCATGCCCACTATCACGTCTGATTTAAATCTATCATATTTGTTTACTTGTGTATTACCCATCTCCTCTCCAAAGGATGTACAACCTAGGACACTAGTGGCCTTATCTGTCTCTTTCCTCTGGGCTTGCACTGCCACCCACATTCTATCCCCAATTTGCTGTCCCTCCTTACTAGGTGATCTCATCCAGTTTCATGGAAATTGTCAAAGATATGACAAAACTACAGAGAATAATATAATGAACCCCCATGTACCCATCACCTAGCTTCAAAATGATCTACTTGTGACCAATCTTGTGTGTTATCTATATCTCTGCTCTCTCCCCTGACCTCCCCCACTTGAGTTATTTTGAAGCAAATCCCAAACTTTTTATATCATTTCATCTGTAGATATTTGAGTATGTATTGTAGGAACCAAATGAATGTTTGAAATACCTATTGTCTCTTATCTATAGATTCTCTCTCTGTTTATACTTGTTAAAAAAAAAAAAAAAACATACCCTGAGGCTTTGAAACCCAGTCTTTTCTCCAAAACTGTGCTGGCATTATGATTTACCCAACTGCTAAAACCAAAAAGTGCAGGCATCTTCCTTAAGCCTCCCTTTCCTTCACCCCCATACTCCTATTGGACATACCTCTGAAAAGCATCTCAAGATGACCTACTCCTCTCCTCACCTCTCACCTGCCCCCTCAGTCACTTCCTGTATGACCTCTCTCTCTCCACCCCTGCACCTCTATATCCCATTCTCTACAGCAGCATGCATACATTAGACTTATAGAATGTAAGTCAGATTAAGTCACACCCTTGCTGAAATCCAGTCAGTGGCCTCCCACTGCTCTTGGTTAAAACTGGCACTTGCAGGACCTGGCCTCATCCCGCCCTCCCTCATGGCACTTGAATGCTGTCCCCGGCTTTTCACTGGGCTGGCTGGCTCCCTCATCTTCTAAGGCAACATTTCTCACTCTTCCTTGTCTTTTTACTCTTAGAAAATGATTGGATTTGTGTAGTACATGGAAGAAAAGTGGAAGGGATTTGAAGCTATTCTATAGAACTTGATTGAAAAATATATATTTTTATATTACATAATCACTGTAGGAGAAAATGCTATGTTTTAAGGAAGGTATTAATATCAAACATGTAAAACTTACAAATAAAATGTTTTCAAAGGTTTTAGTTAGAAACGTTGAGCTTAAATCCATGAACGTAATTTTTGATACCAGGTTTTATGGCCATATGCCATTCCTGATTAAGACTTTTTAATGAAGAGCGCTTCAAATTCTTGATGATCTCATCATTGAAAAACTTTGTTCACACAAGTAGGTGGTAAAAAATTAAAAATAATTGTTTTTAATCATTCAAAAAAGTTGAACAGTTGAAGTTATATATTGAAAATTCTTCCTTTTCTTTCATTGACAAATCTAATCTTGAAATTTCTTGTGAATGGATTATGAATCCAATTAAACTTTTTAAAGGTCAAGTATTTAAAAATAATGATGTAGCTCAAATTTGCAAAATATACCCTGCAGCTGCCTTGGTCACAACCCAAAAGATTCTGTACACTAAATTGGAGAGAAGTAACCTGATAGGAAGACAGAAATTGGGGTCTGCACCAAGAGCCCTGTTCAGCCTTTGTCCCCAACCCTGACTGGCTGTATTTTAGGCTGCACCAATGCTCCCTGGGCACCTGGCATGGGTATTTCTCTGGCTCCACGTCAGTGGTGGGCAATGCTTCCTGCCCCGCAGGACTGAAGCAGGAACCCGGGGGCTGTGGTCAGCATATCACACAGAGCAGTGAATGGTGGGTACCGAGTATGTACTGTACTCAGCATTGCTGTGACCACGGGACACAGGTCAGGCCCATGCTGCTCAGGGTGCCCTCCAAGGATACCCAGGAGGGGCTGCTCACAGCCAGGGGCCCTGGGCCCTAGGGCTGACGTCATCTATCTTCTGGTACCGCCATTGCCCATAGGGAAGGCCATTGGGCTGCTCTGAGTTCTCAGCCCCAATGTCACCCCTTAGACCTCTGAGGCCCTGAGTTCCCTGCCCCTCCGTCCTACATTATAGTGTCACATTTCCATGCTTATTTCCCTCACAATAACTTAACAGGCCAACATTGTGTTGATTTCTTTGCTGATTTGTGATCTTCCTGACTGTACTGTAAACATAGAACAAGAACTTTGATATTTTTATACAATTTGATATTTTATATACGATACAACTTGTACAGGACCTCACCCGTGCCAGACACAGCAAATATTTGATTGATGAATAAACCAGAAGTGACTATATTTTATAAAGTTTTACAGTCAATTGTAAGATTCATTTTTGCAGAATATGCACATGTGAGAAAAACGTACCTCTTAAGAGTTAATGAGCTATGATCTGTTTCTCAGTATCCTCATCAGTAAAAGAAAGGTAAATATTTTTCTCTTGGTGAAGTTGTTTGGATGAAGTGTGCCCATTGGACCAGGGCTGTCACTATGAATGGTTTTTTAGTTTTGAACACTCATTAAATGATTAATGGCATCTATTCTTATCATAATTCCCTGCTCACCAAGCAACCTGGGGACTGCAGTTGGGTTGTATGTAGATCCAAGATACCCTTCCCCTGTCCAGGAGATCGTCACGTGCCCTCTGCACACGAGTAAATGGCTGTCCTGGTGAACTGGGTTGGTGGAGGTCTGCCGTGAGGAAGGAGTGCTAAGAAGTTGATTTCTGAGACCACAAGGCCCCGAGCCATGCCTTGTGCTATAAAGAATTCACAGTGTGAGTGGCACCTGGTGACGCTTCAGGGACAGTAGGCAGCCCTTGAGACACTCCCCAACCCCTTCCTTCAAACTCCAACATTCTGATACAATGATTTTGAGATTTCTTAAGTATTAATAAATAGGTAGTAAAATTCTAGGAAAAAAGCCTTTGCAGGATCTGCTCGCTGCTCATTAGGTGTGAACAAACAGCAGGTCAGTTGAACAAACATCTGTTGAGTGCCCACCGTCTGCTCGGCGCTGTGCTAGGCACTTGCTACAAAGATGAAAAGATGACACTTCCCCATTGCAAGAGGGATCATCTCAACGCAGCGGCCACATTTGCCAGTGAAGGCATTATGGGGGCTCCGTGGGACCATAAGGAAACTTCAGAGTCTGGGAATGTTTGGGAAGGGACGATCTGTAAACTTTCTTTAAAATGTTTTAAAAATTTAAAAATATGTAATTTTTTTCTCATTACAAAGAAGGAAGCAATTACAGAGAACAACAGCCAACCCTCGAACAACACAGTTTTGAACTACACGGTTCCACTTACGTGTGGATTTCTTTCAATACATACAGTACTGTAAATGTATTTTCTTTTCCTTATGATTTTCTTAATAACATTTTCTTTTTTTTAGCTTATTTTATTCTAAGAATGTAGTATATAATACATATACAAAATATGTGTTAATTGACTGTTTACGTTACCGATAAGACTTCCAGTCAACAGTAGGCTATTAGTAGTAGTTAAAGTTTTGAGGGAGTCAAAAGGTTTGTGTGGATTTTCGACTGTATAGGGGGATTGGTACCCTTAACCCTTTGTTGCTCAGGGGTCATGTCTAACACTTTGTGTTTATATTTTCAGCTATTTTGACTTCTTTCCAGCATATGATATTTGTATATCAACATGCATAAATATGATATTCACATACAAACTTTTTTCTTTTTTTTCTTTGTTTTTTTTTTTTTACAAAAAATGGAAATTTACATGAGCCTTGAAGGATGAGTAGGAATAGATTAGGCGAAGAAGAGGTGGAAGGGTGTTCCAAGTAGAGGGAACAGCATGAACAAAGGTAAGCAAACATATTCATAAAACCAGGACGCATATATCAAGGCAGGAAATCTCAGGAGAGGAGGCTGGAGAATGACCAGGGACTTGGTTCTAAACAACCTTGTCTGTCATGCTCATTCATTTGAGCTTGGGGGAGGATAAGAAGGGAGGAGACATGGTTAGATTTTCCTGTATAACTGTCATGTTGGCAGCAAGGTGGGTGGTGAGTTTGAGAGAGCGTAAGGCTGAAAGCAAAGAATTTGTGACAAAATAGATGGACCTTGAAGGCATTACGGTAAGTGAAATGTTAGAGAAAAAAATACTGTATGATCCACCTATATGTAGAAACTAACACACACACAAAGAAAACAAAACAAAACCAAGCTCATAGATAGATGCAGAGAACAGATTGGTGGTCGCCAGGGGTGGAAGTGAGGGGGGCATTGAGAAGTGGGTGAAATGGGTGAAGAGGATCAAAAAGTACAGAGTTCCAATTGTAAAATTAATAAGTTGTGGAGGTGTAATATACAGCATGGCGACTGTAGTTAGTAATACTGTACTATATATATAAAAGTTGCCAAGAGAATAAATCTTAAAAGTTTTATCACAAGAAAAAATAGTTTTGTAACTATGCGTGGTGATGAATGTTAACTAGACATTGTGGTGATTGTTTTATAATATATACAAACATCAAGTCATTATGTTGTACACCTGAAACTAATATAATGTTATATGTCAGTTATACCTCAGTTAAATATCTCCATTCAACAAGTATAAAAAAAAAGGACTGAAGGCAAAGCAACTCATGAGACCTCAAAATGCTTATTTTTTTACACTTAAAGATGTAGTCCGTTTTACCTCCTTAATCCAAGAGGAATTTAGCTCTTCAGCAAAGGTAGTTTAATGATTTGATTATATCAAATTCCAAGGGACTTAGACATCTCTGCTTATCCTGTCCTTTCATCTGGCAGACTCATAACAATAATAGCATTGGTTATAATATAATACAGATAGGGAATATTTAATATGCATATATGGTTTGTCAGGCACTGTGTTGAGCGTGTTAGATATGTTTTCTCAAGTAATAATATGTATACATGTTTTGCCCCATTGACATGACAGGCTGAGGAAGGGCAGGCGAGCTCGTGGAAGGAAGACCTGGGAGTCTACGCCCTGCCTCTACTCAAAAGGCTGTGCTCCGCTGCCCACATGATTTGTAAACTTTTATTTCACTAATTTTAGTCACAATTACCAGAAACTTAACCTTGAAAATCTTTAAAATGTTTACCTCCCAAGAATCGGTCAAATTTTCTGGAGAGTCATTTAAATACAACCGAAAAATAAGAACCTCCAACAGGTTGCTCAAATCCAGAAGGTAAATCAAAATGCTTAATATTAAGAGCTGCACCCCCACGTTCATTGCAGCATTATTTACAATAGCCAAGATATGGAAGTAACCAAAGTGTCCAGTGAGGAATGGATAAAGAAAATGTAACACACACACACACACACACACGAATATTAGCCATAAAAAAAGAATGAAATCTTGCCCTTTGTGACAGCATGAATATGATATAGGGAAGAGGCATGAGAACGACACAAACTGACTAAATATTAAATCAGGTTATGGTCAGAGCCTATAAGTGCTGATCAGCCCTCCAGCCAGACCATAAGGAACATACAGAACAAAGGAGATCCTTGCAGAGATTACTAATAACTGTTTACCCACACATATAACGCTACCTACCCAGACCATGAAAACAGGAAAACGAAGTTTTTAAGTTGTACCTTACACAAAAACCCAACCATTTATTCCTTATGGCCAGACATCCAAGAATCTACAGAATGAAAACATTACTAACAGGCCTTTAATGCGACATATCCATACTTTGAAAGGAAAACACATATAAACCAAATGCCTTAAACACTTGGGGTCTCATTCTCTGTCTCTGAGAGGAGACCATGGCTCTGTCTGTGGAGCGTTATTCCTTCTTTAATAAACTTTTATTTTGTCTTTAACTCCAGCTTGCACTTGAATCTTTCCTGCGTGGAGTCAAGAACCTTCTCTTGGTGTAGGACTCCCCACGGGTTGGGGGATTCACCCAGTCCTGCATCAGACAGGAGGATATTATGCTAAGGGAAAAAAGACAGAAGGACAACCACCATGTGATCTCTCTTGTATGTGGATTCTAAAAAACAAAACAAACGAACAAACAAGACAGAAACAAGACTCACAGAAACGGAACAAACCGATAGTTGTCAGGAGGGGTGGGGAGTGGGCCAAAAGAGGAAGGGGAATAAGAGGTACAAACTTCCAGTTAAAAAATAAATAAGTTACAGGAATGTGATCTACAGCACAGGGGATATAGTCGATGTTATAATAACTTTGTATGGTAACAGATGGTTACTAGACATCATAGTGTGTATAAATGCTGAATAACTATGTTGTACACGTGAAACTAATACTGTATGTTAACTATAATTTTTAAAAGCTTAAGTAATAATATTCAGAGTGATTAGTATCTAAAGGCAAAATTCCTCTAGCAAAGAGAGTGAATATAAACCATTTGCAGTTAACCTATTAGAGGCACTTAGCAAATACTTTTCTACCATTTTTACTTCCTTGGGGTGTAGAGGTGCTGCTATTCCATAGCCTGCCGTGCAGAGGAGTGAAGTGGCTGAGCCAGGGGAGTCCCAGCTGTAGGATCCCCAACTCAATCACTCTGCACCCCTGGAACGTGGTTTTCAGAGCCGCGGAGAGAAGCTGAAAGCTTATTAAATGGAGTGAACTAATGTGAAGGGCCTGGCTCTTTGGAGGTGCCCTGTGAATGTTATTTTCCCCTTCCCTTCGTCAGCGAATGGCTGTTTGCTTTATGTCTAGCCATCGCTTATTTTACTAGAAAACAATAGAGTCATTCCCATGCATTGCACCTATGAGCAGAACTGGAGCAACAATGGGAGGCAACAATGTTTTCCAAGGTATTTACATAGAAAGCAGAGCCTTCCCATGATGCAGTGTTCCTGGGGCTGGTGAGAGTTTGGCCTCAGACTCTAACCTGCTAAAAAGACTTTTCTTCTGAGAAAGCTACCCTAATTGTGGTTTCTTCATGCCCATGTATTTGCCTGCCATGGCTTTGTTTCAGATAAATCATTGGAAATTGTGGTTTGGAGAACTATTTAAGTGTTCCCCTGCCTCTTACTCACCTGGTTTAAAACACACACACACACACACACACACACACACACACACACCTCTTCAGTGTAGCGTCTGTTTATTATCCATTTTTTACCTGTACTTGATATACTAAAATTAGGAGGCATTGTTCAATGAATTTGTCACGAGAATCATTTCAAAACTTCATCTCAACACATTGGTTTGTTGACAGTGATGAGGGAAAAACACACACCATCAGACATTGTTGATGGTTGTATATGTTGGTAAAACATTTTTGGAAGGCAGTTTGCCATGTATGTTGAGAATAGTAAGCAGATTCATGTTCTGAGCATGTTAATTCAACTTCTAGAATCTAAGGAAAAATTAAAAACATAAAAAATACACGTACAACGACCTTTATTGCAGATTCATTAGTACCAGTGAAAATATAAACAAATGGAAATATAATTAATATATTTTAGTAACCTACATATTATTCTTTCATTAGAATGCTTTCTTTAAAAATGTTTATTAGAAACATTTAAAAAAAAATAATGTCAGTTGGAGAAAGTAAGATATAAAGTTATGTACTTATTTATTTTATTTTTAAATCATTTATTTTACCAATTCTGAGCTCAAAAAGTTGTGTATTTATCTTGGTAAACGCTGGCAAAATTATACTTGTATATGCCCATACACAAGGATGGTGGTTTTATGGGTGAATTGTTTTTCATCTTAATTTTCAAAATTTTAATAATATTATTATATTATTTTTATAGTGGAAAGATTGTTAATAAAAGAACTATTGTAAGTACAATTAGAACCATATGACATTATGAAGAGAATCTTCAGAACTGAAAACGGGAGGACACATAGCCTGACTTATGGTCTGGCCACAAGACACGGGGTCTGAAGCTGGAACTGCTCCCCACTAGGACACACATGTAGAGGTGAACGGGCAAGCGATGGCCGTAAGCTTTATTCGAAGCAACCTGTCAAGACTGTGTCACAGGTGACTCATGGCCACCCACAGTGCCATAGTCACAGGGCAGTGCAAGCGGTCAGGGGACCAAATAAAATTGACACCCTCCTATGGCTAAAACAATGAGTCTTTTCAACAACTGTCCCACCCAGGAAGCTTCTGTGTTGGGAGCGTCATCCTTCCATACAAAGGCAAGTCCCATCAGTCTAACTGTCATGAACACTGGTACAAAAGCTTTACAACGTCTTATCCATGACTTAGAAGCTTTTCGATGGGGTGAGGATGACCACATTCTGCTACTTTCTCCTCTCTTGACACACTGACCGTGCCTGTCCTAGGAGGGGAGCCTTCGCCTAGACGTGCATTCAGCAGCACGTCCAAGATGGTGCTTGGACGATAAACCAGATGTCACTGTTTTCTGGTTTCACTCTCTCTGATATTATATAAACTCCAGATCAAGTTTTAATGAAACATTGTTGCTCTATGTCCTAAAGAGTCATTCACTTATTTAGTCATTTGTTCATTTATTAAAGGATTAATTAAAATAGGCACAATTTATTAGATACTATAATTAAAGAGCACGGAAAAACCTCCCCCTCCTCACCTGCCAGTTTATAGGTTAAATCAGAGTCATGGAAATTGCTGGAGAAGGGGAGGGTCTGTGTGCTTGGGGCCTGGTGATCAGTGTGATGGGCCACATGTTCTTCGGATCAGAGGGCTCAGTGGGGAAAGGGGGGGACTCCGGGGGTGTACCCCCAGGGAGGCCTTGGGGAAAGGAGATTCAGGAAGAGGAGGGAGACACTGAGGATGAACGTCACATACTTGACCATTTTGCTTCTGTCTGTCTCTTGAGTGAGGTACAGTAGGACTGTCACTTTTCCTTCCTGAATCCACGTCCAGAGTTTGGCCCCCCTTGGGTGGTTCTACTAATAGGAGAGCATGCATGGCCATCTGCCTAGGAGGTTCTCTAGGAATTTATTAAGCAAATTTCTTTGCTGCCTGAGATTTGATGCTTACTAAGAATCAGTCTGAGCAAATTCCTCAGTGTTGGACCAGCAATCAACATTCTCAGGGTGGGCGGGCGCTGCTAATTGCTTCTTTCCCTACCAGAGACTTGCAGTAGTACAGGCTACCTCTTTGTCCACTGAGCACGTGTCTAGTTGGCCTTCAGGTGGTCTAGCCTTTGTGTTTTCATCTTTGAGAGGCTTTCTGGAGAGTACCAAGCAAGGGATAGAGACAGACGGGAAAGACAACTATGGTAAAGGTGTAAGATATATAGATAGCTACCACTGTACTATTATAACTTTTCTGTATGTTAAAATTTTCATTAAAATATTAGGGTTGGGGAAGAAAAAAGGAAAAAAATAATCCACGTCAGAGACAGGAGAGGAACCAAGAGGGAATTCAGAAGAATGGCATCATTTTGAAACAAAGGTGGGAAAAAGGCTATGGCAAGGGGAGAAGTTGGGTGACGTTCCAGACAGCCTGAGGACAAAGCGGAAGGGGGAAGAACGGGCTGCCATTTTCATGTTTCATTCAGTTCCTCGGTGGCCAGAGGAAGTTCTCACTGAGCACGACAAACCTCAACAAAATCACCCCAGATGTGTTTTTACTTTAACGTTGCAAAAAAACACGAGAATGGAAATGCAAGCTGATTTTGCAGGAGCACTAGCTCTGAAACGAGTTTGCCCTGCCCACTGCTGATGGGCCAGGGTTAGGGGTCTGGCCCTGAGGCCAGCTATCCTGTGAATTGGCTGCGATCGTTTTGTGGGTACAAGTGACCTTTAGAGAGGACATTAAGCAGAAGACCTTGCTCAAGAGTGAGATAAACAGAGCAGCCACGAGAGGCAGGGCTGAAGGAACCAGAAACCCTGCGAGAGCACACAGCAGCTTCTCTTCCTGTCCATCCGGTCCCGAAGGCTCTATCTGCTGCACCCTGTTTCCTGCTCTTGAATCTACGAACCCACAGTCGCACTTCTGCCCTCCAGCACGACCTGCCTGCCCCACCCTCTTGGACCGAGCTAGCTTCTTGCAACTGAATCACTTGACATGGAGCTCCATCTCGTCCTTATCTGGGGCTCTCCAGATACCCTCTTCCCTGGGCGGCCCAGCCCCTGGGTAAATCTCCACCAAACGACTGAACCCACACATTCTTGTCACATCCCTGTCCACAGGGATTGAAACTGATTTGTTCCCGGCTGTGGCTCGAGCCCCTGGTACAATTCTTGATAGTAAACACTTAAAGACAGGCTTTGAATGAATGAGATGTTTGTCCCCAACCTTGGCTGGGCTCCCCGGGCTTTCTCTCAGCGGCTTTTTCACCTGTCTTTGCTCAGGTCTCTCTCCTTCCTTGCACCAGCCCTTCCAATTACTCCGGGCACCCAGCCCACTGCCCCTCCAGGCAGTAATAACGGCTGACGTTCGCTGAGTGCACATTATGGGCTATGCTGAGTGTTCCGGTGTTTTCCGGGTGTTACATCCTTTAATCCTCCTAAAACCTAGGAAGCAAATCGGTTATTAGCACCTCTATTCTACAGATGAGGAAGCTGAGGCACGGAGACTCGGTAACTAACCCGTCCAACAGCACAAAACAGTGATTACGAAGATAGAAACTGGCTCCAGAGTCAACACCCTTAACCCCTTATTAGTTTTGTGATCATTAAACCCAGAGACACTCAGCAGCCTCAATAAAAGAGCAGAGATAATGCTTTGTTGTTGTTGTTGTTGTTGTTGTTGTTGTTGTTGTTGTTTTCAGAAAAGAGCAAGACTGTTCTTTCTGGAAGGATGGTCGTGAAAAGGAGGGATGGACTCTAGCTCTAGTGCCCAGCATAGCCATGGCCTCCCAGTTTCCCAGGAAAATGGAGGGAGTCAGGTGTGAATCCCACTGACACCTTCACCCCACAGACAGCAACACTGGACCACTGTCCCCTGCCTTCCTCAGGCTCAGAGAACTGGGTCTCCCCTCACTTGAGCTGCAAAGTCCCTCCTGCCTGCCTTGGGGGCTCGCCTCACTAGACACCTGAGCCAGCGTCCTGGCAGAGGAGAGGTGGCTGCTAAGCACCACTAAGGCTTAACTGAAGGAGGCTGGATGACGAGACTGTCCCCAGGGCTGTGGGCAGGGTGAGACAGGGCCCTCGGAGCTGTGACTATTACAGGCTGAGGGGTGTGTGTGTGTTGGGGGGACTGGTATGTAAGGAGGGGCTGCCTGAGAGGATGGGGCCTCAAAGTAAAGGGAGGGGAGTTGTGTTTGAGAGTGGCAAGCCTAGCCTCTCTCCTCCAGCCCATTATTCTGGAAGCTGGAGGGCAAGGGAGCCTGGCCAATGGAGTCTTCTGGAACACAGAGCAGGAAAGAGAAGGGAGGGTCTTCCATAAACGGAGGAGGGCCAGGGCACAGTCAGCCTCTCCCTCTCTCACGATCGGTGTCTCCCCTCAGCTGTAATTAATGAGAAAGTTCCCTCAGCACTATTTTCTTTCTCTTGCTCACCTCTCCCCTTCCCTTCACGAGCAAGCTCCCCTGCCGAAGAGTTTGTCATACTTGTTTTCACTTTCTTACCACTCGTTAACTCTTACAAATCCTCATCGAGTTTTAGAGTCCAAACATGCATTAACTTATGCCAGATTTGAACACCACAAAAATATATAATATAGGAAGTAATATCCCGTATAATATTAGAGCCCCCCCCATACACACCAGAAATAACCACTGTCAAAAGTGGTTATTCGTCTCACTTTTAAAATATATGTGTAAAATCAGAATGGCTAAAATAAAAAATTGTGCCACCACTAAATGCCAGCAAGGACACAGAGAAACGGCATCTTCAGATGTTGCTGGTGACAGCCACTCTCGAGAGGAACGTGGCTGCTTCTCACATTATTAAGTATGCGCTTCACTGTGCAACCCAGCAAAGGCAGTCCTGGGCGTCTATCCCAGTGAGATGAAAAATGATGTTCACACAAAAACCTATACGTGAATATTTGTAACAGCTTTATTTATAATTGCCCCAAACCGGAAACAAATGTCTAAACGGCATGGTACATCTATACCTGGCAATACCATCCAGCAGTTAAGAGGAAGGAATTCTGGACACACACAACAACCTAGATGGATCTCCAGAGAATTATGTTGAGAGAAAAACGTCAATCTCAGAAACTTACTCAGTGCGTGATTCCATTCATACAGTGTTCTTGAAATAACAGAATGATAGAGATTAAAAAACAGATTAATGGTTGCGAGGGGGTCAAGTTAGTGAGAAATGACTGTGGCCATAAAAAGGTGGCACAGGGGATCTGTATGATGGGACTGTTCTTGACTGCGGTGGTCACACGAATTGACCATGTGATAAAATTGCCTAGAACTAAATACACACACACACACACACACACACACACACACACATTTAAAAATGGTGACATCTGAATACTGATTTTATCCATGTCAATATCTAGGTTGTGACACTGTACTATGGTGATAGAAGATGTCACCATTGGGAGGAAATGGGTAAGGGACCTCTCCGTATTATTTCTTTTAAAATGTTTTACTGAGCTCTAATTCACACCCCATAAGATTCACCCTTTTTTTTATGTACAACTCAATAGTTTCAGTGTAGTCACAGAGTTGTGTAAACACCACCACTATCTAGTTTCGGAACATTTTCGTCACTCTAAAAAGAAACCCATCAGTAGTCACTTCTCATTCTTCCCTTCCCCACCCAGCCCCTTACAACCACTAAACTACTTTCTGTTTCTATGCATTTGCCTATTCTAGATTATTTCATGTAAATGGAATCATACAGTATGTAGACTTTTGTGTCTGGCTTCTTTTACTTAGCATAATGTTTTCAAGGTTCGTCCAAGTCATAGCATGTATCAGTGCTTCATTTCTTTTTACGGCCAAATAACATTTCATCACATGGCTTTGCTTCTACATTTTGCTTATCCATTTGTCAGTTGATGGCCCTTTGGGTCGTTTCCACTTTTATTATTATGAGCAATGCTGCTAGGAACATTTATGTAGGAACAAGTTTCTGTGTGAATGTATGTTTTCAATTCTTTTAGGTATACCAAGGATTAAGGAGTGGAATCTCCGAGTCGTGTGGTCACTCCATGGCTGACTGAGGAACTGCCAAGCTGTTTCTCAAAAGGGCTGTAGCATTTTACATGTCCACCAGTGGTATATATGGGGGCTCTGATTTCTCCACATCATTGCCACAGCACACAGAAGTCACTTAAGGAGTGTTTTCTAGATGGATTCATGAGGGAACCTAATGCACCCAATGATGCCCCAGAAAGGAATGCCAGTGCAATAGGACCATGGTGAGTTTCGCCTGTTGGCAGGTATACCCATGGAGGCTTTATGGGGTAGAATCGACACTGCCTTGTGAGCAACAGAGAGAGGGGATGTTTTGGGGCAACCACCCGGGGGACTAAGAGCCCGAGAGAGTCTTCCTTCACTGCTGCCGGGGATGAATAAGGGCAATAAAAAGGAAGGGAGGATACAGAGAACTGAACTCTGTTGTCTCTGCTGTTCCTCCTTTGCTAAATTCAGTTCCTAAATGCTAAATTCAGAAGCCTCAAATGGCCTCAAGCACTTGGACTTCTCTCCTTCTTGAGAAGATTGAGAATCTCTCTGAGCAAAGGTTGGATAATGGCTTTATTGCGTCCTTGGGAACTTCTCCTTCTGGGATTAATGCCTTTTCCTGATCACATGGGTGTTTTGAGTGTGCCTCTCCTTGGAAAAGTTCAAGAACAATCCATATAAATGCGGTCTTTTTTAATTATGGATTTTTATTTGGGTAAAAGTTTATCCATAGTAGGGGTGGAAAAGAAAAATTATAGAACTCAAAGACAGAAAAACTACTGGAAAAAGTTGAAAGAATTTTATTAGTTCTTTTTTACTTTACATCTATTTTATACGTGTTTTAGAATGAAGACATTTTACATTTACGGTAAGAAAAAAAAAGCAATATATTTGGACTGAAGGAATCACTGATCAGTGGACGTGGAGTACAGGAAGAGAGGCAGGCGCTGCGGCCACCTCGCCCAGACTGGGGGCTCATAGGATAAAGGAGTGTGTTTGTTGTCTATGCTGCACAACAAATCGCCACAGACTTAGTGGCTGAAACAACACCCATTTACCATCTCACACCCTGTGGGTTAGGAGTCTGGGTGAACATGGTGTGGACTTGACCCTCTACAAGGCTGACGTCATGGTGTCAGCCCGGCTTGGTTCCATCTGGAGATTTGACTGGCGGTGGATCTGCTTCCAAGCTCACTCAGGTTGTTGGCAGAATTTAGAGTTTAGTTCATTATTGCTGTAAGACTGAGGCTCAGGTTTTGCTGACTTAGGCCAGAGGCCATACTCAGCTTACTTCTGTAAAACCAGCAAGAATGCAATTTTATATACTCTAACCTCATCACAGACTGACAGCCTATCACCTTTGCCATTTTCTGGTGGTTAGAAGCAGCCATGGGTCCCCCCAGCAACACTCAGAGAAAGGGGTTCATACCAGGGCATGAGTTCCAGGGAGCATGGCATCAGCTTAGAGTCTGTTTGTCAGAGAGAGCTAAAATATTCTTATGGGATCCATATTCTCTCATCACTCAGTGTTCTAGTATATTCTAAAGGTTGTCTCACTGCCAGCCCCTGCAGTTCTCCACCTAATAGTTCTCCTTCCACATGACAGACAGACAGACTGACAGATGTGCCAGGGAGTTAGTGCTCCTAGGAGGGCACCCCAGCCAATGATGGATGGGAATCAGAGGCTCCCCAGCTTCCTCACCCCTTGAGCAAGAAAACTCAGAGCCGTGTTCTATACTTTCTCCCACAGTCCCCAGGATTGAGCCCCTGTCGTAGGCGCCTCAGCAGTAACTTGATTAACAGTGTTCTTTTTCTGGAGTTCCTTGCCCTCCCTGCCTCGCTTCCCCATTCCCGGTCTTCCTGGATCATCTCTCAAGGAAACTAGTTGCACTCGACTCCTGCCTCAGGGTCTGATTCTGGGACAACCCAACTCAAGGCTGTGGCAGTCACTAGGAAAAGTAAGTGGTAGAAAACCAAAGCAGTTACAAGCTGAATTTACGATTATATCTGGCGTCTGTCTCAGTCTATTTGGGTTGCTATAACAAAAACCACAGGCAGGACAGCTTATAAATAACAGTTCTGGAGACTGGGAAGTCCGTGGAGCCAGCAGATTTGGGGACCGGTGAGGGCCTTCTGGGTCCTCCCTATGTCCTCACGTGGTAAAAGAGACGAGGAGCTCTCTGGGGTCTCCTTTATAAAGACACTGATCACATGAGGGCTCCACCCTCCTGACTCAGTCACCTCCCAAGTCCTCACCTCTTAACACCAGTGTTTTAGGTTAGGTTTTTAACAAATGAATCTGGGTGGGGTGGGGCTGGGGGGTGGGACACAAACTTTTAGACCGCAGAAGAATCCAACTGAAAGGGACTTGAAATCATCAAGGACTAAGAATTAAAGAAAAGGAAAATGAAAAACCAGACATAGTTCTCAACAAGTTCTTCAAACGTCACTAAGCTGGGAAAGCTTACGCTTCCTGGCTGCAGACAGGTGACACCCTAAGATTCCTCACAGTGCCATAAAGCAGGTGTTTGCACCCTAAACTGCTGTCCCCGAGTGTGATGATTTGGACACGTCCCAGATGAAGGACACAGAAGAAGCCGCCAGTTTTTGGTCCTCCAATAATTAGTAGTCGAAGACTCCAGTCGTCTGGGGCTGCCCACCTATTGCCACTTCCTCATACCCCAATTTTCCTTGAACGTCTTCAAAAGATACCTCAAAATTGATAAGTCTGAAAGTAAATCCATGACTCTCCTTGCTAAAAACCCACACCCCAGGATGGGGCCATCATGTGCCTAGTCACGTGAGCCGAACATGCAGGTCTCAGCCTGGTCCCCACTTCCCTCTTTCCTTGCATACCAGCCACGCATCCTGCCATTCTACATCCTTGATCCCTATTGAGTCCACCCATTTCTCACCGTCTCCATCCCTCCAACTGCCCTAATGCAAGTCCCTGCCGTGTCTGCACTTTCAGACTGTGTCACTCACTAATGGGCCCATCCTCCTTACTCCTCATGCAGGCTCAGCTTCTTCCTTAGGACCCCAACTCCATGCACCCGCACCCCAAGACTCACAAGACTCACATGCTCTACCGACCCACAGACTCTGACTTTTCAGCATTTAGTCATAGTTGCAATATAAAATAAATGAAAATATACCTCTCATAAAAAATGAAATCTAGATATAGAGAACCACATATCAAGCACCTGTGTAATCATAACTCAGAATTAACAATGTTCACAAATGTTAACTTTCTGCCATATTTACTTCAAATATCTTCCTTTCCTTTTAAAATCAATCAAACATAAAACAGATATGGTTAAAATCTATTTGAAATACCGTCCCCCACCCCCTCACTCCTGTCCTCTGTCTGAGGAAATGCTATCAAGAATTCCTTTGTTTCTTTCCCATTCACGTTTTTGTGCTTTTCATATATAATGTGTGTTTTTTAAAAAGTCAGAGGTTATGTTCCTATTGGTTTTGAAATTATGTAAATGACACAGTACCACCAAGTTATAATTCCACATTCGTGAGTATTACAGCAGTCATCCTCCACTTGCGTTCTGAGAAATGCACTGTTAGGCAAGCTTGTCATTGTGCAAACATCATCGGGTGCACTTGCACAAACCTAGATGGTCCAGCCTCCTACACGCCCAGGCTGTGTGGTGCAGCTACGGCTCCCAGGTCACAAACTTTACAGCACGTTACTGTACTGAATGCTGTGGACGACTGTAACGTGTTGTACTGTGACATCACAATGGCTATGACATCCCTAGACAAAGGAATTTTCCAGCTCCATTAGAACCTTATGGGACCAATGTCATATATTTGGTCCATCGTTGACCGAACCATCATTATGTGGGACATGACTACATTTGCTTAATATTTCTCTCTCGCTTGACTGTAAACTTCTTGAGAAGAATGTGTTTTCTCACAGTTGAATCTATGACAATAATGTTTGACTCTTAGTAGGTTCTTCATATTTGTTTGCTGACTGAATGAATAAAAGCTACCTTTCTACTCTAGAGAAAGGTGAGATTTTTATTCTTATAATCCAAACCGAATATCATCGGTTTTTGTTGAAACCACTTTGACTTCATTCAAGCCAAGACCATCCTGGTCCTTAGGCCGTGGATCCAGGAGGGAACCTCAGGGAGTTTTCATTCTATCTCACTGAGGAGAAACAGCTCATCTTTCTTCCCCGACTGTCCCTCCAACTCCTAGAGCAGAACTTGGGCAGCGATACAGATCAGAGAATATCAAAGCAGAAGCAGAAAGGCTTTGACACCTGTGGGTCCACCTGCTGGTATCATAAACATCTAAACCCAGACCTTAGAGATTAAAAAAAAAAATGTAATGGGTAAACAGGTGGGCCTGCTAACATGTGGCCTCACGTTCCTGGGCCCACCTGGTCCTGGGGGTGCAGTGCTGGGCTCTGACTACTGGAGCGTGCTGCCCGCTGCTAGAGGCTCGGTGTGAGGACGTATGAAGTTCACAGTGCCCTGAGCTGTTACCACAGAATTAATAAAGCTGCCCAACGTCCAGGCCTTCTCTGGGACACGTTTACCACCTCCTCCTTCAGTCTGTTATGGAGAAGAGGATTTGGCTAAATAAACTGCAGATTAGTTACATCCAGAAGTGGAGGGAGGACATAAAAGGGAAGCAGACTTCTAAGTGGCAGTGCCAGCCTCTCTATCTACTCCAGACGGGACTGTCCCTTGCTGTGACAAAGGGTCCAAAGGACATTGTCAATTCATCATTTTTGGCCAGGAATGAAGTTAATAAATATTAAGAAGCCAGGGCTCTTATGTCCTCATGTCATCAACATACTTGTCACCTCTACATAGAACTTATCAGGCCCAATGATCCCCATCCCAGAGAAACTTAGAACCTGCTAATCCCCAGGTGGAGATGGACAACAGCATTTGTTTATTCATAAAATGCATACTTTTTTTGTTGTTGTTGTTGTTGGAAAATGAGGAAGTGGAACGAATGTGACCTTTGAAGTCACACGAACCTGGGTTCCTCCCTTGGTACTGCCCCTTCCTGGTCCTGTGTTACTTAAGCTTTAGTTTCCTCTTCTGTAATGAGAGGAAGAAGTCTCATCTAAGGAAGTAGTAGAGACGATTCCATGAAAGCGCTGAGCTTCGTGTCTGGGACACGGTTGATCCCCTTCATGCAAATTTGGAGAGGGTCAGAGTTCTGAGTCTGGGTTGTGGGAAAGGCGGCAGGTGACGACGTGAAGATCAAACTCTGACAACTTATGAGCCGACGTGGTCGACTGGCCTCCGCCCTCCTCTGGAGACTGGTAACCTCACTACCGTGAGAGCCGGCCTTGTCCTGAGCCTGTGAAGAAAACCACAGTGATGGTCTAGTCTTTGGGAATGGCCTCCTTCAGTCACCTGCTGTATCACCTTGCTGTGGAGAGGCTCCAACCTCAGGCCCACACGGCGTTACTCACGTTTGGAAAGAGAAGTTTTCATTTTCAGAGGAACATGGATGCCATGACCTCTGGGTGAATATACAGTTCTAAAACTTCTAAGGTAGCTGGTTATACCTTAAAGGCTTAAGACACTGCTGTCAGGCGTATAAGGGATTTATTTTCCCAAATTCGCTAGATGGGACGATCCAACTTACTTCTCCCTCGCCACGGCTGGAAGAGCAATGCTGTCCACTTGCCTACGAGCCTGTCATTAGTCTACGTGTTGGCCTTTCATCTCAGGAACGTTCTCAATGGGTAGAACAGCTGGGCTCTGTAATTCCACCTCTTCTTCCACCTTCACCATGTGTAACTTTAGGCTGGACAAATACTGCCAAAGGAAACATACATTATTCAGGGAATGTGAGCTCGTAGATCCCACACCCACAGCGTGTGTCACGCATTCACCAAAGAGGTGTGTTGCAGATGCTGAGTTTCGTTTTGTTTCAAACAATAGGAAGCTAACAAGCATAGGAGGAAGATGCCCAGTTGACCCCTCCTGTGGATTCTCCTCCTAGGAAACCCCCCCAAATTTTTGATGGACAGAGTTCAAGCCGATAACTTCTCTACCTAACTTATTCTTTTAGTCCTTTTGAGCTGGTTTCACCAGGTTTTAAATAAGTCACCCACTTGTGGGTGGAGCATTATCTTCTGGGAACCACTCCCAGGAACCTGAAATACCATTAGACAATGAGCAAGACGTGTTCCCAAGACCAAGGGCTTCTTTAAAGCTACAATTACACTTCACTATGTGTGGATCACACATGAACTTTTAAGTTGGCTTGTAAACCTTAACAGGTTGTTGGTTAGTGATTAAAATATACGTAGGATCATAAAATACATGATATTTATTCTTACTTTTTTCGTTTTAACATTATTGCACTGGAGTGAAGGTGGCAGGTATCAGAAATGCTTACATATAGTCCATGTCTTATGTTGTGTGCTCATTCTAGATTCAGGCTTTGGCACAGATGCTAACCACACAGATGCCAATTAGGAAACTAAAATCTAGTCATTACTCAGAGATTAAATATTTCAACACAGTGTCTCAAACTATAATTAAAGGCAGTGAGCATCATTGCTGGGAGAACAGAAGCAGAATGGCAAACAACTATTTTTGGAATTGTTCTTATCTCCAATACGATCTACTCTACATTTTATCAACTTGTTTACAGTCTTTCCAAACTTACAAATCAATCTAAATAAAATCCCATAAAATGACACATTTGTGAAATGATTTAGGAGGAAGAGAGGAAGCAGGTAGAAGAAGAGGTGATGAGGGCTAGGCCTCTCCTTCCCCAAGAAAGGTTAAGATAGGAAGTGTAGTAGTTGAAATCTGTAGTGTATCAAATTTTAAGGGGTGGTACAATTCAATTTTCACCTAATTTATTCTTTGTATTTTTGGCATTTATCCAACTCAAATTATAGTTTCAAGGGCATGTGTATGTCATGAGCATATGTCAATGAAATTCATTACTTTATAAATATCAAGGTTTCTGTCATTTTACAAATGACAGGCCCTATTAAAAAGAACATATAACATATATATTCAGAAAAAATGACTTCTTGAGAGAATAAACTTAAAAATTCCATTTCCAATTACCTAAATATTGGTCAAATATCTCCTATGGTTTCATTTGTTCTCTTTTTTCTCCTGCTGTTTTGGTATCATTTAAGCACTTAAAAAAATTTTTTTCAATTAAAAGAGTATGGTAAAGTGCTTAAAAGCACCATATTAGCACGTACAATTTTTATTATTTTTGACTCTAGGAATTAGGAGAACTAAGAATATTTTGAAGGTACTGAGAATATTTTGGTGTATTTCTAATACTTGTACAGCACAGGTATTCCTAAAGTAGTGTCAGGAAAAATCACACATTCTAATGACACTTCATGCTGACTGTACGAATAGTGGGGCAGATAGATGTATGGCAGGAATCTATACTTAGACCAACTAAGATTCATCCTGGTTAATTGCATTTTCTGACAAGTAACATGATGTCACAGCATCCAAAATGGAAACTCATTTCGCAGGTAATGTTATCTAACCCACACACCATAAAGAACTTTCCTCAAACACGAACTTATCTCTGTCTAAAAGGAATATTCTTTCTTAGTGACATTTTACAAACAAAATTTTTTTTCCTTCTCTTAGTCAGTATACCTCTAAATTTTATTGTTGTAGGTGGGTATCATAATGTAGAAAATAGCCAGCTGCAATAGAAGTAAATAGACACTATTTCAGTGATCAAATAATTTTGATTATAGTCTGGGTATTAGGAGAAACCAAGGAAGTACTGTTCTGTTAGGTGTGATATTAACATTGTGGTCACATAAGAATATTTTTAAGAGATGCATACTGAAATAGGTAAGAGTGAGTTTAAATAATTTCCAGAGTTAAAAGAATAATTTAGGGAAAAAGAGAGGACAGGATAGTGCAGCAAAATCTTACTAATTGTTAACCTGAGTGGTGGATATGTGAAGGTTTATCTTCTATTGTCTACTTTCCTGTAAGTTTAAAATTTTTACTTAATAAAAAGGTTTTCAGAAAGATTAATTCAAATAATTGGTTTAATGGTTTGTGTGTGAGTGTATGTGTGTTTTGCTCTTGTTTGCAGATGCATAGCATGAATTAGATGAGGAGAATTCTATTTGAGCCTTTATGCTAAAAGGATCGTTTCTCTCGCTCAGGAGTTCTCAAACTCAGAGCATGCATCGGAGTCGTCTAGGAGACTGATTCAAACATTGCTGAGTCCCACTCTGGAGTCTCTGTCTCCACAGGTCTGTACAGGGTGGAGGATGTTGCGTTTCTTATGAGTTCCCTGTTGATGCTGATTGCTGCTGGTCCGCGGATCATGCTTTGAGAACCACTGTTATAGCTAAACCATCTCTTCTAAACTATCCCAGTTTATTTTTTTCTGCAATCAATTCTGTTTCCTCTATTATTTCAAGTCAAGCACATGTTTTAACTGTTCACACGGGCCAGTTTCTAATCTTATTTAATTTATTCTGAAATATACTGAGAGTGAAAATCTTGGGAATTTGGTATTAAGGCTCTTCGCTATTTGGTCTCGACCTACTTAGCTTTTCCATCTTATCTTTGACTGTTCTCCTGACTCCAGCAACATCAGGCTGTATGACCTCTACACAAGTCAGCTATATTACTACCTCAGTACCTTTGCACATGCTATTATCCCCTGCTGGAATGCACATGTGCACTCACACACGCACATACTCGTACACCGAATATCCAAGGTCCAGTCCAAATCCCTCCTCCTCCATGAAGCTCTCCGTGGCTCCCAGCATCCATGGTGATTATCCTACTCAAAACTTTTTATTTTACATTAACCATACCCTGTCTTGAGAGAATTTTTATGTTATTGTTAATTATATGCATGCATCTCATCTCTTCCATAGAATGTAAACTCCCTGAGGGGCTGTGCTTTATACAGAACTTCTTTATACAGCCCACAGACTTTGGTCAGAACTATGTACTTCATAGGCGAGTTCATCCCACAAACTTGGCGAGAAATATTTATCTTTTTTCTAAATTAAATAATGGAATGGAACCCGAAGTCTATAGATGTAGAAGCATGAGTGACAGGCTAATCAAACCCTAATATCTATTTATCCCCAAGCGGTGCTGTGAGAATAATTACTGCTTATGCTGGTCTTTGAGACCTTCAGACGAAAGGGGCTTAAGAGTCCAGAATGATGCTGATTATTCCTGTGACTCTTTTAAAGCCTTCTCCCAAATTTACAGCACCCTGAGCTTTTCTCAGGTTCGGAAGAGAGTCAAGGGCTTCTCCTCTGATGGTGGCTCAGAGGTGACTTCCTAACACCGCTTGAGATTTTCAGGGAAAATAACTTTAAAACGAAACCGGAGCTATTGAGAATCCCAGCATAACACATTCTTAACTTCCTGAGCAAAAAAAAGATGCTCCCTTTCTCCTCCAGCAGGGACATGTTGGGCTCTGGAGCCAGTTCTGTCCTTTCTGCGTGAGACATTCCCTTCGTTAGTATCACTCGTGGGCTCTCAGGCGTCAGGATTCTGCCTGCAGTTACTGGGATTAGAATCTTCATGTTCAAGTTAATGCAGCACAAAGGTTTTTTTGATCTGAGTTTATAGATTTTGGCTTGTGTTCTTCAGGAAGCATTATGGATCTCTGTCTTTCTCTATCTCTGGCTCTCTCTGTCTCTGGCTCTCTCTGTCTCTCTGTCTCTGTCTCTCTCCCTCTCTCAGAATAGCTCAAATGGTCTCTTTATTACCAATTGAAAATATGTTCATGACCCAAGGTAGAGAATGTGGCATCAACTTCAGGTTTTCTCCAGCCTCTACTTCCTGGGATAACAAGTTTCCCTCTCTTTTCTCTTTGCTTTATTCCTGTGTCCTTGTTTTGGTTGACTTGGCTTGTACCACTTTAGAAATCATTCACCAACCATAAAAAAAAGTCTTCTCTGAATCCATAACTATGACTGCCATTGTTGGATGAAAAGAAAAGAGCTCCAGTATTTTCACAGGCCCAGGCAGACATGGGTACAGTTATAATTAAGCAGTAAATCACAAGATGCTGTTAGAGCATGCCTCAGATGTGTTGGAAAAAGTTGAATGTCCTCACCTGCCAGCAAGAAAGAAAGAAAAGGGAATAGCCCAGTCGAACTTGACCAGACAGGGCTTATACCTGGCACGATCATAAAGCCACTCCTAGCTTGTATTTCTAGAATGAAAAATCCAATGTGCAAAGAGCCAGGGTTATATCTCACACCAGATACTAATTCCTTGCTTAGCAGCAAGATCAGGTCGAACCATTTCCTGGTTGGCAAGGAGCAACTTTCGTTTGACTAATGCATGAGATTAGAAGTCCTCAAACTGCTATGACTGGTGTGCCAAGAAAGTCTGCAATTTAATTAAAACAATAACAACAACAACAAAACTCACAGAAAAAGACTCCATCACAGACTCTAAACTAGAAGGTGTAGATTTTGAACCTGGGTCTGCCGTCCGTTAACCAGGATCTCGGGAACACGGTGGCTCCCTGCTCTGGCCTTGAAGGCTCATTGCTGACATTTGTTCCCACACCTCAATGTGGGCGGCCCTTGATGGCTGACTCAGACTTTAGAAAACAAACAAAGAGCAATGGAGGAGGTCCTGATTCTCAGCCTCCGACTGCCCTTTAGGCTCAACTCAGGATATGCTTCGGTGAAAGGAGGTCTCTCTCCTGGGCAAATGTAAACAGATAACTTAATGGTGCCTCTTTCCCACTTGACTTTTATAGGAAAATGCCTCCTGAGGTATACACAACTGGCTCATCGCCTTTGGAATACAAATCCCTCAACAATTGCTTACTGTGTGTCTTCCTCATAGGATCCGATTCTGGACGAGACCTGAGAGATCATATAGCTGAACTTCAAATTTTCTAATGCCTTCATCTAGAATGCTCCAAGGTAAAGGGATCAAAGGGCTTGTCATAGCTGACAAAATGCCATGTCTGGTGTCATAGCGCAATGGTCTAAAGCATGTTCTCTAACTGTGGCCCCTCACCATCTATGTGGCAGCTGCAGCATTGCCTGAAACTCGTTAGAAATGCAGATTCTCAGGTCTCACCCCTGTCCAACAGAATCAGAAACCCTGGGGCTGAGGCCCAGCAATGTGATGGTGCTAAAGTTGGGGAAGCGCTGGTGTCTAGGAAAAACATACATATTTATATAGGGAGAAAGCCGGAGGGTGGGGGGCTTTTTATTATCTTAATATTTATATAGATAGCCATTTTGTCCCACCTTTGCAACTCAGTTTTTTCATGTGAAAACTAGAAATGACCTTAATCTGCCTTCTTAACCAAGGGCTGATGATGTAGTAAGAGAACACCCTTTTTTTTTTTTACCTGTCCTTCATCTCTTGATGGAGCCAAGATTCTGCTCAGAGCAAGGTTCTCCTGCCAGTCCCAGGCCTCCCGGAGGCCCCCAGGCAGGGAGCTTCTCCGTGCAGCTCCGAAGCGGCCTGGGGGAGCTGAGGTCAGGGATACGATGGCTTGGCTGCTGCCCGACAGGAAAGAAATCTGCTAGTGTGCTGCGGAGTTTCGCCTCCTCCTCCTGGGGTGCCGGCCAGCTCGGGAAACACCTGGCTAAGCAGGTCCACATATGACCAGAGGAGCTGAGGGCCTGGGGCCCTGCAGAGTGAGAACAAACGTCCTCAATAACCTTCCATGGGCTGTTTGTTATCTGAATAAGTGGTAAGGCAGGGTGTGCCCAGACAGCTCTGAGCCCTTCCAGAGAAAAGCAGAGTATGAACACTATTCATAGCAACGTGTATTTATTTGTTACGTGTGGGTGACATTTTCTTATTTATCTTTCTGGCTTCTACGAGTTCAGCTGGGATTTCTAAAGGAAAGGGCCATTCCTCGGACCATGTAACTCCGCCACTGGGCGAAGTCATTCAATGTTGACTGTGTGTGCAGACGAGTTACCTGCTTATTGAAACACTTGGGAAGGCGGTGTGGTCTAATGGTTAGGCGTGGCAATTCAGACTGACTGGCTGCTACATTAACTAGCTGTTTGAAGCTGGGAAAATTACTTACCCTCTTTGTGCCCCAGGTTTCTACAGAAAAACGTCAGTAATAGTACTGTTTACCTGGTGAGGCTTAAAAGAAATAATCTGCATAAGTGCCTGGCATGTAGAAAGCATTGAAAAAACTCAAAGTCCCCAGACCCGTCCTGTCCCTTTTTGCGTCTGCATCTCCGGTTCTGCCATTCAGCTCCGTGGAACCCTCTCTGCCCAGCCCCCAGCAGATACCGACACTGCCATCTCACTCTCCAGAGCCCACCTTAAACGCCACTTCCTCCCTGGAGCACCTCTCTTGACACTTGCCCCACCCTCGTCCCCTCAGCCACAGGCGCTGTGTTTTTATACTTTTATGGTACTCATCGCATTTTCCCCTCAGATGACGTATACAGGACCTCAGGTGCTAATTGTTCCTTTCCATTTTTGTATCCCTCCAAACTGCCCCGTGAGGGGCTGCCTAGACAGCATATCGCTGTTAGGGTGTTTTCCTGTCACAAGGTCTCCAAACTCATTTTGGGTTGGCTTATAAAGTAAAAGGATTTTTACTTTTATTATTGCTCATGAAACTGAAAATTCTTGAGGAAATGTGGGCTTCCTGTACAGTTTCGTCAGGCTCTGTGTCCTGGGGTCCCCTTGGCTCTGGTTTCTGAGGTGTCGTCTCTATTCCCAGTATGGCCAGTAGCAACGAGCCAGGCTACATTCTTCCCAGTTCAAGTCTAGTGGGGGAGAATGCATTCTCCTCCAGCCAGCAAACAGAAGTCTCTAACTTCACTCTGATCAGGCCGATTTTCATCAGGTACCCCTTCCTTAACCCATAAGTGATGACTGAGGTGGGGCGCAGAGGGGCCACTTTGATGAGTCAGGGCCCGCCATGGAAGGAGGGGGTGTCCACCTTCTAAACTCCAGGCTACTCCACGGTGGGGACGCGGAAGATAAATTTGGGGCTATTGGAGGAGGAAGCAGTAGAGAAAGGATGCTAGCCAGAAAACCCTTTATTACTGACCACAATACACAATCTGTACAGATTAAAGAATGTGTGAAGAAACAACAGCATTTTTGTTTTCATCACGCTGGTCTGCATTCTTGACAGGGTCTCTGTCTGGCAGTTTCTGAGTGGCTTTTTAGATTACATGGCAGTTTAGCAACAAAAATCATTGGCCTTGGAATACTTAGAACTCAACATCGCTTCTCAAAGGCCATTTCTATAGCTTTTATTTTTTTCATCTTTTTTTAAACCTTGGGATTGGATTAAACACATCTTCATTGTTCAAGTATATCTTTTATTTAGTTATTTTTAATCATGTAACGAGCACACATAAACCCACCCCAGTGGACCCCTGCTCTCCCCCACTGAAGGAACTTGTCATCCTGAATCTTGTGTTCTCATTCACTTGTTTTTCTTTTTATACCATTTTAATTCACCTTGATGTATTTCGAAAAAAGGACATTTTTATATCAGTCGTTTTTAACCTTATAAAAAGGGTATCATAATGTATGTAACCTTTTGGAATTTATTTTTTTCACTTACTGTATTGCTAAGGTTCAATCATATTGTTACATGTGGATGTAGTTCATTTGTTGTAGCTGCTGAAACATATTCCATTGTGGGAATGAAGCGTAGCTTATTCATCTACTCATCTCTCGATAGGAATCTAGGTTGTTTTGGAGTTTTTGTTACTGTGAACAGGAGACAGGATGCTTGTAAAAGAAGATCAGTGAGGAGCAGCTTACCCTTTAGATAATAAAACCTATTATGAAGCTACTGTAATTAAAACAGTGCCATACTGGCCCAGGGCCAGACACATTGACCAATGGAATAGAATGGGATGGTGTGAAACTTTGCTATATGTCGGAGGTGGCATTTATAACTAGTGGGGAAAGGAAGACTATTCAATAAATAGTCTTGGATAAAATTATTATCCATATGAAAAAGAATGAAACTGAATTCCTACCTCAGACTATAAGTAAAATAGACACCAAATGGATTAAGACCTTAGATATTAAACAAAACACAAAAACTCACATTAGAAAATACAGGTGAATCTTTTTGACCCTGGAGTTGGAAAAGACTTCTTAAATAAGACATGAAAAACATTTAACTAGAAAGGAAAAATGGAAAACTTTGACTACATTAAAAGTAAGAACATTTATTTGCCTACAGATTTTATGCAAACAACCTCTAGGACTCAAGATTATTCTGCTACTTTAATCCCATCCCCATGATAAATACTTTTTATAATTTGAGATTAGATTTAAATATAAATAAAATTTCAGCTGACTCCATAGTCTTAAATAGAACCATTGCTTCCTCCAAACTGTAAGTCTTATTGGAGACAAATCACTCTCTTGGCTTCGCTCACCTCCACCAGGTTACCCGCCTCCTGCCTCCTGATGGCGTTCTCACTCCCACTTGGAATATGAACATCAGAGCCTTTACAGGCTGGAAACAGTGATGGGAGAAAAAGGTTAACATCTGCTGTATTGAAACATGTGGGACAATATCTTCCCCCTAAAATACAAATTCTAAGTTACTAAAAATAAAGCTTTCAATGAAGCTAACGAAAATTAATAAACATTCCATCCTTAAATATTTACGGAGCACTAACTATCTGTCAGACATTGTGCTAGAAGCTAGAAGTACAAAAATAACTAAGATGCAGTCCCTGTCCTTAAGTGGATTGTTATCTGTCACAGGAAGCCAGGAGATGACAGTGTTCTTGTCACTGTGTTAGAATTGTTACAGGCAGAAGGCTTCACTTGGTGAGCACATAATACAGTACACAGATGTCGTATTATAAAGTTGTACACCTGAAATTTACGTAATGTTATTAACCAATGTTACCTCGATGGAGTTAATTTAAAAAGAATTGTTGCAAGGTCTAGTAGCGCAGGGAATGTCAAGGAAAGGCAAGCATAAGAAAGCTTGAAAGGTGCCATTTGAGCAAAGACATCAAGGCGTGGCTGAAGCACGGAGTCCAATGGGAAGGCTAGATGAGATCAAGAGACAGCATTGGGTGGGGGACAGTTTGGGCATTTGAACTTCTCCCTAAAGGCTGTCAGGTGCCATTGGAGAGTTTTGGGCAGGGGAATGACATCATTAAATTTGGTTTTAGGGAGGTCACTCTGGCAACAGTGTGGGGTGTGGATGGAAGGGTTTGAGGATGGTGGCTGGAGCTCACATAGGCCAGAGACCATGATGGCTGAAACGAGGCATTAGCGCTGGGGGTGGAAGGGCAGGAGAGAGTTGCGAAGGATCTGGACATTGACATATTTGGGGAATGACAAAGCATGGGGATTTGCGATGAATCTCAATTTTACAAATTAAGCCTGGGTAGATAGATGGTAGTCACTGAGTTAGGGAATATAAAAGATAAAGCAAGCTTAGAGAAAAAGTAATTGACCTTCTGATACATATGGGACGTCTGGATGGCAGGGAGCTAAGAGAGAGGCCACAGTGAGGAAAGAGGCAGGGTGAGCACAGAGAACACCTCTGAAGCCCAGAGGGAGGGAAACGAGAGTGTGGGTGTTTGAAGGGAATAGGATTGAGGAGGATTTTAGGTTTAAGACATGCAGAACATGCTGCTCAGGCTTGGAGAAAGAAGCCGGTACAATTGGAATGGTTGAAATATCTGATGGGGGAATCCCATCTTCCTGTTTTACATCTCGTGAGTGTTGAAATTTCAAAAGAAAGGTAATAGAATTTCCAGGAAGCCACTCTTACCCTAAAACAAGTCCTACACAGTGTCCAAATGATAACACAGATCATCTTGTCTCATGGACAGTAGACATCAATTTTGATGTACAAACAAGGTATATATCCAATATAATAATCACACAAAGGAATAACTCAGGATGACAGGTGCGGGCTTAATGTCTTTATCCATATCTGCATTTCATGAATATCGTGAATATCATAAGAGCATCCAGCCCTTCTCATTGGGTTTCTGTTTACACAGATCTATGACGCAAACACACAAACACTTTCCAGATTCATGCAGATAATAACAGAATATCATTATGAATTCATGACAGACATTGACAGGCTGCACATGGAGCCCAGATGTACACAGGGAAAGGCAAAGGAAAGGCATCTGGTAAAAAAAAAAAAATACATCGAAGATAAAGACAAAACTGAAATGAGTTCCTGAGTATCACTGCTAAGATGTCAGCAGTGATCCTGAGGGGTTCTGGCAGGAGG
This sequence comes from Eidolon dupreanum, assembly GCA_028627145.1. Taxonomy (NCBI): domain Eukaryota; kingdom Metazoa; phylum Chordata; class Mammalia; order Chiroptera; family Pteropodidae; genus Eidolon; species Eidolon dupreanum. The sequence continues at coordinate 8,650,481 of CM053516.1, read as the reverse complement.
AAGACACTCAAGATTCACCAAATGTCTTCTCGTTTCTCCCTCCATGATCTTCTCTTTTCTAGACTGTGATTTCTCTGGTAGGATGCCAGGTCACTACGAGTAGACAGGGAACCATCTCCATCGATCCATTCTGCTTCCTTTGTGTCTCACCTGTTCTCTTCTCTCTGCTGCTACTGTCTGCAGGACTTCATTCCCTCTGACCTTGGCAGTAGCCTAATTATAAGATCTGATAGTAGGTCTTCGCACTGCGGAATCAGACCCAAGTTGAAGTCCTGGTTCTGATATCCAATTGCTGTGTGACCTAGGTCAAGCCACTTAACCTGTTTTCATAGTAGTAAAATAGGGATAGCTACTCAATAAAGGGTGCTGTTGTTGTTTATGTCTCCAATCTCTCCCCAGGGTTATTTTTCTAAAATACAGGTCTGATCATGCCTCTTCTCAGTCCAAAACCTGCTGTGTTCTCTCTTTCCTTACAGATTGAGATCTGCCTGTCTCTAGTTAAAAGTCCTCTCTACCTCTGCAGCCATTATCTGCTACGGTTTCCACTCCCCAAATCCCACCCCCTGCCCCCGACTCCCACAGCTACGCATGCTCTTGCACTAACAGACTTCTTGCCATTCCCTGAACACTGTGCTCTCCTCCTCTGGGCCTTTCTAGAAAGTGTGTGTTAACCTTACCAGCCTATCCACCACATACCCATTCAAAATTCAAATTCTTTGCCTTTCTCTCTCACTCCTGTATGCCTATAGGATGTAGTTTGTGTGTATCTGTTATAATGCCTATTATAGCATTTATAATACAGTCTGACATGTTTTAAGAATCATTATTGTTTATTATGGTTTTAGAGTACCTGGAGAGTAGGCTCTTACCTTTGTTTTCCTGGTGTCTCTCTGTCTAGATCCCCCTCTCTCTCCTCTCTTTTCCTGCACTTAGTAGGTAAAAAATAAAGAATTGTTAAATTGAACAACCCACATATGCGACAGGTCTCTAAGTCTCCATCATGAGCTATGACGATACAGAGGCTCATCTTCACAGAGTTCATTCCTTCGTGTTTACTGACTCTGCATATGGGCACGACATGGACAAGTAATGTAGTTGTGTTTAGCTATTTCTTAACTTTCAAGTGGCAGGAAGAAGAAAGACTTAGCTCACCAGCACTGGTTCTAACAACTAGAAAAAATGTATATGGTAAAGTGGATTTTGATGACGTGTGGAGAAAAAAGTGTGTTTGTATGAATTAAAATGAATTCAACACCAAGACTGCCCCCAGGAATTGCAGGCTGTGTATTCTCTGGTTTTATATTTGGAAATCCCATAGCTAACCACACTTCAACCCCAGCATTTTCTAAATACGAATCCTAGGGCATGCTAATAGGTCTAACTTGAAAAGAAGTTCCATGGTCAAGCAGGTTTGTGAAATATTGGATTAAACAAAGATAACAGAATGTGTAGGGGCTTTATATCGTGTTAATGAACTTTGTGACTCTCTACTGGGGGACATATACATGGGAGTGTTCCCAAATTTATTCGAAAACAGAGTTCTTTTATAGTAGTGCATTGTGGTGACCTACCATTTAATGGAACAGACTTTGGGAATCACTACTCTGACTTAATATTAACACTATTTGGAGACTATATATGAAATTCTTGCATCTCTTAAGAGCAGCAGTGAATATGCATTATTCCTCTCCTTCTACCAACGTGCAGATGATTTTGACAATGATTACAAGAAAAATATATACATTCATGTCCTTTATGAATCCTTTATATAGTCCATATGCATGCGTTATAAATTTTTAGTCAATATTCAAAGGAAAGCCCTCTACTGACTTATGGAAAATGAGAGACTTTTTTGTATCATTTCCATCCTTATCTTCTTATCCAAAGTGGCACAGATTGTCTGTCTTTCAAGTCTCCGGATAATTAAAAGAGAAGTTACGTGTTGAAGTTAATGTTATATTACAGGAACAGGGAGGAAATTGTTTATTTGTACATGAAGCAGTTTGTCTTGCGCTCTATTTGAAGTATATTAAAATACGAAAGCTACCCAATGGGGGAGGACAAACAGCTAAGACTGTCTGTCTAGAGATTTCAGGAAAAATGCTGTTCTAAATAGGTTGAGTTTTCCACTATTGCTAGGGTTCACCCCTTATATTCATTCTACCCTTTGTGGTGGACTTTTTCTAAAACTTGTCTCATACTGTCTTGTCATCTTAACTGGGGTGCACTGAACCTAACTGAGCCTTGCCTTCAGGATTCACGATTTTCAGTATTTTCATTAATTCTATCATTCTGCCATGCCATAGAGTGTCTTTAGTTTCTATTGTGGTACGTTTGACTCAATACGAAATTTCCCTTAACGGTGGCGGTGTTTCCTTTGTTTTGTCTTTTTATACTGCCACCCCAGCTGTGACTATTACTTCTCACTCTCGTCCCCACACCAGGGGACTTCTCGCAGTCCCAATTTTGCTCTCTATTCTTTTCTCTCTGCTTCTTATAATTTAATAATTTCCTTCATATAAATTTACCAATTTTCTGTAGGCTCTTAAGGAGATCACTGAGTTTGAATCTGTTTTAAAACAAGAAGGGCCGAGGGTTCTAATGGAAAAATGCACAGACGTCAGCTGTGTGGAAACCTTTGGGCTTATTTCTATTTTTTATTTTTAAAAAATGTGTTCTAGGTAGGTGAGTTAGCCAGACAGCTGTTATTAAAATGCTTTTAATTGATTCAAACTGGAATCCTAATTTAGTTGCCCAAAGACCCTTGACATTTTAATTGATAAGGCATACACCTTTCATTCAAAAAAATCTCAAAGAATTTTACAATTATGAATTTTGACCACACCCTATGGTGAAAAGGTAAATTTAGCAACAGCCATAATAGTGCAGCTCTTCAGCCGTGCAGAAGCAGACGCATAAAGCAGTCAGATGAGTTTCTTGGGTTCACACAGTGAAACCTCTGGGGAGTAAGAAACACCAACTTTTAATCAGTCTCTATTCACCAAATAGCATCTTCTCTTGAGTTGCTAAAGTAAAATTAAATAGTGATGGTTATTTCTTTATCAAAGATAACCCCAGTTAGTGGATGTGATGGTTAATTGTGTGTCAGCATGACTGGACTGAGTGCCTTGATATTTAATCAGATATCGTTCTGGATGCCCCTGTGAGAGTTTTCTGGACAAGACTGACATTTGAATCAGTAGACTGAATGAAGCTGATTGTCCTACTGTGGGTGGGCCTCATCCAATCAGTTGAAGACCTGCATAAAACAAAATGGAAGAATTCGTAGGTCTTGAGCCTGATGACCTTCAGGCTAGAACTACAACATCAGCTCTCCTGGGTCTTAGCTTACTCACTCACCCTGCAGATCTTGAGACTTGTCAGCTTACATAATCATGTGAAGCATGAACCAATTCCTTATAATAAATCAATTTCTGTCTGTCTGTCTGTCTCTCTCTCTCCCTCTCTCTCTCTCTCTCTTTCATATATACCTCCTGTTGGCTCTGTTTCTCTGGAGAACCCTGACTAATACAGTAGACATACTCTAATGTCAACTAATTAAAGAAAAAAATACCCCAAAGACCTACCTATCACTTCTCCGGCAGGAACATCCCCTATTGGAAGGCTTGATTATGCAGAATTCATAAAGGATTATGGATTTCTATTGCCTAGAGAGAAATCAAATTTCAATGTTGAAAAAATCTCATTGATGAGATCATAAATTTCTGGAAGATAGGTGCTATGCTAATACTGCTTTATAGTTCTAGTGAATAGCGTGGCCGAAATTTTAATTTTTCAATGTAACAACATTATGTGATAGTGCTAAAAGAATGATGTTAACCAATAAACCTTTGGAAACTAGTGTTGTCACGATAACATGAACAAGGTAATATCCAGGGCAATCGGGAGTGATAGAATTCCTTGATGTAAGTCCACTCTGAACAAAAACCTTTTCTTCTTGCTGTTACAACAAAGAGGTGGGCTTCTGTATTCAGCACTGACTGGGGGTCCAGCTTTCTCTCTCTGCTCTGTCCCTCTACCCCAGTCTTCTCCCATCTCCAGCTTCTTCCAGCATCAGCACTAGACACAAACCTCTTCCACCTCTCCACTCCACCTCATCCCTGTCGGGTCCTGTTTTCTTCTGTCCTATAAAAAGAGGATGGAGCTGCGCCCTCTCTGGTAGCCCAATATCTCAGATCCTTGCTTTAGGCTCCACCTCCCACACCATCCACCGCCTAGAGTGGACTATACAGCTCTTATCCAGAAGCTGTTTCATCTTAGGTGCTGACTTCATTGTTCCTGGGGCTGGAGCCATCTATAAGGCGACACTTGCCAGTTTGGGAGATTATAGCAGTTTTGCGTTTGTGGCACAGGAGGAGTCAGCCTGTACCACTGTATTTTGTTGTAAAGTTAGCTTTAACAACCTCTTTCCATCTCCTCTGAGCGTGAACACGGCAGAAAACACAGAAGTGCTACTTGCATGTCGCACACGGACATAGTGTGAATTCACTAGTTTAGCAGCCTTTCTGTCATTTATGGAAAGTGCCAGCGTGTGTGGTTCTGCTTCCTGTTCTTGCAGATCAGTATGACATTTTGACTCAATGGAGCCCCTGTCACGGGTTGCCACACAAACACTGGTGTTGTCATTTCCTGGCAGTGAAGAATTATTCCACATTGTCTCAAGATGCTTTCACGGTGTCCTTCTCGTGGCAACTGAACCAGTCATCAAAAAGCGCACGTACAGCTAGAGTCAATCTTTTGGAGAAGATGGGCAGGAACAAAGCCAGCGTGGTTTATTGGAAAGAATCCCAAACACAGTCCTAAGAGCACAGCTATGCTGTTTTGATAGTACAGGAACTGGTCCCCACCCACTCACCACCCAGTTGTCACAACCCTACATGTGTTTTCCTGTCTCTTCTCTACCTAACACCACAAAGTGGGGAAGGTGGCAGCAGTTGTCTACTTTTCCATAACCAACCCGGCCACTTAACACTGTCTGCTGGACACCACCATGTATCCTTGGTCACCCAGCTAATCAGCTGTCTTTCTAGATTTTTTCCACTGATGTGCATAGTGTTCTTGGCCTTTGCCCTAACTTTAGTTACCTCAATTTCCTCATTATTTAAATGAATTTGATACTGACCAATCCAAATCTAATTCTGCATCCTGAGAGAAAATGTTATATTAGTGCAAAATATGTTTCTTTAAATGTATACTGGGAATAAGAAGACATTAGTAATTCTTCAAATATCTAAGGAATGTTTATTTAACATCTATTATGTATATACCATGGTGCTACATGCTCATCCTGAGAGTTTAGCAACAGATGACATATATTGCTCTGGAAATTTGTGTCTTTGAAAAGTTAATAACAACAGCTATTTCATGTTTTAAATGACAAATATCTATTCAATACTATTTAAAATCGCCCTGGATTTTTTAAATAATAGGATTTAAATGTAACAAAGGAACAAAAAGTGAATGATTCCATTCAGACTTCAGGTTTTGGAAGAACTAGATATAATGTTGTAATAAATGATGAGGCCCTTTCCTGTTTTCCCTCCTGTGTGAGGGAAAGAAAGACACAGTACAATCTATAACTTCACAGGCGTTGAAATTCTATTTCTGTGCAAACCACCATAGTAAAATGATTTCTGAATATTTTGTTCCTTTCCCTTCGGCAATGAGTTTCATTTCCCAAGTATCTTAACAGCACAGAATTCATTTGTGTTTTGTAGGCACAGGTATCTCCTAATAACCGTCCTATCTTCACACCAGCGGTTTTAAAATTGTTCAGGATTTTAGAAATACCATAACCTCAGCGTATTAAATATTAAGGGACTCCAGATTCCCAGAGCCTTAAAGTTGTGCTATGCAAATCTGTACGAGTGTGTTTCCATGGTGCAGAATAAAAGTTATGGCAGGGTTTTTTGAAGCAGCATTACTGTGAGCGTCACTCCTGCCATTGCCTTTCACAAGGGCCCACTTGCTGTGAAATATTTTGAAAACAGAGCTGAAGTGGAGATAACGCAGAACGCGAACAGGCGGAAATAAGAATAAACTGAGCGTGGCTGGCAGAAAAAGAGAGGTTGGCAGTTTCTGCAAAGGAAGAGGATGCGTGGTAAACCGAGAGGAAAAACCACCCGGGAGCCGTTGTTTAGAGACCTCCTGAGGTCGTTTCCCTTGCCCCTTGGGTGGGGGGAATCTCTCCAGGGAGGAGGAAGCAGCCCCCCCGAACCGCTTCCGGGATTGCAGCCTCTCCCCTCACGCCCCCAGGGAGCAGTGCCTTCTCAGGCCACGATTCCCCGCCCGCCACCCAAAAATAACTGCACAGATGTAAGGAAAAGGGCCAAAGCCTGCAGCACGGGGCGGTGCTTAGTTACCTCTTATCGCTTACAGCCATAAAGCTCGAAACCTAACCCCGCGCCAGCCTTTTATAGAGCGTCCCTGGAGCCCCGCCCTAGCAACTTCCCCTAGCAACGCCTCGCCCTAGTGCTCCGCGGTCTTATCGGCCTTCGCCAGGCTCTTCCTGTTCCCCTCCCCCCGCCGGCTCGGCTGGGCGGCCGGGCTCACGTGACCCGCCCCGGGGGAGGGGCGGGGCGAGCAGGCCTGCGGGGCGGGGCGCCGCACGGCTGGGGAAACGTCATCCAGAGGCGCCGGGTTCGCTGCGGCGCTTCGGCCCAGGGTGTCTGTTTCCCGGTCTAGGTGAAATGGCGGAGTTGGCGGCGCTGGTGTGGATTCGCGGCCCCGGCTTCGGCTGCAGGGCGGTGCGGGCTGCCTCGGCCCCGTGCTCCGTCCGAGACCTTATCCACCGACACTGCCAAGATCAGGTGAGGTTCGCGGTTCCTGGAAGGAAGGGGAAAGTGGAGGACGGGGCAGGGTCGGATGCGGAGAGGCTCTGTCTGGGGTGCGTCTGTTCTTTGGGGTTTTTGGTTTTTAAGGCCGAGGGTTTCTCAGTCTTAAGGTGCTTCAAACTGATGCTGAGGCCTTCCTTTGCTTTTGTTTTGTGCTGGTTGTTTTTTTGTCACCCCACAGAAGGGAAAAACCCCTTCTCCGCTCACAGGCGCCTAGTCCAGCCCTCAGTGTGGACTAACAGAAAACACTTTGGTGATCTGTTTCTCCATCCGTAAATGAGACAGCTGGGCCAAATTACTTTTAAGGCTCCTCATTTCTTTATGTTTTCCTTACATTCATTCTATGGTTATGTGACATGCATTTTGTCCACCGATCAAATATCCCTGTTAGCTCCGACCTAGAAAAGTATGTGATATCCAAACCCAGGCCAAAGGATGATTGGGGAGGAGAATGGATTTATCTGGTCCTCACTGGTTGGGGCCAAGCACTCACACACGTGCCCTGTTGGAGGCATGGGTTCTTAGGGCCTGTAATTTAGATGTTTATACTGATCATTTGACGGTCTCATTTGTCCATGCATATTTTTGAAAACCTATCATGGAGTTCTAAAGTTATATGTGTGGTTTAATTATCAAGCAAGCAAGCTTTTACCAACTATGAGATAGGAAACCTGTTCAGTTATCCAAAAAATTGGGTAGTCTCCCTGAATCTAATTTTAATCTTGGCACTTGATCTAGTACTGTTTTTCTTTATAACCGCACCTAGTCCTTGCTTCTTTCGGCTGTTTCCTCTGCTTGTTATTTATAAGCTTAACACATGTTAACATTGTAGTCCAAACCAAATGTTTGCTTGGACCAGTTCCATGAAAAAGCAGTGTGTACTTGCAAATAAGGTGGTTTTCAGCTTCTCCATTTTTCTTCCTACACTGCAGTCCAGTCTAAAAATGATCAGAACTGTTTTTGTCAATCTGAATGGGGAAATATTTTCTACAATAATTGGGACTTAATATCACTGAAGATAATTCTTACCTCATGAGTACAATTTTCAAACTTACAGTTGATCCAAAGTGAGGCCAGAAAAAATTAGGACCTTAATTTTGAGGAGTATTACAAAAATAATTTTCAGAAGTAAAAAGTATAAATGAATGGATTCAGCCACGTATTAAGAAACATGACCATAACAAAGATGAACATAAAGACGACATAAAAAGACATTCGATGAGATACTGGAGCATTAAAAATAGCTCAAGTTCACACTTATCCTTTTTAAAACAAAAGTATTCTGACACATGATAATCTTAGTGTTTGCTATCATGGAGAAAGTGAAAATCTGCCCTGCTGTTCATCCGACTGGAATGACAGATAAAGTCAGCTGCAAATAAGAAACAGTATTTTTCCCAAGGACATGGGGGCAGTGGTGAAATGTCATAATGACTCCCTTGAAAGTGTACTGCTTTCTTATTCAGTGAGAGACTTTGATCTTGAAAATCATAGACTGTAAAAAACTGTTGTTTGAAATTGCATCAGTAAGAATGATGCATCCCACTCCTGCCTGAGAATCTAAGTCACTTTGATATACGGCAGCACTCTTGATTACTAGCCCAGGTGCAGAGCTTCAGATTAGGGGATTTGAACGGAGCAGTCCACACTTATTTTAACTTTATAGTTTCCAAGGAAACAAGATCCTGGATCTGCTTCACAGTCTAGACTTGATGTTGCCCCTTTTATACGCAGACCTGCTTTGTTTTGAGCCTCTCAAAACAGTATTTTATTTAAATTTCACCTAAACGCCACCCTTGCTCCAAATCTTATAACTCTATCTTTTGTTGTTGATGATGAAACACCCCATGATTCCTCTGGTGTGCAGACCCCCTTGTTGCAATGAGTCAATAAATTTGACTCTGATGGACTATAGGTTTGTCTCTGGTGACCTGAGGCTGATTGGGCTAAGAATCACGTAATACTTTGTGATTAAAGTGCTTTATAATACACCAATAGTTGGAAACAATTAAATCGATTCTAAATTTTCTTTGGTCTTTTCTACTAGTGATTATAATTGACAGGCATCTTAACAGAAAGTGCAATTTTGTTGATCAATTGTCTTGTTTAATAAGCAGTTTTGTTTGCAAATGGACTATAATATTCCTGCCTTCATGTTAATGTCTTTTAACGTTATTTAGAATTTTGGAAATACCATACCCATTAGACATATAAAATATTAAAAGAAACTAAAGTGGCTTTTAAGTCATAAACATTAAACAAATATGAGGTTGCATCTTATTTAATCTTTACGACAACTCGTAAAGTAGATGCTATTTTACAGACACGAATAGTCCTCCATGTTAATCACAACATTGTATGTAGCCCGAGCTCCCTGCCCCTCTCTCCTGCTGTCATATTTGCTTGGGAAAACTCCAGACAACTTAAATCCAACTCCGTCCGTTCTGTTTGGCATCCCGGCAGTGAGTGTCATAGGGAGTCTCATCACAAATCGGTCTCACTAATGAATTTACCCAAAAGACAAAAAGTTCTCCTATGTATCATGCTTACGTATTAGGAAATAATTGTACCCAGAATACATCATATGAAATGACTTTTTTCTTTTAGTAGTTTCATTTTCAATTCAACAAATACTAATCGAACACATACTACCTGCTCGTCACTGGAGTAATAAAAAGATAACAAGCTGGATCCCTTCCTGCAAGAAACTTGTCTCAAACAGCATTAAAAGAAACCCAAATTTGTCTCTAGGATGTTCCAGAGGAGTGCTTCTTTGTGAAATGCAATGGATCGCTCATTAACATCAACGACACAGTACAGCATGGGGCTGTTTATAGTTTGGAACCCAGACTTCGTGGTGGGAAAGGAGGTAGGACGTGAATGTCATCTGCTTAGTTGTAACACATTTGCAGACTTTAGCCATCTGTATTAAATTAACAAACTCCTTGGTCTCTGTGGTATGCCAGCCTTGTTTTGCTTTATGAAGTCCTTTATTTACTTACCTGGTTTTGAATATTTTCTTTAATTCTTTTTGAGGAAGATGTTGTATATATAGTTCTCACCTTCTCCAGCTGGGTAGCTCTTAGGCAACATGGGCTCCAGAGCTTTGGGGAAGATTAGATGAAGAGAATGATCATTGTTCTGTCCAATTTGCTGAAGAAAGTGTGTAAAAATAATAAAATCTACTTTTATCGAGATTTTTGTTTAGTTATTATAGTTCCAAGGGAGGTCTAAAGTTACCTTATTGAAATATAATTGTTTACATGTTGTAGTAGATTAAAGTCCTGGTTGTTTTAACACATCTAAGAAAGAGAAAAGAAACTAGATGAGCAAAAATAGAATGTGAACAATTCTTAGTCTTCTGATGCACTAACATGTATCCCTAAACCTCCTGAAAATCTACAGTGATTTGGTTTGGTTTTCAGAGGGCTGACACCTCAGATTATAATCATCCTGCTGTTTGAAATTGTGTCGATAAGAATGAAGCTTGTCATATCAGCCAGTGACAGTCTAAAATTGCCTTTCCTTTTAAACGCATTATAAAATCTCATCATATAATTTTTAATCTGGGATTCTTGGATTCTCTGACACTGGGTAAACCCTCTAAAATATACCAGTGGTACAGATACAATATTTCAGAAATAGAAGAGGAAGGATGAGAGGCATGAGGTTGAATTAAGTTTATCAATACTTTCAGATTTGCTCACTGGGTAGGGATCTTAATGTCTGTTCCCTTAAAAAGAAAAAAAAAAAAGGCAGAGATCATCTTTAATCTTGTGATCATTACTATTTTGGTAAGTTCGGCATTTATCCATCCTCAAACACTTTTTAACTTGCTGTCTCCAAATGTATTTGCTCAGGATTTGGGTCTATGCTCCGAGCACTTGGTGCTCAGATTGAAAAGACAACCAACCGAGAAGCTTGCCGGGATCTCAGTGGAAGGAGGCTCAGGGATGTCAATCATGAAAAGGCGTAAGATGCCCATCTGTTTTTATTTTTTTGAAGAAGAAACATACTTTCCTATCAGTAGTGATGATAACACATGTCACGCATATCAGAAACGTAAACTTGAAATATTTGTGCTATACTTTATTATCAGATTTAACCTTTTCCGTAATTTCATAATTATCTTTGGGTCTTAAGTCCATTATAGTATGCTAGTAGTGAGCATGGCATACCTTCCTGAGGGACATTCACAAAATGAGCAAGAATGCATTAATTTGTTGGGGGGGGTGTTTACATGTATTTAAGCGCATGTGTAATATATCCATCAGTTTTTCTCTCCATGCCCAGAATGGCTGAATGGGTAAAACAGCAAGCTGAGCGAGAGGCTGAAAAGGAGCAGAAGCGCCTGGAGCGGCTGCAGCGGAAGCTCGCGGAACCCAGGCACTGCTTCGCCAGCCCCGACTACCAGCAGCAGTGCCACGAGATGGCTGAGCGTCTGGAGGATTCCGTCCTCAAAGGTGAGCAGGAGGGCCCCTTAGTGTGGTCAGCAGGCGCCCCCGAAGCCAGCTGTTCCAGACTGTTCCACATATGTGCACGAACTGCACATAAAGCGCAGTTCTTCAGCTTTCTGGGTTACCGACATCTGGAAATCTGGTGAAATCTGCGGATCGTCTCCCCTCAAAAATTAACACAGTATATCTTATGACCCTGAAAGAAAAGAATACCTACCCACACAGCATTTGATACATACTTGACCCCTGAATTCCATGGGCCGTGGGCTCCAGATAAGAACACATGTTGTGTTTTATGGGGATAAGTTAAGTCTGTAGTTGGTGTTTAGACCTCAACATATTCGCTTCCAGTTTTAAATCAGTTTTTTTAAATTTTTAAAAATTTTTTAGGTGAGGCAATCCTTGGTCAACCTCACAGATTGCAAGGACCGTGTCAGCTTTCAATCCCTTATTTTTTTTATTTTTTTACGCCTACAGCACCTGGTCTTCCTAGGTGGTCTCCCATCCAAGTACTAACCAGGCCCAACCCTGCTTAGCTTCTGAGATCAGATGTTCAGTGTAGCATGGCCATAGACTTGCAGGTTTTTAATAAGAATGATTGTCATTAACTTATTTTTTTAGAATCCAGAGCATTATGCTAGAACTATTTTGGGTACAGTCGAATTAGAAGGAATCTTTTCCATCAAAAAGCTTATGACATAACAAGGGAGAGACACATACATGCAAATAATGAGCACAAGGGAATGAATCACTAGGTTTGGGGAGGGCTAGTTTTGAACCTGTCAACTTCACAGTTTACACATTGGACATTGGTGTTTTAAAAAATCTGGTTGCAGATCCAGAATGCTTATTATTTTAAGTCTGTAAATTTGGGATTAATCTCATTTTAATCCTATTAATTTTTGATATCTCGAGGTTTAGATTTTGATATCTACAGGTTTAGATTGCAGCTCTTTATGCAATCCAGATTACTTATAATTTCTTTAATTAAACTTGGGGTAGTAGACACTGAGTTGTTAAAATTTCTGGTTAGGTATGCAGGCCGCCTCCAGCAAGATGGTATCGGCAGAAGTCAGTGAGACTCGGAAGCGGCCTAACAAATCAAAAACAGACAGTGGAACCAGTGTAGCGAAAAGGAAATGCTTTTGGTAAGTACGTTGCATTTTCATTCCATTTCATTTCACTCAGGGTTAGGGTTACGTGATACATTTCCTTGTCTATTTGGCATAACACATCTTTAATGTTTGGTGGCAGCTCAGAATTTTTTCCAGAGTGCTTCAGTCTTCAGGTTTCAATGATTGTCACATGGTACACACCAATAATGGTTTCTGCTATGAGTGCCATTTATAGAATCTGAAGGACTTTATTGTTCCTTACAGAGAAAGACCACATAAAAATAACTTTATACTTGAATTACTATTTAGCGTTGAAAGAGTTAACTTTGAAATACCCCAGGCGGAAGCCCGGCTGTGCCTTCCAGGAGGTCATTTTCTCTGGGGTTTTCCACAGCCATCCTTGAGGCCAGCCCTGTCTTCACCACGTTGGTGCTCGTGAGTGGAAAGCACAGCAGTACTTTTTCTTATCCACAATTCTGATAGCTGTGCTGCCCTTCCCAGCTGGCCCTCTGGTTACCAGCTCAGTTCCTTTGGGCCACGTTCTAGAAAATGTTAAGTCCAAATGGATCTTGCTTCCTTGTTGGCCTCCCCTTTGGGGATAGAAAGATAATTTTTAACCAAAGATCACGTAACTCTGTGTTCACTGTAGAATTTTGTGTGTTCTTTCCGAAATGGGACCTAAATGTTCCTGTGAGAAAAAGGTAAGGGTATTGTGTGTGTTTTTTTTAAATCAATTTTATTGAGGTATAATTTATATACAGGAAAATTTACCTTTTTGATTGCAAGGTTCTGTGGGTTTTGAAAAATATAGTCATGTACCACCACCAAAATATAGAATACTTTATCACCCTAAAAAGTTTCCATGTGCCCCTTTGCAGTTAATTCCCTTCCCCTACCCCCACCCCTGGCAGCCACTGTTCACTGGTATGATCTTCGTTGCTGTGGTTTTATCTTTTCCAGAAAGGCATACAGCCTTTTGTGTCTGGCTTCTTGCACTGACTATAATGCTTTTGAGATCCATCAGTGGTATCAGTAGTTAATTCCTTTTTATTGCCAAGTCTTATTGCATGGTATGGCTGTGCCACAATTATTTATTCATCCTCCACTTGGTAGACATTGGGACAGTTTCTAGATTGGGGCAATTATGAATAAAACATAGGATTTTTAAAAACTTTATTAATTTCTAACAGTTAATAATATTAATTTTTAACAGTTGAAATTCATACAGTATATAATAAAAGCTTTAAATAAAATCAGTTTTTGTATAAGAGATTCAGAACTTTAAAAAGATTCCTCTAAAGAAAGACAAATACCATGTGGTTTCACTTATATGTGGAATCTCAAAAAACAAAACAAATGAACAAACAGAACAAAACAAAAACAGATTCATAGAAACAGACCAAAGGGATGGTTGCCAGAGGGGAGGGGAATGAGGGGGGCGGGCGAAAGGGTGAAGGGAACTGTAGCCAATCATATTGTGATAAGTTTGCACAGTGACATGATTACTAGAATTAGCAGGGTGATCACATTGTGAGGTATAGAAATGTCAAATGACTATATTATACACGTGAAACGAAAATAACGTTGTATACCAACTATGCTTAAAAAGAAATAAAATAAAATAATCCTCTTGGGTCTTTGGGACAGTTGGTTCCAGTCTCTGTTCCCTGAACAGACTATAGCTCTTTTTTCTTTTTTTTCTGAAGTAGAAGCTATAAGCGGTGTTCTTTCTGACAGGTTGGGCATGGAAGGACTAGAGACCGTGGAGGGGTCTGTCTCTGAGAGTTCAGATGATGACAGTGATGAAGCACCGAGTACTTCAGGAATGAGCTTCCATGTTCCTAAAACTGACAGCAGTGCTGTTGAGATGGTGGTCGAATGTCCCAGCAGTTCTCAGAGGCCGAGAGGGTTACGTTCAGACTCCAGCTCACCAAGACAGCTGCAGGCCCAGGGGCCTGACTCTGGGAGTGGCGTTTTAGAGGACTCACGTGCTGAGCTGGGAGAGATGCCTACCGAGGTGTCTGTGGAAAGGAAGATGGCTACAGAAACGGAGAAAGCCCAGGAGAAAAAGGAAGCAGAGAGTAAAGAACCCGCAGAAGAGGAAGCAGCTGAGGCTGAACTGAATAAGGAGAAAGAGACAACAGAAATGACTGACGGGGAAGGCGCTGCCGAGGTGGCACCTGGAGAAGACGGGGGGACCCTCCCCGTTGCCAGACTGGAGGCCAGCCGGCCGGTAAGTAATTCTGAGGGGTCGTTGTCAACAGCCAGATCAGTTTACTCTCCACAATGAGTCGTTAAAATGAAAATGTGCTTTTTTTCCCCAGCAGCTACTTAGTGGGAAGGCTTGCTTAAAAATCAGAAGTACAAATAGATGATGGTGAAGCTTGCCTGTCCCCCTAAAAATGCTTAGGTTTTTTTTGTTTGTTTGTTTTTAGCTCCAGAATTTATATTATTTTGCCACTAGGTGGTGTCCTCAGTTCCATATTTTATTCTAAGATGCATGTTTTTACATTTTAATCTCTGAATGCGTATCGCGTATTATAGCACAATTGGTATTGTTTATTCTTTCTTAATAATACGATAGTAAGGAATATTAAGATAGATGGCATTTTTTGGTGACACATGCTCATTTTCCTGTCACTACGTCTCTGGGATTTCCCAGCTTTGCCTTCTCATGGGTACTGTGAACAGGACTTGTCAGCCGGACTTGGAGGTCTTTTCTGTAGAAGAGGAGCACCTCCTTTTTATCATTTAATCATAAGTCCCACATTAAGCCTTTTACAAATTTGTTTTTGTTGTGCATACTTTCCCTCATATAGTTGGTTATGATCTCTGTCTGCAAAAATCTTTTAATATTTGCTCTTTGATTTAATGATTTGCTTTTTAGAATAGATGAAACCCAGGCTACTTGGTTTCCTTTGATAAACACAAAGCCTATCATTATTTGTTTAACTAGCACCTTCCTTACCCCCAATAAATAAGCAAAAATTCGTAAATTGCACTTTCTAGGGAGGATAGTGGAATTTTTTATATTAGGGGCCTTAAATTGATCCTGACACCATCTTTGGAGTTATAAGCATGTAACTTCTATGTTATGTGTATATATTAGCTTTATCCTGACCAAAATCTTGGAAAAATGAATAAAAGAAGATTGAATTAAACCCGATGTGGCTTTCAATCTTCAGGCCCCTAACTGTGGACGTTTTGCGTCTGCTGTAGCAGTAGCTGTTGAGTTCACAACCAGCTGTGACTCTCCAAAGACACGTGGTTTAGAATTTGGCCACAAATAATGAAGCCAAGGTTCACTCAGAAATCTAAAAAAATGACTTTTTAAAAAAACAAATATCAACTAGAAAGACAAAGAGTCTGTCCCTAAATCTCTTTAACATTTAAAAAAAATATCTTTTGTAAGAGACAATTATTGTTCTTTGAATATATTTAAAAAAAACCCTAGATGTGAACATTTTCACTCTTTACAGAGCATCCATTATTAGAAGTTCTTAATTTTGTCTTGCAGTCTGTAAAGTTACTTTGTGGATAGAACAGTTGCAGGTCTATCGAATAGCATTTGAATTTGTTGAGTTATGTATGTTATATACTTTGACAATCAGGCTGATTATTCAGTTAGAACAGAAATCATTAAGAGTATGGAATTAATAGATTCACAGGCATGAGAACCTCATTAAGATTAAGTTTATGGGTGCTGCTTTTTTCTGTGGCCATAGACTGATGTAGGCTGAGTATATTTTACTGTTGGAATTTTTACTGGAAAACTCATGAAAAAAATTTTAAGTAATGTTAAGACTCTGGGAATCATGTAACTTGTTACTGTTCTAAATGCTTGTTTCTAAATATATAGATGAAAAATTAACATGTGTATCGGGAATGTGTGTGGAAAATCATTTAGATGATTATTAAAATTCGATAACAAGATAAGGCAAAATAGCTGAAAATTCCTTAAGAAATAGAATATGGTTGACAGTTTTATTCAGAGAAAGGAGCCTGTTTTAAATATTTTTTCCCCCCACAGGATGTGGCTCAGGAATCTGTAGATTTACTGGCGTTCAGCTCTGTCGCAGACGTGGAGTCGCTGGGTCTGGAGCAGCTGAAGTGTGAACTCATGGCCCGGGGGCTGAAGTGTGGGGGCACACTCCAGGAGCGGGCAGCGAGACTCTTCTCTGTCCGGGGACTGGCAAGGGAACAGATAGACCCAGCTTTATTTGCCAAGCCTTCGAAAGGGAGGAAGAAGTGAATTTCATCAGAGCTGATTTCATTTCTTTCTAGTGTAGCACGGATAACCTGTGTAATGTTGGCTTGTGGCCATTATTTCTGTTGATATTAAAGCTGACTTTTTAATAACTAAATTCTAACCAGCCTCTTTTTCATTATTACATTTATAGAATTAATGTGTGAAACCAGTTGGTCTGACATTTTTGTGGGAAGGTTCTTCTTCCTAACAAACTTAATAACTATAAAGCTTATTCAGATTTTTGGTTTCATCTTGTATCATTTGGGTAAGTTATATTTTCAAGGAATTTATCTCTTTGACCCAAGTTGTCAAATTTGTGGACATGAAGTTATTTAAAATAGTCTCTTCTTATCCTTTAAAAGTCTGTAGGAGCTGCAGTGGTCACTTCTTTTTCGTCTGCATTTTCAAATGGTGTCTCGAGAGAGAGAGGGAGAGAGAGGGAGAGAGAGGAAGCCACTACCACAGCACCCTTCACGACATTAGGGCTTCCGTTTATGTAGAAGGATGGTTATCACACAGAAAACAGCCCTCCACCGAGATGCCGTGGGCAAAACTAGGTAGTAAGTAGTTGTTGAATAACTCAAATGGCTGTTCAAAGAGAACACAGGCCTTAAAAGTCGTAGAAAAAGGAAGATCATTTTGCGCGATCCCCAGTTGCGCGGCAGTTTGCCACCTGTGGTCTGTTGGGGGCAGATGGGAGAGAAGTGCGCATGCTCCACATCTGGCTTACTCTTCTGAGAATGGTACAAAGTTTGTGTCTGATCTTAGATGTCTATGGAAAAAGGCTAAAGTTTGAAAAAGAAGTGTATATTTTTCTTTATTATCTCCTTTCAGGAGTATTTTGGACACTCCTTGTTACGTGATCATAGAAACAAACTTACGGAGACATCACTCCTTGTTTTTCCTGGTTTCCAGTTTTTTTACTATATGTCAACTCCTCCCTTTCTTTTTTGTAATATCTCAAGTTTTTATTTGGGCTCAAGAATCATTCTGGTACATTGTCCAATTTTTTAATTTCATTTTTCGTCTTCTCTGGTATTTTCAGAGTACTTTATTTTCTTTCTTTTTTAAAATAAAGAGCGTGGTGGGCGGTGCACCATGTGAATCCTTTCATAGCTGGGGATGTTTTTCTGTTGCCTCTGCAGTAGCGAATCCTGAGTATCAAATCCTCAGCTTATAGTCTTTTCCTTTCAAAATAATAGACATTTGCTATTGTTTTCTGGCATATTGTATTATGAAAGAAAAGCTATATATCCATTTTGAGTTTTCTTTTTTATTGTATACAGTGTGTTTCTCCTTAGACACTTCTGTATTTTTTCTTTATCCTTCAAATTAAAAAATGTCAGGTTATTTCTAGGTGTGGCCTTTTCCTTAATATTTCTTGGTATTGGGTGAGACTTGAGGTCTAAAGACTAGCCTTTTTATTTTGGACCATTATTTTCCTGCTACTTGATTACCGCTTTTATTCTCTGCTGTCCCCCATGGGATCTCATTTTCTGCCATATTCAATTCGCCGTGACATTGCTCTTGTGTTTGTCAATTCAACAACTAGATTTTCCCTTAGACAGTCTTTCTTGCACTCAGATTAGTGCCTCTTCATGCCTGCTTCTGTTTTATGGACGTGTTCTCTTGAACAGTGTGTGCACATGCTTTAAGGACTACAAGTACCTTTGTTTCTCTTTCATAGGGACACATGTCCTCTGATTCCTCAAATAAGTTTATTTACAATTAATCCTTTCTCAGTGTGTCCTCGTGTGCATGAATTTAGGTCTAGGATGGGATTAGATGTACAAGGGATTTATTGGGCGCTGGTGCCAGAGAAGGGAGGGAGAGTCCAGATGCGGGTTTGACAGCCATGGAAGGAGCGGAAGACGCGAATGGGTAGGAAAATTTCAGGCTGCAGTGCAGTTACAAAGAGCGTTCAGCAAGGTTGATACTGGGTCCTCACCCGAAGCCATCTCTTGGAGTCCAGAGTCTCCCTGGACTAGGCCTGCCTCGGTGCCCGGACCGAGCTCACCGGCCAGAAAGTACCGCCTGGGTGGCAGCCTGGCGGATGCAGAGGCAGGTAGCCAGTGGGACCTCCCGTCACTTAGCTCCTCACTGCAGCGAATCTGAAGGGTGTATGTCCATGGCTGCCAGGGTATGTCTTTTTGTTTCTTAGGATTATTTCTCCAGTTTAGGTAGTTGAAAGCAGTTTTCTCCGAATTATGTAGATATCTGTACAAATCTTAAAAACACACTCGAAGGGGGAAGGGGGAACTTTAGATCGAGTGGAGGTTTACTTTGTCAGATGAGAGATGATTTCACTTGTGAGGGATTCAGGCGGCCATGCCCAAAGCATTTCTGTTGCGGCGGCCCCTCCTGCCTGGCGTGGGTAGCCCCTTCGGGGTGCCAGCTCCCGCTGGGCACCGCTTCATTTAGCAAGAGCTGTGAGCGGCCCTGGCTCTGCTCCCCACAGGCAAATGGACCTTGACTGGCAGAGTAAAAAGACTAATTCTGAAATTGCCCCTTTCTTGTAGCATTAAAGGTGAGAAGGAGGGGTGTTCACAGCAGCCGGAGACTGACCATCTGGCCATCCTCCTACGTGGCTGTAGTTGGTCCAGCTCTTGCTGGTCCACGCGTGGGGTTGTTAATGGTCTTCTGCTGTGCGTCCATTTCGCTTGCTGATACTTTGGTCACCTCAATGGGAGTTTGCAAGAGGGAGTTAAATATACGTGTGCAGATTACCACCTTGAACCAGCACCCATTAGTGGATTTTTAAGATGAAAGAGTTCCCCAGAAAGTGCAGTAACTCAACAGCATCTACGAATGGTTCTAGGCTGGCTCCGACCAAAATCAGGAAGGTACTGTCTAACCTCATGGCACTACTTATGTGTCTGAACTGGAGTATCACCCACGAAGGACACTGTGGGATCCAGGTGGCACTGTGTCAGACAAGCTATTGCTATAAGCCAACTGCCTATCAGCCTATTTCCGGGGAGAACTGTGACTCAGGATGTGCCAGTCTGACCTCTGACAATGGAGAACCGAGGTGAATGTTAAAAGATCCTTGGCATTACCTTTTCATTCAGTCTCCATGAGGTTTCCGTCTGAGAATAACTAAATTAATGTGCTCTGTAAAATGAGCCTCCATCCAAAGCATTTATAGGTCACTGATTCAGGATCACCCCAAGAGTTCAAGGCCACACAAATATGGCCCTGAGTCACATTATGCTGGTGGGTTAAATCGAAGCATTTGCAGTGACATGAAACAACTTCAGTTGTCCCTGGGATGCAGGCCGTGTGATGTGGTGGGCTTTAGGACAAGGGCTGTACAGTCACCCATCTGGGTCCAAATCCTGATTTTCCCACTTTCTAGTAGTTTTTCCTCAGAGAAGCTCCATAACCTTGAGCATCATTTCCCTAATCCTACTATCAGGTGGGGTCATATCTACTTTTAGGATTGTTAGGATTAAATAGGATAGTATGTAAGACTCCTAGGACAGTGTGTGGCAGCTTGTAGTTGCCCAATAAATGGAAGTTATTGAAATACTCTAGAGCAGGGGTCCCCAACTCCTAGGCCACAGAGCTAATGAGTGGCGGGTGAGCAAGCAAAGCTTCATCTGCATCTGCAGCTGCTCCCCAGCGCTAGCATCACTGCCTCAGCTCCACCTCAGATCATTGGGCGTTAGATTCTTATAAAAGCACCGGTCCCTGATGTAAAAAAGATTGGGGACTGCCACTCCAAAGAGCACCATTATCCAACAGAAATGCAACATGAGCCACAAATGTGATTACACAGTTTCTTGTAGTCACATTAAAAGATAAAGGAACAGATAAAATTAATGTTAACAATACTTTTTATTTAACCCAATATAATCAAAGTATCATTTCAACATGTAATTAATATAAAAAAATTATCGCGGTAGTTTACTGTTTGGGTTTTTTTTTTTTTTTTTTTGTACAAAGTCTTTGAAATCTGGTGCTTAGGAGCCCCATGTGACTTGTGGCTGCTGCATCAGACATTGTGACTCTAGAACACATCCAAGGCCAGGCGGTGAGCATGGTAGAACAGCTCATCTTAATCCAAGCCAGAAGCAGAACCGGGCTGAGGGCACTTGGGGCCCTTAGCATGCTCCTCGCCTCCCTCGGGTGCCGAGGCAATCACACGAAGTCTATGTGAAACGAAACCTTCATGAGCGGTCAAGTGTCCCACGTGCAACGCGGAATTGTATTTTCTGTGGGGACACACACACGCCGGGTTGGCTCAAACAAGTGTGAGCTGTAGTCCGTGCCTCTCGGCCTTGGCCTTGCTGGTGCTCGGCTGGGTGACATCCTGGCCAAGTGCCCGTGGTATCTGTTTACTTCTATGAACTGAGCTGTAAGGCATGGCTTAAATTTGCATGGGGTAATAATCAGGCACTTTAAGACTACAGCATCTTGAAATGAAAAAGTGGCGAGGAGTTAGGAATGCAAACAAATACTCAGTGAAAATGGGCATTCCATACTGGGAAAGACCCCAGGGCTGGACACTTCAAAGGAATGGTTTAGCGAAGGAATGAGTTCATCTAGGAAGGCACATCATGTTGCAGCTCATTTTTAAAACAGCTCACATGTTACCTCCCCCAGTTGTGAAAGAAACAGTGAGCTTATTATAGAGACCTAGAGCTTCCAAACTTTGTTAATTGTGCCTGTCTATCAGTAAAACATTGGAGACGTGCACTGCAGATCATGTCATTCATCTGTTCAGAGTCTTCCACTGGTTCCTAGTTCTCCCTGAATAAAAGCACTTACCTACAATGGCCTGCAAGCCCTTCACAGCCCACACCCCTCCCTGACCTCACCTACTCTGCCTCACTCCACCCCAGCCAAGATGGCGCCTTGCTGTCCCTTGAACAAACCAAACATGCCCAAGACACTCCGGCCCGGATCTCTGCACTGACTGCTCTTTCCGCCTGGAACGTTCTTTCTCCAGCTGTCCACAGAAATGGCTCCCTCACTTCTCACTCTAACTTAAAATGATAGCTGCCCCTCCTCTCAAACACATCCCTATCTTTCTTTCCTGCCTATTCTTTTTCATATGACCAATTTTCATTCTACTTATTTTACTGGCTATTTTACTTGCTTATTAAATGTCCCTCCCCCTGCATGAAGGATAAACTCTATCAGGGCAGAGATTTTTGTTTGCTTTGTTAGTGCCTGGTGCATAAAAGGTGCGCAATAAATATTTATTGAATGAATAAATGTGCTTCTGTACTAATATGATGTATTTTATAAAACAATAAATAAATAGAATTCTGAACATATTCACCGCTCATCAGTGGATTCCCTGGAATGCATGGACCTACTTTAAACCTTTGTAGCTTTCTTTGTAGCTTTCGAAGAAGTGGGGGTGTCTTTGAAGGTTGTTGAGGAAAATGACTGGAACTGAATAATTTACCAAAATAAAATCTGAGAGCAGCTGGTGAGGCCACGGAGGGCAATTCTACAGAAGGGGATTCTGTCGCCCACACCTGCCAACCATCAAAAACGCAACCAGTTTCTGGGAGGAACAAAGATTCTTCCTGCCGCCAGTAGAGGGTGCTGGGCACTAACAAATGCGAGCCAAAGCCAGGCAGGACTGGCGGCTGCTCAGAAGTAAGGTAGGTGGGAGGAAGTCACTTAGAGCCAAATGACCCGCAGTCTCGTGGTCCACCACACACACACACACACACACACACACACACACACACACACACACAGAGTGGCCGACAGCCTTGACTTGACCAGGTTCTGTCCTTTCTGATGCTCAAATTCTCATGTTTCACTCTGCTTTCACTCTACCAGATGTGAATAAATCATTTATAAGCTTGCTGAATACCCCATCAAATTAGTACTTCTCTCCTCAGTAAACAACTCTTTCCTAATCATTTGCTATTGTTTCTGCTGGAGGAATCAGAGTCTTCTTGAATGTTCGATAATTGCTTTATTTTTGTGTTATAAAAAAATTTCATTTTTGGACTAAAATGGGGTTTTGTACAGCTCTGACATTCATTTCTGACTGATCCCCACATGTTTTAGTAGGAACTGTAGGCGCTGATGCTTCAGCTCATGACTCCCACCCCCGCACCGTCGGACTGGCCAGGCCAAAGAAGCCTCTGCCCAGAGCTGGCATCTTGAAAACAGAGAGACACAAGGAAATAT